>OX030951.1:107368695-108568695 GCA_943735915.1 Pherbina coryleti
AGAATGGAGTTACTGTTTTGTGATTTCCTGCTGATTGTGCGTATGGTGCGGTATGAGTTCGGTTACGATGGACATGAGTGATAAAAACAACAAATGTTTTTAATGAAAATATAAAAAAAAATAAATTTTTATATTTATATAAATATAAAAAAAAATAAATTTTTAAACTTCGACCAAATTTAAGTTCTGTTAATTTAACATTTTGAAGGTCTTCTCATATTATGTTTTTAAAACCAACCAGCAAATTCAATTTATATATTTTTGTTTTTTTTTTTTGACTAAACCAACGCTCAGGGGATGCTCCCTATATTACGTGTTAAATTCATTTAAATGTTCGAATCAGCTCATTTGGCAGAACTCCACATTTTTCTCGCGTTTTTCTCGAAACCATGTTTTCAAAGTCGGTGACGAAGTCGGAGATTTCTCAAAACTCAGTGAACCGATCGTTTTGATGTTTTTGCAGGCTTATTTTATTCATAATAATCTCGTACTTGTCATAGGATTTTTTTTTTCGTAGCTTCGTTCATTACTTATAGGTAAAATAATGACGAATTTTTGATCGAAAATCGTTAAATTACGTTCGGAAGTCTGGCATTTTGTGAAAAATCAATATTTTTAAAATCAGCTATGACAAGTACGTGTTTTAAGTATCTAGTTAAATAATATTTTTCATTTTTTGTTTCAGATGAATTCAGGAAGAGCAATCTTGGTCACTCTTGAATGTGTATATTTTTTTTTCCAACTTTTTTATCTCAGTTAACAAAAGACCAACAATTTAAACAAGATCAACTAATTTGTTTTTGTAAAAATCTAGACTTTTGTTAAATTTTCTGTTTAATTTATTAATAACTTACCTGAGCATAAGCAATTTTTGTGACTTTTTCCAAGTCATTTTGAGCTCCAGTTGTAATTCGATCAAAAGTTAAATTTTCTGCAGCTCTTCCTCCAAGTGCCATACACATCTTATCAAAGAGTTCCTCTTTTGAATAAAGTTTCTGTTCACTAGGTGTATATTGTGCAAACCCTAAGGCCAAACTTGTTCTTGGAACAATAGAAACTTTCAGTAAAACATCTGAGTGTGGTAAAAGCCACCCTACAAGTGCATGACCAGATTCGTGATAAGCAATAACTTTCCTTTCAATTGCGGATAGCGCATGAGACCTTTTTTCGGTACCACCTTTGCAAATAAGAAAAGGTGAGGTCATTTATTATTTACTAATAATATACTTAAAAAATACTTAAAAATGTCTTAAAAATTAATATTGTTATTATATATTATATTATATATTATATTATATATAATATGTATCGTATTATATATAAAAAAAAGTCAGTGGTAATTCAGTCAACCATGTAACCAGATTCAATTGAATTTAAGTGAAATGTTGTAAATTCAAGAAGATTAGGCACAGTGGATCTGCCAAACCCATGCTGACAAGTTGTTATTACTTCACCACAGTGAATTTTAACGGGATTGTACACGATTCCTTCAAAAGGTTTTGGAATCGATGGAAGCTTAGCGATGTGCCTTTAATTTATAACTGCAATATCCCAACAGTAAACAATAAATATGTTATGTCTCGAAAAATAAGGCAAAAGGGCTTTAAATGATTTAAGCCCATGTTCAGGAGAGAAATTTACAAAGTAAGATCAAGATTTAAAAAAATATATGCTTCATAGAAAAGTCGGTTAAATGTAGATTATTTAAGTGATCAATGCTTAAAAATACTACTCAAAGTAGACCTCTATGCAAACTAGGGCTGTTCATGTTCGGTTTTTTCGAAGCTTCGAAGTATTCGAATATTCGAAGCTTCGAAGCAAACTTCGGAACTTCGAAGTTTTTTAGACGAAGCTTCAAATGTTATTATTCGAATTGGAAAAACTTCGAAGAATTCAATTCTTCGAGTATTCGAATGATACGCAGTTTGAAATACATATTGTGTTACTACATATTTATTTATTTTAATTTGACAAACAATTTTTGATTGCTTTCTGAATGGGTAATACATAGATGCAGAAAAAAATGCTACTACTTGTTTCAGTCAGTTTTTAATGCGACATTGAACGCGTTTTATAAACGTAAGCTCTCTGAAATGTACTTAACCCTGTACTAAGATACGGTTTCTATAAAATGCTTTACTACACGCAAGATATCACCAAATAAAAGCTCCATTCTGAGATTCAATTTCCTTCTACTTCTAAAGCTATTCCATCTTAAAAATTTAGCTTGTATGAGCGGATCCAGTTTTCTAGTAGAAGGACATCACTCAATAGTAATTCCATACTTAATTTCGTTGTTATGCGACATTTAGTTTTTGACATCAAAAATTTGAAATGTATGTTCCGTGCTACGCCCATTGTCCAATAATCATTATTTCTTCACTGTTCTACATGTTAACTTAGGAGAGATACTATAAGGCCAAAAGTAATCATGCCAAATTTTGGCTTTCACTTGAAAAACTTAACAAATAAACCGGCGGTACGGTTATAAAGCCAAAAATGCTTACTTTAATAACGGGCAAAATTAACACACTTATTAGATTTCACAGACCTCAAATTATCACAATGTCAATTTCTTAATATCACAATTATAAATAACAGTTGAAACCTGGTTTTGAAATAAAAAGAAATAGCATTTTTATGACCATCAAACATCAGGCTTAAAAAAACAAGGCAACCGGAAGTTTGCGCACCTTGGCACTCTTAGAGCTCAAAGTAGACATAATGGTTAAACAAAAAAATTTGCAAATATGAAGTGGCCCTTTTTTTATTTTACAAAATGTTTTGTCAAATTTTGCGTTTTTACAAAAAAAAAAAACCTTGTGTGACGTGTTAAGAATATTTAAGCCCAACATACAGTCTCATCGATCTCAAATTCAATACATTTCATACAAAACGGTCAGAGCCTGGTTTATACAAACATTTTTGGGACCATAATATAGATTAGAAAAAAAGACTTGAAATAAAGTTGCGCACCTTGGCACTCCCAAAGCTTAAAGAAGACATAATAGTTATTAAATGAAAAAAATTCGCAAATATGAAATGGCCCTTTTTTGTTGTTTTCCAAAATATTTTACCAAATTTTCCGCTTTTACGCATTTATATCCTTACATACCGTTTTATAGCGCCAACATTTTAATAGATACGTTCTTGAATTTATTTTATTTGAAAAGATCATGTATTTGCCATAAAGCATGCCAGTTTTTAACTCTTTTGGATATTGGGAAATATTTCAAAAATATAATCAAGTATAACAACAAAACTCATGAATAAAAATTAAAAAATATCAAATTTTGGGTCAACTTTCGAAATTTCAAACTAAAAATTTAGAATGCAAAAATTCGATTTCGAATTTTTTCCGTCTAGCATGCCCTTTCGCATCAATGTGCGCTGTGGTCAGTGATTATCGCTGCATAAAACCAAAGATATTTCGGAGATATGAAACACTTTGATAGCTGATACAAAAATTAACAAAAATTTCAATTGCTATTCGACACCAATTGCGCTTAAGTTCTGAGGTTAGAAACTTAGTAACTTCAATGTTGTTATTTTCCATAACTAAGTTTATTTATTTATTTGTTTATTTATTTATTATTATTAATTACACTGTGTGACCGATTCGACCTTTAAAAAAGTTTCAGCCTAAATTCTTAAAAATTCCGAGAGAGGGACATCTTGTGATTATATCGCGACTAGTCCGACCTCTCAGTTCCATCACAATTTTTTTTAAAAAATTCTCAAAGTTAAAAAGTAGGAATTCTAGTATTCCGACTTTTAACAATTTTTTACATATGCTTAGGTTGTGAGAATTTAAAAACAAAATGCACTTTTGTTCAATAGAATTAAACGTTAAATTTAACAGTGCCAAAAGATTTTTGAAAAAAATATATAAAGTGTGTTTATCGCAAGGGAGAAGTCAATTTTTCAAAAATTTTGTACAAATGTTAGTTATTCTTTATTTTTTTCAAAAATGGTAACAAAAAAAAATTCTTAGTTCTTTACAGGAATTATTAAAACTACTAAGTACCTTTCAAAAAAGTCTAAGGTAACTGAAATCCGTTGAAAATTGGAAAAATGGCAGAAGTTTTAAGGTGTTTTTTAAATCGACAATCATCGATTTTTCTGATATACGTTCACAGCGTTCAAACTGCTGCCATTTAACCAAATGATAATGGATTTTGCTCATATATGCCTTGTTATAATGCACAAGCCAAATGGTACATTTTGCGGTTCTAGTTTTTTTAGAAAATAAAAAAAGGCGATATCAAACAAGATATCACAAGATTGTTGTGAGATAATCTGAGTGTCTTTACGATTGAAAAACTTCTTATTTGTGCTACTTCATTTGGAATTGTGAATTTGAATAGTGAAAAGTGCATTGCATATTTTCCAAATTATTTCCGAAAGAAATTTTATTAGAGCTCCTTGCTGTTGTTATATCCTGCGGTAAGTAAAATATTGTGTACTTTGAGCAGATCAAAAAAGTGAAAAGTGTGTTCAGACTTTTTACTGATGCAATGGGTTTAACATCTGTTATACTTTTCAGACTTTTTTATTCATGATGTGCGATAAAATAAACACTCTTTGTTACGTGTGTTTAGATATACACTAAAATCATATCGTCAAGCGATTTTAGATGAAGTTCAAAACGCTTATAAAAGTTATTTTGTCCTTGATGTGCAAAAAAATGTTTCTTGGGCACCCAATTTTTTATGTTCCTTGCAATACATTATGTTGGCTTTCATAAAAGGCTTCAAGAAAGTAATGCCATTCGGAATACCTGTGATTGGAAATCTGTTCATCGTCATGCTAAAAGTTCTGCTACTGTTGTGTCAACAAAAAAGTATTGAAATTCAATCGAAAAATGCAGAAGTCATACATATATCAGGACACTATGTTCGTATTTCTTCCCAAATAACATTCTGAGGAATTGCCAATGCTACATCCAGTTCCAGAAGAAAACGCAGCACCAAGTCTTGTCACTGATTTTATGGAAGCGTTTAACCAGCTCGATGTTCGAATGTTGCTTAAAGTACTCTTTCTGCACCATCATATAGATGTATTCGAACAGCCAATTCTAACCAAGTCTGATGAACAAGGCGAGCGCTTCCATCAAACGACAAAAACAATGGTGGACCGGTACAAAAATAAAAATTTGCAATCTTTTATTGCTAATTTGTGTTTGTTTTTGGCACTGGATGAGGTGTTGTGAAGAGCACCAACATAAATACAATTTACAATAAAGGCACAAACATACATTCAATCAAAATTTGAACCTTTATCCCAAAAAATTAATAAAACTTTTATTATTCGCAGTCATAAGATATCGCCGTTTTTATTTTCTACAAAAACTAGAATCGCAAAATGTGGCATTTAGCTTGTGCATTCTAACAAGCCATATATGAGCCAAATCCGTTATCATTTGGTTAAATGGCAGCAGTTTGAACGCTGTGAACGTATATCAGAAAAATCGATGATTGTCGATTTAAAAAACACTTTAAAACTTCTGGCATTTTTCCAATTTTCAACTGATTTCAGTTATCTTAGACTTTTTTGAAAGGTACTTAGTAGTTTTAATAATTCCTGTAAAAAAACTAAGGATTTTTTTTTGTTACCATTTAAAAAAAAAATAAAGAAGAAATAACATTTGTACAAAATTTTTGAAAAATTGACTTCTCCATTGCGATAAATCCACTTTATATATTTTTTTCAAAAATCTTTTGGCACTGTTAAATTTAACGTTTAATTCTATTGAACAAAAGTGCATTTTGTTTTTAAATTCTCACAACCTAAGCATATGTAACAAATTTTTAAAAGTCGGAATACTAGAATTCCTACTTTTTAACTTTGAGAATTTTTAAAAAAAAATTGTGATGGAACTGAGAGGTCGGACTAGTCGCGATATAATCACAAGATGTCCCTCTCTCGGAATTTTTAAGAATTTAGGCTGAAACTTTTTGGCGGTCTCACCGTGTTATCAACAATATTGTTTAACATTCACTTCAAACAAGTTGTAAATGAAATTAGTTTGTTACAAAAATAATACTGACTTTATAAAATTTTAAATACGGAATGTTTAAACGCAATTCTGTTCTGAGTGAAATCGATTTGAGCACTTAAAGAATTAAATGTCGAGGCAAATAGGGTCACTTCGACAATAGTTTGTTCTATGATGCGGAACATGAAAGAAATTAGTTTGACTAAATTGTCTTTGAGGAGCATATATTTTAAAAAGTTTTAGAAGTAGCGTACAGTTATATAGAATATTATCACGTCGCCAGCAAAAACAATAAGAAAATACCTCCGCCGTGACTCTAAAATACTCAAACCTAGAACAGCACATCTCGAAAAATAATTTGGCATAAAGTTACGGAGGCTTACGCTGTGTGTTTCATAAAATGGATCCCAAACAACATATCCATACTCTAAAATAAATCTCATAAGAGATATAAACAAAGTCGTAAGCGTATACGGATTTGTGTACGGAAATCTTTTGAGTTGTGCCTTCGAAATCCCAACATAGCATTAACCTTACTGATAATAGTGTCATAATAACTAGCAAATGACACTCCTAGGTCTAATTTAGAGTCGACCCTTAAAAGGCCATTGTGTATTATTAAGTAGTTAAAATACGATTGTGTTAATTTTATATAGAATGACACAATGTTGCATATAGAGACATTCAAGTGTAATTAATTGACTGAACATCATTTATGAAAGTTATTCAGACTGTACAAGCTGACTGATTAGATTGAACAACCTTATTTGTTATTTTTAATTTGTTAACCAATTTTGTTTTTGTTTTTTGTTTTACAAGTATTGGAAATCCAATACTCTGGCCTTTACACCAAATAAGTTAAAATAATCATGTAAGAAGAATTTTTTGATTATTTTTAATTATTTTTATTAAGCAAATTTTAAAAAATGCACTTTCTGTTAATGTAAGCGCGTATACATTTATAAAAAATAAATTTCCGCAAAAATGGAAGACTGCAAGTTTAATCGTTAATAAAATATCAAATTTTGATGAACAGCAGCAAAGTTAAAAGGCCCTTGACGAAAAAATCGAAGTGATGAAAACATTCTGAAAACGCAAAAAATTATCATAAGGATTGGCAAAACATATAATATTTCTGGGAGCACTTGTACATTACAAACAAAAAAATATTTGTAGAACAATGTTATTTGCGTAACTTATCGGTACGTTCAGTTTAAAGTTTAAATTCTGATTTGAGGAAAACTACTGTTAGCAACTTATGGAGCTGGTTGTTAAATTTGGGTGGCACTGGAGTAATTTTTTTAAAACTTTTTTCTTCAAAATAACAGCGAAAATTATAATCAGCTTATATGAAAAATTAGCCCGAAGATCGTGTCGAATAGACCGATTGTTGTCAACCTAACAGCCTACATTGCAGTTGGACTGTTCAACGAACGATTCAAGCCACTTTTTTTCCTGAACGCCATCGTAGTAAATTATGGGCAGAATATATGTGGAAAATATCGACGAAGCCCGGATTGTAGTGGCAAAAAGGCACGTTCTTTTCCTTGAGAGAAGAATGATGAGAAGGCAACAGCAAATTGCATTTTTGGAAGTGGCATGCTATAATGCTATAATACATGGAAAAAATTTAATTTTTTTAATGCTATAATCGTTTCCGGATTGTTGGCATAATATCGGTCCTTCACGGTTCCCCACAAAAAATGGTCCAATGCCGCAAAGTCGCAGCTCCCAGGCGGCCAATTGACATCGCCAAGACGGCTGAAACACGATTTGGGAATTTGGTGCACAAAAGATCGATTGTGACATGGGCTGAGTAGACCATGTATCTTATAGAACTGCATCTTATTTTTTTTCTCGTGATTGTCGACCCGTGCACCTATAATCGTGCAAAGATCTTTACTCGAATAAATCAAGAAAGAAAAAACCAAACATATTAAAATTTAAAGCGTAGTCAGTTGCAGTTATTGAGGCAACTTTTTTACATAAGTTGCACTTATAAATGTCTCGCACTGATGCAAAAATCGAGGAATTGCGTGTATCAAGGGTTGAGATTATCGAGTCTGTACTGTAATATTGTATATAACAAAAAAGTTATTATTTGTGAACATAGATATATCTTTTAGAATTGGAAAATGAGAAGTTAAGACTTCTATCGTGTGGTCATAGGCACACATCTTCTTTTTATTCTACATGGCATTTTTGAAATCGGTGACAAAAATTACTGGAAAACTGCTGAACTCATACTTTTGAAATTTTGCAGGCTTATTCAATACATAAAAGTTAAATTTTTTAGTGAAAATCGAACCATTAACTGTGACTCCGCTATTTTGTCAAAAATGTATATTTTTTAAATCCATCGATTAAACACTAGTTTATATTGTTGTTTATCTAAATCGATTTACATTTTTTTGTTTCAGATGATCCAGTTTGCCATAATGTTCATCACCGCAAACACTATTTTTTTACGTTACAAAAACTGTTGTTACAAAACTATACAATATTTTCCAATAAAAAAATTGCTAAAAGGTGTTCAATGTATACTTTAATATGATATATTGATCGTTGAAAAAATGTAGCAGTTTTCGTAAAAAAATTCATGAAAATTACCAATATTTTGCACTGCAAGTGGGGGAATCCCCTTATTGACCTTCTGTTTTCTGAGGCCCTTGAGTCAAGTAGTGTGGTAATTGGTTCTTCGATGATGAAATGGCCTGGTGTATGCATCTACATCATTTGGATCTGAGAATAATGGTGTGAGGGGCCTAGAGTTTAGAATCGCCTCTATTTCCACTACGACTGTCTCTAGTTCTTCATATGTAAGAGACGAGGTAGAGACACTTCGATATTAATGATGCTTAGTAGTTTGACTGCTGCTTCATATAGCCCACCAAAATATGGCGCCTTTGGTGGACTGATCTTAAAATCAATGCCTTTGTGACTGCATGATTTAAGGGGCAGGATGGTTTCCGATACCAAAATAAACAGATTTTTGAGATTTTTTTTTTTCAGCTCTGATTGAGAGTTCTTTAGAGTATGTAGGAATTTTTACATAAAAAAATAATTAATCCCGAGGTGGCGTCGTGCGGTGCGTAAAACCTGGCCCTCACAGTGTTATCTGAAATAAAAAAATCGAAGAGATTTATTTAATGTATTAGTTTCTTGTGCGCATGAACAAGAATATGCAGTTTTCAATATTTGGCGCTGTTTTAAATTTAGAAGTACCATTTTCACATAAAAAATCAGCCTATTATTACCTATTATATTGAAGCGAAGCGAATCTGCGTTTTGCTGGAGTGAAATCTGAAAAAACGACTTTTTTCCGACACCGTTTTTCTTAGAATTGATATTGTTTTTTGCTTGTATCTATTGCAACAAGAAAATGTTAAATTAAAAATAATTTCTTGCCCGCTGCAGGAATTGAACTCATATCCTCTCGTTTGCTGGTCCTTTACTCTTACCATCAAGTTAAAAACCTTTATTTAACAATCCCGTCAATTCAGTGATAAGTATTAGATTAAGCTTTTTTATTAGCTTAATATTATGTTTCAGCAGATCACAATAATCTATTACTTTAAAAAGGATTGTGTGTTGACTATTCTTCATAGACTATTCTTGGCTAGCCAAACAACAAAAGTAGCAAAAAACAAAAATGTTGCTTCTTCTATTCCACACTGTCATCAACAGCGTTCAGTAGTTTGGGCATTTTTATACCCCTACGTTTAAAAAACGTAAACGGGGTATATTAATTTTGTCACTCCGTTTGTAACGCCCATAAGGAGGCGTGGTAGGTATAGAAAAGTATATATATTCTTGATCAGCATCACCACCCGAGTCGATTTAGCCATGTCCGTCTGTCTGTCCGTCTGTCCGTCTGTCGTCACGATTACAGCCGTAATTTTCAAGCTATCATCACGAAACTCGATATTTAAGCTTTTATTTAAAAAATAAAGGTCAAGTTCGAAAATGAGCCAAATCGGATCATAACCACGCCTACCTCCCATACAAAGTGACTTTATCAAAACGGTAGAATCTCTTAGAATTCCACAAAAATTAATATATGTAATTGAAATTTATGAGCTTTGATATATAATATACACTCTGAGTATGAAATTCAACCATATCGGGTGAAAACCACGCCTACCTCCCATGCAAAGTGATTTTACCAAAAATGTAAAATTTGTTTAAATTCCCCAAAACTTAATAAATGGACTTGAAATTTTGCATATGAACTTTGAAATATAACTTGTACTTTGTGTATGAAATTCAACCAAATCGAAGGAAAACCACACCCACCTCCCATACAAAGTGACTTTATCAAAAAACAAAAGAGAATATTTTCTCTTAAAACTATGACGAAAATGTTTTTACAAATAAACATTTTTTTGACTGCTTAAGACTTTGAATATACTTTGGTTCGGACGTGGGGGTATTTTAACTTCGACCCAGTCGAAGATCATTTCTTGATAGTTTTTTTGTTTTTGCATAGCCGAAGGAAAAATTAACAATTGGCCAAAAGTGCGTTGACAAGTGCGTTTTCTAAGTGACAGAAAAAAAATAATAGGGGTATTCACGGGTTGATGCGAATTGCAAGAATGCGAAAATGCACCATATTTTGCACACTAACGCGTGAACATCAATATCGTAACTTTACTTTAGCCAACTTTAGCTGAAAGAAATATATTGCCACCTTATTTCAAAATAACAAAAACTTATTTAAATCAACGTACAAACTTAGCTTTTTTAAAGTTTTATCCAGATGGCAACTATGCTTGAAAACAACCGTAACATGAATCAGCTGTTTCGCATCACTGTTTGTGCGCTTTCGCAATAGGTTTGAGCAGTGCGTAATTTAAAAAGAGCTGCAAAATTGCTTCTTATGAGTTTGTTGTTGGAATTTCTCGCACCTACGAAATTTGTTGCATTATCGGAGTATAGTCTTTGACACCTGCATCGGCGGCTGATGAACCATTTTAGTGCTTTAATGAATGCTTCAGTAGTCAAATCTGAAACAACATCCATGAGAACCACCTTTGTGACAAATCAACAAAATACTGCAATGTATGCTTTTCGCGGACTTTTTCCACGAATGTTGTAATGAATCCATATTGGACCACAATAATCTACGCCCGAAGAAATGGGAGTGATTATTTTTTGATTTTTATTTTTCTGTTCAAGAATAAGAGTTATTTTTTTATTTTTATTTTTTTCCCTCAAGAATAAGAATTATTTTTTGATTTTTATTTTTTCGCTCAAAGTTATTTCTCAATTTTTATTTTTACGCTCAAAAGTGAAAATTATTTGTTCAGTTTTATTTTTTGTAGGTAAGGAATAAATATATAAAAATCATAAAATTTGTATGAGAGCCCTCATAAGGAGTGGTCGGAGGGAATAGGTGTCTAGGGCAAAAATGTTCCTTTTGCAGAAGTAATGGGGGGTCGGTCTTACATATTAACCCTCTCCGGCACTCCCTTACACGATTTTTTTGTATTTATTCCTACACCTGAACAGGGGGGCTTGAAGGGGAGTGTGACTGACCCCCATTACTTTTGCGAAAGGAAAATTTTTGCCTTAGACACCTATTCCCTCGGACCACTCTTTATGGGGGTTCTCATACAAATTTAATGATTTTTATATATTTATTTCTTACCTACAAAAAATAAAACTGAACAAATGATTTTTACTTTTGAGCGTAAAAAATAAAAATTGAGAAATAACTTCTATTTCTGAGCGAAAAAATAAAAATTTAAAAACAATTTTTATTCTTGAGCGAAAAAATAAAAATCAAAAATAACTCTTATTCTTGAGGAAAAAAATTAAAATCAAAAAATAACTCTTATTCTTGAACAGAAAAATAAAAATCAAAAAATAACTCTTATTTTTGATGAATAAATTAAAAATCAGTAAATAATAATAAAATTAAATTTTTATTGGTAAAACTCAAAAAATAAAAATCATTTCTTATTTCGATAAAACATGCATTAAGCAGCATATTAAAGTTATCCAAAATGTCCTCCGACATTTGGAACATGTTGATTTTTTGTTATTTAATTTTTGGAAATAATCGTTATATTCGGTCCCTGGTTTATATATTTCATTGTCAGACTTTTTTTTCTGAAATCTAAGATTAGCTCTTTTTTTTTGATGAAAACCTCTTCATTTACTCATTAATAACAACTTTTCATGTATGCGCTAAAATATATTCAGGTTCAAAGATCACCGAAATCGGTCATTTGTTTATATTTCCGCTCTGCTCAAAGTTAATATGAAATTTCTACTTTGCGTTATTCAAACATATCTAGTCGCATAGCGTGGAAACTGTTTGTTTAATGTTAGAACTGTTAAGGGCATTTTTGTAGAGAATTATCTGATCTACAATTTTATTCTGAGCTTATTTTCTGTCCTACAAAGAGGAGTGGAGATATAAGCGAATGACCGATTTCGGTGATCTTTGATCCTGAATATCTTCTAGCGCATACATGGTATCATAGGGAACTCCTGACAAGTTATCATTTATGCGTTAATGAAGAGGTTGCATCCAAAAATTAGGAACTAATTTTCAAACTAAACTTTTTAGTTAGTTAGTTTCAGAAAAAAATTCAGAAAAAAAAAATAATCTTGGTATGAAATGCATGAAATAAACCCTCGGGCGCAGTCAAAAGTTAGTTCGCAGAAAAAACTAAAGATGCAGAAATTTATTTGCTTCAAGAATTCGTATTCGTTAATGAACAGTATGTATTGCGCTTTTACTATCGAAGTGATTACAATCGCTTTAACTCTTTATAATCTTTTTCAAAGATAGCCATATACTTTGATTTCCCAAGAGCCGATGAGCTATCAGAAAAGAGTAGGCGTGCTATGAAGAGTCACTTACAACGTTTTTGAATTTTATTGGCAAAATGATTTTCACACCATTTTTCGACTGTCAAAATCTTTCAAGAATGGCGTCTAAATTGTAATGTCCTTTAGCAGCTACCTGCATGTTATAGTAGCTACTGTTGAAAGTTCAGTTTTCCCAATGACAATCCATTAAAAAACCGTATTTTGTAGGAGTGGTGAATTCTTTTTCAATATTACCTAAAGAGCTGCATGAATGTATTTAATACAATAAAGTGCATCGAGCATTTGATTGTCTTGTTCTCTATTTACTTTATTCTTTCAAGTATAAGTAAACATAATACAGCATTCACTTACAAAAAAGTGCTCACTCTACAGCATTTGTTTGTCTCTCACCAAGATAAGTACATTCTCATTATTTTTAACCCCCCTGCGCATGAATTATTCCGGAGTAAACGCTTCCAAATGCATGAATTTTTTAGACAATGATTTCCGAAAAGTCATGATTGGTATAGGGGTTTTTCGGGGCGCTGAGTCCATTCCCGATATCTGTTGGGGCGAAAAAATCCCCCCAAGGGGTGAAAATGGGGGTTTGGGTGGTGGAAATTTGTTAGCAAGACAAAAACGAAAAAAAAAAAATAAAAAAAATAAAAAAAATTAAAAAAAAAAAATTAAAAAAATTAAAAAAAAAATTAAAAAAATTAAAAAAAAAAAACAAGGGATGTATTACAGACTTGGAGCATCCACGCGGCACATCCTGGGTATATTTTTCCTTCTTGAAAATTATAGCTAATCCAAGTCTTACCAAAGATCTTAAACTTTTCGTTTCGTGAAATTTTTCAACCCCCGACCCCTATTTTCAACTCTTAGGAATTTCTTTTCCCACCCAATAAAAGCTGATTCAGATCCAGCTACCTCGAAAACCCCCAAGTACCAGATTCCAGTCCCGGGCTACGATTTTTCACGTCAGAAATGTTGCTTATTTTATTTCCGGACTCTCCACCCCCTACCACTGTTTTTAACCCCCCGAATTTTATTGACCATTTCAGCAGGGTGTTACTTTGTAGAGGACATTTCACCCTTTAATTTAAGCCCTCGCGGTGGTCTCAAAGTTGTATAGATTCAGAGATATGCCCGTTTACTTTTGGACGAGTATACTCGTCATTCTGAATACGGAAGCGACTTCGTTTGGACGAGTATACTCGGGACAGCGCGCAGGGGGGTTAAATGCTTTATATATTCGTTACGATAAAATCGAGACAATCAAATCAATGCAAAAAACAACGAGCACACCGAGTAAAACAAATATGTTATAGAGAAATATCAACATTCGATGTTATTTTCCATGGTATAATAATATATATATGGTGGCGTCCGTGGCGTAGTTGGTTAAAGTGCGTGGCCGCTATGTCAAAGAACTTTGGAAACCCAGGTTCGAAACCCAGCAGCGACAGAAAATAATTGTTCTGTACGGCCGTGCCATGTAAAGCTTCTTGAGAACGAGAACGCTTCTTTCCGTTCATCGCCGTTCGGAGTCGGCGTTAAGCATGTAGGTCCGGTTCTCGGTCAATTGTGTACAAACTTAATAACACGCACAACACAATTGATCATAAGAAGCTAGGTCAAAGTCCTTACAAGGGCTGAAATGGCCAGTTATTTATTTTTTTTTTTTTTTTATAATAATATAAGGTAGTATTGACAGTTGCTTGGGCAACGACCATTTGTCAAAAAAAATGTCTAGAAAGAGAGCGTTCAATTATTTCTTATGTTTTCGCCATTGTTTATGTTTCAGCGCTTGCAAATAACCAAACATTTTCTTACAAAATATTGCCTATTTTATTTAATCAATAGTGAATTATTATTACTACAACGAAGATAACTTGTGAACTTTGTGTTATTAAGTGCAAACATAAGAAAAAATGTTGAAAACGTTCAAATGTAGCAACCTCAGCAGCTGCAGATGCATATGGACGAAATTAAAGAAGTTTCCAATTATTATTAAAACACCACGGCTGGAAAACGTTAAACACATATCACACATAATTTTTTCACAACTTTCATTATTATAATTGTGTATTTAACGCACATATTTTGCGGAATTTATTTATTTTTACATTCGTTTAATTCTTGTTGCACGAACAACTGTTTTTGACAGATGGTCGTTGCCTTGTTGCTGAGAAAATCTATACTTGTCAATGCTACCTGTATAATTATATCATGGTTATTTTCTTTGCTCTGATATGAAGCAGAAAAACCTTTTTAACACAAAACAATAACAACACACATTATTTGTGTAAAGGTTGTTGTTTTTTTTTTCGTTAATTTTATGTTCGTTTTATGCTTTTTACTTTTAATTTCATTGTCAAATAATTTTAAAAAATAAACATAAAATACACCAGTACTCAGTGTCTAACACCGAGCATATCAACACATTTCAACACATTTCAATTTTACTTTATATGCTTGCTTTGTAGAAGTTCTCGTTTGTCTTGTTTTCGATATGCTTTATGCTCATTTGTTCTTGGTCTCTATATTGTTGGTGTTTAAACACTTTTAAATGGTGTTTAAATGAGAGTTGAATAGAGTGAGCATGCAAACAACAAATTAATGTCTTGCAAACACACCCGTGCAGCTCTTTAATATTACCTGCTCTGGGCGAATTAGGCTCTGGTAAAGTTCAACACAAGTTCAATAAGCATGTCAATTTATAGATGACCTGGTATGTTCCAATTTGTCACTATTAGGTCCCTTGTTGTTTGTAAGGAGATAAGTGTTGGCTTTTGTCCGTAACAAAATCTTCTGTTCTAGTAGAAAACTTTCTGTTCCCGAATGAATTGCAGCGTTGATTCTTTTCAATAGATAATTAAGATCTTGTAGTGCTTAAAGATAATTTGTTGACAAGCCGTTGTGTCATCATATTGATCTAATCATCGTTTTGTTCGTCACAACTATTATTTTTGCTGTCGTCAAAATTACATGATTGTTATCTTCTGTTGCGTGGTTAGTTGTTGCCACAGTCTAAGGTATCAATGTTCTCGTAATTGACTCATTTAAGGCATAATTAGTTTTAAAATATTTTAAAAAGAGTTTAGAATTTCTTAAATGTCTTAGCGAAATATTGAAGATATTGAAGTCAATGATGCCAGAGAAATCTTTCGTCTTGATTCCAGATATTTATGTCCTAAAAGCAATAGGCGCGTACTACATGGTATGGCTAGACCATATCTAGTTGTTTTTTTTTTGTAATTTTTCTAATCTAAAAGATGTTGACACGTAAAATGGGGACCAAAAAATGAAAGCATACTCAATTCCTGTTCTGACAAACCCATTAAAAAACATTTTTAAGGTGTGAGGATCCGAAAAGTCTTTACTTCAATTTCTTCAGATAAAGGTAAGTCTTTAGATCTTAGGACAAAGCCTTTGGAATAAGAAGATTGACATGATCAATAAAAGTAAATTTAGAATCAAAGATTCAAAGCCCAGATCACGATATGTAGGGATTCTTAGAAAAATTGAATCAGATAAAAAAATATGAACTGTATTGGGAGTAAGTTTAGAGAGGATAAAAAAAGAAATATTTTACAAAGTTTAACAGAAGGCCATTGGTTTGACTGCAAATCAGAACTCTTGAAATGTCCGATAGCAGATCAGCAATGCCAGTAGAGCAAGAAATTTTCTTAAAAAGTTTAAAGTCATCCGCATATAGTAAAGAGTGGGAGCTTGATATATCTTCTATATCTATATCTATACTTCTATACAATTATATAAAATGAAAGTGAACATTTTCTGTTGCCGCAAAACTCCAAAAGTACTGGACCGATTTTTATGAAATAATTTTTAAAATATCACATTTGTGCTAGAAAAGGATATTTGGGTATTTCCTTTATGAAATTTTAATAATAAGTATCTTTAAATAAAGTGTAGTTTTTTAAAAAATCATCCACGCATTGCTTGATCGTTAGCTTTTCATGCGTTTGTGCTGCGAGAGCTTCAATAAACTGCATGTTGCTGTCTACTCTATTATCTTTTTGTTCTCAGCAAGCACAACACAACTCAATAAACAAAGAAATACATATGCATACATTAGGGTGGGTCAATAATTTTTGTCAAAAGGCGTATAGCAAAAACCTAATCTACGAAGAATTCTAAGAAAACTTCCCAAAGAAACTATGGGTCTAAAATCAAAACCTAGCTCCCGCCGAGCGACATAAAACTTCGCATTTGAAAGATTTTTAAAAACAGCGTTGTTTTGTTTAGAAATGTTTGGTGAAGGCATATTTCCCAATGAAATCGGTTCAAAATATGGTAGAGCCTACAACGAAAATTTTATTTTGTTTTTAAGGGATAAAATGGGCTCTTCATTACTTTTCGGCGTTTCTTTAAATCAAACCTTTAATAAAACACGGGTTGAAAACTTAAACAATATGGAAACAATATTTTAACAATATGGAAACAGATTCTTAAAGCTAATAAAATTTTGTTCAAAACAGCCTCGAACTAATAATGTATGATGTTTGCTTCAATGATATTGTTATCCATCAAATTTATGCAGTTTTTTAAAATGCCTCAAACCGAAATTTTTAGGTCTCTCGGCGGGAGCTAGGCTTTAATTTTAGACCCCTAGTTTCTTGGGAAAGGTTTCTTAGAATTTTGCGTAGATTTCGTTTTTGCTATACGCCTTTCGCATTTTTTCTCATCCGAACAATTTGACCCACGCTAACACATACTTTGCTGCGCTTAAAACAAACGAACAATTAACTTCACCACACCATTGCCAATTGGATGGAAGTAAATTCTAATATGTTGAAATTAATTTTAATGTGATGAATTAATCTAACACAGTTTTGTTAAATTGGGATTCACTGACCACATTCAGCAAGTTCAAGAATTTTTTTTATATGGAGTTTTTCGGCTCTATCTCTCTACACTTTCAATGAGACTCAATCCGACTTGTTGTATAGTATATATGTATGCAGATATGTATATTTAATGTGCGGCATGCAACTTTTCTACACATGTTTTGACCGTGGTTTTCCTGTAATTTATAAATTAGAAGAGAAACAAACGGTTGACTTTTTACTTATATAAAAGTGGCATTGTGTGATTCAAAAAGTTTTCTTTTGAATTGATAAAGATAAATTATGGATAAAGAGGAAAAACGTACGTGGCGAAGCCGCGGACCACTGTGGCCTTGTGGCCTGCTAGTACTTAAAGAATAGGCAACAGAAAGTGAAGATTAATGGTCATATAAGCTATGCTAAGCACATTTCATTAGGAGTTCCTCAGGGTTCGGTGCTAGGCCCGATTCTTTTTTTGGACTTCATCAATTCTCTTTGCTTTCGAAACTTTAAAAGTAATACAAATGCGTTTGCTGATGATATGGCCTGCACTATTCCGGATATTAATCACGACCACGAAATCTTGCGCCATTGGTTGAAAGTCCATAGGTTAGTTATTAGTAGAACTCGGATTTTGCATATTTGCATATTTTTCATCAGATTGATACCAAACTTTGTATCTAGACGTTTTATCTTTCAAATATTACAAAGTGTAATGCATATCGAAAATATGCAAAATATATGCAAAAATATGCAAAAAAATATGCCACAAATATGCAAAATATATGCAACATATGCAACAAATATGCGAAATATGCAAAATATATGCAAACGAATTTCATCAAATATGCAGATAACATGGAGGGAATAACAAAGGTAAGATAATGTTTATCAACAAACAATATTTTAAATGAAGTATCGTTGTTTGAAATTAAAAAAACAAAAACATTATGGTTTTTTCCTTAAAAAAAAAAATCGAAAATGCTGTTGAATATTTTTTATTCATTACTAGCCTTTTCCCGGCGCGCGTTGCTGCACCCTGCAACTATATGGGAACATAATAGGTGTATTCAAAACTTTTCTTAGACTCATAGTTTGACACCACTGTTATTTTCCACTGCCCGTAACAGTTTCCCAGTAGCAGGAGATCACCAAATAGTAACTCCATTTTGAGATTGTATGTAAGTATTGCTACTTTTACTTTCAAAGCTATTCGATAATACAAATTTAAACTGTTGGGCGGAGCCACACCCTCTTATATAATGCTCATCCCAGTTTTCTAGTAGATGGACATTACCCAGTTTTAGTACAGTTGCCGACAGTGAGCATACAAACTAGATTACAAAAATGTAGCCAAATCGAGGGAAACCGTACGAAATATAGCATTTTTATTGATTTGTTGGCGGTAAAAGAGGGTGTGACAGAAATTTAAGCCATTTTGTACTTGAAAAAAATGTGCTGCCAAAATTTCAGCTCTATCGGCTCAGTAATTGTGAAGTTTCCAACCATCACACAGACAGCGTTTTGCTTTTTGTATATATATTTTGGATAAAGATTATGGGTTATAACTTTTGATTGGTAAATTAAAATTCTTAAATTAATTTCTTAGCTTTTATATTTTTACAAAAATATAAAAACACAATATTGGAAAAAAAATTTTTCTTCGAAAAAATCAAGGTAGGCCTTGTTTTTTGAATCACAGAAATGGTTTTTAATTTTTGCGTAAAATTTAAATATTTTTTGTTTACAAATGTTATAACCATGAACCAAGAAATAAAGATCATGCAAACAAAAGAGCCGCCATATTGTAAACAAAACAAAGCTGATAGGTCTGACGTCATCGGTCACAAATTCTTTTGTTTACGTGTAGCGATTGGATGTGAAAAATTATTTCTTGAAGTTTTAAAGAATTATTAGTGTTTATAACTCAGTAATTTTTTGTGTTTTTTATAAAAATGAAGTGTGCTGTACCGACGTGCAATAATTTCAACAGCAAAAAAAAAAAATCTTTAAATTTCGTTAATGCATTAAAATATAAACAAACAAGGTATTCAAACACTCTTTCGCAAATTAAACTTGTTAATTTTATTATTTTCCGCTTTTATCTAAGTTTTGCATGAAAAACGTATGCAATATAGCTTTTTTTGTGACCGATGACGTAGCACGAAAAATATACTTTTTTCTCGCACTGCTGATTGCTTGATCTTGTCTTGTTGGTTCATGTGTTATAACTTTTAAATAGAATTGACAATTTGTGAATTTGAATTTAAATTAGTTTTACAACAAAAACAAATTTTGAGCCTTTTTTTGAGGAAAAATCCAAAATTTTAGACCTTTTTTGAAAAAAAAATTTAATATATATATACTCAACTAACGGTATTTTTGCAATAAGTTTTTCATAGTACTTTGATGAAGCTTTAAGACAAAAAAAAATTTAACAAAATGTGTACAAATGCAGCGGAGATATTTGAATCGAAAGTCACAAAATTAAATTTCTGATTATTTTTTTCTCATTATTAAGCAACGATGTTGCATTAAATATATCGTTGTAGTAAAATTTTTCATAGTTTTCAAGATATGTTCATGTTTTTGATGTCAAAATAACGGAAATTTTTTTAATTTTACTAAATTTAAGAAATATTTTATATTTTGTAAATATCTGAATATGTAACCCAAGAAAACAACTAAAAATATGCGATTTTGTAAAAAATTTGTACTACAGCACCATCTGGTGTCCAAGGTGGGTCAAAGAAGATAGTGCTTAAAAACCTGAAAACTGCTATATACCAATTTGTATTCTAATCGCATAAGCCGTTTGGGAGTTTTAGGTGGTTTTGTAAAAAATGTGTACTATAGCGCCCTCTGGTGTTCAAGATAGGTCAAAAACGATAGCAGCAGAACACTCAACGTACATGAAACTCACTGTATACCACTTTTCATTCTAATCGCATTAGCAGTTTATGAGTTTTAGGCAGTTTTGTAAAAAATTTGTACTACAGCGCCCTCTGATGTTCAAGGTGGATCAAAATTGATAGCCCACGAACACGCACCGTACCAAAAAACTTCTATACACAAATTTTCATGCTAATCGGATGAGTAGTTTAGGAGTCTATTGCGGCCTTACAAACATAAGTTCCTTTTTTATATATATACAGTGACTCAAAAAATTGATCGCATGTGTGTAAGCAGTGCGTGTAGCAGTAGATTGTGTACAAATTATTAAAGCCACTACTGTAAAAGTAACGGTTATTAATTTTGTTATATTATTATTCTCATTTGGCAGTAATATATTTAAAAAATTTCAGTGCTTATTTAAGTGTTGGACTGGAAACACTAAAAGTTCATTCGATCAATTTTTTGAGTTTGCTAAAAAATAATAAAAGAATAACCAAACTTCGAAACTATTTTATTGAATGTGGTCATTAACTTTGATTTTAGTGAGACTTGTTTATTTAAGGTAAAACTAAACTAGTTTTTAAGTTTGTAACTACAAAATGTAATTATTTGAAAAATCTTTCAGATTTAAGCAATATCACCTGAAAAGTTTAAGCAAATTGAACATTTCTTGCGTGAGGGTGTTTCTCATAGGCAAATTTCTCTATCTGTAAAGTGCTCCATTTCAACAGTTAGCAAAGTTCGCGCTCAATGTGAAAATTTGACGATTAAGAACTGCGCTGGACGAAAACCCATTATATCAAATTTATTAAGGCGTCGAATAATACATCAAATTACACATGGGGTACACGATAATGCTGTTGAAATAAATAAATGCTTGAAAATAAATGACGTCATTCATGTTTTGGACGAAACAATTAAAAATCTTCTAGGAAAAAATGATTTTAAAGGTCGCTTTAAGGTAAAGAAACCCTTATTGTCTAATCGCTATAAGAAATTGCGGCTCAAATTTGCCCGTAAGTACAAAAGTTACAGCATTGACGATTGGAACAAGGTTATATGGTCCGATGAAACTAAAATTAACAAATATGGGTCTGATGGGAGGCAGTGGACTTAGACAAAAAAAGGTGGAAAATTATCCAGTAGACATGTTCAGCCAACAGTGAAATTTGGAGGAGGCTCAATAATGCTGTGGGGGTGTATGACTTGGATTGAAGTTGTAAAGTGTCATAAAATTGCAGGAAAAAGTACAGCACAGGACTATATTAATATTTTGAAAGCAAACCTTTTCCAAAATTTGGATATGTTCGGAGTTGTTTTGGAGGAATCGATTTTCCAGCAAGACAACGATCCAAAACATACGGCTAGAATAACAAAAATGTGGTTCCAGGAAAATTCTATAAACGTCTTGGACTGGCCACAGCAATCACCTGATTTAAATCCGATTGAGCACTTGTGGTGGAGCTTAAACGCGGATTGAGGGATGGTGAATGTGCGCCACGAACACTCGATGATATCTGGCAAAAAGTCCAGATAAAATGGAATGTACTGTCACAGGATTTATGCAAAAATTTGGTGGAAACCATGCCACGAAGAATAAATGCTGTTTTGAAAGCACGCGGAGGCTACACAAAATATTAACTTTTAAACTCAAATAATTGATCGAATATGTTTAATTAATTTTTCTAATTTATTTTACTACAAATTCTGAAAAATTAAAAAAATAATGTGTTTTTTTATTTAAGAAAAATTAAGTTTGTAAAAATATAAAATCTTTTCATAATCCATTTTTTCGTTTTCCTGTAATATTTGTTTTGTAAGAAATTCCTGAACATGCGATCAATTTTTTGAGTCACTGTAGATTTTGTATAACCCATTATTTTTGGATAACGACGATATGCATTTACTTTAGATGATGACTCATTTCACGCCAAACCGGCCACCTAATTAATTTTTTGATGTCACCGCTATAAAAAGAAATGATATATTTTGAAGGGTTTCTATGAGGTGCACATATTCTTTTTTTTTTTGTGGTAACACAACGTACGAAAATTCATGCTTTTCCTGCTTTATGGTGATTTTTAAAAATTCATATCTCAGGACCTGAACAAGATATCTTCATTATTTTTTATTTATTGGGTAGGGTAAATATTAAGCTCACAAAAAATTTTTTTTTTAATTATGTTACAAAAAAAAAAAACTTTTGGACTTTTATGGAAAAGTTGCCGTGTTCTCCCTCTCTGAGCTAACGGTAAACCAAGAAAATTTTCGGTTTTTTACAATAATATATAATTGATCTGACAATCTATAATACAGTAGACGTCCAATATAACAAATGGTTTCTTGTCCAGCCTTTTCGTTAAATCGAAAAATTCGTTATATCGAATGAATATTTTAAACAAAGAAATATAGTGTTTAGTAGTAAAGTTTTTGTTTTTTTATATTAATAAAATATTTGCTTATTTTGTCCTTTTTTTTCAATTACTTTTTGAGAAAACCTTACAAACTCGTTTGTTTCTTGGAACTTTCCATTGATTTTTTGTGTGATTGCTCTTGTTAAATATTGATTTTAGTGCAGTTTACATTATTTTCTGAAGCCCATTGTATAGAAAGAAGCTCTGAGGTGTTCCACAGCATTTGTGTGGGATATTTTGGGTGTCATTTTTCAGCCACAGATTCTCCTTAGTTTAAAACTCTTTCGTTTACTTGCCATTGCTAAAAACTTTTTTATATAGAACTTTAAACACGAGTGAAAAATGACAACTGACCTAAGCACGCACCACTCATTCCTTTTTTGCAGTCGAACAAACGTAAATGTTGATTCATAGGAATTTATAACGGTACCAAGAACAAAAAACAAAGATAATCTTGGTACGCAGAACGGTAGAAGATGAGATTACAGTAACAGCTGATCAATGAAAATAGTTTCAACTCTTGATGTCATTCGTTAAATCGAATGAAAACAAAAAATTTGAATTCCTTATATAGAATAGTCAATGAAGAGATTTTGCCGTTCGTTATATTGGACATTTGTTAAATCGGGTATTCGTTATATTGGACGTGTACTGTATTATAAAAATGCAACCCAAATCATGTCTGTCTGTCTGCAATTTTTTGTAATGTTATAACTTAAGAACCACTTAATCGATTACATTCCGGTTTTTTGTTATCGGTTAGGAATTTTTAGGAGAAGGTTTACGGATAACAACATTTTACGAAATTCAAAAATGTTGTTTTTGCGAATAGATTTTTTTTGAATCGTGTATTTACTTAATAGATTGTTTAAAAAAATATGTATCGACAAAAGATGTAAGACATGTGTGTTAAATTTTGCCACTAATACTTTTGAGATATTTTTTAAAAAGAAGGTAAGCTATTTTAGTGTCAAAAAAAAAAAATAGTTGGCTTAATAAAATGATTACAATGGAGAACTTTTAAACTATAATATTTATTTCAATCATTGACAATTAATAATTTACTTAGTTAACATACATAAATGCCACCAACAAGAATAAGAAAAGCTCGGGCAAAGCCGTGTACTTCAGATAGTTATTAATAAAATTTCAATATATGTATATACTCGTACTACCCTCTCAATCGCTTTTATATTATATTTTGATTTGTTTAAAAATGGAATTTTTTGCATATTTTGCATATGTTTTGCATATGTTGCATATATTTTGCATAGTTTGCATATTTTGGCATATACATATATGCATATGCATTTCTTGCAAATATGCAAAAACAATTTATATATGCATATTGTTTTCAACTCTATTTTCAATGAAACGAACTTTGGTGTCATCAGAATTTACTTATCTTAATCCTTCAAAAATATGCAAATATGCAAAATCCGAGGTCTAGTTATTAGTGACATAACGAGAATTATGTTCTTTAATGTTGTAGACAAATTCTTAAACCTTGGAAAAATATATTTTCATTGTAGTAATTGCACAAAATTTCGTTTTTGTTTTAATGTTTGTCCAACATCTACATGTGCTCAAACTTATTTTGAAGAATGTTTTTGCTCCTCTAAGTGTTTTTGTATTGAATGTGTTCAATCGTTCAAGTATGGCTGACTTCATAAACGCAAGTTGCAATGCAACACTGCAAAGTCAAATGTTCATAAACATCCATACTTTATTTTTGACAATGCAGTGTGTTCACTAATGCATCGCAACCCTTTGCGATGCGCATCAGATGTCATTTCGGCGCATCATTTCATTTTATGATGCAACATGGACGTCTCACAAACAAAGCAAGTATATTTATAGATAATTAAATTGATTAAATTAGAAATTGATAAAATATTTGATTTTATTAATGCATGACTTATTTACCATTTTATTTAAAGTAATAATAAATGGACACACGAAAGGAAGCTCTTGCTAATAAGCACAAGATTGCGCTTTGAAAGTGATTTTACCACCAACAAAAAGAAAAGGAATGCAATCTGGGAAAAAAATTTTCTGGAGATAAAAAAAATTGATGGCATGTTTCCTTTCACAAGGGACGAATTAAGTAGATGATTTTTGAATATAATGGTCACTTACAAACGCATCAAAGATGTACTTTCTGCCAGTTCCACAGAATTTAAAAGCATAAAATATAAAAAGTATGGAATATATATTTAATTTTTTTTATTTACTTTATTTATACAAACAGTTGGCGCTAAAGTAAAAACATTGCACGGTGGTGTTCACAAACGCCTTCAAATGCACTGCATCATTTGACAAAGTAGTGATGTAAGGCAACATTGCTTTGCATTAGTTGCGCAATGTTTTGCAATGTTGCATTGCAACTTGCGTTTATGAAGTCAGCCTATCTAGGGCTGCTTCTTGATTGTAAAATGAGTTGGTCAGAGCACACACTTGCTCTTAAGAAATATCTTTTGACTGTCAACAGGCATATTTTTCTTTTAAAAAAGTATTGCAGCTCTAGCCTACTTAGGTGCATATACTATGACATTTTCTAATCAAGTTGGAGTATGGTTTGTCTTGTTGAGGTGAAACGCATAATTACAAAATACAAATCAACTTTTAATTTTACAAAAACATGCTATTCGGCTAATTTGTAACAGAAGTCGCCATGTTAGTAGTTTGCCGCTTTTTAAAATTTTAAACATTTTGCCGCTACAACACTTATTTTATTTTAAGGTTCTTCGTATATTTTTTATAAAATCAGGATATTCCTTGAGTAGATGTTCTACAAATTACCATTTAAGAATAAACTATCAGAATTATGTTTCAGTACCACAACACAACTTTCAGCTTTTCCTGAAATCTTAAGCATCAGGTGCCCCTCGATTTTTCAACGCCTTGCCTCTTCACTTGAGAATAATCCGAAATAAACCAGCATTCTTCAAAAACGTAAAATTATGACTTTCAAATCTTTCTTACAATGACGTTGATGTCCTTATAAATGTTTTTACTTAGATTGTTAAAGTTTTTGTTTGTGCTTTATTTGTATTTTGTTTTTGAGCCTTTCAGTCATGGTAGGGATCTTTTGCTCTTTAATTATTTTTTTATTAATTGGTTTATCTAATTTTATTCAACTTTGCCTCATTTAACTTGTTTTAATTTATATAAATCTAAATTAAAATTTTTATTGTTGTCGCCAAATTTTGTTAATTACATTTTTTAAATTGTTTATTATATGTACGTTATTTTATTTTAATTCTGTTAGCGGAACATTTACTTTTACGAACCCATACTAACTCTTTAATGTTATCTGTTTTTTTAAGAAAAGAGCAACTGCTTTCGCCTCTAGCTCCTCGTATGCTATAGATTGCAGTTGTTTTATCATTATGTTATTCATTTCGATGTCAATAATTATATTATGAAATATTCTACTTATTGTGTTAAATGAAATAAAAAAAAAGAAAAATAATTTAAGTAAAAAAAATTTTTAATATACCACGTTTCAAAAACGAACTAAAAAGTATAAAATAATTTCTGCTAGAGTGGGGCTTTTAGTTATCAAAAAAACTTGGGGCGCATACATTAGGGAATATTAAGGAGTTGAGAAAACTTCACATGATTTACAATATCACATGATTTTTTATGTTATTAATAATTTTTATTAATTATTTAATTAAAAATAAAAAAAAAAATATTTATTATATTATTTAATTAATATTGATTAATTATATTCATTAATATAAATAAGTATTATTAATTAAGACATGGTACATCATTAATTGCAAAAAATAACACTCAGTATTTTAATGTTTAAACTCAAAATAACAAACATAAGGTATTATAACAAGCATGATGAAGACATTTCATTTAGTTGGAAAATCCGTAGCTTGGATTTGATGGATCGCATTAAATTCTGCACAGTTTTATTTGTAATCATGTTTGTCGCCTGCTTGTATTTGTTTCTGAAGTCATCGAAGTTTTTGGCTGGGCGCATATATTTTCTTAATTTAGTTTTGATAATAGCCCAATATCTTTCGATGGGCCTTAATTCTGGGCAGTTAGGTGGATTTAAAGTTTTCTCAACAAAATTTATGTTCTTGCTTGGATACCAATTCCTAACCAAAGCTGAATAATGACAAGTTACCAGATCGGGCCAAAATATTGTCGAAGAATAGTGTTATCTTATTAAAGGCCAAAGTCTTTTCTTCAAACATTTGTGTAAATAAATTTCAGCATTTATAGTGCCGGTTAGCTGGGGTGCTTCGTTTACCGCATTGGCAAATGGCCAGCCAAACCATACATTTTTGGGGAAACTTTTCTCGTTGAATAGTTTTATATTTTTCAGGAACCTTAGATCGATCAACTGCAGAAAAGAATTCCCTTCCAGGCAGCGCACGAAAGTCTTTTTTTATATACATTTCATCATCCATGATAATGCACGTGTTCTTATTGGCCACAAGATGTTTATATAATTTTCGGCTTCGCTTAATTGCAACATTTTGTTGTTTTTGTTCCCTCCGAGGTACATATTTTCTATATGACTTAATTTTAAATCTTCGCTTTAATCTCAATATCCTAACATGGTTTGTATTCAACTTTTTTGCCAAATCGCGTAATGATGTTGGAATTTTTCTTCAAACTTCTTATGACCTCTCAAATTCCTTGTTCCTTCCAGTACTTTTTTACCCGTCCCTTTCTTTATCGAGACGCATTTTTGTTCTAAGAAGCAAATAACTTTTCGTCGAGCCGTCCCGTATGTGCATTTTGCAAGTTTAGCAATTTTAGCAATTGTTTTATAAGAAGCGTTTTTATTATTTAAGGCCCAGTTTCAATTTTTTGAGTAAAAAAACGGGCTTGTTTGAAAGCCTGTATTTTTTTTTATTTATTAAATATCAAAACAAGTCTTTTTTTATTTTTATTTCAGTCTTAGATTAACAAATCTTTTTTTTTGTTTTTTTTTTTGCAGCCATATTTACGGTTATGCAGCGCGTAAAAGTTGAGGTCGCGAACATGAGGCCTCTTGCGGCTTGCACGATATCATCTCTTCAGGTGGTTGTTAAAAAAGTGTAAAATGAAAAAAAATAAAAAAATGCCGCATAAAAGAAAAAAAAAAATTCTATTTTTCATACACGAAATTGGACCTTATAAATGAAATAAAAAGCAAAACAAAATATATTTTACTTGATTTTTTTGGTTCACGCACTGCATATTTAATTATTTTACAAAATGAAAAAAGATTTAAGTTAATCGGACACATACTTTTCGAGTAAGAGTGCAAGCCGTTTCAAAAAATGTAATTTCGAGAAAAAAGCGTTTAAAGTTTAAATGAGAGCCAATATCAAGCTGTCTGATAGAACTGCAACAAGGTGTATTTCTTAAACGGCTTTGAATTTTATTCTGAAATTTTTTTTACACATTCTTAGGATGTTTTTGAAAATAATAAAAAAAAAATCGAAAATTTATCAAAAAAAAAAAAAAAATGAAACTGGGCCTTAAATAAATGTTCACAACTTCTTCGTGAACTCTTTCTTGTAAAGACGACATCTTCGGGTTGGAGGGTTCAAGAAGACTGAAACATGGCTAAATTAAATTAAGCATAAAGGCAAGCTGAGTGACAAAGAAAAAGTAACCTTTGGCCTCGTAAGTTGATAGAGAATTTTAACGGTAAATTTGCAATTTTTGATGTACCATGTCTTAATTAATGTTTATGTTTTTTTTTTCTTTCATAAAAACGTTTAATCGCGTCCCTATTAAAATTATTATTATAAAATTACATAAATGCTTATTTCTCTCCTTATAGTTTACTGCGGCACATTTCTGAATATTCTTATAACATAAGTTATGTATTAAATACTCTGAAAAAAAAAACTGAATGCAAAGATCGCCAGCTCAGCTCGGTGCAAAAGTATATGGAAAGATAATAGAGAACAAATGAATAGTTAATCTCTTACGCAGGTTTACGAATCTTACGCAGAACAAATAAGTAGTTAATATCTTATGTTTTGTCCTACAGCAGAGAACGAGGGTATATTCGCTTGGTGAATATATTCCTGCAGGGCTCTAATGTGGGCTGTGTTCACAATCTTTGTAAATTTTTACTCTTTTGTACAAGAGCGCAACAAAGAGCTCCGAATCGTGAATACCCGTATTATATTCTTGCTAGTCTTATACACAGCCAAAACAAATTGAACAAATCCAAAATTTACGAATGATATTTTGAAAGAGGCAAGAAAAAAATGCCGGATAGCAAGAATTTATCTTGCAGTCGGGGAAACCAAGCGCCCATTAGGGGGAGTATTCATTACAGAACAAGTTACATAATGATTACTTAGTAATGGAAGGTAGCTCCCGCTGGATTAGAACATACAGAAATAAGGCATTATTTTAATATGGGGTTGTCATAGGCGGTAATGTGTGGTGCTTATACAAGGTATTACAGCTTAGGTTATTTATTTTCAAATCGTAAGGATTTGAGTTTTTTGACATTGTTTATTTAAAAACTGAAAACGAAAGGGGCTGTAATTGATATTTGGAGGCTTTTTTGTTACAAAACTGTTGGTTTATTATACAAAATAACGCTCAATGCCTTCTCAATTTTCCAAAATTACATCAAAACCGTATTGGATATCTAAAAGCAACCTTGTAATTCAAAATACTTCGATAGTTTTGTTCAAATTTAAACACTAGAACATAGTAGTATAAGGAAATAATTTCACCATATCTAACAAAAATTTTTATTTATTATACACAGAAAATAAAAGAATTGATTTATTACCTAAACTAGTTTAGCTAATGTGAAAGTTTCTATTTCACCTAATCTTTTCAACAACTTTTCTACTTACACAGTTAATTTAACAATCATGCATTAGGTAATTTACCTAATTAAAATTAGTTAATTCAACTAAAATTTTGCTTATTAAATCATCTAATTCTTCTAGTTATTTTACCTAATGCAAGTTGTCGATTTGTTCGTACACTAGGGAAATAACGCATATTAGCATTATCCACGCCTCAGTATAAATTTTATATAAATATTTACGTGGATAAATCAAATGCTTTCCTTATAACTTGTTTTTTCCCCGTATTTGACTTTTTATAGGAGCACAGCGCTCTCCTATAAAAAACATAAATAAAAACAAAGTGAGAAAATTTTACAAAAAGTAAAGTCTCATGCGAGAATTGAACTCGGACCGCTGGCGTTATAGTCAAACGCCTTACCGCTGTGCTGTTACGCCGTTTGATAACTTCTGAACAAAATGTATATAAAAATATGAGGTCCACAACTCTGAAATTATGTTTCCACTGGGCATCTACAGCAATTTGATTAATTGGTATGTAGCGTAAATTTCTGTATTGGAAATTTAGCTCAATAGATAAGGCGTTGGTTGTTGAAATCTTGAGATCACAGGTTCGAATCTCAGCGGTGGCAAAGAAATTTTTTCAGTCATTTATACAATGTATATATCTCTCTCATTCTATCTACTATAAAACAAATCTTTCTTCTCTATGATGTGACGAAATGAAGTATAGTCACATAAGGAAAGTTTCACTTCAAAATAGAAATTGCAAAACAAAAAACATATTTTTTGCATATGTTTTGCACGGCATTCCCACTCTTAAGTGGGAATGCTATCTAAATAATTAGATGATTTTTCTACACTTAGTAGGTGGCTTGCCTAATCTGAAGTGGTCATAGTTTAAAAAAAATTAGCTTATTCTTCTAATAAATGATGTGTCTTATCTATTTTATGGTTGAAGGTTCACCTAAATATTAAGGTTTTTTTAGCTACTCTCGCAGTTAAACTACCCAATATAATTGCATATAATTAACATTTAGAAATTGGTAGCGCACCTAATCAAATTCGTTGACTGAAAATCACCGGATTACTTTAGCTGAATTCACTACATTTTTAGGTAAAAGTTCTACTCTTTTTTTTCTGTGTAACAGATTTCTCAAAGTATCGCGAAAAGACAAGTAGACATAATTTTCGAGAAGTTGATAAGTGAGAAATTTGTTAGATATTTAGAAGCTGAAAACGCTATGGATATAGGATATTCTGGGTATGTGAAATGTTCCATAATCGTAACAAAGCTTTAAATTTAGTGGATCCTGAGATCTTACTGCAAAAACGTTTATATTAATTTTATGAAAACGAATTTATGAAAATTATTTTATGAAAATAATTGAAAGCTGTCACCGTGCAGTGATGCCAACTACACGGAAATGACGGGTTTCTACGGATTTTTAAGCCTTGCACAGATAAACGAACAACAGCGGCAAAATAAGGCAAATCTACGGATTTTTAAGAATATCACACAGAATTTTCGTAGATTTTTCGCGAAATTTCATGTTAAAATTAATTTTAATGGTAAAAATATATATTCAACACTCAAAAATACGTTTACTTAATGTGTTAAAACTTTGCGCATATCAACACTTGCAACTAATAAAAATGTGCATCCCTGAATGTTGCACACGTAAGCAATATAAAGCTCTAAACATGTTCTTCAGAGTGAAAATGTTAAGCAACACAAAGGCAAAAACAATTTCTGATAAACTTGACAACTGCTGCACTAACAATAAGTAATATTGTTTTATTTTCAGAATTCGTTCTACCATATTTTTATAATATTACACTTGAAATGCAAACTGAATCCTTAAGAATACACCTATTGTATGAAAGTTTTATCACTTTTTATAAAACAATTTTAGATTTTTACATTAAACCAGATATAATTTAAATAGCAAAGTCGAAGATATTGATAAGAGTAACTCATGCAATTACTTAAACTGCAATGAGGTGTACCTTGGCGCAAAATGTGAAGCGGAAGTTTTAAACCTAGGTTCACCCAATATTAACAATATTCAACAAGTTCGAAATTTTTGTTTGAATTTTTATGTTGAGGCTTCATTTCAAATAAAAAAAGATTTCCATTTCAAAACATGACATTTTTAAAAAATTTGGGAATGGTAGATCCAAAAAATTTTATTAATAATAAAACAATAACACCCTTGCTTCAATATATTCCATCATTCTTACCAGAAAAATTTTATAACGAGATTGACATCGAATATAGAACTTTACGGAACATGGATCGGCCTTCAAAGAACCTTGAGGTGGCAAGAAGTCAATAAAGTTGTAAAGGGGGATGGAAGCATACATTTTTAACTAGTTTCAACACTAATACTGCACATATTTTTGCTACTACATTCTTCAGCAACCGTTGAAAGAATTTTTTCTCAAGTCAATAGGAATAAAACTAAAATTCGCAATCGATTAGACGATTACACGTTGAATACATATGTAAAAAAATTGGCAAAAAAATTGGTTTTTTAAAACGGGTACGTAATAAAATATCGGTAATAACGGCAATAAATATGTACAACACAATAATAAAACCACATTTTGAATTTGGCTCAACGATTCTATATACTTGCTGCACAACAACACAATTAGAAAGACTGCAAAAACTACAAAATAAAGCTATGCGTTCAATACTAAAGTGTAACAGATATACTCCGATACAAATAATGCTTGATACATTAAAATGGTTTAATATAAAACAAAGACTGGAAATTAATATTCTAAATTTTATTCAAAAAATGATAATGGGAAAGGCTCCGGAAAATTTAATCGATCAATTAAACTACGTGGGAGAAATACAGCCATATAACCTGAGAAGTACAGAAAATTTCAGACTACAAAGGGTGACAACAACAGCAATGCAAAGATCGCTTTTTTTCAAAGGACTTAAAGTTTACAATGCGCTACCTAATTATGTCAAGTTAGAAAGAAATACAAAAGTTTTTAAGAGAAATATTGCACGAATTGTAAAAAATAATGAAAATAATAACACCATTCTAGAGATTGTATAAATGATTGTTAACGATAATCTTAAGTCAAATTAAAATTATTAAACAAATACTACTACAGTGACACATATTTGTATAAACGCACTCTTAATTTTAACTATGCTACCTTCTCTCTCTTTTATTAATGCATTACTCAAAACAAATTCCAACTCATATTGTTTACTAAACTAACGGAAATTTGTATTGAGTGCAAAAAGTTGTTTTCGTTGTTGTTGTTTTATATAAATCATATTAGTTTAAATATTTAACTAAAAACAAGTACATAATCGTTAAAACGAATCAACTTTATTTTCAATAGGAATGAGAAAAAGAATATTTATTTAATTTTCAATAATTAATTGGTCCACCATTTTTATTTATAACCTCAAAAATACGATTCGGCATCGACTTCACTAAATTTTCCAGCAACTGACGATCCAAATCTTCCCAAGCTTCCTTAATGGCCAATTTGAGCTCTAGCACGGTTTTGTAAAGGTGTCCTTGGGCTTTTTGTCCATAGATTTTGCGTGATATGCACCCCCAAAGATTCTCCACCGGATTCAAATCGGGACTGCATGCAGGCCATTTCATAAGTGGGATGTAATGCTCTTCAAACCACTTTAATGACTCTTTAGAAACGTGAACTGCAGCGTTATCCTGTTGAAAAATACTGTCTTCATCCATTTTATTATCCAAAAATGTAATGAGAGCATCATCCAACAATTCCGTGTATATTTTTGAATTTATTTTGGGCGGCACAAAGCAAATATTTGCTTTACCTCTCGATGAAAATGCCGCCCACACCATAACGCTGCCACCACCAAAATTCCTTTTTGACATACGTACGTCATTGTTACGCAAATCATGCCAATAACAGCTGTAAGAATCTGGGCCATCTAAGTTGAATTTTTTTTCGTCGGAAAACACAACATTGTCCCACTCAGTTGACCATTGCATGTGTTTTTGGGCGAAGTCTAAGCGCGCCTTTTTGTGATGCTGCTTCAACACAGGCTTGCTCACCGGTTTTTTCCATTTAACGTGGAAAGAGTTACGTAAAATGTGTGCAATGTGTCTCGTTGTCACTGGAAGATCTAATTTTTCTTTTATTTGAGTTGAGTTCAAAAAATTTTTCGTGGCTTCCTTCCTAATCTGATTAACTTGGCGAATACTCAGTTTTCGATTGCCTTTCGTGGGTTTTTTTACTCCATAATTAACACCGTTTTTTAAAAAAGAGCGCACGACTGCTTCTGATCTTCCTATTCTCCGCCCAATTTCCCGATTTGAATAACCCTCTTTATGGTACAGGTTGATTTGGACTTTTTCTGTGTCATTTAGATATTTTCCCCTTGGCATTTTGATAAAATCTTAAAAAAATATCATTAAGAAAATAATGTTACATTTAAATTAAACAAAACTTACTAATTGTCAATTAAATCCAAACAAATACTTATTTCTTTAAACCACTAATATGTTTTCGACCTCCTTTTTCATGTGCGTTTAAACGAATATGTACTTGTTTTTAGTTAAATATTTAAACTAATATGATTTATATAAAACAACAACAACGAAAACAAGTTTTTGCACTCAATACAAATTTCCGTTAGTTTAGTAAACAATATGAGTTGGAATTTGTTTTGAGTAATGCATTAATAAAAGAGAGAGAAGGTAGCATAGTTAAAATAAAGAGTGCGTTTATACAAATATGTGTCACTGTACTTCTACTCAAAAAAAAAAAAAAAAAAAAAAAAAAAAAAAAATTAGAAACAACCACTTTGGATGAATTATTACACGCAAATACAAAGAAACTTTTCAAGAAATGTAATTGTTATGATATGCAAATAAGTAACTCACAGTTATAAAAATTTTCCATTCAAATGTATGACCATAAAACATAGTTTTATACAGGTATTTCTTAAAAGATATGATTTTATTTTTGTTATGATTTACAAAGAGAATCAATTCTGTAGAGTTTCCTAAAAAATATTACGTTTAAAACTGGTTCCTCGAGATCTGGTTCTCAAATTTAAACTTGGTATAATATACAAAAGAAAATTAATTGAAGCTAAGTAATACATTACTGGGAATCAATTAAATAGTGGGCAGTGTATACAGCTTAAAAAAAAACTTAAAGTGTATTTGAAATGTACTTCAATGTTATTGTATTGTTAATGAATTACGATAAAAAAAACGAATAGTCTAAATAAAAGATATGTTTTATGTTATTTTTTCAATTATTTTTACATTTAGTTAAGTTAAGTTAAGTTTTTTTAACTTTTTATAAGTTTAATGCAAATTTTGAAAAAAAAAATACAAAATATTTGTAAAAAACTTTAAACGATTTTAATTGAGTATTTTTTTTAGTAGTATCGCCTTGGTCGAAATTCGATCATTTAAGAATTGATTTTTTTTTTTTTTTTGTATTTTTATTGAAACCTTTTTTTCTTTCTTCACTCATGTGCAAACTTAACCGAACCACACCATATGCACGACCAGCAGGAAATCACAAAATAGTAACTCCATTCCGAATTTCCATATTCTGTGACTTTTACTTTCAACGCTATTCGATATCAAAAATTTGGCTTATATATGCGGAGCCACACCCCTTTGTCCAATGACCGTCCCAGTACCCTACTTCCCATACTCTACTTTCTAGTAGAAGGATATCACCAAGTGTGAACTCCATATTGAGTTTCATTGTTATACGGCATTTACTTCCAAAGCTATTCAATATAAGAACTTTGAATTGTATGGGTGGTGCCACGCCCCTTCGTCTAATGCTCGTTCAATTTTTCCTGTCGAAGAACACGACTAAATAGGAAGTTCCTATCGAGATTCATTGATTTGTGACCAATAGTTCGAAAGCTATACCAAAAATTTGGGCAGCTGAAAAGTGCCATGCCCCTCTTTAAACACCCATTAAATGTAACCAGTGGAATGGTACGTGTGATTTGAGGTCGAATACCGATTTCCAATGCTGTGTAAGCTATAACTCTTAAGCTATTTGATATCGCAAATTCGGGTTGTATGGGATGTGCCACGCCCACCATAGATATTCGGTGCACTCCTTCTCCATACTCTTACTGATTTAAAACAAAAATTTTCAAAATCGGTTGAAAAACATAGGAGAAAATGGTTCTTAACTGTTCTGCATACGCCTATTTATATATAGATGAGTTGCTAGTTTTAAATTAAAAAAAATTATATAAATTTACACGGATTTACACGGATTTTTTATGTCGCATTTGTGGATTTTTACTCTCTTCGGGTTGGCATCACTGTCACCGTGTATGACATTTTTTCTCTCTTCCACGAGGGTAGCAACATTTTTTGAGAGTGACAGCTAGAACTCAGTGTGACAGAGAGTGACAGTGAGATGAATGCATGAATGAAACTTCCACTATTTTTACTGCTTTTCTTTTGTATGTATGTAGGTGTGTCCGCCTCGTAGCTGACATAAAAGAAATTTACGATATCTGAACTTTTTCCGATCCCATTTGTTTTGCATGATTTACAAAACAGATTCATAACGTAGATCACTCATTAAAGAAATTTAGCAACAAATCTTATAAGCAATGCAAATTGGAGAAATATTATAAGCTTCTGGATTTAGAATATTATATATGGGCATTTCTCCAATGTCGAATGTGACATTCGTACGCATTCAAAGTGAAAAAAAACATATACCAAAACATTATTTTATTTTGACAAAAGGCAAAACTTATAGCTCTTGATTAGCACTATAATTGGGGTTAAGGTTGCTTTTTGGCAGTTGTTCGTTTTCAAGATAATTACAAAAATCCAAGGCATTCGCACGCGACAAAAAGTCGTTTTCATGGCGAACAGTTCAAACACTGATTTCAGCGAAACCTGAAGGAATATTTTAATGCGACTAATTTTAAAATGTTATGCATTGATGTGATGCATTAAAATTGTTTTTCATTTGATTCAAAAATATAAAGTAGTTTAGTTTTTATTAAATTTTAATCACATTCGAACGCGACATGTCGAATGCGACATTTTGTTCCATCATACATTTTATATTTTTTTTTACTTTGTATGTCATTAGACAAATGCTCTTTTTCAATGTCACACGTGACATTGAAATACACGCTAAAGCAATGAAAAAATTTACCGTAATTAGCAATCGCATCGTTCCTTTTACATTTTTCTTATATTCTTTATATATAAACCGAGATTTAAAAGAGTTAATGTCAATGCATAGTGGCTCTCATTAAGAACATTAATCAATACAAAACGTGTCATAGAAATGTACAAAACAGAACTTTTGCACTTGTTCGACTTTGCATTTGAATATTTCAAAGTGTGTTACGCATAAATGTTAAATTTGTTCACATTTGTTAAATTTGTTCACATTTGTTAAATTTGATAGATTCCTTATAAAAATATTTTAAAACAACGTACTTTTATAGACTTTGAATTTTTTGGCTGCGGTTGAAATTTCTGTGGAAATGCCCATATCTATGATATGAACACTAGAGCCTCGAGTTGCGTCGTTAATGCGATCCAAAAACGCGACGCAACTTGAAAACGACGCAACTCGAAACGATGTTTTATATACAATGTACCCTTTTTTAATTTAAATAAAAGTGAAAGAAATGATCTCAGTTTATTACGAGTTATAAAAACAATAAGTATTTATAAAAATAATTATAAAATAAAAACAAAAAATAACAAACTTAAATATTCTTCAAATTTCATAAAAAAAAAAAAAACAAAAACAGTCTCTGCGGTTCATACGAGAAAAACAATTTCTTTTTTGTTAAATATAATGTACTGTACATTCCAAATATTGTATCGACGCAACTCGAAATCGATGCAACTTGAAACCACGCAACTCGAGGCTCTACTCTATATTAGAACAGTTCAAAAATATATGAAGAAAATTACGAGTCTGTTTGTCTTCGGTGCGTGTCCATTTTCTGAAAGCTTCATTCCTAATGAGAACAAAAATATCTTAAGACCCAAAAGAATTTGACCTCCAGACATTGTGGAACTCCTTTAAAGGCCATTTTGGAGCTATTTGCGACTAACCACATTTTTAATTATGTGTTATTTAAACCGAAACACACATGGAATATATTTTGATGAAAAATCATTTTAATTTATTTGTAACCTAAACTTTTTTATTTTTTAAAATATGCATCTGATATTTTTTGCTCATACTTGTAAAAAATCGAAACGAAAACAACTTTACATTTTATTTTCAAAACTATTTGATATGTTAATATTTTAATTTTTATTTATTTATTGCACAATATTACATTTATTTAATGCATTATATTAGATGACTCAAATCCCAAGTTGAACACTAATTTTAACAAAAACGAAATAAGCACTTAAAATGTTGATATTCTTAGAAATATATTCTACATTTCAAAAATTACAAAATATTATTGAAATAAAATAAATAAGAACATAAGAATGATCTTATTAATTACGATATATTTGTAAATAATTACTTACAATATAAAATTAAAATTTATTTATTTATTTTCATATGATAAATAAACATTTATAACATATGGATTATTTATTTTTTTTAAAGTTTTTATATAGGTATTTACAATATTGCAATGTAATAAAAAATTATTTACTTAAATTTACCAATTACATGAACTTTTTTCTCTGATAAACTACCAAAGAAATTTTTTCTTTCAGAGATAAATATTTCACAATATCTTTATACATATTAGGCCTGTACAAGTAGCATCGAGTACGAGTCGAGTTGAGTAGTGCAACTGGACTCGATTTTCAATTCAAATAACTCTGTGGTTTGATTAACTCGAAATAATGAGTTTCTTGATAAACTATCAAGTTACTCGACTGACGTAGATGGATTCATAGATATCGTATTGCCATGGATGAAAGGTATGAAAATTATGATTTTTCATTCTGTCACCACAATATCGGTTGTTCAGAAGGATCAACCCGTGGCAAATTACGGTAAAGTACCAATTCCTGACTAATGATTGAAATCCTGAATATATTCGTAAGATAAAGAACAGTGCTTCAAATGAAACTTGGCAAATCTGTTCAGAAGAACTGAGGAGATATAACATTATTCTATTCAATGAGTTTTATAGTAAATTTCCCATCATACAGTGTGTCAAACCTGAAGATGCGAGAAGAGAAATTCGCGCGTATAAAAAATAAAGCTTTTTTTAATGAAAATGTTGTATGAATGTAGTTTCTGTGTTTGCCTTTTGTCTTTGATTTTTTGTTGCGTTTTGTGTTGCTACATAAGCCTTTGCTCTCAACGCTCCTTGAGCGCTCTCTGCCTATAGCTGCCCAGCAGTTATTTTGAAGTCAATTGAAAAAGTGAACTAGTTCATTTCTAGCGCAGTTCGCAGTAGCTCTGAAAAAGTGCAAAAGGCGTTCAGTGTAGAACAGTTATCTTTGCTTTTGTTTTCAAAAGTATTGCTGAAAAAAATAAACGCGTTCTGGCTACTTTTTAAAATTTGCTGCGCACAAGAAAAAATAATAAAAAAAAATGTTTACATACAAAATGTTTTCTGGAATGTGGATGGAAAAGATGGTACAAATGAGATCTTTAGGACCTTTCCGTTGCACTAAATTTTTACACTTTTAATAAGTTCCATTTAAAACTAGTTAAAAAAAACCACTTTCAGGCTACTGCGAAAGCAACCAGTTTAAAAATGTTCCTAATGCAACTAGTTCAAATATGGGGAAAAAGGAGTGTTTCTGGGGACAATTGTCTTTTCCTATGACATCAACCCGCAAAAAGCGTCAGTTCGTTCAATGTTAAAGGGTATTGTAGTGGAACTAGTACTGGTCCTTTTTGGAACTAGTTCAGAACTATTTCAAATTTGGTCCACTTTTCTGCTGGGTGGTCATAACTCATGAGTGTTCTAAACATTCTAACCCAATACGAAATGGAACTATTCCCAAAACATGCAATATCGAAATCCATGCAGTTCCATCCATCCATTTAGCAGGACTTAACAAATGTTGTGAATACTCTAACATAATACTGGTTATTCGTTCAGGTATATGCTGAAAAATTCATGCTGTTTTATTTTCTACTGGGTGTTTCCACTGAACTCACCTACATTAATATTTCTGATCATACCAAACACATATGTTTCCATGAGATCAGTGTTGTGACTGTGACTGAGTAATAAAATATATAAGGCAATATTATTTCTTTGCCCCTAAACCGCCAAAATAACTAATTACTAGAAGAACTAGAAGTAACTAGAACTAGAAGTAATAACATCCAGTAATGTTATTTATTTTTGGCTAATTACTTAATTACAATTATATATTTTTAGGTTAGGTTTTTTCTAACGTGTTTTTCTATATGTTTAAATTTAATTCAAAAGGTAATAAGTTATTAATTCTTATCATTTCGAAATAAATATAACATTATTACATGTAGAAGTCGGTAAAATGTAATAAGTTACATATTACTTATAAAAAATATGTCACAACACTGATTGAGATCAACAGCGTTAAAAGGAACTAAAAAAACTCAAAATACTCGATAACATCGATAACATCGAATTACTCGAAAACCATCGAGTTGCTCGAAAAATCGAGTTATTCGATACGAGTTCCAATTCGAATTACTCAACTCGAATCGTGCCGAGTTAACTGAAAATCGAACTACTCGCACAGGCCTACTTTATATCAGACAGACATTCGGTCTGACAAACAGTGTTTTATGGATTAGAAATCCTTTTCATTTCTACACTGACATTACGCTGCTTTTCGAAAGATTTTCTCTTTCCTTCCTCGGAAATAAATTTATCTTTTAACAATCCCGAGTTTTTTCGGATAAAAACTGTATTGAGATGGTCAAGTATACATAAGTTATGGTCATAATAGTTTCCGGTCTTACCAAACCACCTTAAAGTATTAAAGTAGGTCTTAAAGTATTTGAGGAAGCTATGCAATACTTTATAATCCCTTTTGATTCGTGACATCCTTTTTCGAAATAGTATTTGTAAATTGAGAATTCTGATGAAATTTTATGAACTTTTTAGTTTGTAGATTTTTAAATTGATTAAATTTGAATTAATATATAGTTGTAATAAACACTCAATAATCCAAAACATTGTTTCATATTATCACTTGATAATTTCTTTAGTTTCCTTAACTAATTATTAATAAATTTTTATTTTGAAAAAATTTTATATATTGTGAGATATATTTATCTTCGAATAATTTTTCTCTGATCATTTATCAAAAAAAATTTCATGTATTTACTTAATTTAATTATTTTTTTTTTATTAAATTGAAATATTGTAAATACCTACACAAAAACTTAATAATCGATATGTTATATACTATGTTCATTTATGAAAATAAATAAATATTTTTCAATATAACATTGTAATTTCTTTTGATTTGTTTTAGGGGTTATCTTGTGAAAAATTAAGTAATTAGTGTATTTAAATGTAAGGTTATTTCCACAACTTTAATTGCATTAAAATAGAAAATTAAACTTATTACATTATACAGAATATAAAACTGTAACATGAATTTTTGTAAAAAATTTTAATATAATATATAAATATGGGTTTACTTGTACAGCTATATACTTGTAATCATATTGGCGTTAATTGGCTTTAATTATATATACATGAAATAAATAAATGAATTAATAATTATTTATTAATATATCACAATTAATAAGATAATTTCGTATTATGTTCTTATTTATTTTATTTCAAAGATGATTTGTAATTTTTAAAATAATATAGGGTTTGATTCTAAGAATATCAACATTTTAACTGCATATTTCTTTTTTGTTAAAGTTGTTTTCTTTTCGAACTTTAACAAGTATGACCAAAAAATATCAGATGCATATTTAAAAAAAAAAAGTTTAGATGATAATAAATGATTTTTCATCAAAATATATTACATATGTATTACGGTTTGAAAAACACATTATTAAAAATGGTTTCAGTCGTAAATAGCTCCAAAATGACCTTTAAACGATTTCCGGGATATTTCCCGCAAAGTTTCTTTAACCACCCTCATCACTAACCTCTTGCTGAGTTGCGGCACAACTAACTATGGGTGCTTTCCACCAACATAATAAACTCTCAGCTATAAGGATATAGTTGCTTAAACCTAAGAAAAGTGTTGGTTTTAAATAAATTCAATATTATTTTTACCATTTTAAAATATTTTTTTTTAAAAGAATTAATTTGTTTCATGTAAAACATTAAGAGTTAGTATTGTATTAGAAATCTTGCATAGAAACAGTGACTGGGTAGATTCCACCCTGAGGTTAGTGATGCAGGGTTAATGTTTGATCTAAGTAATGAATCCGTTTTGTGATCAACACACGACCAACACACGCAGTGCAAAGGATACCAACAACACAAAGCAATGCTCAAAACAACAACACAAAGCTAAACTTAAATCAACAAAAATCATGCCTAACAAATAAGATCGGGGAATAAGGTCAGATATCGAAAATTTCTTGGGTCAGCTACGAGGCGGACACACATCCATACATACAAACGAAAAGCAGTAAAAATAGTGGAAATTTCATTCATGCATTCGTTTAAGCTGTCACTCTTAAAAATTTTTAAGAGCTCGTAGGAGAGAGAAAAAAATGTCATTCACGATGATAGCTATCAATTAGCTGTCATCGGGCCTAAACTCGTGTGCATATAATTAGCATTAACAGAGCTCTGTTAAGTTCATGAAACCTTTTCATAATATATGCCTTTTTGCTTCCAGTTCAAGTACTGGAAATTTAATCACTGTTCAAAACACATAAACAAGGGTGAACCGAATAATAGCACAAAATTTTTGTGAGTTTAACTCACTTTTTTTTAATTTCAACAGAATTTAGATAAGAACTGATACACTGGGCTTTAAAGATAAAACTACACATTTAATACAAATCGGAGAGGTTTGATATGTAAAAATAAAATGATCCAATGAATATTTTGATTGGACCGTTAAGCGAATGGTTCGATTTACGAGGGATTTAATAATTTTGTTTTACTTCTACTTGCATGAGGAAACTATTGAAAAAGCTCTTTCATCATCTTTTTATTATAAAAATTATAAATAATTATATTAATAAAAATATTATAAAAAGAAATAAGAAGAAACTTACCCACTAATCTCTCGACGGCATATTCTAAATTTTTTGACTGAACACGTTTCTGTAAATTTCTTGCTGCATGCAATGCGGCTTCGTTACAAACGTTAGCTATATCAGCTCCGGAAAAACCAGAAGTTAGCCTAGCAAGTCTTTCAGAATATTTTTCAGGGCTAACATCTAATTTGACAGTTGATAAGTGACTTTCAAAAATTTCTCGGCGTTCTTGGAGTGTGGGTAAGTCTATCAATATGTGCCGATCAAATCTTCCAGGACGTAGGAGAGCCTGTGAAATAAAAATAGTTTTATATATTTTATTTTATTTTTTTTAATTGTAAAGTTAATACAAAATAATACAAAAACTACTTATATTCGCATTAATATCTTCACATAATGAAAGAGGATGATTTGAAAATTTTCCGGCCTGACAAAAAAAAATAATTTTTTTAACATAAACCCCATCAAGGCTAATTTCATAACGATTCTCTTATGTAATTTTCCATTTTTATTGTTCGATTTATTTAGCTTCTTAAAATACGCATTGACAACAGCATATATGACTTTGTCATTGCTCACAAATATTTTTCTTTAACCCTGCAGTAGTCGCGTGGAATACATATGTATGTAATTTTTATGTAAAATTTAGGTACGCCACTATTGTTGGGTTAATTTTTGAGGTTAGGAAAGATTATAGTCGCCGGGAGCTAGATTAAGTGAATACTGTTGATGAGAATACTATTATTCAGTTTGAATGTCGATTTGTTGATTTTAGCGATCGTCACAACTGACGAAGAAGCAGGTACATTTTCAGGATAAAACGAATTAATTTTCTCCGTCAAATTACTTCGTTTTTTATCACTTCGTCATTAAAAGTTTTTAATAACTCTGCGTGATGAGTGTAACAATTTCAAGGTAATCAATGAAGATAATTCATTTCGAATCTAAAAAAAAACAGTCGCCATAACCTTATTCGCAGATAAAATTATTCTTGCTTTTTTGGAGTTGGTCCATCCATGGTAGTCTGTTGCTTTGACTGTTGTATATTTATAGTAGTATGATTGTTGACCCAAATAGTATCAGCAGTTATCAATCGATGCAAAAATTTGCTGAGATTTCACTTTTACAGTTCAAAATTCTGGGTTGAAATAATCTGCTGGCGCAACCCACCAAGCACAACGATCTCCATGAATATAGGTGTGGTAATGTTAAATATTGTGAATACGGTCAGTTGACATCCCAGTAATTTATTTTTTAGATTACTTCGACAGCTGTGACCTCTACGATGCGTCCTGAGCGTGGTTCGTCGTAGGTGGTCGTGGAACCTACCTTTATTTCAGAAACCGATTGGATGACTGTTGAATATAATGAAGAAGAGTCAGTGTTAAATCCATTTCACCTTTAATTTGAAGTGGTGTTTAGCTTTTCAATTGAATAATTTGATGTAAGATTCTCTAATTTTTCTTTTTTACACAGGAAAGCGAGATGTTTTTCAATAGGCTGTCAAACGTTTACTAACAGCATTCGGACTAAACTTTGGAATGCAAGATAGTCAGAGACAGTATCAAAGAAAACGAGAATACCTGCTGGCGGCATCTCTGGTCAGGCCGGACAAATTTTAAGCCACCATTTATAATAAAAAAAAAATTACTAAAGATAAACACAATATTTGAAAATTGTTTGTTAATTATTATAACCATCCCATTATAACCTGCTAAGAAAATAATAAAATAAGGTAGTAAATGGTTGTCAATCAGAATGCTTTGACGTATTGAACAAAACAGCATACGAAAATTTCGTTCGACTGGGAGTAACAGTCGATCACTACTATATTTTATAATTTCTTTATTTTAGCAGTTAGTTTTAATGGTCAAAATGTGTCTTTAAGGGCTATATAATTCCATTATAAGAAATTTGTTTTGATTTGATTTGATTTGTTATTACAATCAATAGAATTTTCTATTCTTAAAACATGTCTTCAATTTTTTTATCGTCTATAAGAATTCTGAATTTTTCGATCTTTGTACCTCGATATAAAAAAACAAAATTAAATCTTTTGTAGAGAAGATTAACGCCGATCCCACAAGAAGGGAATCATAAGACAAAATCATTTGTCCCGTGTTCAGTATTCTGTTTAGTGTAGCAATTAGAAATAATAAAAAATAAATTAATAACAAAGTTGTTAAAATAAAATATTACGTTGCAGTTGATCAGCCCTCTTTAGTTTTTAATTAATTGTTGTTGTTATTAATTCATTGGGCTTCGGCCGTAGAGAAAACAAAGTTTAAATTTTTGTTTTTAAATTTTTAATTTGTGATATTTTTCCTTACATTGCAAGCGATCTTCAAGTCAATTAACAGCTTCCCCCGTCTGCCTAGCGTCATCGCCAGTTGACGATTTGTAAATTGCCTTAAAGATGGCTTACTATGTTGAAAATCGTCAAAGATTTTAGCCGCACAACATGTGACGCTCGTATAGGACACACGGTGAATACCACCAGGCTACCCAGTTGGAATATGAATCCTCAAAGACGGAGTCTTCAAAGACCAAGTACTTATACTCAGAACGAACGCTGACGCTATACAAGATAAGTCATTACTATCAGCATTTATAAAACATTAAAAGTTCTCTGATAAAAAATTTGTTTATCGGCACTATAGTGATCGATATGGGCGATCTGCAAGACTCGCATTATTTTTTATTAATAATATTTCGCATTATTGAATTATTAATTTGTGATATTTTCAAAATGACTGAATATGGGGCCACGTTTGTACGGTAAGTAAAGTTTTGTACATTTAAAAGTGAATAAATACAGTAGAGACTCACAAAAGTTGAGACTCGCAAAAGTTAAAATATACGGAAATGTTAACTAGGCTTCTATCACCACAGGAAACTCTAAAAAGTTAACTTTTGTGTCAACTTTTCTGAGTTCTTGTTTTATCACCTTTTTGTTTGTTTTTATATATGGAGAATAAGCTGTACAAATTGACCAACGTAAAAGAAACTGTCCAATTAGTAGCTCTAAAAGCGAAGGCGAAATATATCGCACACCCTCTTCAAAAGGGACACAACTCAAAATTTTGAAATTTTCAGGAGAGTCAAAAAACTATTTCGTTTCTCAAGCAACTTTATACAAAATAAGGACACAAAATGATTTTTGAAAAATTAATGAGCAATCAGATTAAAATAAAAATTTTGGTAGTCGATGGAGATGTGCATTACGAGTTGATTTGTATTAAGAAGTCAAAATTTAAAAATTTTGAGTTGTGTCTCTTTTAAGAGGGTGTGCGATATATTTACAGAAATCTACCCAAATAAAAAAGCGAATGATTTTATGACAAGTCACGGTTGGTTTTTAAAATTCAAGCGCCGGTCTTGAGGCATGTGGAGAGATTCTATTTAGCAAGACTTCAGCATATAATATGTGATAAGATACACCGCTTTTTTCATATTTCATGATATTTATTCGTACTAGTATCGCGTGTGGCCGGAATTCGGCCATCTGTTTCTGTAAGGTCAAGTTGTTTTTCAAATAATAAATGGTTATTAATTTGCATGGAAATTCTTAATGCTAACCTTGACGCTATGAGGAAAATTGTGGTAAAGGACAAAAAAGGAAGCATATATCAATCAATAACAAAAATGTATTCAACATATAATAATCATTGAAAGTAAATAAATAATTTAAAAGTAAAGTAAATAAAGTAAAAGTAAAAATAAACGGTAGAAAAGTATAACAAATAGATCAAGATAAATGATAATTCTCTAGATATTAGAAGCAAGCAGCAGTTTTTGGTTTTTTTAACGCTGAGAGATATTAAGAGAAAGCAACAACCACAACAACAACGATGGTGCTACTCAGGTCTTTTTAAGTGTTTGCGTCACTCCCGCATTCTACTCTTGCTTTTGTAAGCTACAGCAGCGATGTTCAACAGAGCTTTGTCTCTTTGTAGTTTCTCATTGTACCATTGATAAAATAAGCGTTTTACATTAGCTCAGTTTTACTTATCTTAATGACAACATATTCGAATAAAAATTATATTGTGCAAATCTACTCGAAAATACCTATCCATCGATATAAGTATTATGTGAATATGTTGAAGGTAACACAGAAAAGAAGGGAACAGAAACTTTTTGTTTGCCTATTAATATATAGATACATCTTTATATATAAAATTCTTATGTACATGGCTATGTCACTGAACTCCTCCTAAACGGCTTGACCGATTTTGATGAAATTTGGTGTGTGTGTTTCATCTGGGTCTGTAGATTGTTTAGTTCTAAGTTCGCCTCGCTAGGTGGCGCTGTTGATGTGGCAGTGTTTAAAGGGGTATTTGACAATATAACTCAAAAACAAATTGAGAAATGGTCATGATTCTTTCACTACACCATTAGGTTTTATGCAAACAAAAATACAAAAATACAAAATAAATAAAAATAAACAAAAAAAAAAAATCTTAAATTTATATATATATAATATGTATAATAATACGTATAATACGTTTTTAAATTTTAGCGATAGAAAATTTAAATAAACCCTACATTTATGCACACCCTATGAAAGAACATTAAAAAAGACACTTTGGTTTGGTTTGGTCAATATTTTTCAGCAACAAATATTCTTACCAAAGCTTTTGGCGAAATAAAGAAATTCGTTAAGGTATTTTTGGAAAATTATAAAAATTAGAAGTGAAAAGAAAATGAAAAAAGGTTGAAACACGATTGGACGGAAAATTAATCAACATTTGGAACAAAAAAAAAATTAATGCAATCCTTTGAAATATGACCGAGTTATTCACTTTCAAAGCCAGCACTTTTATTTTTGATTCATTTTTTTTTATATTTCACAAAAAAATGGCAGATTATTTACCTTAAAAATTTGGTTGCGAGATGTTGGCACCCCATTGGTTTAATTTCGACTGACCAATTGCATCATTTAAAAGGTCAGCAAAAGGTCAGTAAAGGTCAGTAAGTTTCAGTAATAGGTCAGCGATAGAAAATTTTTTATTCGCGGTTTAAATTTTTCAAGGTCACATTGAGATGTTGGCACCCCATCATCAATGAAATAAAAAAAATACATGAAATCAATATAATATTGTCTGCTGATAATAGGTCAGCATAAATGAATAATAGGTCAGTCGTATTTCTTAACCAAATTAATTAATTAAGATGCATTTTCGAGATCGGCCATGGCGTATGAGTGATTTTTAATTAATATTATATCCCATTAATGTTGCGTAAACGCTACGGTGACAAGATTTCATCAAACAAAATACGGTGTATGGAAAAATTATATTAGATAAATTAATTTTTATAAACATTTTTTTGTGCTGCTTATACAATGGCCAGCATGGATTTAAATGCATGAATTCTTATATAATTTTATAGATATAAACTATATATAAATGAAATATATGAAAAGTTTTACCAAAAACGTAGTACCCATTAGCAGGATGAAAGAATTATTAAAATTGGTTCAGCGGTTGAATGAATCTTAGCCCCGTGCACCCCGTGAGTGAACGAAAAAAATCCGAGAGATCACTTTTTATGATATAGATTTTATTTTTTTATGTTTTTTCTCAACACAAAATCTTTATTTTTTTCTTCTTAGTTTGTGAGATATTTTGATAATGTAATAAAAATGAACTGTGCCCTAATAAGCAACATCATCTCTTACGAAAATTGCTGCAGTTGGGGTTATTGTTGGGTCATGTGTGATTCGCATTTCTTTGGGTGACATGTCATTATGAATTTCCCATTGATTATTGGTCCTTCTACAGTAAGCCACAAAATGACCTGTGCTATAACCAATGATTCCTTTAATGCAAAAAATACGCAAAGTGCAAAACCCCTTTACAGAATTTATGAAAGAAAAGGAATAATTGAAGTTGTGTGGAAACAGCGCGACTTTTTATAACCATATGTCATGTTTTGTTATTGTAGCTGGAAGTGCTAATTTAATGAAAAAAGTATATTTTTTATTGAAATTGGTTTTGTTTATTCACTAGAACTAATAATTTTTTGTTAATTTGATCTTCATATTTACATTTTGGTTATTTCGCAAAGGGCTGGACCGTCAAGTGTGCGTAATATGTAAAACGGTTTATCGTAAGAAGTAATGCATGGATTTCAATGGTTAATAACTTTTTGAATAGGTTACAGAATAACCTTTCTTTTGATACCCATAATGCTAGATTTTGTTAGAAATTTAAAAAAAAAACACAACTTTTCCAGGCCCATTTTCCCAACTTGCAAACACAACTCCAAAGCCACTTAAGAGCGGCGTGAAATTTTTCCGGAATCGGACTTAGAAGGTGTTAATACTCACATTCCACCTAAAAATAATGTTAATTTTGAGTTTCTATTTATCTTTAATAATGCCAAAAAAATATTTACAAATGTTAATAATGCCAGATTACGTAGTAAAAGATTGGTGCCAAAGTGAGGGTTAAGGGAAAAATATAAAAATTTTGAGAAAATTGCAGTCAATTATCTTGTTTTTGATTTCAACGTTTAATACTGTGCCAGCAATAGGCTTTATAATTTTTTTTTATTTTCATTGGTTTTTAAGTTTCATTACCTTTTTAACAATATAAAAACAATATAAAATAATAAATATTATTGAATATTTATCTAATATAATTTTTCCATACACCGTATTTTGTTTGATGAAATCTTGTCACCGTAGCGTATACGCAACATTAATGGGATATAATATTAATTAAAAATCACTCATACGCCATGGGCGATCTCGAAAACGCAACTTAATTAATTAATTTGGTTAAGAAATACGACTGACCTATTATTCATTTATGCTGACCTATTATCAGCAGACAATATTCTATTGATTTCATGTATTTTTTTTTTATTTCATTGATGATGGGGTGCCAACATCTCAATGTGACCTTGAAAAATTTAAACCGCGAATAAAAAATTTTCTATCGCTGACCTATTACTGAAACTTACTGACCTTTACTGACCTTTTGCTGACCTTTTAAATGATGCAATTGGTCAGTCGAAATTAAACCAATGGGGTGCCAACATCTCGCAGCCAATAATTTAAGGTGTTTGATGAATCTGAAGACCTTAGTATGTTTGGCGATGACAAAAAAGGTCAAAAATTTGGGTATAAATGGTTAAATATAAAAACGTGGCGGCCAAGGCACAAAGTGTAAGTGCGTGCCTTTGGCGAAGGACCTTGGTTTAAACCCCCTCTACCGACAATGGCACACCTCAGATAATTATAAATTCCATGAAAAACTTCTTGAGGACATGCAGTTAAGCCGTTCGCAGTGGGTATAAAACAAGTAGGTCCAGTTTTTGATCCATTGTGTACAAAATTTAATAAAACGCACAGCAGAATAGCTCATAAGAAGCTCTGTTAATGTCATTTCAACGGCTGAAATGGCCAAATTGTTTTGGATTTTTTGTATATAGAAGAGCACAATAATTGCGTGAAAAATTGGAAGCATTTTGTTATGATTCAGAGTTTTTTTTTTATAAAATTAGTTTCAAAACAAACAGAAAAAATGTTAAAAGCTATACATCTTCGAACTTATTTTAATCCGATGTAAGTAAAAGTTGTGCAAAATAACTGTTATTAGCAATTAGGGCAGATTGAACAAAACTTTGTCTATGCCCTCTTTTATTTTTTAGTGTTTCTATAAAAAAAGTAAGGTATACCGTTTAAAACAATATATAATTACGTCGTATTAAAATTAGGCCGACGATATCGAGATTCCATAGAAAAAGTTTTAATCTTTACTTGATCTTTAAAATTAAATCGAAAATTTCTATACTTTTTACTGTTTTGTATGTATAAATAAAGCTTCAAACAGAAAAATATTTTGTGAAAGCTATTGGTTTTGACTCAGTGAGTTTACAGTCCTTTGTTAGCTTTTATTAAATCAATATCAAAATCGTTTAAATTTGCATTTTGTCTTATTAGTAAATTGGAGGTAACGTACGGACAGTAAAACATTTGCAGGGTCCGCTAGTATACATATAATTTTAAATTTCACTATTGTCCTTAAAAAGTTAATAATTCACAAAAATTGACATGCCCAAAAACAAACGAGTTTACTTCTGTGAGCCTCTACTGTACTATATTCTGTTTGAATTTATATTTACGAAGAGCAGCTTGATTGTTATATGCGTGAATGTTTCATTATTGTTTTAGTTTTGTTGTTGTGACACCTTAAAGTTTGGTGACCTATATATAGGACTTCAAAATCCACTTTTTTCAATAAATTTTTAAAAACCTATAATTGCACTGTTTTTTATTTCTCAATTGCTTCCAAAATAATATAAAAATACTTTTAAAAAGATCATGCTCAAGCAATGGGCATATCTGTGTTAAAAAAACATAAAAAACCTACACTCCTTGTATATTTGTATGTGACGTACAACCTTTCTCTCTCTCTCTCTTGCGCTCTCTGGGTGTAAAAATTTCGCTACAAAAAACAAAAAAAAAAAATAAATAAACAAAGTCATGTAGAGAGTACATGATTTTGTTTATATACATCCGCTTTGCAAGACCTGGCTTTACGCCGTCGTCGAAGACAAAACAGGCAAAACGTGCACAAATACGTACGAGAAGCTGGCATGATTGTTTTTTTCAGATAGCAGATCACCTAATGTAACACGACGCAAGGCAAATCGCTGGCCTAATTCTTGAAAAAATACGGGAACAAGACAACAAATCCACACCTTACGGGATCTTGTTTACGCCAAATTAGCTCAGAACATTCGATTGCGGTACCTTGTTTGTCGAAAGTAACAAGATCAACGAACATATAAATAGGCTACAGTAGATGCAGAGGAGAGGAATGTGATTAAATTTTAATGTAAGAAATTGTCAAACCATTACAAGTGAAATACCTCATTACAAGTTAAATAGGAAAAAATACAAGTGCAGCATCAAAATAAAGAACCTGAGTGCAACGCGATTACAGGTCTATTATGCATTACAAAAGAAAACCCGCTTCTTCGTTAACGAAAAAATTGTTTTTTATTTTTAACTTACAGTTTGACAGTTTCTGTTATATAACTTGAATTTAACTTGTTTTGTTTTATTTTCATTAAAAGTTGAAGTGTTATAATAAACATTACTTTAATTGTATTTTATCTGTTTTTTATTCCCCTTGGAAAAATTTGTCGCGTCCATGATGTCGCGTCCATGATGTCGCGTCCGTATTCGTGCAATTCCTAATTAAAAAAAGGTAAGAGATAATTCTCATATTTCATAAGTCTAGGAAGAAAATTTCTATTTATTGACCTGCATTTACCTATATATAGGGTGTTTTTTTTAGGGGTTTGTTTTTCGAATTGAAATAAAACACAAGAAAATCGTTTTAATGTCTATCAATTTGGCTTTATTGGAAGGATAACTTTATGCCATTAATGTTTAAATATGATTTCGGGCATGTGGCCGCCGCGGCAGGCTCGAATAAAGCCAATTCTACAGGTCCAATTTTCAACCACTTTTTCGAGCATATGGGGCCGTATGTCGGCAATAACGCCACGAATGTTGGCCTCCAAGTCCCCTAACGTTTCTGGTTTGTTGGCGTAGACGAGCGACTTCACATATCCCCAAAGAAAATAATCCAATGGTGTCAAATCACACGATCTTGGTGGCCAATTGACAGGTCCATTCCGCGAAATTATGCGCTCATCGAATGTTTCCTTCAATAAATCGATTGTGACGTGCGCTGTGTGGCATGTAGCGCCGTCTTGTTGGAACCACAACTCATCCAATTCGGGAACAAAATAGTCGGTTATCATGGCTCTATACCGGTCTCCATTAACGGTAACTGACTCTCCAGCATTATTTCGGAAGAAGTATGGCCCAATGACTCCACCAGCCCATAGAGCACACCAAACAGTCAGTTTTTGTGGATGTAATGGCGTCTCAAGGATCTCATGTGGATTCTCTTCACTCCAAATGCGGCAATTTTGCTTGTTGACGTAGCCATTCAACCAAAAATGAGTCTCATCACTGAACAAAATTTTGCGATGAAAATCAGCATCGAGATCAATCTCATTTTCGGCCCATGATGAAATGGCAAACCAAACTGAACATAAATGACATTAGAGTTGCCAGATTTGACCACAAAATGCCAGTTTTATCTCTATTCGAAAAACAAACCCCTAAAAAAAACACCCTTTATATATATAAAAGAAAAGTTGCCAAAAATAGCTAAATTTTGTATATTTCTATAAGAGTTTCATTGTATAATTGCTAATAACTTTCAGCGCGTTAGTACACTAAAAATACATATCGGCTCTTTATGTTTCTTTCTTGTTTTTGACGTAGTTAAAAGCGTGCGAATGTCGCGTCCGTGCCACTGGGGGATGCCCATATGTAGATGCCGCACTCTTCCTTATGACGGCAGTGTATACAAATATATTTAATATATTTACGCTGACGTATTACGAAGTAGTGCCCTAAATATAACCACCATGAGAACCATGAGAAGAACGTCATCGCATGGTCACTGAAGCTCCGGAGGCGCCTATTTATTCACGAAAAGCGTGCAGACGATGTTGCAGAGATGGGCACATGCACTTCGAATGCCAAAATCCATGATTAATTTTCTGCCGGGAGTCGACGAGGAGACGACTGTTGTCGTCGGCATTCGGGAAACGGACCGCACACTCGATAGAGGTGAAGCCAGTGAACGTTTCAAGTGCTAACATTTCCCCATTATACGCAGTAGTGCGAGAAGATAAAGTAACGGAGAATGAGTTGTTATATAACTTCTTGAAGGCGAAACTATCAGAGTTCGAGAAACTAAAGGGTCTATCCAATATAATTACGCACAAGATCATTATGCAGACCCATAAAACAGAGATTTTCTCGAAACTCCATACGTACAGTAAACGGGATAATGTACCGTATTAATATTGGGAGAAGTGAAGAGGTGAGTGTCCGCTGCCTGCCCGAAGCAGGAGGAGAGTCTGACAACGAAAATCGCCAACGATTTTAACCGCATAAAATGTGCACAAATACATACGAGATGCTGGCATGATTTTTTTCTCGCAGTCAGATAGGGGATCACCTAATGTAACACGATGCAAGGCAAATCGCTGGCCTAATTCTTGAAAAAATACGGCTACAAGGCAACAACAGATACACACCTTACGGGATCTTGTTTACGCCAAATTAGCCCAGAACATTCGATTGCGGCATCTTGTTTGTCGAAAATAACAAGACCAACGAACATATCGACTAATAACCGCCAAAATATATTAAGCGCCAAAAAGAAAATTTTACAGGAGAAGGTTTTTTTTAATTATCTTTGCTATTAATTTTATCTTTTATCTCTTATCTCTTTGCTATTAATTTTATTTTAATAATTTTATCTCTTATATTGATTAATTTCTTTTAGAGAATTTCATCTTAAGCGACACTTTGCTGTCATGAAAAATGTAAACAAACATGTAGTGTGTACTTAAGCTAAAATTGCTTTTGGTTTAAATTCATAATCTAATTTCGTACACCTATAAAATTTTGACAGACGATGTAAACCATCGCAAATTATCGATTTTCATCAAAAAACATAAATCGGATATTATGTCGCTTAAGATATTTTGGCGGTTATGAGTCGATATAAATAGGCCGTAGTTGATGCAGAGGAGGGGAATGTGATAACATTTTAAAGTAAGAAGTTGTCAAATCATTACAAGTGAAATACCTTGTTACAAGTGAAATAGAAAAAATTCCAGCATCAAGAGTGCAACAAGAACCCTAAAAAAAAGAAGAATAACAACAAATAAACACAACTGCAAGCTCTGTTAGATTATAACTGCGTGAAGTTAAATTCGTAAATCCGCCGCTAACTTAGCAAAGACACAAACCAATAATTCTTCTCTGTAAAAAGTTAAATTCGTACTTTTTTGCAAAGTACGAATTTAACTTTTGGTACGAATTTAACTAACGACACAAAAACCTTCAATACTTTTTCAAAAATTTCCTTTGGCCAAAATCTTGAGTGTGCACTTATGAATGATATATCGTTGGAAAGGTGCATCAATTACCTGTCCAGTGGTATACATACTATTCTAGGTTTATATTTCCGATGTTAGAATTTTTTCATTCAAAGTTAGTACCTTTTGCCTACACTTCAATACTTTTTCAAAAATTTCCTTTGGCCAAAATCTTGAGAGTGCACTTATGAATGATATATCGTTGGAAAGGTGCATCAATTACCTGTCCAGCGGTATACATACCATTCTAGGTTTATATTTCCGATGTTAGAATTTTTTCATTCAAAGTTAGTACCTTTTGCCTACACTTCAATACTTTTTCAAAAATTTCCTTTGGCCAAAATCTTGAGTGTGCACTTATGAATGATATATCGTTGGAAAGGTGCATCAATTACCTGTCCATTGATATGAATCATATTCTAGGTTTATATTTCGAAAATTAGAATCTTTTCATTTAAAGTGGCTAAAATGTTTCTACAACATATTGTCGTTCGTTATATTCGTAAAAAATAAATAAATAACTGGCCATTTCAGCCCTTGAAAGGACTTTGACCTAGCTTCTTATGATCAATTGTGTTGTGCGTGTTATTAACTTTGTACACAATTGACCGAGAAATGGACCTACAGGCTTAACGCCGACTCCGAACGGCGATGAACGGAATGTTCTTATTCTCAAGAAGCTTTACATGGCATTTTTATTACTCTCTGAGGTTTGCCATTGTCTGCAGAGAGGTGGCGGCCGTACAGAAAAATTATTTTAATTCAAATAATTTTCTGTCGCTGCTGGGATTCGAGCCCGGGTCTCCAAGGTTCTTTGACATAGCGGCCACGCACTTTAACCAACTACGCCACGGACGTTATATTCGTACTCAAAGTTAAATTTGTACACAAAGTTAAATTCGTACTCAAAGTTAAATTCGTACTCAAAGTTAAATTCGTACTCAAAGTTAAATTCGTACTTTGCATAGAAGTACGAATTTAACTTTTTTGTGTCGTTAGTTAAGTTCATACCAAAAGTTAAATTCGTACTTTGCAAAAAAGTACGAATTTAACTTTTTACAGAGAAAAAATATTGGTTTGTGTCTTTGCTAAGTTAGCGTCGGATTTACGAATTTAACTTCACGCAGTTTTAGATTATTATCAAGGTTACCCTTAGTAGTACGCATCAGAAGTTGATAAAAACTTTAGTTACTAATTTGAAGATTTGTGCTATCTGCCAAAATTCTATGGTACGTTCAGCGGGTACCTAAGAAGGGCGAAGCCACGAACCCTGAGAACTACCGACGATATGCTCTACGCTTTCCAAAGTTATTGAGAGTGTAATAAACTTTTCAATGAATTATCTTGAGTGCAACGAATTGGTTAGTGACCGTCAATATGGCTTCCATAAGGCTCAATCTACTGCTGAGCTTACGGTATTATTCTACTGCTGAGCTTACGAGCTTCTTCGGTGAAAGCAGAGTTGTCGCTCTGGATAGCGCTGAAAAGCGTTTGACCGAGTGGGGCATAAAGCCCTCGTGTCAAAACTAATTGCATATGGTGTTGGTGATAAATTTGCTCGGTGGATCACGTTTTTTCTTAAGGACAGATCGATTTGTATCCTGGTCGATGGCATTTCGTCCAGTGAACACGTCATCGGTGCTGGAATACCGCAGGGTTCACTACTCTTTCACTCTTCACTTTGTTTCTGTTTTTTATCAACGACCTTCTGTCGTTGACTCATAACCCAATTCATTCGTATGCGGACGACAGCAGCATTTGTCATTAATATTCTTTCAAAAAACGCCTGAGCTCTTTGGAGGTTAAGAAAAAGAAGCAAAATATAAATGACACACTGCTTAATGACTGGAAAAAAATTTCTGAGTGGGGGCTAGCTAATAAAGTTGAGTTGAATGCTAGCAAGAGTCAGTGTTGCCTGTTACCTATTAAGCGAATGAATTGCCCCTTAGCTCCTCTCAATATGAACTGTGTAGATCTTACGGAGTCAGATGCTTTTGTCGTTCTGGGTAGATCGATCAAATCTGATCTTCGTTGGATTGATAAAATTTTCGTATGTCGAAAGAAGTAGCCAAGTGCCTAGATTTTTTAAAACGGTGTAAGAAATGTTTCACTCCAACTGATCTACGCATGATCTATTCCTTTTATATTAGGCTGAAAATGGAGAAATATTCGCATCCTTTGTTTGTTTACTGCCACCTGTTCGTCGACTTCGACTAAGCGGTATTACGAGTGAAAGCTGCCGAGCGATGAAAATACGGCAAACACCGCCACTTTAACTATGCACTGGTCCAGTGGGAAATTGTGTTGCTATCTGTTTCGTGGCAATAAAAGCAACATAAAACTAGTAAGAAATGATCTTCGACTGCGTCGAAGTTAAAATACCCCCACGCCCGAAACAAAATATATTCAAAGTCTTAAGCAGTCAAAAAAATGTTTATTTGTAAAAATATTTCCGTCATAGTTTTAACAGAAAATATTCTCTTTTGTTTTTTGATAAAGTCGCTTTGTATGGGAGGTGGGTGTGGTTTTCACTCGATTTGGTTGAATTTCGTACACAGAGTACAGGTTATATATCAAAGTTCATATACAAAATTTCAAGTCCATATATTAAGTTTTGGGGAATTTAAACAAATTTTACATTTTTGGTAAAATCAGTTTGTATGGGAGGTAGGCGTGGTTTTCACCCGATATGGTTGAATTTCATACTCATAGTGCATATTATATATCAAAGCTCATATTAATTTTTGTGGAATTCTATGAGATTTTACCGTTTTGATACAGTCACTTTGTATGGGAGGAAGGCGTGGTCATGATCCGATTTGGCTCATTTTCGAACTTGACCTTTATTTTTTAAATAAAAGCTTAAATATCGAATTTCGTGATGATAGCTTTAAAATTACGGCTGTAATTGTGATCACAGACGGACAGACTGCCGAACATGGCTCAATCGACTCGGGTGGTGATGCTGATCAAGAGTATATACTATATACTTTTCTATACCTATCACGCCTCCTTATGGGCGTTACAAACGGAGTGACAAAATTAATATACCCCGTTTACGTTTTTTAAACGTAGGGGTATAATAACATACCGAAAGAGTAAACAAATATTTTTAATTAAATATTTTTATACCCCTACGTTTAAAAAACGTAAAAGGGGTATATTAATTTTGCCACTCCGTTTTTAACGCCTATAAGGAGGCGTGGCAGGTATAGAAAAGTATATGTATTCTTGATCAGCATCACCACCCGAGTCAATTTAGCCATGTCTGTCTGTCTGTCCGTCTGTGATCACGATTACAGCCGTTATTTTCAAGCTATCATCACGAAATTCGATATTTACGCTTTTATCTACACGCAAAGAAATTTTTCGTTTACCACAACTGAAAAATTCACCAACAATACTTCGTTTGCGAGCTGTATTTGCCGCAAACGAATATTCAGTTGTCACAACTTAAAAATATATCTTATATATATAAACCGCAAGCTATTTCGGTCATTATTATTTATTATATTAATAATCTTTTTCATTATGTCCGTCCGTCTTCTTATGGATTCCACCTCTGTTGCTATCTTCGTCCGCGTATTAAGCAAACTACCAATTTCCTTATATAGTAACAATTTGTCCAAAAAGTAACTCTAAACTATAAGCGTTATGTTTATACAACGAAGGGAAAAATAAACAAAATTTTCAGTTGGGAAAAACGAAGTTTTCAATTGCTGCAATTTAAAAATCACTCGCGTTTATGACAAACGAAATTCATTTCCTGCAACTAAATGACTCGTTTCTCACAACTGAAAATTTTGTTTATTTTTCGTTCAACGTTTATGACAACTGTTGAAACGTTTGCAATAAACGATTTGAAGCACGACAAACGAAGTTCGTTTGCGGCAAACTGGCGATAAACGTTTTTTTTCTTTGCGTGTAAAAAATAAAGGTCAAGTTCGAAAATGAGCCGAATCGCTTGAAAACCACGAATACCTCCCATACAAAGTGACTTTATCGAAACGACAAAATCTCTTAAAATTCCACAAAAATTAATTTATGGATTTAAAAGTTTGCGTATGAGTTTTGATATTTAATAGACACTCTGAGTATGCAATTCAACGAAATCAAGTGAAAACCACACACACTTCCCATACAAATTGACTTCATTAGCGAATATTTTCTGTTTAAACTATGACGAAAATTTTTTTACAAATAAACATTTTTTTGACTGCTTAAGAATTTGAATATACTTCTGTTCGGACGTGGGGGTATTTTAGCTTCGCCCAGTCGAAGATCAATTATTACTAGTTTTCTTTATTAAAGTAATATTACAATATACCTTAATATAGAAAACTAGGAAACCCACACGACGCAAAAGCGCCGTAATCCAAGGCCGTAATATAGGAAGTCAATATATGTATTTGTATGTATTCTATGATTTTGATTTCGTTGTTTTCAAGCGCTCTATTAAGAAGAGGCAGAGTTTGACAACAGCGAAATGTGAGCTAAAAATTGCAATAAAAAACTTCTATCTTGGTTACCAGCAGTGATGTGATTCTGATTTAGTAAAAAATCCCGATCGCTTTCCCATTTTAAACCTGTTTATCCCACCAAAATGATACAAAAACTCACAAAAAATTCCACCCAAAATATATACCAACAACGTTTTAATCCAATTTATGAGAAGTAATCATCAGAAAATTTTTATATTAAAATCTGAATTTTTTGCTTGAAATAGTTTTCCAAAAATTTACAACAGAATAATCGATTTGGTCAATAAAAAAAAGGCGAGTCATTGCGTTAATCCTCCAGGGAATACTTATTTACTTACCTCTACAAATTCGAGAGGGAATTGCTCTTAAGCAACTTAAGGGTCTAAAAACTGTTAAGTTTTAAAGAACTTATAATTTATCGGAAATTTATCGAGCAACTGAGTCATACATTTTTTCATAAAATTTTCGCAGTTTGTTTTTACTTTGAGAATTTCATCTGAGGACAACTTCTCTTCAGCTTCTTTCAAAAAATCGCTTTTAAAACACATTTGGCTAGGCGTCAACTCAGTTGTATTATTTACAGCCTTCATTGGTTAATTCCTCTCCTGATTGAATTTTTTTTTAAGTGTCCTTATATAAAATAATTTTTTCTAAAATAATTATCATCTGCTTAAACGCTTCATAAAGCTTATATGTATTAGTAGTTAATTTGCTTGAAATAAAGCATTAAATCTATTAAAGTGTACTAATAAATTCTTTAAAAAATAAAAATATTCCTTTATTTACGACTTATTTAATATTTCTAGGTTTCCCTTTGCTCTTTCTTTCTGAAAAATTTGCTTCATACAGAAAAAAAAAAATTGCGCGAAAAAATGATGCCAACCAGTTTTGTTAAGAATTTAAATTTTTAAAAATTATGACACAGTAGAACATCCCACCTAAGTATCCGAAATCCCACACATTCTCAAACAGGCCAAATACCCCAAAATGAGCCCGGAATCCCACCAAATCACATCACTGGTTGCAAGCGTTCAATGTGAGAGGTTTGCGTGAATTTTATATTTTTCTAAGTTTCATTGCGTTGTTTACAGACGCTCTATTAAGAAAAGACAGAAGAGAGCGAAATGTGAGCAGCGAATAGTTTTGCTCTGAGTTTGATAACGTTGTACTCAGCTGCTCTGTTAATTTAAGAAAAACCAACATAACAACAACAATTATATGCAAACTTTAATAAGCTATAACTTAAATATATAAATTTTTAAGGAATAAAAAGTCCAGTTTGCACATCTACTGGCCTAAACCTATCAAACCATACTAAATTTATTAAAATTGGACTTGTACTTAAAAAGCCTTACGCCGGACAAAATTTCGGTTTGCGTAATATGTATATACTAGCGACCACTGGTGCGCGTTGCTGCACCCATTAACTATAAAAATAATAATAATTGGCGAGAAGAGACAGAAGAGAGCGAAATGTAAGCAGAGAATAGTTTTGCTCTGAGTTTGATAACGTTGTTCTCAGCTGCTGTTAAGAAAAGAAAAAACAACATAACAACAACCATTATATGCAATTATATGCAAACTTTAATAAGCTATAACTTAAAATATATAAATTTTTAAGAAATAAAAAGTCCAGTTTGCACATCTACAGGTCTGAACCTACCAAAAAATACCAAATTTATTAAGATTGGACTTGTACTTCAAAAGCCTTACGTCGGACAAAATTTGGGTTTGCGTAATATATATAAGATATAAGATGCCATTCGACTGAAACGTCAAAAACAAGCGAGTGTAAATATTTTGTTAGAAGCCGAATGAATTTGTTTATTTTTTTATTCTGCGCATATAAAAGGAAAATAATAGAAAAAGGTAAGTAATTTGTAATATTTCAGTTTTTATGCTGTTTTGTTTTGATTTTGAACAATTTTTTAATTATTTGCAATATGAAAAAAACAGCCGGCAGTTCCAAAAATGGTGCAGCTGATGGAGCAAAATCCAAGCATAGCTATTGGATTGAGGCAATTTGGTTCCACAAAATCAAGCACTACGTGTGACACTAGGCTGAAGACATAGTTAAGTTATGAAACTGCATTTCATAACTTGAGAAAAAAATTGAGTAATTTTGAGTTTTTACTCAATTTCAATGAAATAATCAAATAAAAATATAATAATAAATAAGTGAGTTAACATTTTTATTAATGTTAACCAAAATGCTCATGCTTGGATTGAAATAAAGAACATGATAGCTTCTTTGAAGATTCAATGAATATAGCATTTATTTTTATTGTGACCGCATAAAATTTGTACTGAAAGATATGTGGAAGTTATTTAAAAAATAAATCTCAGTATTGTGAGTGACAAACGCCAAAATTTCTGATGAATTAAAAAACGTAATAGCTAACGACATCTGCCTGTAGTAGACAAGTGTGAGATGTAACTCCATTACATAGAAAGGCGAAAAAACGCAAGGCGGCGCTTTGAGGGTTCGTTTTCTCGGCGTGGGGTAACTAGTTACCCCAGTGTGGTCGCAACAGATCTTTTTTTTAATCGACTTGTTTGTGGTGTTCATAGCCAAATAAAGGTTAGTTTTTGATATTCTAGTAAAAAAAATTTTTTTCAATACTATTCGTTATGGAATTTTGTCTGTTCATGTGAAATAATTCAGTATCATTTTTATTTGATATTGTTTATTGAATAAATGTACTGTACGTTCAATGATGACACGTGAGTTATAGGTTATGAAAACACGATGTATAAACTGAGTTTTATATATATATACATATATTAGGGTGTATCGAAAAATGAACAACAAATTCCACCCCTAGATAATGAAATAGGACGGAAAGACAATGCAGAAAATATTTCTTTTTTTTTTAAATAAATTCCTGGTTCCCCAAATAGCGGTTTTTTATGAAAATCATGTGTTTTTGTACTGGAGCCCATCTAACGGTACACTTTTTATAAAAAACAACATAGATCTCGATTGAATATTTAAAAAAAGTAATGGATGCAAATTTTCAGAGAGATCGGACACGTACAAAAGTGTCAGCATATAAATAAAAAACCATTATTTTCCCTATATTCAACAAATTTTGTACTGGAGCCCATCTTACAGTACAGTTTTTTACAAAAACCACCATAAATATCGATTAACCATTGAAAACAACTTATGCATGCAGATTTTCAGAGAGTTCGAACTACTTTTAGAAGTGTCAGCATAGAAATAAAAAACCATTATTTACCATATTTTCGATTACTTTTGTACTGGAGCCCATCTTAAGGTACACTTTTTTACTAAAACCACCACTTTTTTACTAAATCTTAGAAGCGGCGCCAAAGTTGAGCCTAGGGCAAGTCACAAAAAAGCTACCCGTTGCAGACCACTGGTGCCCATCTAAAAAAGAAAGCGGTATTCGACATAGGGGCGTGTCACTATTAGAAAAACCCTGTATATCAGTTAATATTAAGACTAGGGTACTGCAATTTAGTACAGGCGTAGGCACAATTATTACTAAATAGTGTCAAGAAAGTGGGCGCTATTCGACAAAAGGGGTGTGACAGTATTAGAAGAACACTGTATCTCGAATATTGACACTAGGGTACTGAAATTTAGTACACGCGTAGACACAATTATTACAAATTACAGAAAAAAAGTGGGCGTTAATCGACAAAAGGGTTGTGGCAGTGTTAGAAAAACACTGTATCTCGAATAATATTGACACTAGGGTACTGAAATTTAGTACAGGCGTATGCACAATTATTACAAAATACAGTCAAAAAAGTGGGCGTTATTTGACAAATGATTGTGACAATATTAGAAAAACACTGTGTTTCAGTTAATATTAACGCTAGGGTAATGAAATTCGATAGAATTATAACGAAACACGATTAAGAAAATAGGCTGGATTCGACAAAGAAGCGTGTCACTATTAGAATAACACTGTATTTCAGTTAATATTGAGTAGATAGTATGTTCCGATCTCACTTCCCCAAAGAGGTTCGTTAGGAGGCATATAAAAAAAATAATTCTAGCAGCAGTAGTAAAAGACTTCAGAAGCATTTCTAGCATGTCCTTATAGGTGAAACACGTACAAATATAAAAATAACAATATAAACTGGCCATATCAGCCCTTGAAAGGACTTTGACCGAACTTCTTATGACCAAGTTGTGTTCTGCGTGTTATTAAACGTTTGTACACAATTGATCGAGAACTGGACCTACTAGTTTTATGCCGACTCCGAAAGACTAATGTGCATGTTCTCAAGAAGCTTTACATGACATTATTAACACTCTGAGGTTTGCCATTGTCTGCAGAGAGGTGGCAACTGAACAGACAAATGAATTCAATTGAAAAACTTTCTGTGTCAGATGGAAATTGAACCAGGGTTCTCTAGCGTATGGGTCACGCACTCTGCCCATTGCTCCACGGCCGCAACAAATACAACGACTCGATATAAACAACAATATTGCAGTAAGAAGGCGTCACGTTGTTGCATCGTGTATTGTGTATGCATACTACGCATCGTATGAGTACTCGCAGCTCAACAGTACAATATCGAAAATCCTTAGGATTGGAAAATCTTTTTTAAACGTCTTTTTCAACACAATAACAGAATATTCCGTTGGAAAAATAATTTGCAAACTCAGACAATTTTCATATTTCAAAATATAGCGTACGAAACAATTAAAGTATGATCGATCTGATATTAGGTCTGTTCCCGTACTTTTTGGGCTAAAAATGGTAAAACTGTCAAAAACGCGAGAGTAAGAAAAAATCTCTCAAAAATATTGAAAACACAAAAAAGTACGGGAACGCTTTTTGGACTAAAATTGTGTAAACTGTCAAATAAAATCGTTTGTTTGGTGTGTAGCATCGACAGTGCAGACGACATGCTAAAGATTTTGAACAATATAAAAATTAATTCTCAAATAAACATTTAAAATTAGCTTTTACACAATTTACCATGTTTTTGGTTTCCATTCCAACAGTTTTTTATTTATTTCAAAGAACTTTTATTGTTTTGCAATTTCTTTGCTAACATGTAAACATATGATTTTAAGCAGTTTGACAGTTTTACCATTTTTGCCAGAAGAAATTTCTCGGACTAAAACTTGCAGCTTTTTACAGGGAGGGGAAATTTTTTACTCTTTCGATTGCACTCTCTTTTACCATTTTTTCGAGTACGGGAACGCTTCTCGGACTAAAACCTGTAAAAATGGTAAATTGGACTAAAACTTTAGAGTACGGGAACAGACCTATTATTTAATTTTTAAGAGATATTGAGTGTTCAAATGACAAGCGATATGACAAGCACTGATAATGCGCCTCATCCGTAAACCAGATTTTTTAAGCAACCGTCATTTTCCAGCTGCTTCAAAGCCAACACATAAAAATGATCTTATAAGCGAATAAACCAAGGTCTTAATAGAGAATTCTCCTGGAGGAAGTTCGGCTAATCTTGAGTTGCTGAGATCTGCGGCGAGTTGATGATTTGGTGTGCATTCGCACAGAAATATTATTCGTTAAGCGGTTGAACATGACAATATCTCGAACTCTGTTCTCAAATTTATTTGTACACGAGGCGAGGCTGGTGCATTATCTCGACCAAAATTTATTTTTAAAATTTGTACTGTTTCAGCAACACAACATCTAGATTGACCATATTTCGAAACGTTGTTCAAGCGTAAAAGCTAGTTTCTGACACTTTTTTTAACGCGAAATAGCGGTCAATGGCAATATAACATGTGATTTAAAAAGAATCCAGCCGAGAGATGTCCCTATAAAATAATGGGACTTGAGATGGTGTTTGTGTGTAGAACTGAATGAACTGAATGTTCGAGAGTTGGAAAAGCTCTCAAGCTTGAAGTTTATTTGCTCTAAGAATAAACATTACGATTCTAAGCTTTCGTCGATACTCTGCCCATGTAAGGTTTTTTGTCGGGCAAAATTTTTGTACTTAATATAAGGTTGAGTTTATAGGTCAGTGCAAGAATTTTAAAAAAATTATGTTGTGTCATTGTACTGCTATATTGAGCGGGCGAGAAAGTTATTTAGTCTTGTCGATAATGCGATGATTTTCTCACCGATGTTATGTTCATGTGAGAAAGGTAACAAGAATGACGAAAGCAACGAAAGACGAAAAATCTTTCATCTTATATACGATGACTAGAAAATCAGCGAGAAAAATCTTTGCAAATCCGCCTAAAGCAGTGATGGGCAAATTTTCGGCTCCTAAAATACTCAGAGTGCAAACGAGTGCTAGACAAAGGGCACAACTACTTGCGGGGAAAGGGAAACGACAAAAATTTCTACATCCATCCGTGCATGACGTTCATCGCACAAGAGTTGCGGAGAAACTAACATTGACAACAAATTTTCTTTCAGCAAAGACTGCAATAGGGTTACCAGCTCCCTCAATTAATGAATAAAAATTTCAACTGCAAATATCAAATGATAATTATATACAATTATTTGTTTGAAAATTACAAATTTTACATTGACTCTACTTTTAAAAAATGTAACTAAATTTTCTTTTTTTTAAATTACAATTTTTAAGCTAATTTTAATAGATTTTGCAAATGTTGAAACTGTTCTATATATAAAGCATACAATTATGTGTAAGCGGCAACACTTTTCATTTTCGACGTCGCTCAACCAAGCACTGTGGTCAATAACATGTTTTTAAATCCTAAATTTTCAAATTTTGTTTGTATGAAAAATTTTGTTTAACTTTTGTTAGAGTTTTTCTATATTTTAAATATTTTTATTTGCAGTATTTTCATAATTTAATCATTCCTATATATTCTTTAAGGTTGCAGTATTTCCATTGAATAATTTGTTTTAATTCTTCACAAAGATACTACTACACCTGATTATGCTCCTAAAATAAAATTTTAAGTACTGAATAGTATAATAAAATTTTGTACGTTAATAATACTATGATTGGAAAATATACGGAAATTTCTTAAATTCCACTATATGTATTATTTAAATTTTATATTTTGTATTATGAGAATTTGGTGTTTATTCCACTGTACTTGTGGGCAAAGCATGTAGTCATGCATGAGAAATATGAGAGTAGAATAAGTAGAGAGAGAGTAGAGGGAAATATGAAATATGACAGTAAAGAATTTCATTCTGCTCTTGTATTCCTTCCCTTCATGCTGGCTCTTGACTGTCCCCTTCGTCTAGCACTCAAGTGCAAACGGGCAGCTCGTAAGTGCAAAAGGCTCCTGCGAGCCAAATTGCCCATCACTGGCCTAAAGAACTTACTTGTTAAGGCAAAAGCCGCATAATATGATTTGATCAGTCATAAAAAACGCGACATATATTTTCGTATGTTTACCATGCAGGTTTTGATTGATCAGTTATTGCTGTCTAAAAATTATAATTGTTTTAAATAATAAATTGCCTTATATATACCGAATATTATAATTTAAACCGAAATATATTCTTACTAGATACAAATGCACATACCTTATCTAAAATATCTGCCCTGTTGGTACTTGCAAGCATGAGCACCCCTTGTTTCGAAGCCATGCCATCCATTTCGACAAGAAGCTGATTTAATGTTTGCTCAGACTCTCCCGAGCTTGACTGATTGACACTTTCCGTTCCACTTCTTTGTCTTCCAATGGCATCAATTTCATCAATATATATTATACAAGGTGATCTCTTATTTCCTTCCTTAAACAAATCTCGAACTCTTGCAGCGCCTAGACCACCAATCATTTCAATAAATTCTGAACCATTCATGCTTAAAAATGGAACTTGTGCTTCAGTTGCTACAGCTTTGGCAAGAAGAGTTTTTCCACAACCCGGAGGACCCAGAAGCAATGCGCCTTTGGGAACTTTGGCTCCTAATCTTTGATATTTTTCGGGAGCCTTTAAGTAATCTACAAATTCTCTTACTTCTTGTTTTGCTTCTTTCAAGCCAGCAACATCTTTAAATAGAACACCACGCCCACCATCGAAAGGATCAACAAGTGTAAATTTAGCACGTCCCATTTGCATCTCAAAATATATTTAATAATCAGTCCAAACATTAAATACAACATAATAAATCTTCCTTACAAATGAGTCCATTCCTATCGGGCTTTTGAAACCTTTCATTCGCATTATTATTGATGAAAACAGAGCAAAAAATAATAATAGTACCAGAATTCGTCCAGTTATATCACTTTGACGATCATATGTAACAGCTACACCTGAAATACATAAAATAATGCGATTTTTATGCATAAAACTTTAAAAGAATAATATTTAAAACAATATAAGAGTAATGTTCTCCTCGCACCGGATTTGGTAGGTTACACATTTTTGCACAAAAAATTTTTTTTCAATAAAAAGGCGTGAACATGTGTCTGAAACAGTGATACGTGAAGGGATTACATTCAGGAAAACCGAGGTTATGATCACTAACTCTATATTAATTTGTATACCCACACGAGAAATTATAAAAATATGTTTTGATTTCTTCAACGTTTTATTTATTGTTTGATTATTAATAACACGTAAAAACTTTTTAACAAAACAAAACAAAAAAACGACTTCAAAATTACTACAAAATAAAAAATAATTTTAGATTACTTTTCCTATTGATTCCTTGGTCAAATTTTAAAAGTGATTTTTATTTATTATAATATTGGAATTCATATATATTTATTTCTTGATAAAATTATAATAATATATTAATTTCTTTATGAATATAAAAGCTTTAAAGACGGCGCTAATCTTATTATGTCGAAATCTTATTATTTTAATTTTTTTATTTTGTTTAATCATCACAAAAATATTAATAACTTTATGAAAATAAAAGCTTTTCAGAGATTCGGTTGGCAAATGTTGAGTACGCTGAATTTAGTTAATGTGTTCCATGCATTATTTGTGCAGCTGTAGCTGTATGGTTGGCTGATAAGTCCCCGGTCTGACACATAGATGGCGTCGCTAGAATTAAATGCATATTATTTTTATATAGTACCAACCTTCAAATGATTCGTGTCAAAATTTGACGTCTGTAAGTCAATTAGTTTGTGAGATAGAGCGTCTTTTGTGAAGCAACTTTTGTTATTGTGAAAAAAATGGAAAAAAAGGAATTTCGTGTTTTGATAAAATACTGTTTTCTGAAGGGAAAAAATACAGTGGAAGCAAAAACTTGGCTTGATAATGAGTTTCCGGACTCTGCCCCAGGGAAATCAACAATAATTGATTGGTATGCAAAATTCAAGCGTGGTGAAATGAGCACGGAGGACGGTGAACGCAGTGGACGCCCGAAAGAGGTGGTTACCGACGAAAACATCAAAAAAATCCACAAAATGATTTTGAATGACCGTAAAATGAAGTTGATCGAGATAGCAGAGGCCTTAAAGATATCAAAGGAACGTGTTGGTCATATCATTCATCAATATTTGGATATGCGGAAGCTCTGTGCAAAATGGGTGCCGCGCGAGCTCACATTTGACCAAAAACAACAACGTGTTGATGATTCTGAGCGGTGTTTGCAGCTGTTAACTCGTAATACACCCGAGTTTTTGCGTCGATATGTGACAATGGATGAAACATGGCTCCATCACTACACTCCTGAGTCCAATCGACAGTCGGCTGAGTGGACAGCGACCGTTGAACGTCTCCGAAGCGTGGAAAGACTCAAAAGTCCGCTAGCAAAGTCATGGCCTCTGTTTTTTGGGATGCGCATGGAATAATTTTTATCGGTTATCTTGAGAAGGGAAAAACCATCAACAGTGACTATTATATGGCGTTATTGGAGCGTTTGAAGGTCGAAATCGCGGCAAAACGGCCCCATATGAAGAAGAAAAAAGTGTTGTTCCACCAAGACAACGCACCGTGCCACAAGTCATTGAGAACGATAGCAAAAATTCATGAATTGGGCTTCGAATTGCTTCCCCACCCACCGTATTCTCCAGATCTGGCCCCCAGCGACTTTTTCTTGTTCTCAGACCTCAAAAGGATGCTCGCAGGGAAAAAATTTGGCTGCAATGAAGAGGTGATCGCCAAAACTGAGGCCTATTTTGAGGCAAAACCGAAGGAGTACTACCAAAATGGTATCAAAAAATTGGAAGGTCGTTATAATCGTTGTATCGCTCTTGAAGAGAACTATGTTGAATAATAAAAACGAATTTTGACAAAAAAATGTGTTTTTCTTTGTTAGACCGGGGACTTATCAGCCAACCTGTTATATTCAATATCCCAATAAACCACATAGCGGACTCGCATTCGTTTCGAATTCGAAACGGAACCGAGATCTCGGATCCGAGTTCTCGCTTTCTATTAGAATTCGAGATGATTCCGAGATTATTAAAAAAGCGAAAATTTTATTTTATAAAATTTGTCTATCTTGTGGAGAATATTAATAAAAACCATTTTTTAAATTTTGTTTCTTTATTAACACGATTTTAATGTACCAAAGGAATAAAATACAATTCTTTACTTAATTTTAAAAACTTTTCAATATCTTCTACATTGTGTTTACAAAGCACTTCAAGCACTTTCAAATTACACTTCTCAAATTTAAAAAAAATAAAAAACAAAACCGTGGCAACTATAGACTTAAATGTCAAAAACAAAAGAAAAACAAATCACTTGCTACTCATTGTATAAGCTTTCAAAAACGTTCGCATTTTGACATTTTTAAAGTTTATTTTTAATAAAATGAAACGTATGAGAATTTTCTCCTCATCAGGGAGCTACACCACGCCAGGTAAAGTATAAATAAATTGTTTACATATATTAAATAGGTTAAGAAATGCCATACGGTAGAGGGGTAAATTTCTTACTGAAGTTCCCGGCCGTGACTGAAGCTGCTGGACACAAGAAGTTCCTTTGCAGAAGCAAAAAAAGAAAATTAATTTAAAAAAAATGGATGCACAAGGTATCATCGAGACAGGATATATATACATATTTCTTTGCAATTAGATAAACTTTTTTCCAGCACCTTCCGTCACGTCCGTGAACTGCAGTAGGGAATTTTCCCTTCACCGAACGGCTTCTCTTACAAAAATTTTAGAATACAAAAAGAATTTTATAAGCTGCAATAAAGTTATAATTCAAAATTTTTAAAAATAAATAAAAATTATTAAAAAAGTCATTGGTTTCATAAGAAGAATATTGAAATCATACGATTTGAGAATAAAAGAAAATTTAAAATATCTCGTTTCGAAAACGAATCGATTGTTCCAAAAATCTCGTTTCGAAAACAAACTTCGTTTCGTTTGTTTTATTACCTTCTGAAAGATTGGTGGGTATTTTCAATTTCTGTCTCTTTACAACTTTTATTAAAGTGTCACGCCCTTTTTCGAACCCCTCCCACTTTACTGATCGTACTTTATAATGATTCTACCTAGCCATGTACCAAATTTCTGTTCCCAAGTATCAAGATTAACCGACGTACACTTTTGTAAAGCTTCTACCCACCCACCTACCTGCGTACCAAATATAAGTACCCTAGTGTCAATATTAACTGAAATACAGTGTTTTTCTAATAGCAACGCCTCCTTGTCGAATCCAGCCTACTTTCTTGATCGGGTTTCGTTATAATTCTACCTACTCTTGAACCGAATTTCGGTACCCTAGTGTTAATTTTATGCCCCTAACACCGTCTGCCCCTAACAATCGAATACTTCACTCGAGTCGAATCAACTTGTGGTATCACTGTTTGCGAGCTTACTTATTCGTCTCAGATTCAGTGCAGCTAAAGCAGAAAACACAAAATTTGGCAGAGAAACGTCAAACCTAATAAATAAATAAAAATTATTATCAGCTTTGAGTTATATTTTTAGAGATATTGTAGTGTACTCTTCAAAGTCACTATTACCACCAACTAAAACATTTCATTCTTTAAATACATTATTTCTTTTGTGCAACACAAAACAAAAATCTAGACCACCAACTAAAACAATTAAATCAATAATTTATCACCAAATAAAAACCCCAAAATTTTCAGTGAAAATTTTAAAGTAAACAATTATGTTATTAATAACTAAGAGTCTCAAATTCCTGTTCAATGCACTTGTCATCCCCTTTCGCTTCATCCGCTAGATACTGCATAAGCATAAACGCGACAGCGAGCATTAAGTTACACACTTATTGCTAGAAAACATAATATAACAACAACAAGCATTAAACTGAACTTATGCCATTGACTCTTTTAAGTCAAGGCTAAACATTTCAATATTAACGTTTGAGGGGAAGAAAGAATGCAAGTGAAGCAAGTAAAATTTGATTGGTCACGTTTTAAAAATATCGGGAAACCAAATTAAGAATTGGAATTAAAGGAGGAGTATTGGAAATAGTGGTAGAATATTTTTAAGTAAAATACTGTTAAATTTTGTTTATAAACCGGAGTAATTTTAAATAAAACAGAATTTTTAGATCACAGCTTAAAGCGGCATCACTGCCTTAGTTTTTTCTTTGCATCTCAAAACAGTTCGGCTATCCTTAGCCATCCCAACAGCAGCGTGGTGCGCTCTAATACACCAAAGTTTCATTCGATGCAGTCATCGAATAAACTTATATAAAATTGATTAACAAAAGAAATTAGAGAATATAGAGCAGCAAACTTAAAACACCACAATATTGAGGAAACGGAACTTTGTTGCAGATTACGTAGCAGAATAAGAAACAAATCTAATCCATTATGAGTTCCACCTATGATAATTTTCATCTTTCCGGTTGATCGTCAGTGAAATAATAAACATTTTTTATACCCCCACGTTTAAAAAACGTAAATGGGGGTATATGAGTATTAATTTTGTCACTCCGTTTGTAACGCCCATAAGGAGGCGTGGTAGGTATAGCAAAGTATATATATTATTGATCAGCATCACCACCCGAGTCAATTTAGCTATGTCCGTCTGTCTGTCCGTCTGTCCGTCTGTGATCACGATTACAGCCGTAATTTTCAAGCTATCATCACGAAATTCAATATTTAGGCTTTTATCTAAAAAATAAAGGTCAAGTTCGAAAATGAGCCAAATCGGATGAAAACCACGCCTACCTCCCATACAAAGTGACTTTATCAAAACGGTAAAATCTCGTAGAATTCCACAAAAATTAATATATGGACTTGAAATTTTGCATATGAGCTCCGATATTTAAAGTGCACTCTAAGTATGAAATTCAACCAAATCGGATGAAAACCACGCCTACCTCCAATACAAAGTGACTTTATCAAAAAGGTAAAATCTCTTTAAATTCCACGAAAAAGAATATATGGACTTGAAATTTTTCATATTAACTTTGATATATAACATGCACTTTGTGTATAAAATTCAACCAAATCGAGTGAAAACCACACCCACCTCTCATACAAAATGATTTTATAAAAAATGAAAGCGAATATTTTCTGTTAAAACTATGTATAACGAAAATGTTTTTACAAATAAACATTTTATTGACGGCTTAAGACTTTGAATATACTTCGGTTCGGACGTGGGGGTATTTTAACTTCGGCCCAGTCGAAGATCATTTCTTACTAGTTTTGGATTTCAGTTAAGTTAAGCAGAAAAATCTTGCTACGACCCCTTAGAGCTTACTTTTATGGAACCGAATTTTTAAAGGCCAGCTGCACCATTTTTTGGAATTACTGTCTGATGGATTTTTCATACTATAAATAATTAAAAAATTGTTTTAAATCAAACAGCATAAAAACAAATATATTGCAAATAACTAACTTTTTCCTATTATTTTCCATTTATATGCTCATCATAAAAATGAAATAACTTTATTCGCCGGCTTCTCACAAAATATTTACACAAGTCTGTTACGTTTCACTCGAATAAAATTTAGAACATTCGCTGACGGTGATACCAACGGTGATAGAGCAGACGGTTATAGAGGCATTAACTGAAATACAGTGTTTTTCTAATATTGTCACACTCCTTTGTCGAATAACGCCCACTTTCTTGAAGCCCATCACGCAGGCGTGCATGCTTTTAATGTGGACTACTTCATAAGCTTCGTGGCGTCCGTGGCGTAGTTGGTTAAAGTGCGTGGCCACTATGTCAACGAACTTTGGAAACCCAGGTTCGAATCCCAGCAGCAGCGACAGAAAATTATTTGAATTTTTCTGTACGGCCACCACCTCTCTGCAGACAATGGCAAACCTCAGAGAGTAATCAAAATGCCATGTAAAGCTTCTTGAGAATAAGAACATTCCGTTCATCGCCGTTCGGAGTCGGCGTTAAGCCTGTAGGTCCATTTCTCGGTCAATTGTGTACAAACTTAATAACACGCACAACACAATTGATCATAAGAAGCTAGGTCAAAGTCCTTTCAAGGGCTGAAATGGCAAGTTATTTATTTATTTATTTTACTTCATAAGCTTTACATGGCATTTTGATTACTCTGAGGTTTGCCATTGGCAAACTTTAACTCGCTATAACTTAAAAAATATAAATTTTTAAGAAATAAAAAGTCCAATTTGCACATCTACAGGTCTTAACTTACCAAGAAATACTAAATTTATTAAGATTGGACTTGTACTTACAAAGCCTTACGCCGGACATAATTTGAGTTTACGTAATATATATATATAAAATAATTATTGACATCGAGATGAATAACATAATGAAAAAACTAGTAAGAAATGATCTTCGACTGGGCCGAAGTTAAAATACCCCCACGTCCGTACCAAAATTTATTCCAAGTCTCAAAAAGTCAAAAAAATGTTTCTTTGTAAAACATTTTCGTCATAGTTTTTGTTTTTTAATGAGGTCACTTTGTATGGGAGGTGGGGAGGTGGGTGTGGTTTCACTCGATTTGGTTGAATTTTATACACAGAGTACATGTTATATATCAAAGTTTCTATGCAAAATTCCAAGTCCATATATACATTTTTGTGGAATTTAAAGAGATTTTACAGTTTTGATAGTCACTTTGTATGGGAGGTCGTCGTGGTTTTCATCGGATTTTTTTGCATAATATACTCAGAGTGTATATTAAATAGCAAAGCTCATATGCATACTTTCCAATTCATATATTAATTTTTGTGGAATTCTAAGAGATTTTACCGTTTTGATAAAGTCGCTTTGTATGGGAGGTAGTCGTGGTATCATCCGATTTGGCTCATTTTCGAACTTGATCTTTATTTTTTAGATACAAGCTTAAATATTCAGGAAAGCTTGAAAGTTACGGCTGTAATTGTGATCGCAGACGGACAGACGGACATGGCTAAATCGACTCGGGTGGTGATGCTGATTAAGAATAAATACACTTTTCTATACCTGCCACGCCTTCTTATGGGCGTTACAAACGGAGTGACAAAATTAATATTCCCTTTTACGTTTTTTAAACGTGAGGGTATAATAATTGCAATTATAACACACGGGGAGCTGGAGGCGAAAGTAGTTGCTCTTTTCTTAAAAAAACAAATTACATTAAAATATTAGTATGGGGTCGTAAAAGCAAATGTTCAGCTAACAGAATTAAAATAAAATTACGGACATACGAGGGGTATTATTTATATTTCGGGAATAGCAAATAATAACAAACATTTTTAAATGAAAATGGCTTTGTTAATTGTTTTTCAAAATATTGCCCTTGATGATCTATACACTTTTGCATTCGTTCAAACCATTTTTCATAGCAGTTTTTCCATTCCCACATCCAAAACATGGTTTTTGATCTTCAAAAGCTCGTAAATCGTTGACCACGCAATTTACTTTTGATATTCGGGAACAAGAAGAAGTCATTGGGTGCCAAATCAGGACTATATGGAGGATAAGTCATCAATTAGACGTTTTGACTGCTCAAAAATGCACATGTTTGACGAGATGTGTGAGAGCTCGCATTGTCATGATGGAGAATGATTCGTCTTTGGCGGTTGGTTTTGCGAATTTCTTCGAAGACTTCCGGCAAACAAATGATCGTGTACCATTCAGAATTGATCGTCCTACGTTGCTCAAGCGGAACAGTGTCCACATGACCCATTCGGTGGAAGAAACAGGCGACCATTTGCTTCGCAGTGCTTCGTGCGCGAACAACTTTTCTTGGATTTGCCTCGTCTTGGAATACCTACACGGTCGATTGCTGTTTTGTTTCCGGCTCATACGCATATATCCATGATTCGTCACCAATCACGATTCTACATACGTCTTTTGAAGCGCCACGATTGAACTTTTTAATCATTTCCTTACACCAACCGACGCGAGATTTTTTTTGAGCGATTGATAAATTATGGGGTATCCAACGAAAAAAAACACTTTACAGATAAGTGTTCATGCAAAATCGAATCTATTGAAGTAGAACTAATGTGCAAGGATGCCTCTATCTCACGATATGTCACATGACGATCTTGCATTATTAGTTCACGTACTGCATCGATGTTTTGTGGCACAACAACCGATTTTGGACGACCTTCACAGAATTCGTCGGCGACCAAACTACTACCACGATTGAATTACTATACCAGCGATATACTGTGGTTTTTTATGATGCTTTATCGTTACACAAAGAACTGACTTCATCGACACATTCTTGTTGAGATAATCCACGTCCAAAGTTGTGAAAAATAATCCAACGAAAACCTTCTCTTGAAATTTCCATTTGTTGAATAAATTGATTTTCTCAACTCACTGCAAACAAAACAAATAGCACTTGTACATAAAAACGTTGCGAGTACATTTATGCTACCAAATGTCAAACTTTATGATGGTGATGCCAGATTTTAGCTATTGACATTAATGTTGCCAGTTCCCGAAATATAAATAGTACCCCTCGTATAATAAACAATTTAATAAATGTAATTAACAAAATATGGCGACAACTATAAAAATTTTAATTTAGGATTATATAAATTAAAACAAGTTAAATGGGACAAAGTTTAATAAAATTCGATAAACAAATTAATAAAGACTAAAAGATCCCTACCATGACTGAAAGGCCCTGAAACAAAATGAAAATGAAGCACAAAAAAAAACTTAAACAATCTAAGTAACAACATTTATAAGGACATCGACATCATTGTAAGAAAGATTTGAAAGCCATCATTTTACGTTTTTGAGAAATGCTGGTTTATTTCGGATTATTCTTAAGTGAAGAGGCAAGGCGTTGAAAAGTCGAGGGGCACCTGATGCTTAAGATTTCAGGAAAAGCTGAAAGTTGTGTTGTGGTACTGAAACATAATTCTGATAGTTTATTCTTAAATTGTAATTTGTAGAACATCTACTCAAGGAATATCCTGATTTTATAAAAAATATACGTAGAACCTTCAAATAAAATGAGTGTCGTAGCGGCAAACTATTTAAAAAGCGGCAAACTACTAACATTACGACTTCTGTTACAAATTAGCCGAATAGCATGTTTTTGTAAAATTAAAAGTTGATTTATTTTGCAATTAACATATGCGTTCCCCCCCAACAAGACAAACCATACTCCAACTTTAATTGGAAAATGCCATAGTATATGCACTTAAGTAGGCTAGAGTTGCAATACTTTTTTAAAAGGAAAATATGCCTGTTGACATTCAAAACACATTTTTTAAGAGTAAGTGTGCTCTGACCAACTCATTTTACAATCAAGAAGCAGCCCTAGTGATTAATATCCGGAACAGTACAGGCCATATTATCAGCAAACTCATTTGTATTACTTTTAAAGTTTTGAGAGCAAAGAGAATTGATGATGTTCAAAAAAAGAATCGGGCCAAGCACCGAGCCCTGAGGAACTCCTAATGAAATGTGCTTAGCAGAGCTTATATGACCATTAATCTTCACGTTCTGCTGCCTATTATTTAAGTATAAACTTTACCAGTTATATATACAGCTCCTAAAACCAAAATTATGCAATTTAAATAGCAGAATCTTGTGGTCAATAGAATCAAATACCTTCGTAACGTCCACAAATAAAGTTGCAGTATTCTGTTTACTATTAATACCCGAATTTACACTTGAACAAAAATTTAGTACAGCATCTTCAGTAGATAGACCAGATCTAAAGACAAATTGGAATTACTAAACAGTTAGTTTTTTTCAATAAAATTTACAATTATGATTTTCATTGCCTTTTCCAAACAGGTAGGAGGGATGTAGGTCTATAGTTGTTGATATTAGACCATCTTCTTTATATAATGGTATTACCTCAGCAATTTTCATCATGTTAGGAAATAATCCTAGTTGGACGCTTTTATTGAACAGATGGCTTAAAACCGTCATTGATGTTGAAAGCAATTTTTTTAACAAAATTATTGGAAAAGCTACTAGGAGATGAATTGAATTTTTTAAAAACAATAATTCTGTATACCTCGAAAGAAGAAATTGGTTAAAAAAAACTATTAGGAAGACATACATAGCTCAAGTGAAAGAAAATTACGATGTTGTTCCTCATTAGTGTTCTCTGCTACAATTTCAGGTCCTATAGAAGAGAAATATTTATTGAAACATTCGCCCAACTCTTCAGAACACGTTATGGTTTTATCATCATGGCCTTCTTTTTTTTTCTTTTTTAAAAGCTCATATTTTATTTTTATTTTTGTTTCAACAATTCATCTGAGATCCAGGGCTTTAGTTTTTTCAGTTTTCCAACATTTTTCTTGATCATATTTGAGCAAACTTCAACATGCTTAGAAAGTGTATCAATGAAAAAATCATATGCCTTATAAGGGTCAGATTCATTATAAACTTGCGACCAACTTACAAAGCGAAGGGAATTATTTAAATTTAAAAAATCAGTTTTTGGAAAAAACCGGAGCAGCGGACATAGGCTCATTTTAAATATTATCATTATTATATACTAAACTTTAACACGTCATGCAATGATCGGATTTTTGAAAATCAAAAGACAAATTTCTAAACATTGAAGACGTACAAGAATTTGGTCAATACACGTTTCAGAAACGTGTGAAATTCTCGTTGATGGATTTATACATGACTCGAAGCCATAAGAAGCAAGCAAAAAAGGTATTTATCCATGCTAGGCGAATTTTCAAGTATATTTAAGTTTATGTCACCAAAAAGCACTAAATTTGCATCATTATCATTAGAAAGAAGAGAATATAGGACATCAAAAAACGTATTATGTGAACTCACATTAAACCGATAGACACACAAAAAAGTGAACTTAATATCATTTGACGTTTAATCTTCAGAACATCACAACTACAAAAATGAAAACAAAAATGCTCGCAATCAACAGCACTCTGAACAAATAACGACACGCCACCTATTAATTGCATAACTATTATTACAATTAGCTATAAATTTATAGCCAGGTATTACAAAAAGAAATTTTTTCTCATCATAAATCCAGATTTCAGATAAGCACACGAAAACAGGCTTAATGACAAATGAATCTATGTAAGTGCAGTAGTAGATTATCAAAATGTTTTGAGCATAGTTCTTATATTTTAGTGAATGCAGAGAGAAATATTTAAATTTATGTGGTTATAGCACAAATCCTGAGAATCAACATTAGTACAGTTAGTAAAAGGTATAGTGAACAAATTAGTACTCATATCAGACGTTTAAAGAGCAGAGAGCTAGTTTATAGATTCTTAATCTTCTAATTTGTTAATAATATAAAATTATTCACCATCCCTTTTACGAAGAAGAACGTTACTATTTCTTACCCAAATATATTTAAACCCTTTTTCTTAACCAACTTTCTGTGCCTCCTTTAATAAGTAGCCCCATCTAAACAGTCATTAATAAAAATCTTTCTACTCCTTTTACATCCAAACATTTTTGTTGTTAAATTATTTTTGTTGTTAAATTATTAAATACTTATTTCTCATAACTACTTTTTTTAATAAGAGAACTGAATTTTACTACCAGAATATCTTTAGAGTTATTGCTGTCGTTAAAGTTTTTAATTTTTCTAACATAGCAATTATCAATATGATTCACTGTAATATGTAATTATCTCCGACTCCGCTTGAAAAAACTTTGAGAGCACGATCGAGTGCATATCTATTGTTGACATCAGGTAAACGCACTATTTCAACACATTTTTCTCTATTTTTTTGGCGCATAAAATATATTTCACTTTCGAAGATATTTACTCTTTCACATGATTCTTTCTTTTCGTCTCGCAAAGAGCACATAAAAGAAAACATGTTTGCATTTTCAATTCTAATTGCTCTAATTTCATTGAGAATATTATCCAATGTAATATGATTGTATTGAACCTGCTGTAGTAGACACTGTTGTTGTGGTTGATGTTGTTGTTGTTGTTTTTGTTGTTGAGACGAAAGTAATGAGAGTTGGGACTGTTGTTGTTGAGACGAAAGTATTGAGAGTTGTGGTAATTGTTGTTGTGTAGTTTGCTCAGTTAGAGTAAGATTATTTTGAGGTTGCCGAATTAATTTCTGAGCGTTGTTGGTTAGTTTACCAGATGAAATATAAAGAACATTTGTAGGAGAATTTAAAACATTATTTCTTTTTTCAACAGCTAAAGAGTTTTGTAGCTGATCGCAATTCCTTGTGCAGAGTCTTTTTATCTCTTTCCTCATTAGTAAGGTAAGCTTCTTCAACATGAGATGGAACAGATGAAGGTGCACTTGGCGGAGAGAGAAAAGACAACGCCTCTTGCTGAAACATTTTTTGCATTTATAATTATTTTGAAAAAATTAAATTTCACCCTCTTCAATTCCAATTCACAAGCAATGAAAGCAAACTTTAAAATTGTATCGAAGACTGATGACGCAAAACTTTTTGGTTGCAAAAACACTCCATTCTTATATAAATTTTCTTTATGATCTATTTTAAAAATCAATTTTATCGGACTGCGCTCGAAACACGTCTTGACCCCACAACGGCAACGAACTTGTTATGAACCTGTTATTGTTATATTATGAACTTGTTGTTATTCCAGTGCTTTAGATGTTATTAAATCAAGTTGAGTTAGTTGGATAAACTGGTATTATATAAAACAAACATGCGTTATATCGTCGCTCGCGTGACAAACTGTCGTAACCCACATTTTTTAAATTTTTCAGGAGAACGTTTTTTCTGTTGACCAACAATGACCAAAATTGTTTCACAGCTTCTTTTGGGCACGTGAACACTTTAAAATCAAACTCAGTTAATATTTTGGGTACCTTACTATAGTGTCTTGTATTATGTGAAAAAAAAATGTATCCAAGCATTACCTAGAAACTGTAGTAACTAATTAAACGAATACGTCGCACATAGGGGTATTTACCTCGAAAAACCGCTCAAAAATTTTTGCTTCTCCCAATTAAGTGATACTTGACTGAATCAACTCTAGATTAGTTATAAAGCTTATTTCTGTCAAATTAAGGGGGTGACGTTTTTAAACTTTTTTGTTTTTAATTTTTTTTTTCTCTGAATTCATATAATATATTGTATTAAATATTCAACCTTTTAAGAATATTCCGTGAATATTTGAGATGAATCGACGCAAAACTCACGAAATTACAGCCGCTTAAGCAACTGCCCTCATACATGACTCTGTGTTAAAGCGAAACTTTAAAGCGTTTTCCCACAACTCATGTTTTCAAAGTCGGTGCCCCTCATAACATCAAAACTACTGCACCGATCTTTTTGAAGTTTTGAAAACTATTTCTGTACATAATTTACGAGGTAACGCTGGACAGTTTTTTTAAAATTTGTTAATATTTTTTTTTTTTTACAATAATGAATTAACCGATTTTTTCTGGACACACATCAGGGACAATAAAATATGGGAGGGGTGGTAATGGGCAGCATTTTTTTTTTTATTTTTGCTTTTTGATAACTTCCTTCTTTAGCTGTTGTAAAAAATGTAACCTAATAACACCCTATAATATAACAAAAGGTCCATCATAAAAAAAAAACCACAATAAACTAGACATTTGGATACATTCACAATAAATCTAATATCTATTCAATTAAAGGTTCAATATACATAAAAAGGCTTTATTTTAAAGTACACACCTGCAGCTAAATTCTCCATAGCCAGAAACTTTTTTCACAATATAAATGACAACAAAAATCTATTTACTTAGCGGTGGTATTTTTCACGCAAACTAACTGACTGACAATGCACGTTTACGATCGATGACTCCCAACTGATGCTGTGAAGAAGTGTGTGCATACAAATTAAAAAAACAAACGGTAAATTATTCTATGGGTATAAAACCAAAGCCAGAAAAAATTTCACTTCTCAACTTTACATTTTGAGAAATTGATTTATGAGCGGTTTTGGAAGGCAAATACCCCTATGTGCGTCGGTTTGTGAACATTTTTTTATTTTTTAAGAATTTTTAGGGGTCGTAATCCATAATTTTTGTTAGAAAAATTAATTAAAGCTACAATATTTTTTTAATACTGCCTTTAATATATACATATATAAAAAATTGGAAACAAATAGATATAAAGAAATGAAAGTGACAGAAAAAACACAATATCTTAAAAAATTTTCGCAATCGTAGAAAATGTTATTTCATAAGAAAATTTTGAATTTAGATATAACAAAGAACAAACTTGATTAATTTATTTTGAAGCAAAGTAATAACTAACAGCAATTTATATTAAAAAAAAAAGCTAATTTAATGCAGCAGCAATTTATAAAACTGATGTGATCGGATTGTCTTATAACTGGGGTGTTACCAGTTGTAAAAGATATCAAGTCGTTATGCTTATCAACAGATAGTTTTATCGGTGTTGTATTAAGCTTTGAAATGTATAAATGTTGAAACTGCTCTCTTCAACAAAATGGAACGGTAAGCGCATTGAGTATGGTTGGTTTTTGAAAAAAGTTTATTTGGCTCATTCTATTTGAGAGAAAATTCTACCATCTCAGTCCAGTTTATACTTCCACCTGTATCATTTTTCCTGATAGTCAAAATTTTTATGTCAGTAGAGAGTTTTTTAAAATCAGGCAATCCGAAAAATTAACTACTTTATACGGATTATTTCTTCTAGCCAATTTGATGATGGGAATTCTAAGAAAAAAGAAACTGAAACTAATTAAAATCATAATAAATAAAATCCGAATTCGTTTTTACCTCTATATATAATTAAAAATCCTTATAGCCGCTAACCTTTTAAATCCTTCTAAACAAAATGCAACCAATATGCAGAACAAATAAAGTGCACTATCAAACTTTCACAAAAATATAGAATTCGCTAAATGATTGAAATACCAACTTAAAAATACTTTTTTTTTCCAAAGTAGTTAGCTAAAATGCTTTTTAATCTGTAAGCAGAGCGAGGTTACAAACTATCAATATCACAAGCTTTTTTCCCCCCAAAAGCACATATTTTAAAAATTTGTGGGTTACTGCTGTGTGTAAAAATTTTTATTTATATACTTTATTGGTTACGACTTTAAGACATTTGCGTTTTTGCTTACCTATGACTAGTATGACCATAACACTTTGAAGAATGATGAGGACTTGCATAAGAAGTGTTATAGTTGTATTAACTCAATTAAAAAAAAAATATGGGTTACGACAGTTTGTCACGCGAGCGACGATATGTGGTGCATTATAAATGAATTTGATATATCAGTTTCGGCTCTCACTTCAAGTAAAGTTCGAGTAAAGTACAAGTAATACAGTACAAAGTAATAGAGATAAGTTTGATTATCTGCCAAAATGAGAAAATTTGTCAAATAGTACGAAAACGACTTCAAGTAAGTTTCAAGCACAACAGCTGTAACAATTTAAATTAAATAAAAATTTAATTGGCTGGTTGGTTTATTTAAAAAAATGGTAAATTCAAAGTAAATTCCAAAGGAATTGTTGTCTAAGAACTTTTGGCTTCCATTTGCGTTCATTATTTTTATTTTTATTAATTTCCTAAAATTTTTGAAAAAAAATTAATTTTATCAATTTGACAATCACCTGTTTGAAGCTCGAGATCCGTGCTCAAAGAAAATTTTCAAGTAAAGTTCGAGTAATCGAGAGAGATTTTTTCGTTCTTCTTTTCCCTCGTGCTGGGAAAATGTGTAAAAAAATAGCTTTCGCGTATCTTTAAGTTACTTAAAGTAAGTGGTGAAACAGTCCTTATTTTATTGGTTTTTGGCCCGTTTTATTTCTTTTTTAAATTTTTTATCAATCTTATATCGAGTTCGTCGTGGCGGCCGTGTCGCAGTGGGTAGAGTACGTGACCCATACGCCAGAGAACACAGGTTCAATTCCATCTGACATAAAAATTTTTTTTCAATTGAATTAATTTTTCTGTTCGGCCGTCACCTTTCTGCAAACCTCAGAGAGTAAATAATGTCATGTAAAGCTTCTTGAGAACATGCACATTGGCCGTTCGGAGTCGGCATAAAACTAGTAGGTCCAGTTCTCGATCAATTGTGTTCAAACATATAATAACACGCACAACACAATTTGATCATAAGAAGTTCGGTCAAAGTCCTTTCAAGGACTGAAATGGCCAGTTTATTTTTTATTTATTTATATCGAGTTCGTCTGAAATATGATTGCATGATATTTCTTATTCAATATTACCTTTTATAACATAGAGAATAAAGCAATAAATTTTAATTATACTGAAAATAAATTATTATGTGTTTTTTTGTTGTATTTTTCTTTGGGCTCTAGGTCTTATATTCAAAATGTTGCAAAAACTTTTTTATTTGTTTTTTTATACATTTATTTATTTATTTTCTATATTTCGGACACCTTTGGTGTCCATCTTCAGGAAAATCTGAAAATTTTATTTACAATTAAACACTTAAACAAAAACAAACTAAAACAATTTTTATACTCTTACAATTAAATTTTAAGTCCGTCCGCTTGTTGTGATTGTCCAGTAAGTACTAGTGTTTATGTTGTTTATGTTTTGTTATTATATGTCTGTAGATATGTGCACATTTTTCTGTGTAATAAACGCAGACAAAGGTAACACCACGGTAGCAATGGACAAATTAGAATATGAGAAAAAAATTAACGAGATTTTACATGACATGTGCACATACAAACGATTAAAAAATGACGCGACTACCAGATTACAAACACGGAACAACAGTTTAGTAGAAAAACTGTTCAAATTAAATATAATCACTACAAGTGAAAAATACAAATTAATGACCAGTACAGCTACTGCACCAAGAATTTACGGACTGCCCAAAATACATAAAGAGGGAACACCATTAAGACCAATTTGCTCGTCAATAAACTCACCATCTTACGGACTATGCAAATTTATAATCAACATTTTAAAACACCTAACAAAAAATTCAGATTACAATGTCAAGGACGCAGTCGAATTTAAGACAAAAATCAACAACACATACATATATGATGACGAAACATTGATATCGTTCGACGTGGTATCATTGTTCCCCAGCATTCCAATAAACACAGCCATAGACATTATAAAGAAAAAATGGAACAAACTAGCTAATTATACGAAAATACCAAAACAATTATTTTTCGACATATTAACTTTCTGCATCAAAGACAATAGATATTTCAAACATAAGGACAACATTTACGAACAACAAAAAGGAATGCCAATGGGCTCACCAGCTTCACCGGTGATCGCGGACATAGTTATGAAAGAACTTTTAGACACAACAATAAACAATTTAGAAAATAAACCTAGACTGTTAACAAAATATGTTGACGACTTATTTTGCATCATAAAGAAGACTGCAGTTGACGACACGCTACAAGCACTAAACAGTTTCCACAGACATATACAGTTCACACAAGAAATAGAAAAAGAAGACAAATTACCATATTTGGATACAATGATAATAAAGACACAAAACACCTTAAAATTAGACTGGTACCAGAAGCCTACAGCCACAGGACGAATTATTAATTTTCACTCCAACCACCCGAGACACATAATACTAAACACAGCATAGAACTTTGTTAGAAGAGTACTAAAAATAAGCGACAGACAATACCACAGAAATAACATAAAAAGGACACAAGAAATATTACAAAAAACAGCTTTCCTCACAAAACAACGACGAACATAATAAAAAACGCGATAAAAAAACTCGACAGGGAAAATTTGGAAAAACCCACAAAATTATACAAAACAATGACACACATTCCAGGTTTCTCCAATAGGATAGTCTACTCTGACATTTACGACAGAGACAAATACAATATTGCACTAAAAAACAACAACACATTAAAACAACTTTTTTCAAAAACAAAAACAAAACTGGACAAATTGGAAAAAGCAAATGTAATATATAAAATACCATGCAATGGAGACGGATCCAACATATGTAGTAAAATATATGTTGGAACAACCAAATCTAAATTACAGACAAGGTTAGCTGCACACAAATCAGACTACAAAAATAGACAAGGAACAATTGGCAACAAAACAGCGCTAGCGGCCCACTGTGTTTCCACTGGACATTCGCCGAATTTAGAAAACACACAAATCTTACAACAAGAAACAAATTATAAAAAACGATACACAATAGAAATGTTACATATAATAAACACACAAGCAGATCAACGAATAAACTACAAAACAGACACAGAAAAATGTGCACATATCTACAGACATATAATAACAAAACATAAACAACATAAACACTAGTACTTACTGGACAATCACAACAAGCGGACGGACTTAAAATTTAATTGTAAGAGTATAAAAATTGTTTTAGTTTGTTTTTGTTTAAGTGTTTAATTGTAAATAAAATTTTCAGATTTTCCTGAAGATGGACACCAAAGGTGTCCGAAATATAGAAAATAAATAAATAAATGTATAAAAAAACAAATAAAAAAGTTTTTGCAACATTTTGAATATAAGACCTAGAGCCCAAAGAAAAATACAACAAAAAAACACACAAAATTTAAGGTCGAAAAAAATAAACAATTTACAAATAAATTATTATTTAAGGCATGTGAAGGCATACGAACTTTGTGCCGTTCGGTATTCGAGTGAAAATTAAAAATTTTTTTGAGATTTTTTTGGGGTGAATAAATCACTAAAAAAATATTAAAAAAAAATTTTCTTAATTTTTAACATTTTATATGCATGAGTTTTAATTTGAAGTTGACGTGTCGATATTAGAAAGAGCTAATGGTTACCATAATAACTAAAGTTTGGCAGCACCTAGAAAAAAATTCATAAATGAGTATGATTATCGTGTGAACTATATGGTTTTTTAAGTTTAGCAAAAAAGTTTTTTTATGGATTTTGTGCAAAAAAATATAGAAAAAATAAAAATTTTTGCAATATTTTAGCTCACACGATAACCATACTCATATTATTTATTCACCCCAAAAAAAAAATTGTCCATTATCTCTTTCCGTTTTCCTGTAAATAAATTTTCAAGTTCCATTCGAATACCGAGCGCGTCAAGGTGGAACATGCCTTAATGTACCAACACAGGCACACGGCTAGTTAGTCCAATGTATTCTAAAGTTAAAATGATTTTTTTTTTCATTTCATATTATTTAATCGCAGTAACAATAAATATAGTCGCATTGAATCTAAAGTAGTTTTCAATGGAAACCGCGAATTGTACCAGGTGTTATCTAGAAATATATTTGACTACATACCTTCCGTTACTCCTAATCGTTTTTCAACTTCTCGAAGTTTTTCCTCAAATTTGAAGACGTCAGCGATGGCCATGTGGAATATTGTAGATCCTACCTTTCTACCTTTTACTACTGCACCATCATGTAAAATTATAGTAACCATGTCCATATCAGGTCTTATAATGAGTTCCTTAACTTCCCCAGTTGCGAGCATATGGTGTACAAATTCATTCCAAGAAACATACCTAGTCGAACTCTGAAATATATAAAGGAGTTGGTTGATAAAGAATATTCACACAGCATTTATTGATTACTAATGCAGCCACACCCGAGTGTATTGCCGTTATTGTCTGTAATAGCCCTGTAACTATACAAGAAATTTTGAATAGTTTTTCGTTTTTATGAAAACGTTCCCGAATAAAAAAAATAATTGTTGAGAGTGATCAATCACGACAAAAGTTATTCACGAAAAAGACAGGTTTATTGGAAACGCTATACCATTGACATTTGCCAAAAAATAAAATTTGTATTCATAAATTTTACTTTCAGAAAGCTGTTAGTAAAATGGAAACATTACATTGTTGAGTACTGTCGTTAAAAATGGACGCTGAACTTCAATCCGACGACTCCAATGACGTGTGTACTAGTTTTTGCAATATTTCAGTGGATTTTGCCTCAGATTTTTTTTAATTCAAAAATAGCTCTTATACAAATTTTCATATAATTACATACATTTATTTAAAACAGTCGTGTGCTTTCTCTCGATCCGAACACATAACCTCGTGCGAATAAGCTTCGGTATTCTTTGATTTTGAAAAAAACAAAAAAAAAAAAACTTGTACTTTATTCTATTCTACTCTCCGAATAAAATAACCGAAAGTGATTTAGTGATTTTCAGTGGTGCGTGACTTGTTGAACACTTTGAAATGAATAAACCTCCAGATTTGGAGCTCTAAAAGAGCACAAGTCAACCAATGATGGAAATAGACAAAAAGAAACTTTTAAATATAAACTGTTTTGGGCCTAAATACCTGGTTATGACCAGAACAAATAGTGCAGAGGGCATGACAAGTGTGTGCCATTTTTAACCGACTTCAAAAAGGAGGAGGTTCTCAAGTTCGTTGGTTTGTCCGCTTTTTTTTTTTTTTTTTTTTTTTTTTTTTAAATGTATGTACATCGATAACTCCTAAACTACTTGCCCGATTTCCGTAATTTTTTGTCAACAGATAGATACCATGAACGCGGAGGTCCTTTTTTAACAAAGTGGGCGATATTTGACAAAGGGGCGTGTCAATATACGAAAAACACTGTATTTCAGTTAATATTGACACTAGGGTACTGAAATTTACAGTAAAAATACTGGGATAGACACAGTTATTACAAATTACGATAAAAAAAGTGGGCGTTATTTGACAAAGGGGTGTGGTCATATTAAAAGGACACTGTATCTCAAATAGTATTGACACTAGGGTACTGAAATTTAGTACAGGGGTAGACACAATTTTAAAAAATTACTGTAAAGAAAGTGCGCGTTATTCGACAAAGGGGTGTGGCAATATTAGAATCACACTATATATCGAATAATATTGACACTAGGGTGCTGAAATTTAGTACATGGGTAGGCATAGTTATTACAAATTACAGTCAATAAAGTGGGCGTTATTTGACAAAGGGGTGTGGCAATATTGGAAAAACACTGTATCTCGAATAGTATTGACACTAGGGTGCTGAAATGTAGTACAGGGGTAGACACAGTTTTAAAAAATGACTGTAAAGAAAGTGGGCGTTATACGACAAAAGGGTGTGGCAATATTGGAATCACACTATATATGGAATAATATTGACCCTAGGGTGCTGAAATTTAGTACATGGGTAGGTACAGCTACTAAAAATTACGGCCAAAAAAGTGGGCGTTATTCAACAAATGGGCGTGTCAATATTATAAAAATACTATATCTTAGTTAATATTGACACTAGCGTATTAATATTTGGTATGCAGGTAGGTGGGTAGGTAAAATTATTAAAAAAGTGGGCGGGGTTATACACAGGGTGTGGCACTTTAATTAAAGTACTATATTACGGTTAATATTGACACTTGGAAACTGAAATTTGGCACAGGGCTAGGTAGAATCATTATAAGGTACGGTAAATAAAGTGGGCGGGATTATATAAAGGGCGTGGCACTAATTATAAAGAAACAGAAATGGAAAATACCCAACAAACTTTCAGGAATTAATAAAACAAATTTTTTAAGAACAAAGTTTCATGTTTGAAATTTTCCTCAAGAATACAATAATATAAAATATTTCATATTCTCTAAAAAGGAAGAAATAAAAACTTTTTAACAAAAAAAAACCAACTTCAAAATCACTACAAAGTAAAAAATAATTTAAAATAACTTTTCCCATTCATTTCTTGGTCATATTTTAAAAGCTATTTATATGTATTATAATATTGGAAATCTTATCATTTTCATTTTTTTTGTTTTGTTTTATTATCATCAATATATTAATTGCTTTATGAACATAAAAGCATTGAAGTCGGCGCTCATCGTTGACACACAATCATGATCTTTTACCATCCGTGTACTATTTGGTGCCTTGGTGACACTGTAGTAAGTTTAAAAGCTTTGTACACATTAAATTTCTCACTAAACTGGTTTGGGTGACCTTGTAAAGCTCATATTGAATATGACATAGTGTGTAACAGCTGCACAAATAATGCATGGAACACATTGGCTACATTCAGTGCACTCAAAAATTGCCAACTGAAAGAAAAAAAATCGCTAAGAAGCTTTTATATTCATAAAGTTAATAATATTTTTATGATAAAACAAATTAGAAAAAATTAAAATAAAAAGATGTCGAATAGTAAGATAAGCGCCGACTTCAGAGCTTTTATAAAGTTCTGAAATTGCTTAAATAAATAATAATGCTTAAATAAAAAATAAAGCAATTAATATATTGATGATAATAAAACAAAATAAAAAAATGAAAATGATAAGATTATAAGATTATATGAAGATATAATACATATAAATAGCTTTTAAAATATGACCAAGAAATGAATGGGAAAAGTTATTTAAAATTATTTTTTACTTTGTAGTGATTTTGAAGTCGGTTTTTTTTTTGTAAAAAAGTTTTTATTTAATAAAAAAAAAAAAACGATTGAATACACATGTGCAGGCGAAGTAAAATCGTGTAAAAAACTCAGATATGGTACAATTCTTATTAAAATTAAAAATAGTGTGCAAGATGCCTGAAAATGCGTCTCTCTTCCCTCCTCTTCTCTTTGTATCGCTCTTTAGCAGCATGCGTTACAACCGACTGCAGGGTGGCTTTGTAGGCGACGTCTTTTACTGCAGTGGCGTCGCGGCACTCCTGGTCGTGCCACTGGTTTCGGCGAGGGCGGTGATAGCCAATCACCTCTTCGGCAGCCGTACGCATAGAGTGGGAAATGTGATAACACTGCGAGCATATATCGTCGATCGGAGGAGTGGTTTTTTGAAGCAGGAGTGAGAGTCGAGTAGCGAAGTCTTTAAATGTTCGTTTTGATTGCAGCTTCTTGACGTCTAGCTTTCTCTGTGCTGGATTGCGCGCATTCTTGGTTGTGCACAGACGGCTGTGACAAGATAATGATCCGAGTCTATATTGGCACCACGGATCGTGCATACATCTAAAACACTGGAAGAGTGCCTTCCGTCAATCAAAACGTGATCAATTTGGTTGCGCGTATTTTGATCAGGAGACAGCCAAGTGACTTTATTTATTTTTTGACATGCTGCCTTATTTTGACAATCTGAAGGGTTACATATAAATGTATTTGTATGAAAATGTCAAAATGAGGCAGCCTATGTTTTTCTGATATTCCGGATGAGAACACCTTACAATTCCACCATGCTAACGACCATGTTTCGCGCTGCGGCAAAGTCAATCAGCCTCATTCCGTATTTATGTTTTTTTTTTTTTGTTTAGAGTAGAAGTAGTAGTATTTATTTAATACTTTTAATTTGACTTAAAATTATCGTTAACAATTATTTATACAATAGAATGGTGCTATTATATTCATTATTTTTTACAATTCGTGCAATATTTCTCTTAAAAACATTAGTATTTCTTTCTAACTTGACATAATTAGGTAGCGCATTGTAAAATTTAAGTCCTTTGAAAAAAAGCTATCTTTACATTGCTGTTGTTGCCGCCCTTTGTAGTCTGTTATATGGTTGTATTTCTCCCACGTAGTTTAATTGATCGATTAAATATTCCAGAGCCTTTCCCATCTTCATTTTTTGGACAAAATTTAGAGTATTTATCTTATTTATATTGTGGCGTCCGTGGCGTAGTTGGTTAAAGTGCGTGGCCGCTATGCCAAAGAACTTTGGAAACCAAGGTTCGAAACCCAGCAGCGACAGAAAATTATTTGAATTAAAATAATTGTTCTGTACGGCCGCCACCTCTCTGCAGACAATGGCAAACCTCAGAGAGTAATCAAAATGCCATGTAAAGCTTCTTGAGAACGAGAACTTTCCGTTCATCGCCGTTCGGAGTCGGCGTTAAGCATGTAGGTCCGGTTCTCGGTCAATTGTGTACAAACTAATTAACACGCACAACACAATTGATCATAAGAAGCTAGGTCAAAGTCCTTTTAAGGGCTGAAATGGCCAGTTATTTATTTATTATTATCTTATTTATATTAAACCAATTGTTTTATATTAAACCATTTTAATGTATCAAGCATTATTTGTATAGAAGCATGTCTGTTACACTTTAGTATTGAACGCATAGCTTTATTTTGTAGTTTTTGCAGTCTTTCTAATTGTGTTGTTGTGCAGCAAATATATAGAATCGTTGAGCCAAATTCAAAATGTGGTTTTATTATTGTGTTGTACATATTTATTGCCGTTATTACCAATATTTTATTACGTACCCGTTTTAAAAATCCAATTTTTTTGCCAATTTTTTACATATGTATTCAACGTGTTGGTTAAATTTTAACAGTCTTATTTATTAGATTTCGTTAAACAACCTTTAAGCAGTTGTTAAGTTAAACATCGTTTAAGGTGCTACGCAACCTTGCTTAAATTGTTATTTATAAACGATTTCTATTCATTGTGTAACTAAGCAAGTGTTATGTCAAAAATATGCAAACTCTACTACAATAATCTTTTACATTCAGAGGAAATGCAACTGAAATTGCAATTATCGGTTGCATTAAGTGAAAATGCAACCGAAAATTAGTAATTTTGACTGATCGTTTCCATTCTAGGTCAGCTGATTGCTGAAAATTTTAGGTTAGTTACGCAAATTTTGGCGTTTAAGTTACGCAGTTCTTAAACAACTATGAAAAATGTTTATAAATCACGTTTAAATGCTGTTTAAAGTTAAACAAGCGCTAAAATATGTTTATAAATAACACTGTAAGTCTTTATCGATTATGAAACCTAGATATTTTATCTGGTTAACTTTTTCAATTGCTTCATTATTAATTTTAAAAATTACGTTACTATTCATTTCCATTATTTTAGTTTTACATTCATTTAGTTTTAATTTGTTTATTTTAAGCCAATTATTTACGTTGTTGATATCATGTATTTAATTTTCTTTACATTGTTCCTATGTATCTCCTTTCGTACAAATCAATGTGTCATCAGAATATAAAACTATTTCACATTTATTTAAAATATTTGGCATATCATTTATGTATGTATATTTTAAACAATAATGCCCCTATTATATATTATAAACAATATTGAACCTTGTGGGACTCCATATTCATTATCAATTTTATCCGATTTAACGCCGTTAACTTTTGTTATTTGTTTTCGGTTTGTTAGATACGATTTACACCCCATTAATTCATTTTCTCTAATAAAGTTTTTGAATCAACAACTCTCTATCAATTGTCTCGAATGCTCTTTTAAGGTCCAAGAAAATTGCTATTATCTTAGTTTTCCTATCTCGATATTTCCATCTATTTATTATATAATTAACTGTTGTTTCACATGAGTATTTTTTCACATAAACCCGATTGATATTTTGAAAATATATTATTTTCTTTCATATGGGTTTTCAACTGTTCTTTAGCAATTTTTTCTATAATTTTTTCGCATGTTTTCAAAGTGTTTATTAGGTGGAACTCCTCACATCTGTTTGTTTTAGCTATTTTCTGTATTGGTGTTACCATTGAATACTTCCAATTTTCAGGGAATATACCAGTTTCGAAAAATTTATTCATAATATTAAGTATATTCTTACCGATAGTGTTCCAGTTATCTAATATTATCTTGATTGAGACTTTGTTGAAGTCCGGTTTGTCTTTTAGACACTTACATATTTTTTTTAGTTCTAATAAAAATATTGCACAAAATTTAAATCTTGGTGTTATCGCAGGTATTTTGTTTGAACGTTTTTTATTGTATCTCTTATTACTTTAATACTATCGACAAAATATTTATTAAATTGGGTGGCGATTTGATTATGGAGTTGTTCGTGTAGTCCTTATCATTAAATATTACATTTTATATCACATTTGCTATGTTGATATCCCAGCTATTATTATATCGGTGTTCATTTTTAATATATCTGCGATTATTTGTTCAAAAACTGCGAAGAATTCTGTTTCACTACTACTTGGTGATCTATACGCCGCCATTATTACCGTTTGGATTTTTCCAAGTTAAGCCATATATGCACTTATCCAATAATTTGAGTCAGAAATCTTCTCATCAATTTTTGTGACGGTCCATAGTTTTTTAAAATGAATGTTACTCCTCCCGTCCGGTTTGAATTAGAGTATGTATTATATTGATCGTAGTCTAGTAGTAGTATTTCTCGTTAATTTATGTCTTTTGTTAAATGGGTCTCTGTTAGAATTATAAAGTCTGGGTTTTGCTCATCAGCAATTATTTCCAATTGGTTGAAATTATTCACTAACCCACACACATTTGTGTAAATGCCATGAATCTCCTGTAATTGTTAAACTATTAACCCCAACCTCTTTTTTTCATATTTAGATACACGGGGCGTTTTTTATACGACGAGACATGGATTTCGTCAAGTCCCATATTTAGCTTGTTATTTGTTCTTATGGGGGCTTTGCTCATAGGCTTTTTCAAGACGCTCGTAGAAGCTGTCTTTGGTCTCATCGTCCTTGTCTTCTGTCGGAGCGTGCGCACAAATCAGGCTTATATTGAAGAATTTTGCCTTGAAACGGATTATGGCAAGTCGCTGGTTCACAGGTGTGAATCGCAGGACATGATGCCGTAGTCTCTTGCCAACCACGAATCCACATCCAAACTCGTGCTTCTCCACATGGCTGCTGTAGTAGATATCAAAGGATGTTTGCCGTGAGCAACCCTGTCCCTTCCATCGCATTTCTTGGTTATATATTAAAACATGTTATAAAACATATTATATCTTAAAACATGGCTCATTTTGTTAAATTTTTAGGGTTTTTGCTTACTTTTCTTACATTATTCAACATAAAATCTGGGTAATCAATTGATTTATACGGTTAAAAGTAAATTACACATCCCTATGGCTGAACAAATAAAGATTAATTGTCAAAAGTGACATTATACCTATGTCGATGTTTTGATTTGCTTTAGGTCTGTTCGCGTGCTCAAAAGTTTGTAACAATTTGTACAAATTTTACAAATTGTTACAAGAAATCCGTTCGTGTACCCAAAAAACTTGCAAGTGAGAGAGATAATGAGAGAGTAAGATTTTGTCTCTCCGTTAAAGTTTTGAAGTTTTGCTGGCTGATTTTCTACTTGAAAGAATTTGCAAGAAAAAAAAAAACAAATGTCAAAAACAGATGTTTCTACTGTAAAAAAAAAATAAAAAATGATTGAACCAACGCGAAAATTTGTTAGTTAATAAAATTATTTATTAAAGCTAATCATTTTTAAATTCAAGCAAACACATGTTTAGATATAGCTTCATTAGGATCAACTTTTCATGAACATATGTGGAATTTTCCATTTTATATTTGCCCTGCGTAACTTTTTTTCATCGAAAGTCGAGCTTTTTTTCGTTTTTTGTTATTTTCTTTTCAACTTTTCTGACATTTCGACGTGCATTGCAAGTTTTGACAAATTTTCTGTTCCAGTACTTTTTCAGATTTTTTATTGTTTTGCGAGAGAATTTTTTCTTACTCTCAAAAAACTTTTACTGGCAAGTTTTTACTGGAAAAGTACGCGAACAGACCTTTTGCTTTTTCGTTTTTTTTTTTTTTTTAATCTCCGAATTAGAACTTTTTTAATAACGGTTGGTCTTTTGTTTTTCTTTCAAGTGCTTTTGTCAGCAAGCATGATACATTTATACAGGTAGCATTGACAAGTATTGATTTTCTCAGCAACAAGGAAACCAGCATCTGTCAAAAACAGTTGTTCGTGCAACAAATTTTAAACAAATGTAAAAATAAATAAATTAGACAAAATATGTACGTTAAATAAACAATTATAATAATGAGAGTTATGAAAAAATTATGTGTGATATGTGTTTAACGTTTTCCAGCCGTGGTGTTTAAATTTTAATAGAAAACTTCTTTAATTTCGTCCATATGTATCTGCAGCTGCTGAGGTTGCTGCATTTGAACGTTTTCAACATTTTGTTTATGTTGCCACTTAATAACACAAAGTTCACAAGTTATCTTCGTTGTAGTAATAATAATTCACTATTGATTAAATAAAATAGGCAATATTTTGTAAGAAAATGTTTGGTTATTTGCAAGCGCTGAAACATAAACAATGGCGAAAACATAAGCAATACTTGAACGCTCTTTTTCTTGACTTTTTTTATTGACAGATGCTGGTTTCCCAAGCAACTGTCAATACTACCCTGTATTATTATACCATGGTCAGCAAGAAGGTCAATTATTTTTTCAACTCAAAACATTGTGGAACAGCATACCGTAAGTACATGAATTAACTGTTAAAAATTTTCTAAAATATAAACAACCTTGCTCTTGCAGATTCTAGCAACTTTGACGAAAGTGCTTCAATAAAAGCAGAAATTTATAATTAAGTGAAGTCCCTTCTCATCACAAAGAAGACGATCCTCACAAGGCAACGCGTGAGGGTCAATGGGGCGATCTTCACATAGCAACGTGTCTGACTGCCTCAATCTGGTGAGGCCAGCATTATCCATGTCAAACTCGTCCCAAGTCGACTCAAACCTCTGCGTGGTATCCTCTAGAAACGGCAAACTGGCAACCGTTAGTCTGACGGCTAATCTGAGCGGCGGGCTACTTGCCTTCAAAAGGTTGTGCGTTGGGTTTGAAGCCCACCACGTAAAAACTCATTTCAATGAAAAGTTTAAGAAAAAAGATAAAAATTATCCCCAAATCTGATGACGACTACCGCAAACAAAAAACTGACAATGATTTACGGATATGCACTTGGAACGTCCGAACCCTTAATTGGGATGGTGCCTTTATCCAACTGATAGATATCTTAGAAACATACAAAGCTGATATCACTGCAATGCAAGAAATGCTTGCTTACGGCAAGCATCCTGTGATATCTACTGCAGCGGCCATGCGGAGAAGCACGAGGTTGGATGCGGATTTGTGGTTGGCAAGAGACTACGGCATCATGTCCTGCGATTCACACCTGTGAACCAGCGACTTGCCATAATCCGTTTCATGGCAAAATTTTTCAATATAAGCCTGATATGTGCGCATGCTCCGACAGAAGATAAGGATGATGAGACAAAAGACAGCTTCTACGAGCGCCTTGAAGAGGCCTATGAGCGCAGCCCCCTCCACGACATAAAAATCGTACTTGGTGACTTCAACGCCAAGGTGGGAAAAGAAAATATCTTTGATCCAACAGTCGGAAAGTTCAGCCTCCACGACAATACCTCCGATAACGGAATGAGGCTGATTGACTTTATCGCAGCACGAAAGCGCAAAACATGGTGGTTAGTAGCACTAGATTCAAGCATCTCAATATTCATAAAGTCACTTGGCTGTCTCCTGATCAAAAGACGCGCAACCAATTTGATCACGTTTTGATTGTCGGAAGGCACTCTTCCAGTGTTTTAGATGTACGCACGATCCGTGGTGCCAATATAGTTCAGATCATTATCTTGTCACAGCCAAGATCCGTACACGTCTGTGCACAACCAAGAATGAGCGCAATCCAGCACAGAGAAAGCTAGACGTCGAAAAGATGCAATCAAAACGAACATCCAAAGACTTCGCTACTCGACTCTCACTCCTGCTTCAAAAAAGCACTCCTCCGATCGACGATATTTGCACGCAGTGTTATCACATTTCCCTCTCTATGCGTACGGCTGCCGAAAAGGTGATTGGCTATCACCGCCCGAAACCAATGGCACAAGCAGAAGTGTCGCGACGCCACTGCAGAAAAAGACGCCGCTTACAAAGCCACCCTGCAGTCGGTTGTAACGCGTGCTGCTAAGGAGCGGTACAAAGAGAAGAGGAGGGAAGAGAGACGCATTTTCAGGCGAAAGAAAAGGGAAGCGGAAATGCGTGAGTGCGAGAAAATTGAGATGCATGGTGACAGGAATGAGGTCCGAAAATTTTTCGAAAAAATAAGACGCCTGGCCGATGGTTTCAAGACCGGAGCCTCTTCCTGCAAGGATGAAAATGGGAGTCTAGTGACAAATATCCAGAGTACACTGATGATGTGGAGGGAACACTTCTCTAGGCTTCTGAATGGCGACGACGACAACAATCTCACCAATAGAGATGATATCCCGGAATCCCCAATTTTGGACGACAGCGTTGAAGTTACGTTGCCCGACCATAGTGAAGTCTTGCACGCTATCTCAAACAAAAACAACAAAGCTATCTCTTCAGAAGAGCTCTCTGAAGCTCTGAAAAGCTAAGCTCTTCAAGAATGGAGGCGAAGCTCTATTTAAATGTATTCATGAGCTTCTATGCAGAATATGGTCCGAACAATGCATTCCAAACGATTGGAACCTCAGAGTGCTCTGTCCAATCCACAAGAAAGGCGATCCCACAATTTGCGCCAACTACCGTGGGATAAGCCTCCTTAATGTCGCATATAAGGTCCTGTCGAGTGTACTATATAAAAGACTGAAGCCCATCATAAACCAGCTGATTGGAGCTTATCTGTGTGGCTTCAGACCTGGCTAATCCACCATAGACCAGATATTTACGCTACGACAAAGCTTGGAGAAGACCCTAGAAAAACAAATCGACACACATCATCTTTTTGTCGATTAAAAAGCCGCCTTCGACAGTCCAATAAGGAATCATCCATATTCCACCATGTCTGAATTTGGTATTCCTGCAAAGGAATTTGGTGTTCCTGCAAAGGAATTTGGTATTCCTGCATCCGCCTTTGCAGAATGACACTGAGTAACACCAGCAGCACTGTTAAGATCGGGAAGGCCCTCACTCTTCCATTCGATGCCAAACGAGGTTTCAGACAAGGTGATTCCTTATCGTGCGACTTTTTCAACCTGATGATGGAGAAGATCATCGGAACTTCTGATTTGAGACGCAGTGGCACGATATTCTACAAAAGTATTATGCTGCTGGCGTATGCTGATGATATCGATATCATTGGCCATAATACTCGCAAAGTCAGCGCAGCATTCTCCAGGCTAGCGAAAGAGTCCAGTCGAATGAGTCTTGCAGTGAACGCAGATAAGACGAAATACCTAGTGTCAACAAATAAACAGTGCCAGTGTCTTGGAAACCAAGTCACTGTTGACAACATCTCCTTCGAGGTTGTTAAGGACTTCGTGTACATGGGATCCAGCGTAAACTCTTTCAACGATGTCAGTATTGACATAAAGCGAAGGATAACTCTTGCCAACAGGTGTTACTTTAGGCTGAGTAGGCAATTGAGAAGCAGAGCCTTCTCTCGACGAACAAAACTCACGCTCTATAAGTCACTCATCATGCCTGTCCTATTATATGCAGCACAAATCTGGACGTTGAGCAGTTCTGATGAAAAGACTTTGGGAGCCTTCGAGAGAAAGATCCTTCGTAAGATCTTTGGTCCAATCTGCGTCAATGGCGAATACCGAATTCGATGGAACCACGAGCTGTATGTACGCTGACATCGACATAATTAAGCGTATTAAAATCGAGCGGCTCCGCTGGCTAGGTCATGTTGAGCGAATGGATAAACGACGCTCCAGCGAAAAAAAAAATCCGATTTGGTGCCCGGTGGTGGTCAACGCAGAAGAGGACGCCCAAATCTTCGTTGAAAGAATCAGGTGTTGGATAACCCGACCACGCTTGGTGTTTCCAACTGGCGCCAGCAATCGCAAGACAGAAATGGTTGGCGCAATTTCTTATACGAGGCCAAAACCGACCAACGGTTGTAAGCGCCAGATAAGTAAGTAAGTAAGAAGTCCCTTAACGAATTAGAGAGTTAGTTAGTAAATAAATAAATAAATAAATACACCGGTGTACAAAATTTTTAAGCTGAATCCGGCTCTATCATGATTCAGATTAGATTGGCTCTCTCACGTCTGGTTTTTGAGATATCCTAACCAAAAAGTGCAAAACACAGTATTATTGCCAATATTTGGAGTCATTTAACACCACGAACTTCAATATTCGATACGTGATAGAAACCTTTGGGGAAAGTATGTATGGTTTCTGATTACGGAAGTTGTTCAAATTTTGTCGAACTGTGTTATAATTGATTTTTAATTATACAATTACATATTCTTTACATTTTCTTTTTGAAGGAAGCAATGCGCTAGTCAAAAATAAATATTACAGAGACTTTTGAAGCAAAACGGAAAGAACATCACACATCATAAAAATTGATTCAATTCAATTCAGTATTATTAAAATTTTTAATTTGTTAATTTTAATTAATGATCTAATTATCTAAAAATTATTTATTCAATTGTCTATAGTTATTTGTTTTATAATAATTTCTTTATTATTTGAAGAATTTGAGCATTCTGGAATTAATTCATGTGTTTCTATTCCTTAATGTCTTCAGATTAAAAGATTCATGCTCTCATTTCCGAAGAATTAATAATTTTTTTATTTAAAAGAATCAATATAATAAGGGTATAAAAGAATCAGTTTCAGCAACGATTCAAGTGGAAGCGAAAAAGAATGTGCTACTTTTGTAATACATCACTATGTTAAAAATAATCAATTCTAGAATCTATAGTTGGAGAAGAGAATTAATTCTTTTTCCATACACAACTGCTTCTAATTATACTATGGTTGAATAAATTATACAAACATTTATATAAAAATACCTACATTACAACAATGAATTTTCGACAAAAGCTTAGCTATTGTTACGATTCATCATTTTAGTTATCGCAGAAAATTTATTAAACGTACAATAATCTCAACTTATCTATACTGTGTGGAAAAAAATCCTATATAGCCCAATAGGGAACTAGGACAACCCAACCTTGTAGTAAGCTATTGGAGCGCATTTAGTTCCAAAAAAAACAAAACAGCGTTATCTTGGACTAGCATCCTAATGAAATCTCTTGATCTCAGGATGAATTATTCGTGCCTAAAGAGATAATGAACCTCAAAAATAATTCCCATAATGGTAGTAAGAATTGGTAGGAATTAGCTATGGTGCGTAATAGTGATAATAAAAGGCTCACGCAGGGTGCGGAAAAGTTCGCTCACGAACGATTAAAAATTCAATGTTCTCATGGAAACTCATTTTGCGATTGAATTTTATTATGATAAATTCATTTGAAATCGAACGTTCACGAAAACATTGCCTTCATGTTCTCTCACGAGAGACTAAATGCAATGATTTTTTTGCTCCCGCGCTCAACTTACGAACAATCGCTTTTGGTAGCTCACTCATGAGAAAAATGTTTATATAAAATAACTGCATATATCGTGAACGTTCAATATCTAAAGAATTTATCATAATGAAATACAATCGCAAAATGAGTTATCGTGAGAAGATTGAATTTTTAATCGTTCGTGAGCAACTTTTTTAAAGTTTATGAGTAAAGCGCAGACGGAAGAAATCTTTAAATTCATTCTCTTGTGAAACGGACGAGCAGATAGACGCAATCGATTACTTAAATTGCTTGGTTAATTTGAAAAATGTACAGAGTATCAAATATATTAATAGGCAAAAATTATTGCCTATTATAAAGAAACAAATTTTTGTATTATTTAATTATTTTGTATCAGTTGAAGAGTGTTTTTCTTTTTGTTTTGTTTTTGAGTTTCTTTTTTTTAATTATATAATCACAAAATTTTACTTATTTCTTCGCTGTCAGAGTAAAAATTGATCACTGCAAAAATACGCTCACGAACGATTAAAGATTCAATCTTCACAATATGAGTTACGTATCGAATTTTAAAATGAGCGCTTACAACCAAAGAACGATCATAAGTGAGCGAGCCAACGACGCTTGCAGCGAAGTTTTTTCGTTCGTGATATTTACGAACTCTGCTTTTGATGGTGAGCGATCGAAAATGATTTTGTTCGTCGCATAACTTTCTCACTCATGAGAAATTGAAAGCATTAAATTATTAGCAGTGATTAATTGTGAGAACAATGGTATTTTGATCGTTCTTCCGCACACTGGGCTCACGTGCAATTTAAAGCTCTACAGACATTTGGAGCTCTACCGATATATTATTGTATACTTATGGACTATAAAATGTAGTTTCCATACAAGATCAAATTGGATACTCATTTCACACAGAATAAAATCAAAATAGATGTTAAGTAGTAAGTGATGAGCGAAGTTGTTTTAGAACAATATCAAAAATTTTGCAAATAATTTTGGAACAATTATCACATGCAAAAATTTCTTTCTAAATGGCAAAATCCCACAAAAGCTTTTGTTTTTTTTTTATGTTATGTGGTTATAATTCTTTCTTGTTAAGACCATTCTTATTTCATCATAACAAACATGGTTGTACACTATCGTATGTGGCCGCCTAATAATACCTCTGGTTTCTCGGACTTTGGAGATAATAAAAGTGATATAAACGATGCCAACATATATATAGAAAATATCCAGAAAATGCTTTTAGTTATTATTGACTTGATCTTCTGATTGTCTTCGTTATTTTTTTTGTCATCTGGTTGGTTTTCGGAATTTGATGAATCGTTTTTTGATTTGTTATCCTTTGAATTATAGGCACATAAACAGATATGAAATTTACGTATTTCCTTCGAAGTCAAGTTAAGAGATCTTTGTATTAAACCAACAGCTGATTTATAATCAGATAACTTCAGATTAAACTAGAAAAACATTAACATAAATATATAGTCATTTTTAAAATATTTAAAATAGACCTGCTTATGAGATAATAGCGTTGAATTAGTCTGTAAATGGAACGTTCCAGACATAGATCTGATGGGCAGATGAAATTTTTGAATTTTGTGAAATTCACCCAAATATTTCCACATTATCACAGATGAATTTGCTGCTTTATAATTTTATTCAATTAAATGTTTTTATGTTACAGCTGCAAAAAACTTTGGATAACAATATTGCGCAAGGTTGCATAAGCAAGTACTTTTGTGCCCTTTTAAATGTGTATTTGAATAACATAATGACGAAGAACGAAGCTTTTCGTACTATACTATTTTATTTTCATTAAAAGGCTGCGTAGGTGCACTTGAAAGTTATTCCAAGCCATTTGTTTATAACACACTACAATACATTTTCTTGCTCTCCGCAAACAAATCAAGTATGTGGTTGCAGCCATGATACAATTACAAGGTAGGCTGATATTGGAGAGGGTGAACTAGTTGTCAAAATCAGCTAGTAATTTTGAGTTTTTTTAATTTTTGTTATTACCTTTGTCGTTTGACATTTGAAGCTCCCACAGGCTTTTTGAGCAAGAAAAAGTACGGAAACACATTCTAGTAGATTGCAAGTTACTGCAATTGAGTATGGAAACAGACCTCATGTATCACCCTTTCATACATCGATTAACGACTACGACAAAAAATTGTTGTGTGATTCAAAATTAATCATCTCTAAGTCAGATATGTCTAGAGGTTTTAATCTGTTGTTAGTATTTTGGCTTTTATGTTTAGCGGCTGTGTCTATTTGGGGTCTTAAAAATATAAGCAGCAATGTAACTTATTCCGCCAGTGCATTTACAATTGTGCTTGTTCATAGTATAGTAGGATTTTTAGCTTATATTCAACCTAGTCATTGGAATATGTTGCGAAAAATAACCCATAACAGCAGTTTTATATGTGAAGTTGTGGTACTACCTCTAATAACTGCAGACTTGCTTTTAATTGTAAATTGCTCTACTCGTTGGATAGTTGGATTATTCCTCATAGCAGTTCTTCCTCTGGTGGCAAAATTCCATAGCAATTATATGCTGGGAAAATACATATTGGATTTAGCAGTTGCTCTTAACACAATGTTATTGTTGCATGTAAGGCTTACTCAGCATACCGCTCATTGGATTGAAGGATTAATTATATTGATTCCTTTAAATCATTTTGGAATCAGCAGATTGTCTCAGCTCTATGATATATCATGCCTCGAATGTGGTACAATTAGTCTTTTTTTCATTACTATGTTTTCAGTTAAATCATTAAATGAAATTGTGAATTAATCTTCAAACTTGTACGTTTACTTCAATATTAAGGGGTTAGTTTGTGTACTGAGCACATTTTCCAAATAGAGTATACTGTTTGTTTTTAAAGCTAGTGATAATTATTGATGTCGGGCTTTTTGATTATATTTTATTTTATATATGTTTAGGCTTTGGCCGTATTAAAATAAAACTTTCGTTAATTTTAATAAGCTAGTGCGAATAAGTTTTCTAAACCATGGCACAGTAACAATGTAACTTTGTTTTGATTTGGATGCCCTAATTTTATTACAAATCTGAATGTCATGAACTTCAAACCATAATGTTCAAAACAATAATTACAAAAATTCGAACAAAAAGCGCTGAAAGACATTTAGCTCACTTGTCTCCAATATGTGTGAGCTAGTTGGTTGCTACAGAAATACGAGTGTTATTGTGCTATTTCGATTGTTAAACAGCTATAACTAAGGACATGGCTCATGGACATGGTAGAATTACAAGGTAGGGCCGCCTCGGAGAAAAATGGAGTAGAAAGCAGAGAAAAGCGGTCTAGTTGTCAAAATCAACTGTTCATTTCGAGTTTTTTTTTTTTGTGTTCATGTTTCGCAGTTGGTTTTAGGTTAAACTATTTATAAGCTTTTTTGCAAAATGAACACTTCCTCAGCATTTTATAGATTTATTTACAATGTTTATACAATAGGTTTGTTCACGTACTTTACTTGTAAAAACTTGCAGGGAGAGAGTAAAAGAAGAATTGAGATAAAAATATTTACAAAGAGAAAAAAAACAGAAAAAGTACGTGAACAGAAAACTAGTAGAAACTTGCAAGTTAACAGCTGATCAAACGAATTGACATCATATTCTGTTTTTTCTGCTATAATAAATGGTTATAAATTATTGAAATCATTTCTTGGGTCTCACCAACATTAACATTATACTTACATTTTCCTCAGCATCACAAATGTTTCTTTTTCCATCCATTTTAATACGAAATCAACAAGAAATAACTTTTGACAGCTTGTTTTTTTCTTTGACAAACAGTTTTTTTCGGTAGTTGCAAGTTCTTGCAAGTAGAAATTTTGCTAGCATGGTATAATAATTGGGCCTATTCGGCGAAATCTGTTATTCTGTTACGCATTTTCTGTTATCAATCGTAACAGATGCCGATCATAAAAGATCTGTTAAAATTGGTATTCAGTACATCGAACTTTTATGGCAACCTGTTATCAATCTTCGAAAATAAAAATCTATTACAATTCCGTTAACTTCTGTTATGAAACAGCTGATTGTTGTAAATAAATTTATTCATAGTCAACAAAATGCAGAGTGAAAAAGTAAGTTAAGGGTTGTTTTATGCAAAATCTAATTATAAATTAAACAATTTATTTTATTCAGTATATTTCAGTCGTCTTTAAATTCGCTGCTGGTACTCTGGCGTTCATAAGCAAATCGTAAAAAAAACAAGTTTACAAATGCAGCCAATTCATGTTGTTGCCGGCGCTGCTGGCCAAATTGCTTCTCATCTTGCATTTGCTGGATATTCCTCCTATGGTTGGTGTACTCGAGGGTACAAAAAATTTGTATGGGAAATCATAACAATAACAGAATTTTTTCATAAAAGATTGCGCAGAATAGGCCCAAATACATGGTAGCATTGACAACTGCTTATTTTCTCTTCAACAGGAAAACATAAACTGTCAAAAACAGCTTTTTGTGGAAATACATCAGCAGCTGCTGTGGTTGTTGTTTTTTTTCAATTCAACGTTTTCAACATTGCTTGTGTTTTCAATGGCGGATTGTGAGCGCTCTCTTTTTGAGTATATATTTTGACAGTATATGATTTCCCAAGCAACTGTCAATGCTACCTTGTATTATTATACCATGTGTTATGTCCATTTATACTTGACATTTTTTTTTTAATAATTCATACAGCGGAACCATTTTATTAGCGAAATTTGGTATTAATTTTGAATAAGAATTCAATATACCCACAAATGCTCAAACTTCCGCCACATTTTCGGGTATGGGTAAGTTCAAAACTGCAGAAACTCTGTCTTCATTTTTACTCAGGGCCGGCCCTAGAGCCGAGCCAGTAAGGCCAGGGCTCGGGGCGCATACAGATAGGGACGCCTTACATATTTAAAAAAAAATATATCAATCAATATATATGGAAACATATATGGCGACCGTGGCATGCATGTTAAGTGTGTAGCTTGCATGCCTGGATCGAGAGATTGATTGCCACTTACTGCAAATTTTTTTTTAATAAAAAATTTTCTGATCGGTCATCCCCTCTTTGAAGACAATGTCAAACCTCAGAGAGGAAACTATGCCATGAAAAGCTTCTTCAGAACATAAATCTTCTTGAGAACATGAGCCGTGTGGAGTTGGCATAAAACATGTAGGTTCAGTTCTCGATCAATTGTGTACAAATATTTTATAACACACACAAGACGACTATTTGAACGATGATGAGCAACTTAATATTACCACAGCCACAGCAGCGAAAAATTAGTCAGAAGCCACAGCTATATTGCACAAAATTGAAAAATATAAATTTATCTGCTCTTTAATTGTATGGTATGATATTTTATTTGAAATAAATATAACTAGCAAACCATTTCAGGCAGTTAGTTTAAACCTCGACCAAGCAGTAACGTGGTTATCAAAGAGTATAATGTTCCTTGAAGACTATAGAACAGATGCCAAATTTTCTTGTATTTTGGAGGAGGCTAAAATAATTGCAATTGATTTAGATATTGATGTACAGTGTGAACGCGCACGAGTTCGCCTAATAAGGAGACAGGAGGTAATTCCAGTTTATGTAACGCAGACACCTGCCGTATAGACTTAATTCCACGTTGCCCCATTACAGTGGGATCGAGGTTCAAGGAATTGCTGCCTAGGAGATAAATATTCAGGACGTCAGTGCTATGCTAAATCTATAAGACGTCCATCATACCTTTCCTAGGCGTCACTTCCATGACTCCAGACGCGACCAACGCCCTGTCATAGTAGTTTCAACACCGGTCGCACACCATACTTAAGTGTATATTTATATTAATAAATATACTGTATGGATAGCACCAATGCTGGAACGAAACTGTTCCAATTATGGATGATTAGTTCGGTCATCATCCACATTTATTGGTGGAAATCGAGACCCATCTAACATCTCTGACAATTTGAGGGGGCATTGCCACCCGTTTGATTAAGCGCAACTCCACGCCGATCTCACAGACCTGTTCGCGACATTGAACTAGTCAAATGGTCCACCTACTTCCCAGATTGGGCGACCAACTCCAGGATCTGGGTAGTCCCTTCAGATTTACAAAGGCGACCAGCCTCCTTTTTCCTGGATTTGGACAGGCTGCTTGTGAAAACAAGCGCAGTTGAACAGGCGGAGTTGAATAAGGAGACAATTTGATTTTGAACAACGTGACGAAGTGTTGGATGATCCAAAGCAAAACTTTAAAATTAATTTTTTTAACAAGATCTTGGACAACGCGATACAATCATTACGTGATCGTTTTCAACTTATTCATGAACACTACAGTAAATTCGAAATGCTATATAACTTTGGCAATATCACCAACATAACGGATGATGAAATACGAAAATATTGCGTGGATTTAGAACTTCTCTTAACTGACGGTGATCAAAATGATATTTCGGACTTGGATTTATTTGATGAATTAAAATACCTTCAAAATCATTTGTCTTCAGATCGCTATGATTCTCCTATTGAAATTATAAACAATTTATTAGAAAATAATTTAACAACCGCATTGCTAAATATATATATGGCATTAAGATCGTCTAGATGGTTTAGCTACCCTTTCCATCGAACGCGATATAGTAGGGAAATTGGAACTGGATGATCTTATCAACAATTTTGCAGCCAGTAAAGCTCGGAAAAAACTGTTAGTGTAAGTTAAAATAAAATTATTTATGGATAATATAAGTACTCTCTTTTTTATGTAGATAAAAAAATTCCGCCAACATAATGAAGGGCATAATTTAGATAGCGGTTTGAGATATGTTAATTTTCTTATTTTGATTTAAAGAAAGTTTTATATATTTAATTGTATGCCTTACTTAAATAAATAAAAAATAAATAACTGGCCATGGGTCTCCAGGTTCTTTGACATAGCGGCCACGCATTTTAACCAAATACGCCACTTAAAGTTAAAAAAATACCTACCAAAGCACAATTTTATCAAATATTGAATTTTATATAAAAATAAAGTTGGGAGTTTTATACATAATGTGTAAATAATTTTGTCTTATTATTCTAAATTTAACTTAAATAAAATTAAAAAGAAAATTCTTACTCTTGTTTTTGCTTGTTAAAAAATATGGGGCGTAATTTAGACCCTTGGCCTAGGGTGCCACAAATTCTCGGGCCGGCCTTGTTTTTACTTAACCCATTCTGATCGATATCAAACCCTAAGGGCCAGTTTCACGACCATTAGTTAACCACTGACCAGAGGTTAACTAACATATTTGAGTTTCACAATCAAAGTTAACAAGAGGTTAAACCACCAGTGGTGATGGTTTAAACCAGGAGTGCCCAAAACTTTCTTATGGAAGTGCAAACACTAATACATATAAAATCCTACAACCTTTCGTAAACGAAAGCATACTATGTTAGACAACAACAAAATCTACTTAGAAGATCACTGTCACCAAAATGTACCAACAAAGCATACGAAAGTGTTGTTGCTTGCACTTCGGTATAAGCAACGAAAACAGATCGAAAACAAAAAACACAAATTTGTTTGTGTATTTTGTATTGCTTAGTGCGGAGTGCTGTGTGTGTATATTAGAATACACAGCCTATGCCTAAGTGCTTTTACAAAAACAAAAGTGCACCAAGTGCATAGGGCTTGGGCACCTCTGGTTTAAACCATTAGTTAACGAACAGCTGATTTCTGTAATAGAAAAAAGCTTATAAAAAAGCAAAAAGAGAAACGTGAAACAAATAATAATGGATTCCGATTGGGATTACGGTGTTGATAGCTATTTGGACTATGAGAAAGAGTGGTTAAAACACTCCACACTTCCTCATCGAAAAAGGATAATACAATCACGACCATATTTTTTTTCAAAGCTACGATGCCAAAGATGTCCGCGATAGACTTCTGGCAAATTGAACTCTGATTCAATTTTTTCCATGTTTTCTCCGTCTCATACGCATGATATTTATTGGATTGTTTGTATTCAATTACGCATTTGTATTTTTGCACGATTTCCAACAGGAAATCAATTTCTTTTTTCGAAAAATTGGAACATCTCGCGTTTGCACTTTGTGTTTCATACATTTTGTCCATTGTGCAAAAGAAAAGTATTTAATGCAAATGTCAAAAACATATGTTCTATACAGTGTTGCCATATGTTCTTAACAAAATTGCCATTAGTTAACTCAAGCATTGTGAAACCGAAATCATATAAAGTTATAGTTAACTAACAGCCTTTAGTTTGTTAACCAATTGGTTAACTAATGGTCGTGAAACCAGCTCTAAGTAAGAAATGCTACTCCTGAAAAATTCACACTTATCCACATTCAATTTCAGTCCTACTGATTGTAATTTACTTAATACGGCCTCAATTGATTTAACATGTTCTTGTAAGTTTTCACCAATAATTGCTATATTGTCTTAATAATTAACAACATTTGGTATACCACGCAGCATATTTGCAATTGTTTTTTGAAAAATAGCCGCAGCTGGTTTGACTCCTTAAGGTAAACGAGTTATCTTAAAAATACCAATATGTGTACTCCATGCACATAGCAGCTGTGAAGATTCACCCAAAATAAGATGGTTATATGCGCTCGACAACTCAAGCTTTGAAAATAATTGTCCTTGTAAGGACGCAAACAATTCATATATTCGAGGCAGATGGTACCTGACGTCTTATAAACTGACGTCTATAACTTATAATCTCCGTAAATGCGAAGTTGGTTTGGTTTAACTATGGGGACTAATGGTATACCACATTCTGAGTTCTCCACCTGGATCAGAACACATTTTTTTAATAAATCATTAAGCTGGCTTTTTACTTCCTTACGCCATGCGAAGGTTCGGCTTACAAAATATGGGAAATGCACCTTCAATTAATTTTAACTTTACCTGATTTACGTTGTACGTACCTAGACCGTCCATAAAAACTTCGCTAAACTTGCTTTTAATTCTTGCTATTAACACATCGTGCTTAGAAATGGAATTAATTTGTGAAAGACCAATTTTAAATAACAACATAAAATAGCGGCCCAAAATCGGAGGGCTGCAAGTATTACTTACAACAAGGCGCATAATATGCTTGTGACCTTTAAAAATAAAGGTTGCTGAAAACTTAGCTGGTGAATCAATATAAAATAAATAAATAACTGGTCATTTCAGCCCTTGAAAGGACTTTGACCTAGCTTCTTATGATTAATTGTGTTGTGCGTGTTATTAAGTTTGTACACAATTGACCGAGAAATGGACCTACAGGCTTAACGCCGACTCCGAACGGCGATGAACGAAATGTTCTTATTCTCAAGAAGCTTTACATGGCATTTTTATTACTCTCTGAGGTTTGCCATTAGCTGCATTCCCGTGGTCGTTGATCTTATGCGCGGCTCTATTTTATTCACAAAGCAAAAACAAAAATTAGAACCAGCTCTTTTCCTGGCTCTATTTCTGATCTGAAAATGCTGCCAAGTTCAATGCATTTTTTGTTAAAAACGAACATAGTTGGCAAATCTAAAGTATGCTGTTTTGTATTGATTTCTATTGTTATCAAACAGCTGTTTCAAGACAGTGGTGCCAAATTGGTATAAAGTTGAACTTAAGTTGTTCCACTGAGATTTGATCTGATCCAGTGCCACGGGAATGCAGCTATTGTCTGCAGAGAGGTGGCGGCCGTACAGAAAAATTATTTTAATTCAAATAATTTTCTGTCGCTGCTGGGGTTCGAACCTGGGTTTCCAGGTTCGTTGACATAGCGGCCACGCACTTTAACCAACTACGCCACGGACGCCACTTCAATATGTCCACCGTTATATGAGTAAAATTCATCCAAAAACGGTTTTAAAGATTTTTGATAAAACAATATATCAAATGTTGCTCTAGGCACTAACGAACAAGTGGCACCGGTGTCCAGTAAACATTCTAAGGGACCCGATTAGCCTCTACGGTGATTGCGAATGGAGATAAAGACGAAGTCTGTCCAGGAACACTGCAAATATAAAAATCGGAATATAAATCGTAACTATTCGGAATATTATAACAATTAATACTTTTATCTAATACTTCAACCACATGGACATTATTGTTGAAGCAAACACTCGCTAATCCCCAACTCACACGGTGATTGGCAATCAAACAATCTAATCCTATTTATTGTTGCTTTCAATGTGAAACTTTCAAAAGCTCTGAGAGCCAGATGAACACATATTGTAGCAATCTAAGTTTGTTCATTTTCAGATTGCTGTTCATGTCAGCAATCAGCAATCTGAATAGTGTTGCTAGGTTACGAAATAAAATTTTCAAAGAAATGCAAAATTATGATTGGCGTGTCGTGTGAGCTACCAACAATCAGCATGTGAAAGAGAGTAAGAAAAGTTCATTGATTGCCAATCAAGCAATCCCGTGTGAGTTGGCCATAAGTGTCCTACTCTTTGACATTTATGACAAGTGTTTTTGCGATATTTTCACTGCTCACTCTCATGCGTTTTCCATCAATGAATGCACTTTTTCCTTGACTTGGTGTTTTCGTCACCGCTTTTTGTCAAATGGAAGTTATTGCTGTTGTTGTGGTTGTAAAAATTTCTTTTTAAATCACGTTGATTGCGCTCATGATACAATTATACAGGTAGCATTGACAAGTATAGATTTTCTCTGCAACAAGGAAACCACCATCTGTCAAAAACAGTTGTTCGTGCAACAAGAATTAAACGAATGTAAAAATAAATAAATTCCGCAAAATATGTGCGTTAAATAAAAAATTATAATAATGAAAGTTGTGAAAAAATTATGTGTGATACGTGTTTAACCTTTTCCAGCCGTGCTGTTTTGATTTTAATTGAAAACTTCTTCAATTTCGTCCATATGCATCTGCAGCTGCTGAGGTTGCTGCATTTGAACGTTTTCAACATTTTTTTTTTATGTTTGCACTTAATAACACAAAGTTCACAAGTTATCTTCATTGTAGTAATAATAATTCACTATTGATTAAATAAAAAAAGGCAATATTTTTTAAGTAAATGTTTGTTTATTTGCAAGCGCTGGCGAAAACATAAGCAATAATTTAATACTCTCTTTCTTGTTTTTTTTTTTAACAGATGCTGGTTTCCCAAGCAACTGTGAATACTACCTTGTATTATTATACCATGGATTGCGCTTGACAAAATTAACATCACTTTCGTGTTGTTGATGTTACACACACATTTTTGCCTCAGTAGTCATGGCCTTCTTCAGTGCGAAGGCACTCGATGATTTGACACAGTTTTTGTCCTCGTCGCCAATACGATGTCTTAAGTGTGCGAGTAGTAGAAGAATAACTTTAATTTTCATTATTAAAATACAACAAATCGCTTATTATTAGTTGCAACATATTCATGTAGAGGGCGTTGATAGCATTAAAAATACAGAGATGCCACAATCATATAATCTGATAAAGCGAATACGTCGTCAGCAAGAAGAACGTATTGTGAAGCAATTTCTGTTCCTGGTAGATTACTCGGAGGAGGTATGGACACTTGATTATTCTCAATTACATACTTGAGGTGGGAACGTTGCTAATAGGGTTCCCAAATCTAAAACTTTGATTTGTAGGACTACGCTCATAAAATACGGGACAATACGGTACATTTTTGAAATTTCAATACAGCTTTACATGAACTGATGCTAAACATTTGAACAAATTCGGTAATTCTGTCGTGACGATCTCTCTCAACAGTGTCGTTGGTTCAGCTGCAATTAATGCAGCTATAATCTTACACGCAGAGTTTTGGGCAATTTGTCCTCAGTAGGGCGTATCGAATTACAATTTTTTCTCGAATTTAAGATTCTAAGAGGTCTGAAAAGTTGCATTGGGTTCTCAAGATCACCCAACAAAAATTTTAGGGGAAAAAAAGGATGTCTTCCTGTCCCGCAATGACAAATTTATTTTTTGAGGAAATCAAAAAAATAACGACCACAAAATGCTTTGAATGTGATAAAAAAAACTACGTTTGTTTGAAAGCAAAAGTAAGTATAGGCTTAAACTAACAATATATTGGTAAACACGATTACAACTTTAGCTTCGAATATCTTTCACACAGGACACTGTTGATAAAAATCGTGAGTGGCATCGTGTTAACAATATATTGTTAGTTTAAGCCTATACTTACTTTTGCTTTAAGACACACGTAATTTTATTTTTATAAAAGTCAAAGCATTTTGAGGTCGTTATTTTTCACTGTTTTCCTCAAAAAACAACTTTGTCCTTGCGGGACAGGCAGACATTTTTTTCCCCTAAAATTTTTGTTAGGTGATCTTGAGAATCCAATGGAACTTTTAAGACCTCTTATAATACTATCTAAATTTTTCGATACGCCCTAGTGCTCAGTTAGTCGTATGTAAGGTTGGAGAAGAAAAAAACACAAAGAAATAAAATACTGAGATAAGTATTTTAAATTAAGGTTAATATACTGGCCTCCTTGCAGTACTTCTGTAAGAATAATCAAGCAAAATAAAAACAATTTGAATCTCGTAAAAAAAGTTGATTGATTTATGTCTCATAAACAGTTTTTCAAGTAACATTCATGTTCATTCAAGTAACATAAAATTTCAAACTAAAAAACAATCAAAAAACTCTTGCTACTTTAAATAAATAAGTCGGTTTTAGTTGTTTTAGTTTTTGTTTTTATTATATAAAAAACGTTATAAGTAATTTATATATTTTTTTTTTATATAATAACATAAATTAAAATACTTATTACTGGACAACCGTGCCCGACAGTAACCAACCGAAAATAGAGTTCGGCGTCAGAACACCCCAAACCACTCGGAGAGATTTCCGGCTGAGTTATTTTTGGGTATACGTCTACGTTGTGGCGTCCATGACGTAGTTGGTTAAAGTGCGTGGCTGCTATGTCAACGAACCTGGAGACCCAGGTTCAAATCCCAGCAACGACAGAAAATTATTTGAATTAAAATAATTTTTCTGTACGGCCGCCACCTCTCTGCAGACAATGGCAAACCTCAGAGAGTAATCAAAATGCCATGTAAAGCTTCTTGAGAATAAGAACATTACGTTCATCGCCGTTCGGATTCGGAGAAAGTCGTGGTCAGCGAGCATCAGATTCGAAAAATGTACTCTTATAGACGTGCCCAGACTCTGTCTAGGCGTGACTCGCGTAAAATGACGCAACACCGTCGCTTGGATTATCACCGATTGGTTCGAGTCATAGTTTGCTCGGAGGGCTAAGGAGCAAACCTTTTGGGAGCCAACCATCCTCGATGGCAACCCAAGTTGGCGAACGAGACGCTGGGAGATCATGGAAATTTTTGAACTAGTGTCTTTTGAAGCATGAACCCGATGCAGGTGACCCTTATCGATCACCTTGACGACCGCCATGTTGAGGAGCGAATTGATGCCGAGGGCAGGCGCGGATCGCCACTATTCGAGCGGTGGTGTGTTGGTCGTGTCCGTCCTTGGACACGATTGTGATGCTCATTTCGGGATGCAGAAGACCGTCTACCACGATTCCGATGCTTATTTTGGGATGCACAAGACCGTCTGCCGGAAAGCCGCGTCTTCCGTTTATAATTTACATTTCTGTACAACGATGGTCGGAACGCACGCGACTTTTCAGCTTTTCGAATGCATCGCGCCAATTGCGCCTTGTCATATTCTTCAGGCACTTGATCACCCTCAACGCTCAATGCCACCGGCGGCACATTAAGCCCGTCAGCAAAGCTCCCCTTTTCGACTGTCCCACGCTGACGAAAGGACTCAATCAAACAAGACCTCGCTACGTCTTGCAGCTTGTGTGGTGACGACTTTTCCACAGCCTTAACCCGGCCAATATGCAGCATGGTGTGATGTGAACCATCGCATTTACCACAACGCATGTCACTGGAATACCGGGAGCAGAACTTTGAAGGACAGCACCAACCGCAGCCGATTTGCAGAGCTCCCGGAAACGAACGCTTTGCAAAAGCGTAGAGGGTGCCGCCCTAAGCAAACTTTAGGGAAACTTTAGCGTGCGATTTTCCGATACTCGACATTTTCGATGGCTAAAATTAAGAAGAGAAATTAAATAGGTCAATTCCCTCGGAACCGAAAATTATGACAACACACACACAATTAAGACGGACGAAGACATCGACGAAGACATATAGCTACAAAAATATGGCAGCCTAATTAATTTCACCACTTGCCGAGTAATAATACCATGTTCCGCTCTCAGATCGGCGACACGGACACGATTGTCAGAGCATAAATAAACTTTCTCTACTCTCCCTAATCGCCACTCAGTGGCCGAAAGGTTGCCCGCTTTTATCACCACCAACTCGTCAATTTTCTAGTCTTCGCGGGGATGTTTCCATTTGTATCGTTTGTAAAGTTCCTTAAAATAACAATTTTTCCATATTTGGAAGAACTTTTTGTGCGATGTTTTTAAATTTTGCCAACGATTGATAATGGATATTGATAACTTTCAACTATGTCCGGTTCAATCGGAGCAAGCAAAGGCACATTTCTAAATATGCGCTGAAGTTAAAGGTGCTAGGTCATTAGGATCGAACGATATTGGATTTAGAGGGCGCGAATTTGAACATGCTTCGATACGAGACAGCAATGTTGAGAGTCCTCGAACGTGTATTTAATGTGTGACCCTACTTTCCGTAAATGTAACTTAAAACTTTTGACACCAGCTTCCCACAGACCTCCCATATGGGGGGTACCTTCTGACATAAAATCTCAAGTTAGGGGTTGATGTGTAAATTTAGACACCACTTTTTCCTTGGAGGCATTCAAGAAAGCTTTAAAATCTTCTTTAAACGCACGAGAGGTCCCAACAAAGTTGTTTCCGTTGTCCGAATACATTTTTTCAGGTCATCCTTTACGTGACACGAATCTCGTAAATGCTGCCTGAAAAGTGACAGTACTGAGGTCACTGGTAGCTTCGAAATGATTATCTTTAGTATCAAAGCAGACAAAAACACAAACATAGCCCTAGGTTATGAGACACGCACGTCCCGTATTGTTTTTAATGTCGTATGGGCAAATGAAATCCACTTCAATAGATGCGAAGGGGCGAGATAATTTTGTTCGCTCTGGAAGTAATGATGCCATTATTTGGGTCTGTAACCGCTTGCGGTCGTTGACAGAGACCTTACAATTGTGAATGATCGATTTTATCATTTCTCTTTACTTCGGGAATCCAGTATTGCATCCGAATAAGTCGCAATACAAACTGGTTCCCACTATGAATGGAAATTTCGTGGGTGAACTTCACAAGCAACATAGAGAATTAACAATCGTACGGTAAAATTACCGGATAACGCTCATCATAAGAGATGTTTTCTGTCTCCGACAAACGGCCAACAACTCTAAGCACTTTATCGTTGTCTAGAAAAGGGTTAAGGTTCAGAATCGAACTCTTTGAGTTGATCAAAGTTTTGTTTGATTATCTTTTGACTCTCAATCAGGAGGTCCCGGGTTCGATTCCCGGCCTAGCCATGGTCCTTCGTTTTAAAACCTTTCTAAATTTTCTATCCTCATTTCTAATCAACTGAAATTAAAAATTCATCAATATTTACTACTTGAAGTTGTAGTTGATGGTAGAGAAGTTTGTGGTTGAGGATTGCCTTATAACTGGAATTGACTGAGGTAAGGGCATAACACTTGCCTCTGATTCAAATTCACATGTTTCTTTGGCTTTCCACCACGCTTAGAACATCCTACACATGTTTCACTTGATTGCCCTTTCCTTCCCACTAATCTATCACCCCATTTCGAACCTGAAATCCTTGGTTCAAAGCTAAAAAAAGGAAGACACTTCTTTCATATGGCCCAGTTCTAGGTATTCATTCAATAGCTAAATTATTCCATCCTGGTGGCTATATTTTTGTCAGCCTCGACTCATTTCGCAGAAATTGACAGACCGCAATATAACGCGATCATGAATGATAAAAATATAAGATATATTCATTAAAATATGTTGCGATTGCAAAATTTATAAAAGGGAAAGCAAAAAACTTTGGCACAAAATGCGTTCTTGTTGGATTTTATGGAAAAACATCCGAATATCGTCAAAGGCTACCGCGTACTGGTTGAAGCACAATATACTTAACTCCAAGAGCATGACACTACATATGCATAATTTTACAATTCCAGGGGATTACTTTGATCACGCAGACTTCTCCGCCTTATTTTTTTTTCTTTGTCCTTCTCTTTTTCAAGAAATAATGCAGCAATCACCATAATACTCATTTTTATGAAATAATAATTTTACTTCAATTGAACTTTTTATTTTTCTTATGAGCAAGTGTCAGATTTGCTTTCATTTAGTTGAAGCGTTCAGAAAGCAGCATGTTCGAATCCGATTACATTGATTGCTTTCCGCTCGGAATGTAGAACACCTGTTTAAATCGGAATCGAAAATTAAATCCGATTCCGATCCAATTCCGAGGTGGATTTCAGAACATGCCTGTATTTGGAACTTTACAAGAAAAAACGAAAAATAAGTTCATAGTTTTATTTTTCGCTTAAAAAAAGAAAAAATTCGCTGGTTTTTTTTTAAATATAAAAAAATTTATTAAAAAATACAAGCTTATTTTAATTTGACACTCAATTAAAACTTGATTTGAATGATGATTGAATAAATTTCTCTTTAAAAATAAAAAGAAATAAAAAAATATAAAAAAAAATTCCCAGAGAAAGCACGCAAAATCATTGAAAATTTATGCTGTTGGTATTTGTTCCTCACCTGGGGTGTAAAAAAATTTTGTTGTTTATTACTTATGTTTATTTTTTGTATTTTTTATTTTATTACATAATTTTTATTCAGGGTTTAAATTGCTTTCAGCAAAACAGCAAAAGCAACGAAAATTTTGCTGCGTAGTGCTACCTAAAGTTTTTCAAGACAAGCGTATGCTGCTCATTTTGCTTTGCTTTCTGAATCTTCGAAAGGCTAAGCAAAAGCAGCAGCACTAAAAAGAATTTGTTTTGCTGCGTAGTGCTACGAAAGCATAAGAAATTATTGTAGTGCTTTGATTTTCATTTTGCTTTTCTAATTTGTCGCAGCACTACGAAAGCAACAATTATGCGCTTTGCTTCGTTTGGCTTTCGGAAGCCTTTTATTTTCATTCGTTTGGCTTTCGGGATTTACTTGTCATCGTTTATATGCTGTATTTCAGAGACGCATTTGTACGTTGTTGTTTGTATAATATGCGCACTTGTACGCAGTCGCGAATGCTTGGTGTTGTTTTTGTTGTGTGTAAGGGTTTTGTTATTGCATGAGTTTTAAAGAGATCGCAGAAATAAATTTAGCAGCGCCTATTTGGAATTTAAAGAAATATTTAAAAATAATAGCTAAGGTGTGCATAATAAGAATTCCATGAAAGTTTTATGAGTTATTGGCTCGGGAGTTATTGGCTACGCTGATTTAAGATCCCATTTATATAAAAAATCAAAATAATCAGGAAGAAAAGAATTTTTAATACAAAAATATGTAACTTAAAATAAGACACGAATTTCACAGTCATAAAAGTTTCTATAATCACATTAAAGAAAAAAAAAATATTAACTTAAGATAAAAAATAAATAATGCATAAGGCATTTACTTCACAGCCAAAAAAATACTAAATAAAAACAAAATTATGTTAAAAAGACAGTCTTAATATTTCTATATTAAACATTATCGTCATCTTCGAACAACGGCAAGTTGTCGATGGCTTCATTCAAAAAAGTTGGGTTTAATTTTACAAACAAAATATTTTCCAAAGTTTCTTCATGGAGCCTGTTCCGATTGTCAGATAAAACTAGTTTAAGTGAGGAGAACGCACGTTCAATTGTAACCTTAAATATAGACAATATGAATGGATTAGTTAATGAAAATAATAAACAAATACATTTAAACCATCGCCTTTTTTCTTTTACAGCAAGCCAAATTAACTAACCACCTTAAGCAAGAAAATAAAAAGTAGTTTAACTAAGTCGAAGAGCGTGCAGCAACTTCTTATTTTCTCAATAAGTGGGGGGAAATATATAGACAAAAAACTACATATAAAGTAAAATGTCGCGATTTTTTGCTTAGAACGATTTTTGTATGCGCATCCAAATTTATTTCTGCAATCCCTTTAAAACTTACGCAATAACGAAACCGTTACACACAACAAAAACAATACCTAGCATTCGCGACTGCGTACAAGTGCGCATATTATACAAACAACAACGTACAAATGCGTCTCTGAAATATAGCATATAAACGATGACAAGTAAATCCCGAAAGCCAAACGAATGAAAATAAAAGGCTTCCGAAAGCCAAACGAAGCAAAGCGCATAATTGTTGCTTTCGTAGTGCTGCGACAAATTAGAAAAGCAAAATGAAAATCAAAGCACTACAATAATTTCTTATGCTTTCGTAGCACTACGCAGCAAAACAAATTCTTTTTAGTGCTGCTGCTTTTGCTTAGCCTTTCGAAGATTCAGAAAGCAAAGCAAAATGAGTACAATTTTTTTTGTGATAGTGCTTTCTGCTTTGGCTGTTGCTGTTTGATTTTCAATAAGCACAGCAAAGTAAAAGCAAAAGCAATTAAATGTTTTTAAGTTTTTTAAACACTGTTTTTATTACATGTATATATAAGAACAGATTTTGAATAGTTTAAATAATTGACACTAGCTAGACTTGAGATGAAAATGATTTTATTCTTATCTTAGTTATCTAATACTCAGAGAGAGTAAGTTATTTTTGCTCTCACTTTGAGTGTAGTTGGATAACGAGTGTAGATGTACTTCCTGGTGGTAAATTATGGTTAGCGGTTTTTGTCTCTTTACAAACCGTACAATTCCTAACATAACTTCCCACTTGAATGGTCATACGGAGCCATCGGTAAAATAAATACAATAAAGAACATTTAAATTATGCGCAGTGTGGTGAACAATTGTTCAGAAACTGAAAGTGTCCAGAAACTGAATGAAAAGCTGGTTTAATTTTACAAATAAGCATTTTTTAAATGTGTTCAAACGGTTGGAATTTTTTTAAGAAAATTACTTTGTTTAAACTAAATTGGTTGCAGTAAAGTGTTTTTCAATTAAAATTTCACAAATTTCTAATCAGTAATTAGTAAAAAACCAATTATTTAATTCAGTAAATTTTGAGTCATTTTTGCAAGATCGAAAACTTCAAAACAAAAAAGTACTACAAGGGCGAATCCATTTTTCAAAGGAGCATTAATTTTTCGTGGTGGTATATATTTTTAGGGCGCCATTGTCTTAAATGGAATATAAAAAAAATAAAGTATGCAAATAATAATTCATAGAAATAAAGTATGCTTTTATTTAATTCATCTTTTATTTTAATGCATGCTCATATTATTTAGTTATAACTTTAGTAAGTTAGTTAAATTTTTTATATAGTGTATTATTTATTTTCATTACATTGCACTATTAATTTTTTATATTTTTGAATAGTGTAATTAACAAAGTCTAATAGCTTGTTCAAACCGATTTCATTTAACGCGTTATTCGAAAAAAGCTTTTTTTAACATTGTTGTTCATACTGCCTTAACTAGTTTCAAAATGTCAGTTTGTTTCTTTAAAATTTAAAACAAATAAAAAAATGTTTTTTGAAAAGTATAAAAAAACATAAAAAAAATAAAAAAATTCAAATAAATTAAAAAATTTGTCAAATAATTTATTTGTTTACATAAAAAGCTTCAAATTAAAAAGCTCTTTTCAGATTTGGCTGAGTTTAAAAGCAAAAAAGCTTTTCTGACGTTAGCAAGAACACAAACAAGTGATTTAACGGGTTTCGCAACGTGTTAAAGCATTTAGCACGTTAAATTTCCAACAACAATTGTACGCATATAACTTCATTAGAACTTCATTTGAGAACTCGTTTTTCGATTTAACTTCATTAAATTGATTTAACATAATTAAATGCTCGGTTTGAACATAGATATGTTTGCGGCGAGCTTATTCACCTCTGGCACTGCGGCATCTGTGATGCCTATTGTGCCATTCAGTTTGAACATGCTATAAGCGAATTTTGCTCTCAAAAAAATCACGTCGTTTACATGTTGTCAAATGCATCATGATTTATATTGCTTTACTTTCTTTTACTTTAACTTTACCACTTTACCAGTGGTGGTGGTTTAAACCATTAGTTAACGAACATCTGATTTCTGTAATAGAAAAAAAAAAATTTAAAAAAGCAAAAAGAGAAACGTGAAACAAAAAATAATGGATTCCAATTGGGATTTCGGTGTTGATAACGTTTCGGACTATGAACAACAGGATCTCAATTTCTTTTTTTTAGAAAAATTTGAACTTTGAACTCTCGTTTGAACTTTGTGTTGCATACATTTTGCCCATTGTGCAAAAGAAAAGTATTTAATGCAAATGTCAAAAATATAAGCTGGTCGTGAAACCAGCTTTAAATATTTAAGTTATTAATCTCTTTCGCTTTGTAGATATTCTTTTCTATATTTATGCGTATGCTAAAAACTATTTCATTCCAATCTAAGGGCCGTTTTCTCAATGTCCGGTTAAGCACTAACCAGAACTTTAACCAGCAGTTAATAAAAAATAGTTTTCTCAATGTTCGGTTAGGTTCTGATTAAGTTAACGGCAAGTTGTGGTTCCGGTTAGCTGCTAATCGGAAGTACAGCTGAGTAGAGTAAACAATTTTATATTTATTTTAGACACTTATTCAAAAACAAGAAATGTTTCTTCATATGGAGTTAAATTTGGAAATTTGTTGAGTTTTTTCACTTTTATTTCATTTCGCGGTACAAAATCACAAAAAAACGTAAACACAAACCGATGACATGCAGTTTTAGCGTATTCACAATTGAAAAATTCACAATTAATCATTTAACGGAAGGTTACTTATTCAGAACTTGGTGAAACCGAAATTGTTTTGTTAGCTATCGTATGGTTAGCTAACTCCTGGTTAAGAACTACACAAACCGGACATTGAGAAAACGGCCCTAAATGTATTAGTATGCAATTCTAATCCGAAATCATTTGAGCCTTACTTGCGCTGCAACCGAGTGCGGCCCTGAGTTAATCTTTCTGTATTGGTATAACCACCTAGCCACACGTTCCATTAACATTTCGAAAAACTCTATACACGCTCACTTTTTCACTAATACACTCACACTTTGACATCGACAGCCAGTACTGGCAGTCCACTGGCAACACCTTTTACAAAGACAGTGAATTTGGCAACCACAGCCAGCGAACATGGTGTAATTAACAAGGTGATCGTGACGTTTACTAATTTCCCTACGGTTGTCAAAAAATGTTGAGAAAGTAAGAAAAAAGCTGCGGAAAAGTGTCAAATCGCTTGCACTTAATAAAAAATTGTAATAGATTGTTTGCAACTTTTGCTTGGAATTTACGAACAGCTGTTTTTGACAAGAGAGGGTAAAATTTTGTGAGATGAACAATTCACGATCACCTTGTTAATTACACCATGCCAGCGAAGACAAAAGTAAAGAAAAGAGTGTTGTTTTTTTTCCCTAAAATATTCGAACTTTAAGTATGCATTTTTCTTTCATGTCTTGTAGTAAAATATATGTAATTTATTTAGTAGCCATCGCTTAACAATTGAAAATTGATATGAACAAGTTTAATTTCTTTTTAAAAAATATTGTTAAACACATTGTAAAACATAATATGTTCCCTATTTTTCTCCCATTTAAGTTTGGTGCTGTGTTGGCATATAAAGGCAACATTGAATAAAAGTAAAAAAAAGGAAAATGGCCGGAATTTGAGGACATTTTACAATGAACTTTTACTACCACGTGTGGCCACAGCATACTTTCTAGCATGGTATAATAATACATGGTAGCATTGACAACTGCTTATTTTCTCTTCAACAGGAAAACATAAACTGTCAAACACAGCTTGTTGTGCAAATACATCAGCAGCTACTGTGGTTGTTGTTTTTTTCACTTCAAGGTTTTCAACATTGCTTGTGTTTTCAATGGATTGTGAGCGCTCTCTTTTTGAGTATATTTTTTGACAGAATATGTTTTCCCAAGCAACTGTCAATGCTACCTTGTATTATTATACCATGCTTTCTAGCTTATTTCGAAACATTTTCGAAGTCAATACATACTTTCAAGTGGCATGCCATTACTATCACGTGTGGCTGCAGCGTAAGCTAGCAAGCCTACTCAAGCAAGAAATATCCCTCACTTTTAAGCCAATATACCGCTTCTATATTTCTAACTTCTTTGACACCGTGCAAGAATGAACATATTTTGCCCGCTGCTCCAAATGTTTATCCTCTCACACTCTCAGGGCCAGTTTTTCAGTGCGAGTTTAAACCTTGTTTAACTTAAGATTAGTTAAACGTAGATTAAATTTGATCTGAGTTTAACTAAGGAATCAATTTTTCAGTCGTGGTTTAAGAACATGCAGATTAGGGATAAATAATATGGCATCACTTGCAAACGTCAAAAATTTATTGATAATTTTTAACAGCTGACAATAAAAAAACTCATAAAATAAAAATAAAGTGCAAATAAGTGCAAGTGCATCAAAATGAGCAATAAAAGAAGCAACAATTTCAACTCCGAAGAAATTGAATACTTGCTGGCGCTGGTCGCAGATTTTAAAAAAAAGAGCGTTGGCTGTGTCGCGGACACACCCGTAAGTTTTGACGTGACGGTGTTTCTTTATACTCCTATTTCATGTCCAAACTCTTGTTCTAATCCATGACCAAATTTTTGACTTAATCAAATATACCGAATCCCTTTCCTAGTTTAAAAAGGTGTGTCTTAGTTTTTGTCCTAGTCCATATCCAAATTCATGTCATTGTCCTTTTCCAGTTTCATTGTGTTATTTTGTTGTTTGTGAGCAGTGAAATCGTAACTAACTAGATTTTTGTTGTTGTTGTTGTTGTTGTTGTTGTAGTTGTTGTTGTTTATGTTGATGTTGATGTTGATGTTGATGTTGATATTGATTTTGATGTTGATGTTGATGTTGATGTTGATATTGATGTTGATGTTGATGTTGATGTTGATGTTGATGTTGATGTTGATGTTGATGTTGATGTTGATGTTGATGTTGATGTTGATGTTGATGTTGATGTTGATGTTGATGTTGATGTTGATGTTGATGTTGATGTTGATGTTGATGTTGATGTTGATGTTGATGTTGATGTTGATGTTGATGTTGATGTTGATGTTGATGTTGATGTTGATGTTGATGTTGATGTTGATGTTGATGTTGATGTTGATGTTGATGTTGATGTTGATGTTGATGTTGATGTTGATGTTGATGTTGATGTTGATGTTGATGTTGATGTTGATGTTGATGTTGATGTTGATGTTGATGTTGATGTTGATGTTGATGTTGATGTTGATGTTGATGTTAATGTTAATGTTGACGTTGATGTTAATGGTTATGTTGATGTTGATGTTGACGTTGATGTTAATGGTTATGTTGATGTTGATGTTGATGTTGATGGTTATGTTGATGTTGATGTTGATGTTGATGTTGGTGTTGGTGTTGGTGTTGGTGTTGGTGTTGGTGTTAGTGTTGGTGTTGGTGTTGGTGTTGGTGTTGGTGTTGGTGTTGGTGTTGGTGTTGGTGTTGCTGTTGGTGTTGGTGTTGGTGTTGATGTTGGTGTTGGTGTTGGTGTTGGTGTTGGTGTTGGTGTTGGTGTTGGTGTTGGTGTTGCTGTTGGTGTTGGTGTTGCTGTTGGTGTTGGTGTTGGTGTTGGTGTTGATGTTGGTGTTGGTGTTGGTGTTCGTGTTGGTGTTGGTGTTGGTGTTGGTGTTGGTGTTGGTGTTGGTGTTGGTGTTGGTGTTGGTGTTGGTGTTGGTGTTGTTGTTGGTGTTGGTGTTGGTGTTGGTGTTGGTGTTGGTGTTGGTGTTGGTGTTGGTGTTGGTGTTGGTGTTGGTATTGGTGTTGGAGATGTTGTTGGACTTGGAGTTGGTGCTTTTCGTTTAGCTTTTTTTTTTTGCTTCCCCATTGGTTGAGCTCTAATTTCAATTAATCCAGCAAAAGTGATGCATATGCGTCACATTAGGCGGTTCCCTGGGGGTTTTTGACACGCCGTAAAATTTTTTTTTTATTTTTGTCATATGCCCGAAGACCTCACCTTTGTTTTCGTTCCTTAAAATTTACCGTTGCACCAGTAGTCACAGAGTTAAAAATCCATGCAACGTTTTTTCATGGCTGTAGCATTTTTACTACATTATGTGATTGCATCCCTGAAATCATGACAACAAAATTTTTTTTGTAATTTAGTTGTGAAGCGTAATAACACATCCCTGCTGTCGTTAAACAAAATTTACTGTAGCACTCCTCCGGAGTGAGTAATAATTCCATGAAACGATATTACGTTTCTGTTACATAAGCTGCTATATTCACGACCTGACGACGCCGGAATTTTTTTTTTATTTTTGTCGTAAAGCCATGTATAAAAACTTTATTTTCCTTTTTACACTTTTATCGTAGGTTATATACTCATTGAGTAAAAATTCAATGCAACGCCGCTGCATGAATGTTGCGTTATCGATCTTTGAGCGGCTCTCTCAGCGTCCTTATGATGTCAGAAATTTTTTGTCTAATTTTGTTGTGAGGGCTTCCAATAGGCCTTTATTGGCGTATCGTATTTTTAATCCTAGCACTAATACCCAGCGAGTAATAATTCCATGTAACAAATTTTCAGTTGCGTTGCTTACGCAGCTCCCACTACGTCCCTATGCCGTATTAAATTTTTTTTTTGTTTTTTTAATATAGCCAAAGAATTAACCTTTACGGTCATACTATTTTTTTAATCATAGCTCTTATACCCAGCGAGTAACAATTCAATGAAACGCAGATGAATTTTTAAAAAATTCATTTTTTAACTTTTTTGGAAACTAGAGGAGTATAACGTAACTTCGTCACGTCAAAATATAATTGAATGCAAGCAGAAGGACAGAACCAGCAGTGAAGAAAAAACAAGTCCTGGAAGGAGCTTGTAGGGTACTTAGAGCTTTAGAAGACAGAAAAATATTTGTTTTAAATTTACTGTTGTGTAACTTTGCCTTGATACAATTACTCAATTACCGCCATCTATTTGTCAAATTATATTGACAATATTGTGATAAACTAAGCCACTGTATCGGAAGTTATTTTGTTCTACTTTTTTAGTTACACATTTTCTTTCTCTAATCACCGGAAATTGTACTCTTTTGTGGATTACACAGCCTTGCTTTAATCCACTAGCCAATGCTTCGATCTTTTTCGATCCAGCAGCCAGCGTATAAAGTTGTTCCAGTGGCAAGAATTGCAGTTTAAATGTTTTATTATATTTGCAATAAATTGCTTTAAGTGATATAATAAATACTTAAAGTTAATCATTAAAATTAATTAAATCTATTGAAATCATAAAAAAAAATTAAAGTATGTTGCAATAATCCTTTTACGATTGAAACTGAAACACCTTTCCTTTGCATCGGAATTAAATTATTCCTCGTGGCGCCAATTCCTACAAGGTAAATTTATACTATTTCCATTTTGTTTATATTTAAGCTATTTTAAAAATAAAACAAAAAAAAACATTTTTAAAATAGATTGGCGCTTAGTTTGGAGCACACAAAAAAACGTGAAGTTCTCTATATCATCCTAAGCGCAGACTATTGGCGACTTCGAAACTCAAAAGCTCAGTCTCAGTGATTAGCATAGCGCAGCAGAATTTTGGCAGTCAAAACCCAACACTCGGCGCATAGTGATCATGTGCATTTTTGTGTCTAATTAAATCTAAAGAAAGAAGAGCTAAATGGTGCATTAAAACTATGTTTTAAATTTAATTAGTAAGATTTAAATCTAATTGGTTCAATTCGGTTATCTTAATTATCGGTAAACTAAAATCAGTGTATTTCTTTGAATTGGAAAAAAAAAAAAAAAAAAACTAGTTAAAACAAAAAAAAAAAAAAAAGAAAAAAAAACATGTAAAAGAAGAAAAAAAAATGTAGTGACACGCGGAGACATAAACGTGCAAAGCTTAGTGTATACAAAAAGCGTATACACAAAAATACAGTTAATTGTTTTTGCTTGCTAAATCGAAAGAGAAAAAAATGAAGAGTCCAAAATAAATGATCGGTAGCAAAAATAAAAAAAAAAAAAAAAAAATATCGGTTTGTTTGTTTAGTATTTTAAAGTAATTTTGCGTGGTGAAAAAAAAAAAAAAAAAAGAAACGCGAAAGCATTTCCAAAAATTTGACAGATGCATTAAATTGTTTAAAGTAAAAAAAAAAAGAAAAAAAAAGAAAAAAAGTTCAAAGTTCATAGAATAAAATATTTAAAGTTTTTTAAAAAAAATCATAAGTTAACATAGGCGATTTACCATTTATACTCGTTTATGGCCAAGACAAATGTTAAACTTGGCTTTAATTGTCGCGCTATGCATGTTAATGGTAAATTCTATGTTAACTAACATAACCCTAAGCTGAGCGGAAAATCATAATTTATTGATTAAGCTGCAGCTCAAACATTCTCTTTCAGGTGAGCGGCTCTCTTGCAACATGACGCTGAAAGTACTTTCATCGTGGGAGCAGAGCAACTAACAGTGAGTTGAAATGAGTTTGTGTGTATTTGGTTATTTGCCCTCTGGTATAATTTTTTTGCATAAAATATTAACAGCAACAAATGTTGCTGAATAAATGCATACATGCTAAGTTTTTCTTTTACTCTCTGATAGCAATAAGCTTTGCTATAGAAAAAGTTCTTACTATGCTCAGCGGCATTATTTTTTTGTTCTTCACTTTGTCAAATTTAATCTCGCGATTAGTCTCTCTTAAAAATAAAGAATTGCACTTTATGCTGAACTGGGTTATACATAGACAAAAATATGTATCAACGATCAGCTGTTCAACAAAGTTTATTGAACTTCGTGTTAATATTTTTTTCTCTTCTTCAACATAATGTATTTTAATACTTCGAGCTTAAAGTAAAAAATTTTTTTTGAATTTTGTTTCTTAACTTTCTGTTAATAACTTTGTATTTAAAACAAAAACCGATTCTTTCGAAACATATAAATATTTGTTTGCATCTATATATTTTTGTACCAAATATTTTCCATTATGCTCATTATCTAAATTATTATTGTACTATGCTATCTATATTATTTTCCTTAAATAAATTTACCATGGATTTCTAAACATTATTTTTGATTTCTAGCAGAAAGTGGTTGGTTGGTAAGAAAAGTAGGGATCCTAATAGGAATATTTGATTTGGTTCGATCTGGCATGGAAGCTGATCATTAGGATCATGGTTGGGTGGGCAACGGTTGCATTAACACCATCGTGCAACATGCAACTTCCTGTGCTTGCGTTTTGTGTTTCAGCTAGTGCTAGCTACTTCCGGTTCAATATGTCTGTCCGTAATTTACTTCCGTTCTGTTATATTTTCTCGCTCTCTTTCTGTTGATTAACATAGAGTTGATTAATTGCGCACGCAACTTTTTTTATTTTTTTATTTTGAAATAATATTGCAGCAACGTGAAGCATTCGTTGATTGGATGCAAGACTCCACCCCTCAAGCCGACGATCCCTGGCCGGATATAATGCGTGCATCCGCTTCCCTTCATCGAATTCCAACTTTTTCTAAATTAACCATAAAATCTTAGAACGTTGTATGCTACAAGCTGGAGAAGAGATTCAATTCGCAGTTTGGAGGAATATACAGAACTGCTGCCACTTTGAAAACAAAATTTAACAACATGAAGAAAACCGCGAAGAAAAATTTTGCTGAAGATAAGCGGCACACGTATATCACAGGAGGTGGACCCAAGGCAAAGTCCGCTGTAACACATATTGACAACAGTATGATGGAACTATGCGACGGTGAGCAGATGGTCGGCTTTGAAGCTTTGTACGACGGCGATGTTATACTAAATGAAGGTAACTATAATTTTTTTTAATCATGTTATGAACTGATCGTTATGTTGTTTTTACGTTTAAATTTTTTAGATATGCATTCCAACATCAATTGTGATGAAAGAGATCACAGAGAAGTGAGCCAAGATTGTGTAAAAAATACACCCTCAAGCCATGAGAACGAAACAGGTATTTTTTTAATTTTGTACACATGATATCACTGCTTAACACATTTTTATATATTTTCCTTTAGTTGATAAAGAAAACACTGCATCATCCTGGGCTAAGTACACCCCTAACCTTTTGAGAACGCCAAGGCATAGTGTACTGAGACAAGAAAAACAAAGGGGTACGCAGGAAATTTGGGCTGACGTAGCAAAAGAAAAAAAAATCAACGTAGAGATCAAAATTTTAAAGAGGGAAAGCCGTCAAAAAATTATATTTTTGGAGAAAGAAAACGAACTGAAGTTGAAAAAATTGAATTTAGAGATTCAACTTCTGGAAAATCAGAATAACGCTTACTCTTCCTAATTTCAATTATGCTAAACCTCTTTAATTCTCATAGCTTGAGGGAGTATTTTTTACACAATGTTGGAATGCATATCTAAAAAATTTCAACGTAAAAACAACATAACAATCAGTTCATAACATGATTGAAAAAATTATAGTTACCTTCATTTGGTATAACATCGTCGTCGTACAAAGCTTCAAAGCCGACCATCAGCTCACTGTCACATAGTTCCATCATACTGTTGTCAATATGTGTTACAGCGGACTTTGCCTTGGGTCCACCTCCTGTGATATACGTTACTTCTGCAAAATTTTTCTTCGTGGTTTTCTTCATGTTAAATTTTGTTTTCAAAGTGGCAGCAGTTCTATATATTCCTCCAAACTGCGAATTGAATCTCTTCTCCAGCTCCTTCCAGGCCTTGTTTTTTTCTTCACTGCTGGTTCTGTCCGTCTGCTTGCATTCAATTATATTTTTAAGATCTGCGACCAGCACCAGCAAGTATGTTTCTTTGCGTTTTTTGTTTTAATTACTACGTTTTGTTTTAAAGTTGCAAGCAAGCACTTTTTTTGTTTACATTGACTGAAATATTTTTTGTTTTAAAATTAAGTTTTTGAAAATACTTTTGTGTATAATAATATATAATTAATAAAAAATCTCAAAAATTATTACAATGACTCATATTAAAGGGTCAGTGTTTTCTCTTTTGATTGCAAAAAACGGATCGTAATTATTATAAGCGATATCCAAGAACTCTTAAGTTCAATTATATTTTTAGATTTTTATTTTTTTGTTTAAGAATTGTTTCTCAATTTGTATTTTCTCCTCAAATTAAAAATTATTTCTGAATTTTTATTTTTACGCTCAGAAATAAACGTTGTTTCCCAATTTTTATTTTTTTCGCTCAAAAACAAAAATCATTTGACCAGTTTTATTTTTAGTAGGTAGGGCATAAATATATAAAAATCATAAAATTTGTATGGGAGCCCCCTTAAGGAGGGGTCGAAGAGAAAAGGTCCCAAACACAAAAATGTTCCTTAAAAAAATTAAATGAGTTAAAAATTAAACGGTTTCAGAAGAAATGGAAATATTTATTTTAATTTTCAAGTAAATTTTTAAAATATCCATTTATTAATACACGTCGTTGTATATTATTGGAGTTTGCACTGTTTACAACACGATTGTTTGGTACCGATAAAACCCAATCTATTGCGTCTGCAGAATCTGCAGATAAGCTGGGCAGCTCTGTTTCATTATTAAGGCAGCAGATGTTGTGTAAAACGGCGCATGCTACTACAATGCTCTGTATTTTCGTAAAATTTAGACGAACTCCAAGTGATAAAATTGGAAAACGTCTTTTCCAAACACCATAGCTTCTCTCAACACAGCTGCGTGTTCTTATTTGAGACTCATTGTACAGATTTTCTTCAGCTGTTTGAGTATTAATCAGTGGAGTCATCAAATACTTTTTGATGGGATATCCGCTATCGGCGAGAATAATGCTATCATCAAACTCTCCATTTTCAAGACGGGCATATATCCTTGAGTTCCTTAAAATATTTGCATCGTGCGCAGATCCCGGCCATCGTGCCACAATATTGATAATTTTTAAATCCGCATCACATATAGTTTGAACGTTGATGGAAAAGAAACTTTTGCGATTTCGAAAAAGTTCGGCATTACTTCCACCTGCATATTTAAAATTGTTTATTATTAAGTAACTTCATAACTTCTCATGATATTAATATTTTACCTGGTGATATTATTTTAATATGAGTACAATCAAGGGCTCCAATTACTTTAGGGAATTTGGCAATTGCATAAAACCGTTCCTTGTTTTCGTACAATTCTTCAGCAGTGGTTGGAAATTTTATGAATTGTTCCCTTAGCAGAGCTATGTTATATGACACAATTGTGACCACTTTGGAAACTGTTGACGTCGAAAATTTAAATATATCACCAATAGACCTCAACATTCCTCCAGTTGCATATATTCTTAAGGTTATCAAGAGCATTTCTTCAGCAGACAAAGCATTATTCCTGTAAGAAATGTTGGAATTAAAAACGCAATTTTATTATCAATTACCTATTTCATTGTTTCGATTGCGTGCAGCTATAAAAACATTTCAACCGTATTCTTACAATGCATTTGAAGTTAGCATAGAAGTTGATCTAAAAAAACCCTTGTAATAGAAGATTTGTGGGAATGATCTACTTACCACGATGTTTTATTTTTGATTTGTGGTCGAATAAGTTCCAGGACGAGATAAGCTGACGACTTTGAAAGTCGAAATCGATCATAAAAACATTTCTCTCCATACAAATGAAAATAGTCTGGACGCGATTGAATTGTTTTAACTCTTCTTAAAATTGTTATGTTAAAAATTTCATAATTTTCAGCATCACTTATGTCTTCCTGGTCCGATAAAGAATACATTTTATTTCGATTTGATTTATATTTGTAATTTTACTTAATAAATTCTCGTCAAGTAACTATGTGTCAAATAAATCATATGTCAAATAGCAACTTAACTAGAGTTTAAACCACCAACTTTGGGCGTTTAAACTAAGTTTAATCTTTGATTACAGTTCACTGAAAAACTCGATTCATGGTTTAAGCTAAGTTTAAACTTAAAACAGAGTTAAACTTCCACTGAAAAACTGGCCCTCAATGGTTATTGACAGTTTCACGTTGAAAGTAACAACAAAATCTATTGCACGCCGGGCAAACGGACATCATGTAATATGGACCATACAAATCTACTGAACGTGGTTTGTATAGGTTTCAGAAAAGTAGACGAAAAAAATTTTCTTTTTTTGACACTTACAGATCGATTCTGTGCGTTACCGGTAACAGCAATATTGTTACCAAAACTCGTTACCGGTCTTATAAATCGGTATTCTGTGCACTCGGTAACGCTGTCAAATGTCGTAAAGTCACTTTATAGAAATGAAGCTCGCTCTTTTGTGTGGTGAAATATAAGCAATGGAAAGTGAGAAGCAAATACATAGAATTAATTGCATTATGTTAACTTTTTGTATAATTTTTTTTTTTTGGCAGGAAATATGCACGCCCTACGCCGGCGCAGCTGCGGTGTTATCTATATTCAATTTATATATTAATTTTATGTAAATTAATAAAAATTACACAGTGAATTGCTATAAATTTGTATTATTGAAAAGTGCTGAAGAGGCAGCAACAGTGAATTTAACATAGTTTATTTTTTTAATTTGCTCCGATTTCAATTTGAGGATTTTAAAATTAGATTAATTACTTAAAATGCGAGCTATTTTTTGTAATGCAAGCTAAAAAATGTCTTCTGTTTTCCTTGTTACCACCTAAAGAGATGGTAACAATATTCACCGGTAACGCTTGGTCGCAGAATACCAACAGAGTGTTCAAGTTACTAAAAGGTGAATTTCTACGGTAACAATATTAATGTTACCGCGACAGAATCTGTTACTGTGGTTGCTATTACTTGATTGGCAATCAATGAACTTTTCTTACTCTCTTTGACATGCTGATTGTTGGTAGCTCACACGACACGCCAATCATAAGTTTTCATTTCTTTGAATATTTTATTTCGTAACCTAAAAACACTATTCAGATTGCTGATTGCCGACATGTACAGCAATCTCAAAATGAACAAATTTAGATTGCTGCAATCTGTGTTCATCCGCTCCGGCTCTCAGAGCTTTTGATAGTTTCACATTGAAAGCAACAACAAAATGATTAGATTGTTTGATTGCCAATCACCGTGTGAGTTGGGGATATCTTGATAACATAATCAACAAAAAGTCATGGTACGTTGCGTCATGTTAACCTATTGTACCACAAGTTGCATAATTAGACTAATACAAAAAGTACTTCGTATTGAAATAATAAAAACGTATTCAAAATGGTATGTACTTGTACAACCTTGGCCTACAGTCTGAAATGTATGCTTCATTGTAAAAACCGCCAAACACGAGTTAATTCTGCTATTTTAATTCATACCGGCATTGTAGAATTTTAAAACCATAATGGATGGTAATAAACAAATGTATGTTATATTTTTAAGCTAAATGTTTTTATATTTAGGAATTGTTGAAGACATGTGGACTCCTTACAAGCTGATGAATAAGATAATTGACAAGTGTGTAAAAGATTCTACTGGAAGTAAATACGTTGAACTAGAAATATGTCTAAAAAAATGTAAACAAAATTTCTTTACTCTTTTGCGGAATCCGGTAAGTTTTATGTGTCAAAACTATTACCAGCTTTTGAATAACATTAAGTAAATGAGGTTTTTAGATTTCTTCCGGCTGTAAAGTGGACTAAATATATATGAACTCTATTTGAACTCGTGCTGTTTGTGAACAAATAGGCTAAACTCTCCACCAATGCTATATTTTCCCTTGAATGTAAAGTATTTTCATTTAGTACGAATCTGGTGCCCTCTAACATTTTATCATTTTTTTTTATTTTTGTTTTATTTGAGATAATCTGTAAATTAACCTCGCTTGGAGGATTGAGTTGATTCGATTATAGTGATTCTCCAATTATGATCTTTAAGTGCCAGTCTTTAAGTGCTGGTTAAAACCTAGTTTAACTAGAGATTGTCTTAGGGCCAGTTTTTCAGTGCTGGTTTAAACTCTAGTCAAATTAAACCGAGGTTAACTCACCAAAATTGGACGTTTAAACTCGGTTTAAGCAAAATAAAAACACATTATATGATAATTTAAGTCAATTCAACTTAAACGAATGCAACAAAATCTAGTTAAACCGAATTTTAACGTCCCTTTTTGGTGAGTTAAGCTCGGTTTAATTTGACTAGAGTTTAAAACAGCACTGAAAAACTGGCCCTTAACAGTTTAAAATTAAACTCAGCTTAACTCAGGATTTATTTTTTTGGTGGTGGTGGTTGAAAAATATTGCAGTTTAGGGTTATTTATGGCCAGTTGTTAGGCAATACCTTCCAAAGACAAACATTAATTGATTTTATTTCATTTTTTAAAATTCGAACACATTTAATATAATTATCGAATACCATTCACTCAAAATTAATTCCGTCTGAGGTTTTAATGTAATCTTTAAAACTTTTTATTTTATGAACTTTAATAATATAACTAGTAATAACATCTTTAAACAAATGTTAACATTATAAACTAGTGAATAAGGATTACAAATTAGTAAAAAAAAAATTCGAGAAATCAGATCATCATGTTCAAACATGATGAATAAAATTAAAGTGTAATTCTAGTTTATGTTCTCTTGATTTTGAAAAATCATGTTGCTACAGGCCTAGGTAGGCTCTTTAAATACAGCAAGCACCAGCAAAGCCTACTGGTTTGGTATCTTGTATGGTAACTGTGACTCCGTTAATAAGTAGGAAAATAGGTTGGAATACCAGCCTGGTATGTGTGCAAACCCATAAATAACAGTGCAACTCATCATTTTGGAACTCAGGTTTGTTAATATCTCGTGAAAGCACTTGCCAAAACTAGAAATTCTGCATCATTCCTTTTGCCCACTTAAGTTCAAATGAGAGATTTACGATGTCATCTATTTTTTGGCTAAAAGTGGATTTTGAGCACTTTTTCGATGTTTTGACATTTTCTATTCACAATGTTCCATGATACCAAGGTATATTAAGGAAGGTAGAGTTAGTAGTTGAAATTCTCTCTTGTGGTGGGTACAGCACCTGTCAAAATCGGCTATTGATCGAAAAAAAGCAAAACAAATAAAATTTTTCAATTAGACTTGTGTTGTTGATGAAAATTATTTAAGTGATTTAATGCCCAGAAGTTGTGCAATTTGTTAGAAGCCTTTTCAAAAAGAAAATAGCTCGTCTTTTAGTGTGCCCCTTAATGAAGCAAGACGCAATCGCTGCAACGTTGCTTGTTCCACAACATTTTCCCAATCAGCGCGGGTCTACGAAAAGCATTTTTATAAAACGGATTTTATAAATATTCCGAGGAATAATTGCGGTCCACTCCTATTGCAGCCAGGAGCAGTTCCTTCCTTAGTATTATTTTACCTTCACGATAAATACTAAAAAAAACATTCAGCACGCACAAAAATTAAAACTATGAATTTTAATACATTTTCTATTCACAGTTCAGTTTTCTATTCACTGTTTTTTTGTTTTTTTTGTACGTTCTTCTTATGTTTGACAGCTACTGTACCCACCACTCCGAGACGAGACTACCTTGTTGAATATACCTTGCACAATGTTCGAGTTCGATATATTTTTTCAATAATAATTGTTTTGACAATTAAAAATTGACATCAACAAAACAAAAAAAAAAAAAATAAAAAATAAATAACTTGTCATTTCAGCCCTTGAAAGGACTTTTTTGCCATTGTCTGCAGAGATGTGGCAGCCGTACAGAAAAATTATTTTAATTCAAATAATTTTCTGTCGATGCTGGGGGTTCGAACCCGAACAGGTTCGTTGACATAGAGGTCACGCACTTTAACCAACTACGCCACGGCTCCACGACAAAAACAAAACAACATGTTTTAAATTCAAATTTTTAAAAATAAAGTATTTTATTTTGTGTGACTTATGGATATGTTTCGTGTGTATGTGATATGCAGACACCACAGTTGTTTCTCGGTTAATCGTAGGGAACATTGTTTTTGTGTCCTAAGCAAAGTTGTAGATATTGAATAAGAAAAAAAAAATGGAAAAACAAACTCATCGTAAAAATGTCATTAAATGTTGTTTAATAACTCTGCTACACATTCACATGATACAATTATACAAGGTAGGAGTGACAGTTTTTTCGTCTTGCGCTAACTGTCAAAAATAGTATAAATTGGAGAACGAAAAAAGAAGAAAAGAAAATAGAAAACAAAATATACAGGCAAATGACAGTCGCTGCAAGGTACTGGTGAGAAAAAAGCAAGTTGTCACTCCTACCTTGTATAATTGTATCATGCACATTCACACATATGATTTTTTTTTTTATTTTTCACTTTATTTCTATTCAAACAAATGTTATCACTATATTTTATTGCTATTAAGGCAAAGGTATGTATATAAAAGGGATAAGAAGATGTTAATTGTTGACATCCTTTGAACTTAACGTCTGTGGTTCTGATAATCTCAATCTCTGCGTGGGTGGTTGTAAATAATCATCATCGTCTGAATCTGAGTTAGATATAGGATTCAATGGCATATCTTCTGTGTGTCCTTCATATCTAGTTGTATTATCCGCGTCTTCGGTGCCTTCATCTTCATCTTATGAAGGTCAAGTCAACTTTTAAAGAATTATTCATATGTATTTATATGAATGAAATGTATTGATATGCATGTAATGTATTGATATGAATGTATTGATTTGAATATCGTCGTTGCAAATGTGAAGTTGGGAATCTGATGAATAATTATTATTTTTCAGAAGAGCGAAAAACAACTTTTTTACTGAACAGCAATTTGGTGCGGCCATCATTATTTTTCTTGTTACAATATTTACTTAGTTTTACATTACTTTATGCGTGTTGTTCATGGTTTGACACAGCATTAAGTAGAGCTTTAAGCAATAGGATAAAAAATGGTAAAAAAAATGTTCAAATTCGAAATTTCACATATGTAACGCCGATATATAACATCATAGTAAATACAATATCCATTTGTAATGATGCTTATAGTAAAATGAGGCTCAATTGGACACGATATTGAATAAAAGTTGGTTGATTTATTTTTTCTTGTGTTCGCATGGTATTACTCAATCCATTAAGGGCCTCCGGGAGTATTTCAAAAAAAGAAATTATCTACACTTTTAAATTTTTTTTTTGTGAAGCTGTGTTTTATTTTAAACCAAATTTTCTAACATTATTAAAGTATAACTATTCAAAATTTATCCCTGATATTTTGGTCCAAAAATGTTCCGCGAGTACGCAGAAAAATACTGTACCGCATAAGAGCTTAAATTTTGCGGTGAGCAAGATATCTGGAAACTGGTTCATCTGAAAAAATAAAAAAAAAATATTTCCGGTTTAGTGAAGAGTTCTTGGGCGTTTTACTTAATTTTTGACAAAATGGCGGACGTAAAAAGAAAATTTTCATTTCTTGTGCACAAAATTGAGGTCGTTTTAGGTTATAAATTAAAAAATACGAATACTAAAAAAAATCGAACGATTAAACGCCCCTTAACGAGTCTTTAAGTAAGTGTCGAAAATTTGGTTGCAATCGGATGAGTAGTTTTTGAGCAATCTTGCTCACCGCAAATTTAAAGTCTTTCGCGGCATTGCACTGTTCTACCTTATTGACGAATATTTTTGGACCAAAATGTCAGTCTTGAATAGTTAGACTTTAATAATGTAAAAAAAAAATTGGTCTAAAATAAAATACGGCTTCAAAAAACAATTTCAAAAAAGTGTAATTTTTTTTTTTTAAATACTTCCGGAGGCCCTTAATTAATTAATCAGGTAACAGTTCTCAATCGAACATGAATTGTCAAAAATCAAACATAACAAAGAGAGTAAAGGACCAGCTGTTTCAGAAATGAATATTGAAAGAAATTGTTTAACAGTTTATTGAAAGAAATTGCTCCTGGCATCAGCATTCTTTTTTGCGACAAATCGCATCAGAATGCATCAGCCTTCCCACAAACAAATTCATTTGGAGAGACGACAAAGCCACAACTTTGCACTCACCGTTGACGTTTTGCATCGCACTTGAACACATTATAAAATTTAACATCGCTTACCAGAAAGCGTTTGCCACAAATTGTACACAATTTAGACTCGTTATGTTTGCCCATATTTATTCTTTTATTTATATTTTGCACAAATTGTATTCTTTCTGTTTACAGTTTTTGGTGACTTTGTTTTTGTTTAATTTTTTTTTTTTTTTTTTTTTTTTTTTTGTTGTCAGCTGATTTTGACAATCCATGAACGATCTCGTGAGAAAATAGCCTGTTGTCAAACCTACCTGTTTAATTGTATCATGTGTCGTCGTCTACAAATCTTTTCGAAGTAGTCGTCACAAATATGAAGTTGCGAATCTGAAAATCATTACTTTTCAGGAGAGCGAAAAACACATTTTTTACTCAGCACCAATTCGGCGCGGCCATCATTATTGTTCTTGTGACTATATTTACTTAGTTTAACATTACCTTAAGGGTGTTGGTCATGGTTTTAACATTTAAGTCAATATTTCTTGCTTATAACTCATATTCGTTACTTTGAAAACGAGGAAATTTTGTAATTTTTTTTATTCAATATAAACTAACGAATCTTCAAATGAAGAAAGGTTGCCACGCGTTCATCTAAAGCTGTTTGTGAAACTTTAACGGGACTCACCGGTAACAACTGTCCGTTTTTTTGTTGATCCTTACGACGTGTCTAGTTAAAAATGCACGTTGTGCCGCCTCCAGAGTTTTCAATGAGTGAAATTTGTCATAGATAATTTTCCTCACATCTTGGGGGAATTTTTATCAAGATTTATGTTTGAGGATGTTTTATTGGTTTAGCTGAATTGAGCTTACCTCTTTTCTTACCGCTTACCGTTTAATATTATTTTCCTTTTTTTCCTTTTGTCCAATTCTATTCTATTATTACTTAAAGAGTCAGAATGATCAGTATGGAGGCGAGTCAAAATTTGATTGCTTGAATTAGGTACATCACCGTAAACTTCAGTTAACAATTTATCGTAATCAAAAATAAACTAAAAATTTTTTAGATTTGCCTTCATATTCCTCTATAGTTGAAAATGTTTGATAATTTTTTTATGTGAACACTATCCTGCAGAAAAATTTCTGAAAATAACTTAAACTCGCAAAAAAATTAACACATTCGATATGTGCTCTTTTTTACAAACAATTCCAATGCAACGTAACGAACATAGTTTTAATAAAAAAATGTCATATTCGATACTTTACTATTTCAAAATACGCGGTTTTGTGAGAAGTACAAACTTGTATTTTTGGCACAGCTATTAGCTCCACATTAAATAAAAATTTAATTTTTTAGATTTGCAACTTCACATTTGTAACGACGATATGTGCTTAACTGTATTGTTAGCTGTACATGTATAGATTTGGCTAACGGTAAAATTTGAGTCTTTAGATAAATTTGTCTTCTAATTAATCGGTGGGCTAAGAATTTGCTTGAGCTTTGCTCTCATTTATGGCGGCCGTGGCAGAGTACGTTGGAAAAAGTACGTGGGCCAATTCGGGACCATATTCGAATCCCTTCTAACAAATTTTTTTCAGTTGAAATTAATTTAACTGATCGGTTATGCAGACAGTACCAAACATCAGAGAATAAATGATAGTATGTAAAGCTTTTGGTTTCTGGGTGTTTACAATTAAGGTTTTTTATTTGCAATAAAAAAAAAATACAAAGAACAATAATTCAATGAGCGCGCGCGGTAGCCGGTTGCCTGGAGAAGGGAGATTACCTTGCTCTTATTTTATTTTTTTCTTCTATGGCAGCATGACCCCTAAGTAACGCTCCCAACTCTTTTTTCGCCAAAACAGGACAAAATTTTAAAGATTTTACAGGATTTACAGGACGTTTCATACAAAAACAGGAATTTTTTATCAGGACGTAGTTTAAAGGCGAAAAATTATCATTAATTGTATGTTAAAAGCATTAAATAAACATTTTCATTGATAAAATGATCAAATTTATTATTAAATTTAAAAATTACAGCTTAAACTTTAAATATTGAAAATAACAATTCTCAAATGATTTTAAATTTAAATACCTTTTAATTCAATTATATTGAAACTAATTGTTAAGCTTAAGGCCAACAGCCTTATTCTGGCAGCTTAACTAAGCTCACCACATTAACAAAATAGTTAATATTAACAAATATTAGGTTTCATAAGGTTAAGGTTAAGGTTTCATATTCTGGTGATAATTTAAAAGCTCCTTTCTTAACTATTTTGTTAATGGCAGCAAACAACTAAACAACCAAAGATAGTTCAGTCTTAAGCCAAACAAATGCTGTGCAAATAAAATAAAATATAAAAAATAGATGAATTCTTACTTTTTACTTCTTTTAAGCATCGATACTGAAGAAGATCACAGAAAAAATACATGTTTAAGACTGCAAAACACTCGAACATTACTTGTCTATAAAAAAAATTAATATTGAAACTTAAAACTATTGGAAACAATCAGTAAATTATTTATTTCTTAACATATTCCATCTTACTTGTAGAAAAATAAACATGAGCAGTTAAAATAAGCAAGACATAAGCTATATAAAAACATCTAACGCTTTATATCAAAGGCATTTACATTTTCATCATGCGTGGTGAACTTGAACAGAGCTTTCAAATTGTTAATGATTTGCCAGAATACGAAAATTTAGTTTACATAATAAGAACATTAACAAGAGCTTCTTTACAATTCCTTGTTATGTTAACAAGCAGAATAGAGCTGCAAGTATGTTAATGTATAAAACAACTAATAACATTTCTGTATAGAGAAAATCATACAGCAGACTAGACAGAGTGTTTCGTTGACCGCTATATCACTCATCACTCAGTTACTAAAGTTTCCTAGATTCTTTTTGGCTGAAAGAACAACGCTTTCTATTATTAGCAAGTAGAGCTTTTATCTATTTTCTTTTATATACCATTAGAGAGCAACACAATTATATTTAAACTTTCAGGCATGGCCCTAACGGTATACAGCTTTTCGAAGATTGCTCAAAGCTGTTACTACTATCAACACTTTTAGTGTGTTTATGTTGTTATTCTTCTTTTTTCACAATTCCGTGTTGGGTTCAGCTTGTTTGGCTAATGTACACCTAAGCAGTGTCGGGATATTGGTTTTTATGCAAACTTTGTTGTTTTGTGCTAAGCACACAACTAATAATTTTTTTCCTTTATTTAATGGTTAGGTTCTACCAGAAAAATCTTTGACCTCAAGCTTAACAATTAGTTTCAATATCATTGAATTACACACACATTGAATTTAAAATTAATTCATTTTATATTTCTTTTAATTTTTAAAAAACATCACAGCGAACTTTGATATTGTAAGTTTATTTCGCATATTCCTTTTAAAAAACTTAAGTCCCAACCAGGTTATGCGTAAGCGAACAAAAGTATCAGAGAGAAGTAAACGAAAAGTTTTCTTAAGTTAAAAAAGAACTCGAAAACCACTTCTCAATTTTCAATAAAAAACACAGTATGCATAAAAAAATCAATATGAATAAATTCCAATAAATTGACACACAAAAAATATTTTGTTTTTTTGCTGATAAGGGTTGCCAACAGTTTTGATAAATCATTATGTTGTGAATGAATATATGTTTGTTAAGCTTAAAAAAAGCTTGATTTTGCAATGAAAACTCTTGAAGTTTGCTAAGTTTGCCTTAAATATAGATTTTTAAAAAATGAATAAATAATTTTTACTCATATTGCGATGAAAGACAAATGAAAAAAAAATAAAATTGTTCAAAATACAGGCTGCAACCCTATTCTGCTTAGCAAACTACGGAGTCGAGCGCTCTCTCAAGTTTAGCAAAGTAAACGAAACTTGAGAAACTAATACATAAACGACATGGCTATCTAATCTGTAACCACATCCAAATGTTTTTCAAGTAAATAAAAACAACTATCCAGCATTTTCTTCTCGTTAATTGCTTTCCTTCTTTATCTATTACTTTGAGCTCAAATTGACATGCATAATCTACTCCTGAGAGTAAAAAAAGGGTTTCCAGGTTGCATCCTGTCAGCAGATATGTCCGACATTAACTGATCAAGCACGCCAGTATTGTATCGTGCACAATCACATGTGCCTTTTTTATTTATATATCAAGCTGAGCAAACCAACTTTGGTAGCCAGTGCTACTGTTTTATAAACTGTATCATAACCTGATCACCATCATGCTTGGTTCTTCTATGAGGATTAACCATTATTAACTATGTCAAACGTGAGGCATTTGGTATCACAGGATGCTTCATCTCATAACCAAATTCAGCTTGCTGAAGATGCTTGCTGTCTATAAGGTACTAATATTGTTTCTTTCAGGCAGTGATCTCCTTTCACTTAATGCTTTAATTTCAGCGTGATAACTTTCCTCTTGCACTTCACGAATTAAACTTAACGTGACGTTGATGTTGATTCTTAAACTGGATAGAATCAACGTCATTTGCCACATATGTTTTTAAAGTTCATAGTCATTTCCTAATCCAATGAAGCGTCTCAGACGAATCTGTCCATAAAATATACTCCAACATGGACCATTCCACTGACTGTTTCACAGAAACAAACAGCCACAAAAGTAACAACGGTCAACGAACCGGTATTCACGTTATGGCTGGCAGCGATTTTCTCAAAAATATTCGCTGAATTCAACACGTATAATGTTTCCAAATCAGTCCCAAAGAATCTTCTATACTACCTACTATCTTCTATACTACCTGTAACTGTTTTGCACTTTGATTATCCACTTTCGCCTGTTAAACAAACAGATATGCTAAAAACTGGGGTGCTACACTCGACTGCGCTGCATTGAATTCTGGACACTGTGTTCTGAACACTGTAGAATTCTGGGGGGCTACATTCGACTAAACTTCAATAAATTTTGCAACAATCTGTGACTCCACCATCGGCTGCTCTAGCATCAAATTTGAACGCACAGCCAAACACAATCGCTTATATCTTCTCATGGGCAATGTTTGATGCAAAACTGAACTCTGCACTTGATGTCAAACTTCAAGAGATTGCAAAAAAAATCTGATATACAGCAGTTACGTGAAATAAGTGGTCAGTTAAAAGAAGATATTAACGTGATGAGAACACGTCTTGAATATATAGAACAATTCTCCAAACGCTCAAATATTCTTGTTACGGGCCTGGATGCTATCCATGTCAAACGCGCTGTTGTTGAGCTTAGCTCTTCTGTTCTCAAAACATCTGTAAATGTCACCGAAGTGCGTAGACGCCAACTGGCAAATCATTTGTCTTATATGGGCATATTACACGATGTCCGTTTGTCCGACCTTTGTTGTTGCTTTCAATGTGAAACTGTCAAAAAACAGTGAGAGTGAGAGCGGATGCAACAACAAAATCGCTTGTCTGCCCTAGCGTAAGCCGGACAAACGGACATCGTGTAATATGGGCCATACTGAACTCAGCACTCGAAGCCGATTCTTTCTACTAAAATAGCACACTCTTTACGTTCTTCTCATCGTTACACAGCCAACCCTAACAGATCAATTTTGTCGCGGTAACGTTAATCTTGTTACCGCAGAAATCCACCTTTTAGTAACTTGAACACTCTGTTGGTATTCTGCGACCAAGCGTTACCGGTGAATATTGTTACCATCTCTTAATAAATATATATATATAAATCAATTTTGGGCGGGACGACGTTTACCCGGTCCGATAGTAAATAAATAAATCGTTTTTTATTTTAATAGTGAAAACCAAGATGTATTTAAGTAGGTGGAAGAAGTAGGTTGATGTTTATTAAATCGACACCGTTGTGCTGTCAAATTTCGTTGTAGTGATGCCACTTTCTTTATTTTTCTTTTGTGTGGGACAAATACTTTGACAGGGAGTAAGGAGATAAAGTTTAGAAACATCACAAGCAGCCAAATTTTAGGGTTGTTTTTGAGTTGTAAAGTTAGCCGTCCTTTGGAACTTTAAAGAATGATATACTATAATTAATCTAGGTACTATGCCAGATAGCACAACTTTTGGACACATTTTTCTATAAAAGGTAATCCACAAGTAGAAAATTAAAAAAAAATCACACTAGACGCGTTTTTGTGTAATCGAAGCAATAAGAACAAATAGGAAAACATTGGATTTTTCATTGGATTATCGCACAAAATATGGGATCACTTCATTTCTTTCGATTTTGACAGCGCAACGGTGTTGATTTTATAGACGTCATCTACTTCTTCCACCTTCTTTAATACATCTTGGTGAAAACTAATAATGTAAGGATCTTTCAATACTTTTGCCAGAATCTTATATAAGCAAACTCAAAATTTGTCCGGCTTAAGGCTTTTTAAGTACAAGTCCAATTTTAATAAATTTAGTAAGGTTTGGTAGGTTAAGACCTGTAGATGTCCAAACTAGACTTTTTATTTCTTAAAAATTTATATTTTTTAAGTTGTAGCTTATTAAAGTTTGCATATAATTGTTGTGGTTATGTTGCTTTTCTTTTCTTAACAGAGCAGCTGAGAACAACGGTATCAAACTCAGAGCAAAACTATTCGCTCTCTTCTGTCTCTTCTTAATAGAGCGTCTGTAACCAATGAAAGTCAGAAAAATGTAAAGCTCACGCAAGCCGCCCGCGCTGAACGATCGCAACCAAGATACAAGTTTTTTATTGCAATTTTGAGCTCTAATTTCGCTGTTGTCTGTCTCTTTTTAATAGAGCGCTTGCAAACACCGAAATAAAAATCATAGAATACATACAAACCCATATATTGACTTCCTATATTACGGCGCTTTTGCTTCGTATGGGTTTACTAGTATATATATATTAAGCCGCCCTCACTCTCTATGGGGGAAAAAAAAGTTGTCCGGGTCACGCTCTCAAAATAAACTTTGGTTTATGTTATGATGATTCCCCAAATATTTTAGCTCTAACGATAGCCGTCAGCTAGCTAGAATGGTTCGAAAAAACCTCTAAAAATCGTGTAATGTATGGATAACTTTTTTGCCATGATATTTTTAGTACAAAAAGTTGTCACAAATAGTGTAAATCAAAGAATTACAGAGTTCTCCATCAAAAATTTTAGAAAATTTATCCTAGCACAAAAGATATTTACTTTTTTGCAGTGATTTTTTATATATTTTTTTTTTCTCCATCTTTTGCCTGATTTTCAATTCCGAGGTATCATTGGAAAGGTGCTGACTGCTGCTTTTCATTCCTGTCACTGATTTACCCTTATATTCTTTTTTATATTATATTATTATATTATTACATGTATATTATACATTAAGGCGCCTCACTCTCTATGGAGGAAAAAAAAGTTGACCGGGTCCCCTCCTCAAAATGAACTTTGGTCTATATTATGAAGGTTCCCCAAATATTTCATAAAAAAAGACCTAAGCATAAAAAAGGCCTATTATATCAAATAGGTGCCTTATTATATAGAAGTTTCTTAAAATTAATGTGACTTTTTTTTGTCTTTTTTTCGAAATATTTAGCCAAAAAACGAATATTGTCGATGTCAATTAAATGATGGAATGACGAAAGGTGTTTCCCTGTCTGGTCACAACCGTCCAATTCTCTTATCAAAAGATCTAGTGGATGAGAGTATAATTATTTCAGAAATGTTCGATTTGAATGAATATTTATCGCTAGAGCTCCTTTGCACAGCACAACGACAATTGCCACATCATCCGGGGCTTCAACGAGGATTAGTTGCCATATTACTGTATTATGATGGAAAAAAAGCTTTGGCTTGTTCACTTAGGGATCTTTTCCAAGCAACAAGTGGAATTTCTTGGACAACAAATATACCGAAAGAGGTAAATTATGTACCTATTTACTTTATGTATATGAATATTTTTATGATAAGTATAAAAATATATTAAAAGTTATATGTAAATTGCTTTTCTCCATAAAATCAATTCATTTTGGATCTTCTGCTCAATCTTCGAACAAATTAATATTTTTAGTATAAAAGATTGTATTAAGGGGAGCAACGCAGCCAGAGGCCGAAAAAAAAGGTCATGTTTGTGAATTTTTTTAAGGAAACCTATGGGATATTTTTAAATGAGGGTTTTTATACCTAAAAATATACACATTCAAGAGTATTTTTAGTTTTTTTTTTATTAAAAAAATTTAATATTAATGTCAATACAGCAGTTTTTGTAGAGCGCTCTGAAAAAAAGGTGAAATGCGGTGACCAAGATTGCTCCTCCTTAATTCATCTGAAACAAAAACATGAAATATATTATTAAAGTAGATACTTAAAACTCGTACTTGTCATAGCCGTTTTTGAAAATATTGATTTTTCACAAAATGGCGAACTTTCGAACGTAAAAAAACGATTTTCGACCAAAAATTCGTCATAGTTTTGCCTATAAAAAATGAACGAAGCTAAAAAAAAAAAAAAATCCTATGACAAGTACGAGATTATTATGTGTACAATAAGCCTGCAAAAGAATCAAAACGATCGCTTCACTGAGCTTTGAGAAATCTTGGTCACCGACTTTGAAAACATGGTTTCGAGAAAAACGCGTTTGAAAATAAGCGCCAGCACTGCGCGCTCTAGAAGGCGGTTCACTCAGTAGGCTATAACTTTGTTATTTTTTGAGATATCGACTTGAAATTTTCACCACATATTCTTGAGATTTAAGGCTTTAAGAAAATGCAAAAAAATTTTTTGAAAAAAAAAAAAAAAGTTCTGACTGCGTATCTCCCCTTAATAATTTACACAAGCATGTTATGGTTTAATTTATAATGGCATAGCAGCGCATGCAACGCAGATAACCAGTAAGCACATAGCAGAATAAATGGTGATCATGCAAAACAAAGAATAATTTCACAACAGCTGTTTCGGCAAAACGTCAAATACATAGAAGATACACAGAAATAAATAGATCTTCTGTGTTTATCTATGTTTCAGAGGTGAATTTATGTTTTTATCTGAGCATTGCCATGCGTTGTCATGTTGTGCATAATCAGATACACGCAAATTCCATTAAACAGATCCCATGTGACACTTGTTAAGCCATACGGTGCTAAGTTATGCGGGGCTAACTGGACCATAAATCACAGTCAGTTTAAGAGTTTAACTCAACGTGTGCAGACGTGTTTTTAAATCGTTCCAAAAAATTCGAAAGTTAAAGCTTTATAAACTTGAATACAAAAGCATAGAGTGTAATGTCAGCAGAATGTACAAAGTGCAGAAGTGCGATACGTGGAGAGACGGGAATAAGATGTGCGGGTGTATGTGGAAAGAATTTTCACTCCACACCCAAATGTTCTGTACTCGATCAATACAGTAGCAATATTCTTAACACAAACAATATGTTAAAATTTATTTGTGATGATTGCATTTTATATATAAATAACGTTGATTTGGTTTTGAAAGACATGCAGGAAAGTGTGAATACGAATGCAAGATATTTGAAAGAATATAAACAAGAATTTAGTAATTCTTTAAAAATTAATGAGAGTGAAATCAAAAATTTGCTTGAAGCAATTGAATTGCGATATAGTGAAAGAGTAAAATTTATGATCAAAGCTCAAGAATCATGTGAGGCTAAGGTTAGTGCCCTAGGAAACACTGTAAATGGATTTAAACTGCAATGTGAGCAAATAAGCCGGGAGGTGGGAACAAGTGCAAAGGAAAATAAAAAAATTTGTGACGAGTTAAAAAATTTCGTAAACAGCAATAACCCGCGAGAAGGTAATAGCGAAACTTATGCTTCGAAGCTTAAAAAATCAGCGGTCACTAGTGCGCCTGTTATTCTGAAACCAAAAGAAAAACAAGAGAGCGAAACAACAAGAAACGAAATCAAAAAAAAAAATAAACCCATCAGAGTTGAGTGTTGGAGTAAATGGAATTGTAAATAGACAAAACGGTGCGGTTGCTATTCGATGTGAGAGTGAAGAAGCTAGAGCAATTTTAGCAAACGAAATGAAAAATAAATTGAGTGAAAAATACGATGTCCAACTGCCAAAAATGAGAAACCCCAAAATTTTAATATCAGGAATGAGTGCTAATTTGGAGAGTGAGAAAATTATAGCCGCAATAAAAAACCAAAATGATTTTTACTGCAAAGAACTGAAATGTATTAAAGTGTATAAGTCCTTTAAAAATCCTCGAGTGTACAATGCATTGATTGAAGTCGATGGTGAAGGCTTTAAAAGGATCATGAAAGAAAAAAGAATAAATATTGAATGGGATAGATGCGTAGCTTACGAAAGCCTTAATGTAATAAGATGTTTCAAATGCTGGGGTTTTAATCATAAATCAAGTGTATGCAGTGAGAGTAACCAAATATGTGCGAAATGTAGTAAAACAGGGCATTCCTATAGAGAATGCAAAAATGACTTTTTGAAATGCATTAATTGCATAAAAGCAAAGGAAAAGTTGAATCTCAATGATCTGAATGTAAACCATGACTGCAGAGACACTACATGCAGCACACTTCAGAGAAAATTGAGAGTAGAAGCCGAAAAAGTAATGTACTAGCAATCAAACTTAAAGTGCCTGTGCTTGAATATTGGAGGGATTCGTTCAAATATTAATCAACTCGAAGTAATAGTTGCAGAAAATAAATTTGATTTTATCTGTGTAACTGAAACTCATTTGACAGAATCCATACTGGACTCAGAAGTACAGTTAAATTGTTATAACATGATAAGATGTGATAGTATATCTAATCACACTGGTGGAGTGGCCTTTTACATAAGACACGAATGGCATACTCAAACAATAAAAGTGATTTCAGTTGGAAAAATGATCTGGTGGCTAATAATAAAAGTTAAATTAAAAAATATAAATTTAGTGCTAGTGGCGGTATATAGATCCCCTGATAAGCAAAAATCACCGGAGGGTATTTTTTGCGAATTTTTTAAAACTCAAATGGAAGAATGCGAACTTTTAGGAGATCACGTGATTGTAATGGGTGATTTTAATGTTGACTGGCTCGAAAATAATATACATAAAAGAAAAATTGAACAAGTTATTAATGATAATTCCTTCAGACAAATTGTTACTGAACCAACCAGAAGAACGAGAACCTCATCAACTCTAATAGACTATGTAGTGACTAATAATCCATGTGTTAAAGCAAATGTAAAAAAAGAATTTAGAGCGAGTGACCATGAATCAATTGATATTGATATCAAAATCAACGCACGGAACGAAAATAAAAAAAAAATCATTCAGACTATAAATTATAACCAAGAGACTTTCTTTCGAGAACTAGCTCAAAGAGGCTTTGCAATGGTGAATTATTCTATAAGTTGTAACCAGTCAGCAAATTCTTTTAGTCAGATTCTAAGTGATTCCTTGAATAGAATGATGATTAAAAAGGAAATAACAGGAGGAAATCAGTGTAGTGCTTGGTTCAAATCTAATCTTTATAATTTGAAGAAACAAAAAATTCAATTATACCAACTTGCAGTAAGGACAAACAACTTAAATGATTGGCATAACTACAAATGTTGTAGAAACATATACGTATACGAACTAGCCTTGGCAAAGAACAATTATATAAAAAGGAAGGTAGACGAGGCATATGATCAAAAATCAATGTGGCGAGCAATAAAAACATTAGTCTTAAACGAAGAGAAACATGAAATAAATAAGATTGTGATGAATGGAAGAACTATAATAAACAAACAAGAAATGGCGAACGCTCTTAACAGATTTTTTATAGACAGTGTTGAATATATAAATGCAAATATTCCGTATGTGAAATATGAAAATCTCCTTGAAAGAAGTGAAAACAGTTTTAAATTTGAGTTGCTAAATCTAAATCGTTTAAAAACTATCATTAAAAATATGAATAATAAAAAAGACTCTAAATTTCTTTCCGTGACGATGATGGTTGACGCGTTTGACATAATTGGACCAACATTTCTGCAGATTATAAACGAATCTTTACGTTCTGGAATATTTCCTGACTGCTGGAAGGAATCAACAGTAGTACCGATTGAGAAAGTGAAAAATGCTACAACCCCAGAGAATTTTAGACCCATCAATATGTTAACGACAGAAAGCAAAATAATTGAAAAAATTGTTCATTCACAATTAGAAGATTATATGGAAACGCATTCATTGCTCTCTGACTACCAATCTGGCTTTCGGAGAAAACATAGTTGTGAAGCGCTGCTGAATCTTGTTGTTGCTCAGTGGAAGTCGGAAACACAAGACAAAAAAGTCATAGTAGCCGTTTTTCTTGATCTGCAAAGAGCGTTTGAAACAATTGACAGAGATATATTGCTGCATAAACTTTATATGTACGGCATAAGTGGAAACGAACTTAATTGGTTTAAAAGTTATCTTTCGGGAAGAAAACAAAAAACAAAAGTAGGAGAGTACGCTTCTGAACCAGCGACAGTTACTTTGGGTGTACCCCAGGGTGCAGTTTTGGGTACACTTCTTTTCATCATCTACATAAACGACATGGAGAAGGTTCTACATAAATCGAAGATATGCATGTTCGCCGATGATACTCTATTGTATGTCACAGGTTACTCTGTTGAAGAATGCATCAGTCAACTTAACTCTGATTTAGAAAACGTTGGAAAGTACCTTAAAATGAACAAACTTAAACTAAATACAAATAAAACAAAAGCCATTATTTTTAATGGTGACTCTTGTAATAAAATTGTTGTAAACGGTGAAGAAATTGAATACGTAAAAGAAATTAAATACTTGGGTATTATGTTAGACAATCAGTTGAAATTCGATGTACATATTAATTACATATGCAAAAAAATAGCCAAAAAGATTGGTTTTTTTCAAAGAATACGCAAGAAAATATCAATTAGTAGTGCAATACAAATATATAATCTCATGATTAAACCACATTTTGAATATTGTTCAACAATTTTGTTTCTAGGATCATTGCAAATGATAGAAAGACTTCAGAAATTGCAAAATAGAGGAATGAGGTGTATCCTAAGATGCAGCCTTTTAACGCATATTAGGTATATGTTAGACACCTTAAACTGGTTGACAATCAACCAAAGAACTATGATGAATGTGATATTATTTATATTTAAAATAAAACATAATTTGCTCCCAAAATATTTAAGTTGTCAGATAGTTTATGTGTCGGATGTACAACCCTATAATTTAAGAAATAATTCAGATTTTAGAGTAGGGTTCTTTCCAACGAGTAGAGCACAAAACAGTTTATGGCATAAGGGTTTAAATTTATTCAACAGTTTGCCCAATAGCTTGAAAAGTGAGGGTAATAGCAATATATTTAAGAGAAATCTTATCATTTATATAAAAAATAATTATAATTAGGATAAAATATAGATTTTAAGTAAAAAACTGTACTTCTTTAAATAGCTATAAGCTAAATAAATAAATAAATAAAAAAATAAAAAGTCAAGGAAGACTGTGGAAGATAGGTTACCAACACTTAAATATGATAAATACATGACATGCAGTCATACCCATTGTAGAATATATAGGGTTTTCTCGCGGCTTAAAATCCTCTAAAGTATAATAAATATCGACTGTCTTAAGACTGTGGCGCCAAGTGTTAAATGCAAGTAATGCATACACACTAAGAAGTAAAAACTGATTTTCTTGTTTTTACGTTTGGGCTTCATGACTATATTTGCATAGGGTTTTTCTGTTGTTACCTTGCACTTGGTGAATATGTTATAGTTCGCAAACATTTGCAATATTTTGTTATTAGAAAGAACAAGTAAATATTTCTATAACTATGATCGATACAAGTTTTATTTTAATTTGAAATTATAGAAGTTGTATGCAAAAACGTTTAGGGTATATGCTGCATACTTACTTCTTTATCTGGTGCTTTCAACGGTTGATCGGTTTTGGCCCCGTCTAAGAATTTGCGCCAGTCATTTCTGATTTTTGCTTACTGGCGTTAATTAGAAACACCAGCCGTCGTCAGGTTGTCGAACACTTAATGATGATTTGGGCCTACTCAGCCCAAAGTAACATCTGTTGGCAGTTATCCTTCGTTTTATCTCAATACTAACATCGTAGGTGGAGTGTACGCTGAATCCCAGATAGACAAAGTCCTTAAAAACCTCTAAGGAGGTTTACTTTGATGAGACAGTTTGTTGACGCTAAGTATTTCGCCTTATCTCTCGTCACTGCAACACCCATTCGACTCGACTCCATCGTAGGTGGAGTGTACGCTGAATCCCAGATAGACAAAGTCCTTAAAAACCTCTAAGGAGGTTTACTTTGATGAGACAGTTTGTTGACGCTAAGTATTTCGCCTTATCTCTCGTCACTGCAACACCCATTCGACTCGACTTTTTCGTAAATCTGGAGAATGTTGCACTGACTTCACGCGTATTATAGCCAATGATATCGATATCATCAGCATACGTCAGCAGCATAATAATCTTGTAGAATATCGTACCGCTACGTCTCAGATCAGCAGCTCTGATGATATTTTTCATCATTAGGTTAAAAATGTCGCACGTTAAGGAATCATCTGAAACCTCGTTTGGTATCCAATGGAGGGATGAGATCCTTCCCTATTTTAACTGTACTGGTGTTTCTTAGTGTCATTTTGCAAAAACAAATTAGCTCTGCAGGAATGCCAAATTCAGACATGGTGGAGTAAGGATGGTTCCTTATTAGACTGTCGAAGGCGGCTTTGTAATCGACAAAAAATTCATTTGGATTTGTTTCCCTAGGGTCTTCTCCAAGATTTGCCGTTTTAAATATCGTTAAAGTATCTGGCCGATAGTGGATTTGCAAAGTCTGAAGCCACACTGATTAGATCCAATTAGCTAGTGTAAGATGGGCTTAAGACTTTCACATAATGCGCACAACAGAACCGTATACGCTCTATTAAGAAGGCTTTTCCAATGATAGTTGGCGTAATTGTAGTAATCGTCTTTCTTGTGGGTAGAGCACACGAAGATTCCAATCGTTTGGAATGGATTCTTCCGTCCATATTCTGCATAGAAGCTCTTGAATGCATTTTAGTAAAGCTTATCTTATTTTTTGAAGAGCTCATTATTTAGGCCTTCGGCTCCTGCGACTTTGTTGTTTTTCTGCCGAGCTATAGCTTTCAAGACTTCACTAAAATCGGACAGCGGAACTTCGACGGTGATGTCTACAATTAGGGTTTCTGGGGTATAATCTCTATTTGAGGGATTGTTGTCATCGTAGTCATTCAGAAGCCTATAGAAGTCTTCCCTTCACATCATCAGTGTACTCTGGATATCCGTTATCATCCTTGCGGGAAGAGGCCCCGGTCTTAAAACCATCGGCCAGGCGTCTTATTTTACGAAAAATGTTCACCATGCATCTCAATTTTTGCGCATTCATGCTTTTCCGCTTCTCTTTTCCTTTGCCTGGTCGTGCTAGCCAATCACCTCTTCGGCGGCCGTACGTATAGAGTGGAAAATGTGAGTCCACTGCGCGCATATATCGTCGATCGGAGGAGTGCTTTCTTGAGTGAGAGGAGTGAGAGCCGTGTGGCGAAGTCTTCGGTTGTTCGTTTTGATTTCAGCTTTTCGACGCACAGTGTTGCGTCTAGTGGACAAAAATCAAAAATTTTTTTTCATCAAATCATACAAAATGGGTATCGTTGTAAAGGAAATACTCCAATTAAGAAGAATTTAAATTTTTAGTTCCATTAAATAATTTTTGGAGACGCTACACCTGTTTAAAGTCAATACAATTTCATAGTTTTTTTATGGTACAATTTTCGTTTCCGAGCACTTAGGCAAATTTTTTTTTTGTTAACTCATTTTTCAAGATATTTTAATATTTTTAATTTTCATTTAAAGTTAATTTATAGTAAAAAATAAGGTTTTTGTTATTGGGAAGAAAAAAGTTAAATTGAATTTTTTCAAAAATTTCAAAAATTGATAAAACTATGGAAAAATAAAAAATTTTGTTAAATTTATTAGTCAGCTTCTTCCAAGTTCCGCTGAGATCACCTTTGAAACCAACAAACATTGTAAGTATGGTTTATTATCTTTTAGAATCTATAAAAAACTTTTCCGAATACGTCCGATTCTTTGAGTAATCGTATTTTTAAAAATGGTCCAAAATGCAATTTTTCATAATTTTTCGAAAAATTGTTATTGTTTTAACAGCGTGTTAGTCGGTCGATTTGGTTATTTTTCACACCAGCTATTCATAGCTACAAAATAACTATGTGTAGTAATTTTAAATGATCTGGGGTAATTTTTTGTGTAAATATACCTGATTACCGATTTGAGTTATAAGGGAGGTGGTCATATTAGTGAACCGATTTAGTTAATTTTCACACCAGCTGTTTATAACTCTAAACGAATTATGTGTACTAAATTTCATTTACCTAGGATAATAGTTTGGGGAACTATTTCATGTTACCGATTTCGGTTATATGGGAGGTAGGCGTGCCATTCATTCAATTTGAACGAAATTTTGCGAAAATAATTCTTTCATCGTAAAACTCTTTTTTACAAAATTTCATGATTCTCGGATAACTCCTTCTATTTTTGTCCACTCGCTATATGGACTCGTCACACTGTGCGACGTCTAGATTTCTCTGTGATGGTTGCGCGCATTCTCGGTTGCACACAGATGTGCACGGATCTTGGCTTCAACAAGATATTGTACGCAGTGTATATTGGCACCACGGATCGTGCGAACATTTAGAACATTGGGAGAGTGTCCTCCGTCAATAGTTGAAGCTTTCTTTGGTCTCATCGTCCTTGCCTTCTGTCGGAGCGTGCGCACATATCAGGCTTATATTAACGAATTTTGCCTTAAAACGGATTATGACAAGTCGTTCGTTCCTAGGTGGGAGCAGGACATGATGTCGTAGTCTCTCGCCAACCACGAATGCGCATCCAAGAATCTATCAGCTGGATAGAGACACCACCCCAATTACCGACATTCCAAGTGCAATTATTGGTTCGGACGTTACAAGTACATATGCGTAAATCATTTTCAGTTTTTCGTTTGCGGTAGTCGACGAAGCATGGCCAGGGTTAACCGACTTCAAAAAGTAGGAGGTTCTCAAGTTCGTTGGTATTTTTTGTTTTCATAAATGTATTGTTACGTTTGTTAGTATAAGCAGAGTATAACAAGACGAGTGCTGAGGTTGAGAGGTATTAAGCAACTGATTCTTTATTGCAGCATAATATTTCTTCTGACTATATATGTATGTACAATGATAGGGTTGCCAACTTAAATAATATGTTAATATAATGTTTAAATCTAATATATAAAATTCTTCTGTCACGGGGTGCGTGATCGAACTCCTCCGAAACGGCTCGACCGATTTTCGTGATCCTTAGCGAGGATATTAGTCAGGGGTGAGAATCGAACAACATCTATTTTTCATCCCCCTAAAATAAGGGGGCGTGGCACCTCCCATACAACCCAAATCTACGGTAGCGAATAGCTCTGAAGTTATAGGTCGCATAGCATCGGAATTCGGTGTTCTACCTCAATTTACAAGAGCCGTTCCACAGGTAAAATTTTATGGGCGTTGGACGTGGGGCGTGGCACTTTTTCAGCAGACCAAATTTTCGGTATAACTTTCGAGCTATAAGTCACACATTAATGCAACTCGGTTAGAACGTTCTATTTAGTTGTGTCTTTCGACTGGCAAAATTGAGCAAGTATAGGCCAAAGGGGTGTGGCACCGCCCATACAATTCAAATTTATGATATCGAATAGCTTTGGAACTAAATGCCGTATAATAATGAAATTCAGTACGGAGTTGCCACTTGCTGAAATATTTCTACTATAAAACTGGGATGGGCTTTGGAAAAGGGGGTGTGGCCCCGCCCATACACTTTAAATTTTTGATATCAGATAGCTTTGGAACAAAAAGTCGTATAACAACGAAATTCAGTATGGAATTACTATTGGGTGATATCCATCAACTAGAAAACTGAGACGTCATTGAACAAGGGGGTGTGGCTCCGCCCATACAAGCCAAATTTGCGATATCGAATAACTTTGGAATTATGGGTAGCATAGCCTCGAAATTTGGTTATCAATTTACACGAGTCGTTCCACTTAGAAATAGAGATAGCGATAGAGATAGAGATAAAGATAGAGATAGAGATAGAGATAGAGATAGAGATAGAGATAGAGATAGAGATAGAGATAGAGATAGAGATAGAGATAGAGATTGAGATAGAGATAGAGATAGAGATAGAGATAGAGATAGAGATAGAGATAGAGATAGAGATAGAGATAGAGATAGAGATAGAGATAGAGATAGAGATAGAGATAGAGATAGAGATAGAGATAGAGATAGAGATAGAGATAGAGATAGAGATAGAGATAGAGATAGAGATAGAGATAGAGATAGAGATAGAGATAGAGATAGAGATAGAGATAGAGATAGAGATAGATATAGAGATAGAGATAGAGATAGAGATAGAGATAGAAATAGAGATAGAGATAGAGATAGAGATAGAGATAGAGATAGAGATAGAGATAGAGATAGAGATAGAGATAGAGATAGAGATAGAGATAGAGATAGAGATAGAGATAGAGATAGAGATAAAGATAGAGATAGAGATAGAGATAGAGATAGAGATAGAGATAGAGATAGATAGAGATTGAAATTGAGATTGAGATTTAGACTGAGTTTGAGATTCAGATAGAGATAGAAATTATTTCCGCTACGACAGCAACGCGTCGGGTACCAGCTAGTAGGTATATAACATCTCCCCCCTTTATAAAAATTAAAAAAAAAATTCCAATTCATTTTACTTAACTAAAGCTGATACCAAGTTGGTTTTGTTTTTTATGCAAAAATAGAGATACAAAAGTTTTTTGTTTTCATTTAAACTTAACTAGGGCTTATACCAATTTGGTTGAGTGCGAGTTCGAGCGCTTCGTCTTGGGATATCATCATTAAGCTGACTTTGTTCACTAGTACTTTCGGTGTGTGGGTAACCATTTCCATCCTGACCGTTTGTGGGCGGCTGCAGCATTACCCAAGTAGGACTTTCAGTGGATAGCTCGGATCGATGCTTGATTTGGTTTTGATGGCGTCGCACAATACCATTTTTTGTGCTTGCAGTATATACCATGTCACCCAACCGCTGAACTATGGTGGCTTCAATCCATTTTGGACCTCTAGCGAAGTTTTTAACATACACAGTCTCATTTGATGAAAACTTTGCTGAAAGTTTTGTGGCTTCTTCTTGTCTGTGGATTGTTGGCAATGCTGATAATATTGATATCAAGGTGCGTGGAGCACGGCCATGTAGTAACTCGGCCGGTGACTTCCCTTCAGCATTAGGAATAGCACGATACGTGGATAGGTACTTTCCCACAGCCATTGTTAGCGATAGACCATCATCCAGATTTTTTTGTACGGATGTTTTAAATGTACGAACGAACCGCTCAGCAAGCCCATTGGAAGCTGGATGAAATGGTGCTGTTCTCACATGCTTAATGCCATTTCTTATACAGAACTCAGTGAATTGATTGGAAGTAAGCTGAGGTCCGTTGTCGCTGACCAGTGTCTCAGGCAGTCCTTCCAGCGAAAAAATGGTTGACAATGCTGAGATAGTGTCGATAGTTGTGGTCTTAGCAAGTTGTACCACAAACGGAAATTGTGAGAATGCGTCAACGGCCACTAGCCACATTGAGTTAAATATTGGACCTGCAAAATCAATATGAACTCGTTGCCAAGGTCGCTCAGCTTTAGGCCATTCTTTGTATTGCTGGCTTGGACTGGAACCCGATATTTGACAGACGTTACATTTTGCAGCTAATTTCTCGATGTCGTCATCAATTTTGTGCCACCAGCAGTGTTGCCTTGCAAGCTGCTTCATTCTTACTATACCCCAATGGCCTTCGTGTAAGAGCTTTAGGACCGATTGTTGCAGAGAGCCAGGAATGACGACTCGAGTAGCGTCTGTCTGAAAATAAACTAAGTCGTTGTGAATGGTAAGAGCATACTTACGGCGGAAAAATGGAATTAAATCCATATCTTCTTGGCTTAGTTTATTTGGCCAACCATTAGAAATGAATGTTTTGACTCTCTTAAGTGTGTGATCGTCTTTGTAATGCTGTAAGAGTATTCCGACGTCGATAGGTGTATCAAAGGTATCGACTTGATAGCAGTCTTCATGTTTGTCGAACTCTGGATCTGGTCCACAGGGCAGACGTGATAAGGCGTCAGCGTTTGAGTGCTCAGCAGTTTTGCGAAACTGAATCTCAAACTTATATGACATCAAAGTAATTGCCCAACGTTGTAACCGGTGTGTAGACATTGATGGCAAATTTTTGTCTGGGCTGAAGATGCTAACCAGGGGCTTATGATGGGTTATCAGAATCAACTTGTTCCCAAATAAGTATTGGTGAAACCGTTGTACTCCAAATATGATTGAGAGTGCCTCCTTTTCGATTTGGCTGTACCTTACTTGGTGTGTGTTTAGTGTTTTGGAAGCGAAGGCGATAGGACGCTCTGAGCCATCCGGATGCCTGTGCGATATAACGGCTCCAATGCCGTAGGATGATGCATCGGTTGCTAGAACAATCGGCAAATTTTCTTGAAAGTGAGAGAGTTCTGTAGCCTCTATGATATGGCGCTTCAAAGTTATAAATGCTTGTTCTTGTTTTGAGCTCCATACGAATTTGACATTTTTACGGCGCAGTTGATTGATAGGTGCGGCCAATTCTGAAAAATTGGTAATAAAGGTGTGATAGTAGTTAACCTTACCAAGAAAAGCTTCGGTTTCTTTCAAATTTTGAGGACGTGGCAGATCCTTAACAGCTTGAACACCTTTCTCATCGGGCAAAATACCGCTTGCACTGATTGTTCGCCCCAAATACTCCAATTTTTGTTTAAAAAATTCACACTTTGACTGCTTGCAACGAATACCACTTTCTTCCAATAACGACAGTATTTTTTCTAAGCGCTTAACATGAGCATCGGCTGTTGATGTAGTGATAATTATATCATCAATGTAGTTGCCACATCCGTCAATACCCTGTATGAGCTGCTCTAGATATTTTTGGAAAATAGCAGGCACGCTAGCCACTCCATACGGTAGGCGTTGGTATTGAAAAAGTCCTAGCGGCGTGTTGACCACTAAAATTTTCTTTGCCTCCTCGTCTAGCTCCATTTGGAGGTAGGCATCCTTCAGGTCAATCTTCGAAAAAAATTTTCCATAGCGTACAGTATGTAATAAGCTGTTGTCGGTTAAACGTTGCACTTCAGTTTTAAATTTCTCCATTTGTGCGAAGGGAATCGGTCGGCTTTTGTAAAATTTGGGCACAGAATTTGTTTTTAGATGTAGACTGGCCTTGACCTGCTTTATAGTACCTAAAGCTGGCTCAAAAATACTTTTGTATTTTTCCAATAAGTCACTTATTTGCGAATTGTCACTAATAGCAGCGATTTGGCATATTTCAAATCCAAATACATCGAAAAGATCGGTGCCGAATAAATTATGTCCATTCGTAACACTCGCTACCACTAACATTGCTGTTTCTGTTGTTTTGCCACACTTTAACTCTGCCATAAACTCGCCAAGTGTATTTACTTGGTTTTTTCCGTAATCAAATAACTTTTTCGTGCACGGACGCAATTTTGGTTTGTTTAATTGTTTATATGTTTCTTGAGTTATAACTGACACTGTTGCACCCGAATCCATTTGGAATTTGATTTTTATATTATTTACAAAAATGTCAATAAAAACTTTTTTGTTTTCACGCTGCGGTTGATGTATGCTTAAAATCGAGTCAAATTGTGAAACGCTGTTATGCTGCCAATTTTGGGTTTTTTGTTGATCGCTGTTGTTGTTATTTTTGCTTGTCTGAGCAGACATACACACAGCTGCGATGTGACCCTTTTTTCCGCATTTGTTACACACAGCTTTGCAAAACTTGCAGTTATGGCGAGTGTGTGTTGTTCCACATCCAGAGCATGATTTTAATAAACTGGTTTTCTCTTGCTCTTTGCGCTTTGCAGCATTTTTGTTTTTTGATTTTGATCCAACCGTATTTAGCACAATTGGATTCTCTTTGATTTTGCTCATTGTAGCCTCTGTAGCTTCGAATACTTCGGCAATTTGAATTACTTCGTTAAGAGTTGGGTTTGCTTTTTGAAGAGCGGCTGCTCGAACAGTATCGTGAGGGGTGTGAACGATAATTTTATCGCGAATCATTTCTTCTGTAAAATCATGTGTGCAGTTTTGCCCACTACAAATATATTTGCATTCACGCGTGATTCTCCTCAACTCTCCGATCCATATTCCGATGGAATATGCTGCAAAATGCTGATGGAGTTGCTCCAGATACGACTCCCACTTATGTATTTGCTTATTGAAAGCATGGAAAATTGGAACACCAGCACTTTGGATGTCACCAGATATACGTCCGCTTAGCAATTTGTCGAAATACTTCCTCTGCTCTTCCATCATCCTGTTAGTCATTTCTTGACTCTGCCTTAACAATTTTTCCATCACTTTTTCGTCCATTGTGGTTTTATCGACCCCGACTTGAAAGTTAAGGAATTTTACAAAAAAATAAAAAAAAAACGCGTAAACCGTTTACTCCTCGTCGCCAAATGTTACGTTTGTTAGTATAAGCAGAGTATAACAAGACGAGTGCTGAGGTTGAGAGGTATTAAGCAACTGATTCTTTATTGCAGCATAATATTTCTTCTTACTATATATGTATGTACAATGATAGGGTTGCCAACTTAAATAATCACCCCTATCATCGTTGTCGAGGTCGACTCTTAAATGCCCGACAACAGCTGAACAGTATCACCATTGCCGACCTCGTCATTTCAGTGACACATTTTAAGCAATCTATTACAATTGTCGAATCACAGTTGTCAATATGAAAGCCGAGCGTCACTGAAATCAGTTATTTTTTGCCGACCTCATTTTTGAAGTCGACGTTCAAAAAATAAAGAACAAAGCTGTGAAATCAAGATGTCTAAAATAAAAATAACAAATTTTAGCCAATTCGAAGCCTTAGTGGAACACATGGAGAGGAATGCAGAATTTGCAAGAGGTTTCCATAAAGGATTGACAAAAATGGACATCAAGCAAGAGTGGAACTCACTATCTGCAAAACTAAATGGCTTGGGTCCGCCACTTCGTGACGGCGATGGCTGGCAGAAAGTATAAAAAGTTTATCCCAGTCTATCGATGTTAGTTTACAATAGTTATAATTATAGGTTTGGATCGATTTTAAAGGAAAGGTTAAGAAAAAAATTGCACACAACAAACGTGAGTCGCACGCGACTGGAGGAGGCATATTCAACCAAAAAACCCTCTCACCGTTGGAAGAAATCGTCGCCAACATCATGCGATTTAATGAACTGCTTCACCCTGTTGGTATGGCCATAGGTACTTCTTCCGCTGTCCAAATACCAGGACCATTACCTGATTCAGTTCCATCAACATCCGCACAAGCGCTCATGGAGGAAACAGCAGATGAAGTATCTGAAAGTATCATTATACTGAAGTCCAAAAGAGCTTAAAAAATATTGAAAGCCACATGAAAGAGACTGAACGATATAATCGAAAACGATATAAGTTAGAGGAAGAAAATCTGAAGTTGGCCAGAGAAAAATTTGAATGGAAGAAAAGTCACTATGCTGAAAAAGAGAAAAATAAGAAGTGAATTTATATTTTATAAAAAACTGATATCTCATATTTTGTAGACTTAAGTAACTTTGTCTCATGAAGAGAGTACCTTATTTCTTTTTACTTTAAATATGAAAAATTAAATGTGATTTGAATTGTTTAGTGCTATCAGACCTAAGATAAATACATAACACTGTTAAATATCTTGTCATAAATAAATTTTATTCCAAGTTCATGTTCATCATGTTTTTTTTTTCAATTTTGCTTTAACATTTTTAAAATATAAAAAAAACATTAAACATAAAAACATGAAATTTTTACTAACAATTAATTGCATTTTTTATCTCCTCCCTTATGCGAACAGCCGCCGCGTTGCTGTTGGCATCTCTTCAATCTTCAATATTTGAATCCGTTGGCTGATTTTCCAGTAGTTGGACAAAATTGATGTCAGGCGCGTTATAGTGTAGACAAATGTTATGCAAAGCAGCACAAACATTCAGAATTTTTGTAACTTTCGCTGGAGTATAATGTAATTGTCGAGCAGATAGCAGGCACCGAAATCTGTTCTTTAGCACTCCAATCGTTCTCTCCACTATGTTTCGAGTCTTGGAATGAGCGCTATTGTACTTACTTTCAGGGCTATTTTCCGCAGCTGCTCGAAAAGGCGTCATTAAAAAGGGTTCCAACGGGTATCCTGCATCGCCTATATTTAAAAAATATTCAAATGAAAAAGGCATATTTATAAAACAGTTTTGATAAATTTTGATTACATACCTAAAAGCCGAGTGTGTCTGTCCCCACTTTCAAAGTTTGTTTGCATGAAATGTCTTAATTCACTCGTACTCCATATGAGAGCATCATGGCTGGATCCTGGGTATCTTGCATCTATAAACCGGATCCGCATTTTGTGGTCGCATACCTACAAGTCACTTGATATTTTATCTTATGATAAAATATAATCAAAATACTCACAATCATTGCGTTGACTCTGTAGAAACCTTTCCTGTTGTAGTAAAGGTGCTGCTGATCCTTGTTTGGCGTAAATATTCGAATGTGCGTACCATCGACACATCCAATGACGCCAGGAAAACCATTTTGGTTGTAAAAATGTTGCTTTGCCTCTATTTTGTCTTCCCTTGTCATTGCCATTTGGATCCATTTCAGACAAATTTCATTCTGCAGGCAGTCGAGCACCTCCTCTAATACACCTGACATCGTTGATTGCGCGAGGCCTAAATTGAAGTCGTTTCCAATACCACGTTGGTAGCTTCCTTCAGCCAGGAATCGCAAAGTTGCCGCCAACTTCAATTCTGCTGATATAGCGGACGTTCGAGAGCGAGTTTTTAGTTTGCTTCTTATTTCGGACACCACGTATAGAAAAGCTTGCTTTGGTAAACGGAAATTTCGGATAAATCTATAACAATTTTATATAAATAATTAAAAAATTTCTAACACTAGTTGTAGTTTCACATCGACTTACTCAGTATCTTCCAGCTCCAACACGTTTAAGCTGTTTCTTAGGTGTTGTCTTACCCTTGATAAGTTTTGTGCAGAAGCACTTTCTTCTTCATCAAAAAATATTGCAATGCTATCCATTTGTATTTATTTAGTTTTCGTCTGATTAACAAAATTTATTTCATAAATTTCTTTGAAATGTCACTTCAAACGTCTTCTTTTTTATTTTTTAAGTTCACAATAGTATTTTTTATCGAAGCAATCTACTACAAAATTGGCTTTGCCGAAAAATTAATTTGTTACAAAAATTGTCGAGTCGACCTTGTTCAGTGATCGCTGTCTCAAGTCGACTCGACAGAAAAGTCGATAGTCACTTAGGTCGACGCTCGACAATGGTGATAGGGGTGAATATGTTAATATAATGTTTAAATAGGTATATAACATGTATGTACATCGATAACTCCTAAAGTACTTGTCTGATTGCCATAATTTTTTGTTAACATATAGAGACTATGAACACGAATGTCCTTTTTTAAAAAAAGTGGGCGGTATTCGACAAAGGGGCGTGTCACGATTAAAAACCCTGTATTTTGGTTAATGTTGACACTAGGGTTCTGAAATTTTGTACAGGGGTAGGCTCAATTTTTACAAATTACGGTCAGAAAAGTGGGCGTAATTCTAAAAAGGGGTGTGGCAATATTAGAAAACACTATCTCGAATAATGTTGACACTAGGGTAATACAATTTGTTACAAGCAGGGAACGTAACTGTTGACTTTTTTCAAAAAAGTTAATAAATAATAGTTATATTTTGACCGATTTTTGCTTTGTCAACAATAAAAGTTAAAATTTGACTTTTATTTTTTGGTCAAAAATAAAAGTTAAAATATGACTTCTTTTTCCGGTCAAAAATATAAGTTAAAATTTGACTTTTTTTTTGGGGTCAAAAATAAGAGTTAAAATTTTAGTTATATTTTTTCTATTAAAAAAAAAGGTTAAAAATTTCACAGTGATATCCTATATTAACCCGAACTGTGCCAGCGTGAGCATATGGTCACGCAAATTTAAGTTCATAAAAACTGCTCGTGAATCTATATATAATCAAATTTTTTGATTTAGCGACCCGACAGAAATTCGAAAAAAAATAATTCCAGCACCATTCGGGTTAAATAACTATTATTTTTGTTAGTATTTGACTAAAATTTTGTAATTTTTGTAAACGGTTTTGGTAGTATTTGACTAAAATTTTGAAATTTAGTTGTATGTTTACTGTCGGAAATTTTACCAAAAATGACTTGCCACGCCCCCTTTTACAGCCACAAATAAATAAAAATGGTATATTTCAAACGGTTTCGGTCGTATTGGACTAAAATTTGGTAGTTTGGTTCGTATGCTTACTGTCAGCAAATGTACTAAACATGAGTGTAGTCTCACTAGAGCTACGCTCACTATTCATAAATAATTATAATTCCTGAGATGTAAATGCTTTCATAATAAAATATGGTATGTAGGTGTTAGATTAAATGATAAAATTTATTATGAAGGTGCAATATATCAAAATAAACCATTAGGAAAAAGGTTGGTGCGGCTGGACCTAATCCACGCCTCTTAGGATCAATTTCTATAACTTTTCTTCCTCTTTTACCGCCCATAAATCAATAAAAATGCTATGTCAGACTGTTTCTGACGTATTGAATTAAAATTTGGTAGTTTAGTTCGTATCTTTACTGTCAGCAAATGAACTAAAAGTTAGCGTAGTAGCACTATACGTACGACCACTTTTCTGAAATCATTATAATTCCCGAGTTGTACATGACTCGGTTGTCCAAAACAACAATTGTCATGTACAATTCCCGAGTTGTACATGACTCGAGTTGTCATGACTCCAAGTGGCGAAAAATTTCGAAATTTTTTCTTTACTTTCTACACGAATTATTTATTTTTACGTAATTTTAGGCACTAATAAAATTTTCAAAATTTGTAGCCCTTTTCTAGCTACGCCGCCATCTATTAAATAAGAAATAGGCACATCAATTATTCAGTTTCAATTATTATTTGCTAGGAAACAAAGATTTCGAGAAATCTTGGCCACCGACTTTAAAAACAAGGACCAACACGGCGCGCTCTCAAAAGCTATTCACTCACTAGGCTATAACTTTGTTATTTTTTGATACATCGACTTGAAATTTTAACCACATATTCTTGAGACTTGAATTTTTATAAAAAAATGTTCTGAGTATATAATCCCTTTAAGCCAATCCGAACAAGGTCGGGTACTCTGCTAGTATAATAATATATATAATCTTTATAATCTATATATATCAAAATGATGTGAAAAATGTTCAGTAAATTCATCAATTGAGAACGGCTGGGCCGTTTTTCAGTTGTTCGTAATTGGCAGAAGAAGGTTTTTACGAAAGAAAATTTTGGTAAAACCTTTCGGAAAAGTTGAAAATTGGAAAAACCAAAAATTGATTTTTTTGTATGGAATTTTTTGTGCTATTGTTCCGGAATGGCTTTTCGAATGGAAAAATAGAAAATTCGTAGTGGAAAAAACGTGAAAAATTTAGATTTTTTTCGACGAAATTTTGCATTTTATCGCATGATTTGATGAATTTGGACGATGTAAAGGTGGAAAATTTGTTGTGAAGCTTGTAAAATTTCGGATAATTGTGAAATTCATTGTGAAAACGCAGATGTTCTGCGTGAATTTTGGGTGAAGTTAACGAGATAAATAATAGATGCCCCTGTGCTGCGATCAATGGCACAACCCGATAGATGGCGTTATACGTTGACATAGTCTGTACGCAATTTGACAAGTGTCAAATCCGCAAACGGTACAAGCATTGTGATCAATTGAAATTCAATGCGATAATTATTAATTCGATAATTTTTACAAAATATAAGTTTGCATGTAAAATGTTAGGTTATCCCGTTGAATTGCGGGACATTAAACAAGGGAGTGTGGCTCCACCCATACAAGCCAAATTTTTGAATAACGGGCAGTGAAGAATGACAATGGTGTCAAACTATGGATCTAAGAAAAGTTTTGAATATAATTATAGTTACTTTTAAAATTTGACCGAGAAATTAATGGGAACAGTTATTTAAGGGAGTAGTACCAATCTTTTGGTAGAAAGAAACATTTATTTTTAATGTTTTTTTTCAATCATATTTATTGAATATCAATTTTAAACTTTTTTTGACATATTTATAAATGTTTGAAGATAACAAAAAAAATGTTTTTTTTTATTACTTCTTCAGCCGGTAGAGGGCGATGAAATCAAGCACTAAAAAAAAGGTTGTCCCACTGCTGCAACTTAATGTCAGGAACGGCTAATCTGAAACAACCTCTTGATGACAACCTCTTACGTGAAAATTAACCACATTTAGGGAAAATTATTTGAAATAAAATAATTATTCTGTACGGCCGCCACCTCTCTGCAAACCTCAGAGAGTAATCAAAATGCCATGTAAAGCTTCTTGAGAACGAGAAAATTCCGTTCATCGCCGGTCGGAGTCGGCGTTAAACATGTAGGTCCGGTTCTCGGTCAATTGTGTACAAACTTAATAACACGCACAACACAATTGATCATAAGAAGCTAGGTCAAAGTCCTTTCAAAGGCTGAAATGGCCAGTTATTTATTTTTTTTTTTTTTTAAGTTTTTATATGTAGCTGATTGAAGTTACTTCTTACCTTGAACATATGATTGAAAAATGCAACACCTCGTCAGGGTGTTCAAAGCAAAAGTACTTTTGAAAATTCAGTGTCATTTCTTAAATTTTTGTGTATTAGATACTTAAATCAGCTGTAATGCTATTTTTGTCAGCTGTAATGTTACGAAATTATCCTTGAAATTGTGTCTTTCTAGTGTGTCGCTGTTTTTGCCTTTTGGGATTAAATTGCACCAAGTCGTTACCGACTGTCATAGCATTAAAATGCACCACTTTGAAATTTGATAAAATAACATAAAAGCGACTAGCGCACTTATTAATGTCAAAATCAAGTTTAGCTTCTTCATTGAAACATATTAGTATTTATACAAAGTTTGGTGTTCTTGTTCTTATTCTATAATACATGGTATTTACAAATCTTAACCTAGTTATAAAAATATGGAAAAGTGTGACATAGAAAAACAAGTGGAAGTCGATCTTCTTTAACCGATATTTATAAATATGTGCAATGTAAGCAAACATTAAATTTTACACATTAAAATACAACTATTGGGCCACACTCCAATTTTACTGCGATCAGTTTGAATTGCAATTCATCAGACTTTCATGTCGACGACGCCAGTGTCATAACAAAAAGCGGTAGCTTTGTTGACATATATTAGTCAGCAATTCCAGCTGCTGTTGAATGAAGTATGTGCTTTGAACCATATGCACACTACACAGCAGACTGCTCCTGATATCGAAATTTAATTCAGATGCCTAAACATATGTTCTTCTTTCAACAGCTGTCAAAAAAGTAAACATCCAATATGGCTGAAAATGTATAGATACTTTCTAGACATGCATGTCAACACAACATCAACAAAAAAATCGTGCTAATTTGACCAACACAGCCTGCTGAATTTCAAAATTTCCGTTGATGCATATTATTTTGAGTCCTTCATATATTGCAAATATGTTTATATTACATTTATGTTGGCATTTACCTTGTTGGCAATACAATATTACCTTTATCAATAGAAATATAATTTTATTAATACAAATATAGAACTGTCATATCAGCAAATAAGAACTGATTCATGCAATATCAATGCATTTTCAATAATAATTATAATTAACTCTATTTTAGGTGACTTCGCTTATATCATCTTTTTCACAAAGTCTTGTTGACGACTGCAATATTCTGGATAGAATCATCGAACTTTTAGAAACGATGGATGTAACAAAGGAGGTAAATACTGAAATATCTTATAAATGAGTATGATTCTGGTATAAATACTAAGTAGAGCCCTTTATAAATGCTTTTCTCCTACTTGAATTTATTCGCATATTGTAGAATAGTAGATTCATATTTTTTAAACCTTTCAAGACCACAAGATTTACAGAAATTAAATAAAAGTTTTGAGATCATAAATCGGTAAAATCATTAAAAAAATTAAAATTCTTTAAAAACACATTCAGCCTTGTCAAGAATAATATTCCAATCAGATATATACAGTGGCTCAAACGTATAATTGGACACTAGGTATGAGATTATTCAAATGCCGATTTTTTCACTTTAATGAAAATAATTCTAAAAAACTTTGATGCAGAGTTGTAGATTATTAAAAAATCTTTAAAGCAATATATAATACTTAGTATGTTTTATTCAAAAATATTTTAAAAAATAAGAAAAGAAAACAAAACTAACAAATTTCATGTCAAACACATAATTGGACAGTAAAAAATTAAATACAGCTTCAGTACTTGGAAGCAAAACCTTTTGCTTTTATTACTACTTCCAAACGTCGGGTCATCGACTGCACGAGATTGGCGCAAAATTCCGGAGTTATGTAGTTCCATTCGCGCGTTATTCCCTCTTTTAACTCCTCCACTGTGTTGAAAGTGGATTTATAGAGCTTACGTGCAAGTTCTTCCCAAACATGCTCAATAATGTTGAGATCTGGGGACTGTGCTGGTGTTTGAAGTAATTTTGGACAATTATGTATGAGCCACATTTTCGCAACGTGTGAAGTATGCTTCGGATCGTTGTCCTGATAGAAAGCAAATGTGTCCAATATGTTTAATTTATCGGCACTTTGCTTTACATTTTGCTTCAAAATGTCCAAATATTGGAATCGATTCATTTTACCCTCTATAAAATGAATATTCCCTACTCCTGCACTGGAAACACATCCCCACACCATTACTGACCCGCCCCCATGCTTGACTGTAGCCTTAGTGTTATTAGGCAAAAACTCAGTATTTGGCCTACGTCAAACGTACTGCTTTCCATCTGATCCATGGAGGTTAAACTTGCTTTCATCTGTAAAGAGAACCTACATATAAAAAATTAAAAGCTTACAAATAATCAAATTAAACAAGTTTTTGCAAAAATTACCGTTTTCCAGAAGTCAGAATCTTTTAACAAATATTCCTTACAAAATTTCAACCGAGCAATTTTATTTTTTTTACTTATATACGGTTTTTTTCTGGCAATCCGTCCATGTAAATCATTTTTTCTTAACACGTTTCGAATGGTCTCGGCGCAAACATCTTTGTTCAAATCGGATTTTACCATATTCTTCAATTCATTCGCCGGTGTGAATGGGTTTGTTTGAATTTTCCTCAAAATCCACCGCTCATCATGATAATTTAATTTTTTCCCTTGACCAATACGACTTTTGTTTTCTATTTGAAAATTTTGTTGATACCTTTGAATTATAGCATGGACTGTTGACGGGCATCGATCAACAATTTTACTGATTTGACGCACTGATTTACCCTCGCCATGTAATCTTATAATCAAATGCCGTGTTTCCGAAGTTGTCTGTTTTTTTCTTGGATCCATTGCAACTTTGATCTGCACTTTTAACACTACACTTTAACAATGATTCATCTTTTGCATTTGAATAAACGTGAACTCACTCAGCAGAAAGAATAACGGTCCAAAGAACCGGTTTACAACAATAATTCGTTATCTAAATTACGTGTCCAATTATGCGTTTGACATGAAATTTGTTAGTTTTGTTTTCTTTTCTTATTTTAACAATGTTTTTTAATAAAACATGCTAAGTATTATATATTGTTTTAAAGCTTTTTTAATAAACTAGAACTCTGCATAAAAGTTTTTCAGAATTATTTTTATTAAAGTGAAAAAATCGGCGTTTGAATAATCTCATACCTAGTGTCCAATTATACGTTTGAGCCACTGTATATTTATTTATATAACTAAAAAAAAATTGTACAATAAGACTAGTCTTTTATAGTTCATCAAAGAGAAAATCAAATATATTAACATGTACTTATAAATTCATATTTGTCTTAGAACTAGTAGATTAAAAACATAAGCAATATATGTAATGATTAAAAAATTTAATTTAATTTTTCATTTATTTATTTTATATGTGATTCAAAAGCCACCAGGGCCAAATATACAAATTACAAGTATATAGTGCGAGTATATAACTTAAGAAAAACAAGTATTATGTTATGAAAAATAAAAAAAGACAGAAAAAATACAAAATATATTACTTAATGTATATCTAATTAGACTAAAATAATTAGATATGTTGAGTAAAATTTCGACACACACCGCTCCCCTCAACAAATATATAAGGTAGTATACAAGTAGGTTAAGTAGGTACAAAAATAAAAAGTACTTGCAAAGACAAGACCCGTAATACCGAAGCGATAAAACTTTCTAAGCTAATATGACTAAAAGATAGAGGTAAAAAAAAGAAAAACAAAAATAGAAATTTGAATTGAGTTTTAAAAATTTCAGCAATGCAGCAATCGAAAAAAGGCCCATTATGACTGCTCGTGCCAAAAGATTTCTTTTAAATGTCTTTAGAGGCAAGGAAAACGTTTTCAGATGTAAAATCTGGCTATTCGTATATAAAACGACCGCGCATACAGAGACATCAAAATTTTAAGGTATAGAATTTGCGGATTTCTAATCGAGCGAGAGTTAAAATTATTGACTAGATAAGTAGGAAATTGAGTTTAAATTATTTTAAAGAAGTAGACCATGTATTGAATAAAACTATGGAAAGAGCAATTCAGTAACTGTTGTTGATAGGCAGAGACATGATCACGAGGGCGTAGATGATAAAGGAAACGAATAATTCTGTTAAAAAGGAGCACAATTCTTTTGAGGTTGTACGCAGAAAATGTCATTGAAATCACAATTGTCCAGTTCAGAAAACAAGTTATAATAATTTATTTCATTATAGTTGAGAAATTCAATAAATTCATCCAGATTCAGAACGGACGTTTTAAATGAGATTAAGACAAAAGCTTGATGTGATATGCCTGGACATAACATTCGACTTGAAAGACACAGCTGGCTTGGGTCAAAAGAAAATAATCAATCAACGAAGTGGATTTATTACTTACATCGTAATGAGTTCATAGCTGTTAAATTGCGATTACGATTAGTAATCAATTAGATTATTTTTTAAAAAGAATTGTAATGATTATATAATCCTTAAGCAAGAATTTTATGATTAGTGTTTACGATTACAAATAATCAAAAAATAATAACGATTACTTGAGATTACGCAAAATAATCAAAAATAATCAAAAGTAATCAAAAAAATAATTCGATTACTTTTAAAGATTATCTTTGATTCTTTTTTGATTATTTTAAGAATTTCAGTCTAAAGTACGGAATATTTTGTGAAAGTGGTGATGAAATTGACACAACTGGTTCTTCACAGGACACCGTTAAACCCAATTAGTGATCCCAACAGACCAACTCTTCTGCTACTTGCATGACAATTCAAGTGCTGAAATGATTTGGCAAAAGTATGGCTTGTTGAAGGAACCATTTCTTTCATTCAATACTCCTTTAATGCCCTCAGCGCCAGTTGAGAGACTATTTTTTTTTGCCGGCATAGTAAACACTCCAAGACGGCAATCATTGTCTGATTTTTCTTTTGAAAAATTAGTTCTTATAAATGCAAATAGTAATCAAAAATAATCTCGAAAAGTAATTGGATTATTTTTTTGATTACTTTTGATTCTTTTTGATTACACTGTGTGTAATTTTTTAAGTCATGGCAAAATAACCATATACGGACACCACTACGTGATAAAAGACTAAAAAAAAAAAAGACCCGTGTCTCCCAATTTTTCCCAAAGTCATGCACTTTTTTGTTTATGGGCCGCCAAAGATTTGGGGCCTCGGTATCATTTTCGCAAAAAAGTGATCATTTTCTCGGGCTCATATCTTGCAAACCGTTCAGAATTTCGATTTACTCTCTGAGGCAAAGTTGTAGCTCTTGTCATAAAGAACAAAAATTGCGAACATATAAAATACAAAATTTTCACCTTCCAGATCAAAATCGCAAAAAACTTAAAAAAATTCGATTTTTTTTACCTTTTTTCCCGTGTTCAGGTCCATAGGTAGCAAACCGTTAAGAATTCAAGGAAACAATCAACTACAAAAATTTACCTAAGATCTCAATAAACAAATTTCTAGAGCATATAAACTTCCTAGAGATGATTCTTAACACTGTTTAGGTAGCACGCAAAAGTAAAAAATTTGCCGAAAATTTTTTAATTTGATTTTTTTTACCTTTTTTCTCCTGTTTAGGTCCATAGGTAGCAAACCGTTCAAAATTCAAGGAAACAATCAACTACAAAAATTTACCTAAGATCTCAATAAACAAATTTCTACAACAAAGAAAACAAAATTAAAAAAAGTATTCGTATTATGTTTATAATGCTGATGGCCCTGGACTTGCAAATCGCGCTCTCTTAAGTTGTGGATCCAAATCGTCGTCCGAATCGTCCGAATCTGACTCTGATTCAGAACTTATGGTGTCCACAGGCACGTTGCTTCCAGACTGCCCTCCATCATCAGCTCTTTCTTCTTCAAATACTTCATTAACATCATACAGGGTGATCTTGTGACTCCACCAGCATACCTCTGCAAGCAATGCATCGAAGTTTTTGTCTTTGTACCGTTTTTCCATGGGCATTGTGGTTTGGTGAAACCGTTCTCCTTGCTCATCGGATTCGGTAGGGAGTTGTTTGATAAAATCGTCAAAATGAAAATGAAGAAAATTCAGCTTTAATGTCATCGATGCGCCGATTATCTCAAAATAATGCAGCATTTCTTTCACCCATTCTCTTGGTTGCGGTTCCGCGTCTCGATCCCATCCCAAGACTCTGGTGCATACACGCTGAAGGTAAATCCATGCCATTGAATGATTTTCATCAAGCGATGAATCAAAGTTGCTCTTGAATAGCTTTCTAATGTCAGGGCCATTAAGTACGCCTGTTAAATGAAAACAAAAAATAAAGACAGAAAAGAAAACATTAACATAGTGTAAATAGTACAATTAGGTGAACAAAAATTCGTTTTAAATTTACTACAATACCTTTTTTAATTTTGTCATCCCTACGCTTTGGGAAAACGCTTTTCAAATAGTCGAATGCGTTTGGACAATTTACAACGGCCACTTCGATGAATTTTGTAACAATTCCCAATTTTATGTGGAGCGGTGGCAGCAAGATGTCTTGAGTATTGTCAATTAAAAGTGCATTCTTCAGTCTATGTTTTTGTATTTGTTCATCCACACTTCCTCTTGGCCTCCACGAATTACATTGGAATTGATTCAGAGGTGAGCGTGAATCCCAATTACAAAGAAAACAAAATAATTTTGGGAAGCCGCCCTTATCGATGATCCCTTGCAAAATGTTGATGACCTTCAAATCACAGCAAATCTTCCATTTATTTTCGTAATATTTGATTTTTTCCATTATATCTTTCAATGTTTCATAGCTTTCTTTCATGTTGATACCCATTGCTAGCGGAATGGAAGGTTTTCGGTTCGACACATGCAACAACACTGCTTTCAAGCTTGAAACAGAACCATCAATAAATAATCTCCACTCACTAGCGATGTAGTTCATTCCCATTTTTACCACCAAAGCTTTTATATCGTTGCAGTAAGCGAACGCATTGTCATCATTTAGAGTGTAGAGCATCTGAAATTCAGCTTGTCGTTTGCGGTACGCCGTAGAGTTAACATTAGCATGTGTGAGTTTTCTTTGCTTTAAAAAAGCTGTCAAAAATATTGCAAGTCGCTGCGATAATCCCAATATGGCCACAATGAAATCCATTTCCATTTGTGTTATTAGTTGTGGTCCATCTCTTCCCTGTTGGGGCTCATAATCGGTATCAAATGGATCTTCATAAGTAACACCACTTGCTGTACTCATTGCTGTAAATTCTGTAGTAAAATCTGGAGTTGGCGGCCTTCGTCGAAAACCAATGTATATGCTCTTTTGAATTCACTAGTTTAAAGATTCTTTTCCTTCTGAAACCTTGTAGATGTTTTTTTCTGGTTTGATGACCGCAAACGTAGCAAAATAAATCAATTTTTTCACACTGCATACTGAAACTGTCAGTTGCCACTGTTGTGTACGAATTATGTTGTAGCACTTTATATAACTTTCATTGCGTCACTTTTTTCACTTTTGCGTACTACCTAAACAGTGTTAAGAATCATCTCTAGGAAGTTTATATGTTCTAGAAATTTGTTTATTGAGATCTTAGGTAAATTTTTGTAGTTGATTGTTTCCTTGAATTTTGAACGGTTTGCTACCTATGGACCTGAACACGGGAAAAAAGGTAAAAAAAATCGAATTTTTTTAAGTTTTTTGCGATTTTGATCTGGAAGGTGAAAATTTTTTATTTTATATGTTCGCAATTTTTGTTCTTTATGACAAGAGCTACAACTTTGCCTCAGAGAGTAAATCGAAATTCTGAACGGTTTGCAAAATATGAGCCCGAGAAAATTATCACTTCTTTGCGAAAATGATACCGAGGTCCCAAATCTTTGGCGGCCCATAAACAAAAAAGTGCATGACTTTGGGAAAAATTGGGAGACACGGGTCTTTTTTTTTTAGTCTTTTATCACGTAGTGGTGTCCGTATATGGTTATTTTTTTTCGTGTTGCACTGTGTTATTTTGCGTAATCTCAAGTAATCGTTATTATTTTTTGATTTTTTGTGATCACATGATAACGATTACAAACAGAAAAGAATCGTACTTAATCAATTATTTTACCTTTTTGAAAAAAAGAATCGAATAAGTAATGATTACGACGAGTAATCATTACTTAACAGCTATGAGTGAGTTGGAAGCGAATTGTGCATGCAAGTAATATTAGGGCGATGGCACAAGTTTCGAACAATGCTGCATTTATTTGTGTTGAATAAGTTCACATTAAAGTCACCCAAGATTATAGAGTTGGCATACATAATCAAGAGATCTCCCAGCGATTCTTCCATGAAGGCAGTATCACCATAGGTGAGATATACCACGCCTAGTAAAATTTTTTCAGAATTATGTCTGACTTCAATAAAAATGGCCTCGCACACACCAAAATTTAAATTTTCGAACACAACTTTGTATTTAATACGCTTGGAAATATAGAATCCATCTCCACCTACTCTATCGATGGGACGATCAATGCCCCAAAAACTTTAGCCAGGAATCTGAATGGATATAGATACGGTTTCTGAGATACCGACAATATCTAGAGAACACTCTTCCAAGATACACTTTATTTCATCTAGGTTTAAAGAACGAGAGGAAGGCTTTAAGTTTTGACAATTTATACGTCCTATGTTGAGGTTTTGTTGGAGATGTTCCAAATTGGAGCGAAGGTAGGAGTTATCGCTTACTACGGGCCCTAGGTTGATGTTATGTGATATCATGAATTGTGAGAAGCTGTGGATAAGGTCGAAAAGTAGTACAATTAGTAGGTAAAGGGTGTTTTTTTTGGGGTTTGTTTTTCGAATAGAGATAAAACTGGCATTTTGTGGTCAAATCTGGCAACTCTAATGTCATTTATGTTCAGTTTGGTTTGCCATTTCATCATGAACAGGTTGACAAAAGAACAACACTTGCAAATCGTGCAAATTTATTTCGAAAATAATGGTTCAGTTCGCGAAGTTTACCGCAAGCTCCGTCCATTTTATGGTCGACATAATCGTCCATCAGAGCAATTAATTCGGTTAACCATGGGTCGTTTTCGCACTACGTTTACTCTATGTGATAATACGCATCCGCAGAGACGTCGAACAGTGCGCACCGAAGAAACAATTGCCGCTGTGGAGCAAAATGTTGAAGAGGACCCGAATGAATCGATTCGCCACCGTGCACAGCAATTGGAGCTTTGTCCATCAACTTTATGGAAGATTTTGCGCAAAGATCTTGGCTTGCGACCTTACAAGATCCAGCTTGTGCAAGAATTAAAGCCGCGAGACCATGCAATGCGTCGTGATTTTGGTGTATGGGCCGAAAATGAGATTGATCTCGATGCTGATTTTCATCGCAAAATTTTGTTCAGTGATGAGGCTCATTTCTGGTTGAATGGCTACGTCAACAAGCAAAATTGCCGCATTTGGAGTGAAGAGAATCCACATGAGATCCTTGAGACGCCATTACATCCACAAAAACTGACTGTTTGGTGTGCTCTATGGGCTGGTGGAGTCATTGGGCCATACTTCTTCCGAAATAATGCTGGAGAGTCAGTTACCGTTAATGGAGACCGGTATAGAGCCATGATAACCGACTATTTTGATCCCGAATTGGATGGCATGAATGTGGATGAGTTGTGGTTCCAACAAGACGGCGCTACATGCCACACAGCGCACGTCACAATCGATTTATTGAAGGAAACATTCGATGAGCGCATAATTTCGCGGAATGGACCTGTCAATTGGCCACCAAGATCGTGTGATTTGACACCATTGGATTATTTTCTTTGGGGATATGTGAAGTCGCTCGTCTACGCCAACAAACCAGAAACGTTAGGGGACTTGGAGGCCAACATTCGTGGCGTTATTGCCGACATACGGCCCCATATGCTCGAAAAAGTGGTTGAAAATTGGACCTGTAGAATTGGCTTTATTAGAGCCAGCCGCGGCGGCCACATGCCCGAAATCATATTTAAACATTAATGGCATAAAATTATCCTTCCAATAAAGCCAAATTGATGGACATTAAAACGATTTTCTTGTGTTTTATTTCAATTCGAAGTTCTATACCTCTAAAAAAAACACCCTTTACATAGGAATGATAATTAATGCAAAATAACAAAATTGAATTCGAACATTTTATCAAAATTATAAACATTAAATTTTGATGAGCGACAATGAAAAAGAATCGTTATCGAAAAAAGTTCGTAAAATTCATGAATAGTAGTAGTGATAAGGAAAAGTTAAAAGTAAAAATTTAAAAAGGAAAATATATGATATTAAAAAACTATGGTGAAAAGAAAAGAAAACAATATAAGCATTGAAGTGGCCTTTATTTTCAAAAGTGTCTTTTTTTTTAAACGATCCTCCTAAAAATATGCGAATAGATAGGAAATTATGAAATATAAAATTTCAGATCCATCCGTAATGATTGAGGGTTTTCTTGACAAGCCGGACGAGTTATTGGAAAATATGATTTTTTTAATTTTTTTTCTTTTACCCACCTCTGAAATGAAAAAAAAAAATAATACATATGCAATAATCGATTTTCTTCTCAACAAATAATGAAGTTACAGTCATTTATATTTTTTCAAAACCAATCATTTTTATTTCCTCAAAAATATTTCATATTGAATTTTCAATTTATATATAAAAATGACTGACGTCCGTGTGTACGCGCATAACTCAAGAAGGGGTCGTTAAATTTTTACAATTTTGAGCTTGATGGATTCGTATTGGCCCAAGGAAGGACACTATGTAGAAAACAAAATTTTCACACCCTCTTTTACCGCCCACAAATCAATAAAAATGGTATATTTCCGACAGTTTTGGTCGTATTAGACTACAATTTGGTTATTTAGTTTGTATGCTCACTGTCGGAAACTGTACTAAAACTGGGTTGCCACACCTCCCTTTTACCGCCCACAAATCAATAAAAATGCTATATTTCCGATGGTTTCGCCGTATTAGGCTACAATTTTGGAGTTTAGTTTTTATACTCACTGTCGGCAACTGTACTAAAACTGGGCTACCACACCCCCCTTTTACCGCCTACAAATCAATAAAAACTCTATATATCAGAAGATTTTGCTGGTATTATACTAAAATTTGGTATTATAAATAAATTTTAAAATTTTTATACTAATTTATTTTGTTGGCTTGCTGTCGGAAACTGTACTAAAAATATGTTTTACCACCCACAAATATATGAAAATGCTATATTTCAAACGGTTTTGGTCACAATAGACTAAAATTTGGTAATTGTGTTTGTCTTTCAAAACTACACCGTTATCTATTGAAAAAGTAGAAACATCGAATAAAACAACGTTTGCCGGGTAGCTAGTTTTCATTAAAAACGAATTGTTTTTTCAATTCGTTTTTTGGAGTAGAGTAATAAAAAGTAGAGTAAATAAAAGTAAAAATGATACAATATTAATATGCGCTTGTAGAACTTTTTTTCCACTTGCAATAAGTACTGATTTTTTTCTTCTCTTTATGTTAATACTTCATTGCATTCTTCAATTAATTTTACTCTACGTTCTGCTGCATCATTCACTACATTTAAATTATGAATTTTATTCATTCTTTTCTTCATTGTCGTTCCACTTAAAAGGGTCTTCATTTAAAACTAGTACGAAATGATCTTTGGGTCGAAATTAAAATTCGTTAAACCTCGTCCGAACCGAAGTAAATTCAAAGTCAATAAAATGTTTATTTGTAAAAACATTTTTCTTCATAGTTTTAACAGAAAATATTCGCTTTTGTTTTTTTATAGTTACTTTGTATGGGAGATAGGTGGGGTTTTCACTCGATTTCGTTGAATTTCATAGTCAGAGTGCATATTAAATATTAAAGCTTATTTGCAAAATTTCCATATATTAATTTTTATGGAATTAAAAGAGATTTTACCTTTTTGATAAAGTCACTTTGTATGCGAGATAGGCGTGGTCTTAATTCGATTTGGTTGAATTTCATACACAGAGTACATGTTATATATCAAAGTTCATATGCAAAATTGCAAGTCCTTATTTAATTTTTGTTGAATTTAAAGAGATTTAACATTTCTGATAGTCACTTTTTATGGGAGGTAGGCTTGGTTTTCATCCGATTTGGTGTAATTTCATACTCTGAGTGTATATTATCAAAGCTCATATTTTAATTCCATATATTAATTTATTCCATATAATAATTTTAATTCCATATATTAATTTTTATGGAATTCTAAGAGATTTTGTCGTTTTGATAAAGTCACTTTGTATGGGAGGTAGGCATGGTTTTTTTATTTTTTTATTTATTTCTTTATTCATGTGTAATTCAAAAGCCACCATTGACAATTAACAAATTACAAGTAAATACAGCGAGTATGAAACTTATAACTAAAATATATATGAACGTTAATGAATTATTATGCTTACTAGAAACAAATATACGACTCTCAAATACTCGAAAAACACACACCATCCTTAGCGATATACTAATTTAGCTTGTGAATTATGTACAAGATTAAAAGACGTTGACGTAGGCCCATAGCATAATTAGTGATAAGCTCGAGAAATTAAATTCAAGAAATACTTTGAATATGTGTCAAGAGGTTCCTTTTAAAGGCAATAGCCTATACCGAAAACAATTTTAAACTTGGATGCAGTCCATTCCAGATTCTGGATACCCTTATGAGAAACGATCGCTTATATAACGACATAGCAATTTTTGGATACAATATCTGCCGATTTGTAATCGATCGCGAAAAAATAAATGTTTTCACTAAATAAGACGGAATTTGGGTTTTCATCATTTTATAGAAGTATAGCATCAACCTACACTGTATGTAAATGGGAAAAGAGGTCACCGAACCATCTTCACGCTGTTTCAAATTGTACAGAAAACGCATCATTCTATTGAATAAAATTTCAATTCTCCTTATATTGTCATTTAAAAATTTTGTAATTTTTTTATTTCGGGAAAAGGTAAATTTTCTCCGAAAGTGGTAATTTTTTTCCCAAATAGTGGTAAATTTCAGTTTGCCTCTCTGGCAATACTGGTTGCTACCAAGAATGATAGAAACAAGATTACGCGTTCCGCAACTGAGAGAGAGAGAGAGCATGACGTTACAAGCGATATTGTCAGACTTTGGAATAATTTTACTTTGGGCCCACGCCTAAATATTTTTTTTTCTTATTTTTATAATATGTACATGGACCTCTTAAACCTATTGGTGCAATAAAATTTTGTCATTCTCGAATGGTTTAGGAGATAAAATCTTGAAAGTTTAAAAAATTCATATTTTTCGTATACGAAAATATTCATATTTTTATACAGAAGAACAGATATTTTTACTTTACTTTTCCGAAAGAATTTATTTTCAATTTCGTCAATTTGCCTTACCGATCGCACATTTGCATACGTTTTTGTCAAGCTTGTTACATGGTATAATTATTGAGGTGAACTTGCTAGATGAGAGCGTACAGCCGCGATTGTCAAAACGAAGTTGACAACTTATATAAAATCTCGAAGCTATGAGAAAGCAAGAATTGGCGAAATGTGAACAAAGTTAAATAGTTGAAGCTGTCTTGTTGTTTTAACTAAAAATTGTTAAAAATGGTTCTTTTTCGTGTTTTTATTGATATTAAAGTAATCTAAAATTGCTTCAAGCCAAACATCATTGAAAATTAAATAAAAAAACTATTGACTGCAAGCTGGGAGCGCAACAGTAGTAAGTTGTTAGTACATATTCGCCACACAGCTTATTTTGACAATATCGGCAGTAATGAAGAAGGGAGCACATTCAGCCCTGAACATACATTTTGTGTAAAGCACACCTAAACTCAGTAGAGAAGTTGGCTGCGACAAAGAGAACGAAAAGAAAAACAAGAATAAAGGCAGTGATTGTTGAAGTTCACGCAGTGAAGTTGTTTAGGTTAAGCGTAAAAAAATTGTGTGCATCTTGAAAGCGCACCGCACAGCGCGCTTGTAACTAGGTTGCAATGTTAGACGTTAATTGAAAAAAATTAACGTTATTTGCATAGCCAACATCGTTATTTTATATTTATTTGCACAGTGATGATAAAGAATAAATCGTACAAACCGGCACATATTGAAACTCGATATAAATTCGTATCAAAATCGAAACTGGCGAAACCAAAATTTGATGTAAGGGAATAGTAACGAATTTTTAACGACAGTTCGAAATAGTTACGAATTAGTAGGAATTTCGATAAAGTCGTTAGTTTGGTTTGCCGGGTAAGCACATTGAGTAAACCAACGCAAAGAGGATACGTTTTACTCAGCACAGCACGAGTGATTCTGGAATCCACATCTGGAAAAACAATTGAATGTAGAGCTTTCCTAGATTCCGGATCACAAATAAATATATCCGAGCGAATCATCAAAATGTTGGGAACAAGTTGCAAACGAACATCTCTTCAAATTGAAGGAATAGTAGAGGGAATAAAAATAGCTGAGAAAAGAGTGTTCACACTAAGATCCAAGCTAAATTTTATGCATACTTTGAGGCCTTTGCGTTACCCAGCATTGTTTCCGATCAACCAACACACAAGTAAGATAACAAATTGCAATATTCCAGCAAACATAGAACATCGGCGAGTTCTATACAAAGTTTTATCAACGAGATTGCTGCCCTTTTGGGAGCAGAATTTTTTTAACGATAACCAAATTTATTATTTTGTTTCGTTGAAGCAAAATAAAAAATTCAAAAGAATATCGTTATCTCAAAAAACGAAAAATATTTATTTAGTTTCGAAGTTAACAAACGTTAAAAATAACTTTAATATCAACAAAAAATTTCGGTTTTTATTGAATCGAATTATTTAATTTTTTCGTTTTATTTTTACTATACTTCCAGCTGTACCCGGCCACGTGTTGCTGTGGCTCGCAAAACAAAAAATATACAATACTCACGAAATGAACATATCAATGAAGAAATTAATGAATTAATTAATAAATATATTTCTACTTATTCGTTCGAACAAATACCCCAAAGAGCTCAATTTAATGATATATTGCACTGAATAATAGGAAAACAGCTAAAAAAGCGAAACCGTCTGAAATTCAGCCTTTTATTGATTTGTGGGCAACGAAAGAAATCGACTGCGAAAATTTCAGCCCAATTGGCCCAGTAGTTTTGGAGTCTATACTCATCCGACAAACGTGGCCTTACTTTTATATGTATAGTTGGGCGACAACAGTGCGCGTTGCGACATTTATATATATACAGTGACTCAAAAAATTGATCGCATGTGTGTAAGCAGTGCGTGTATCAGTATATTGTGTACAAATCATTAAAGCCACTACTGTAAAAGTAACGGTTATTAATTTTGTTATATTATTATTCTCATTTGGCAGTAATATATTTAAAAAAATTTCAGTGCTTATTTAAGTGTTGGAGTGGAAACACTAAAAGTTCATTCGATCAATTTTTTGAGTTTGCTAAAAAATAATAAAAGAATAACCAAACTTCGAAGACTATTTTATTGAATGTGGTCATGAACTTTGATTTTAGAGAGACATGTTTATTTAAGGTAAAACTAAACTAGTTTTTAAGTTTGTAACTACAAAATGTTATTATTTGAAAATTCTTTCAGATGAAAGCAATATCACCTGAAAAGTTTAAGCAAATTGAACATTTCTTGCGTGAGGGTGTTTCTCATAGGCAAATTTCTCGATCTGTAAAGCACTCCATTTCAACAGTTAGCAAAGCTCGCGCTCAATGTGAAAATTTGACGATTAAGAACTGCGCTGGACGAAAACCCATTATATCAAATTTATTAAGGCGTCGAATAATACATCAAATTACACATGGGGTACACGATAATGCTGTTGAAATAAATAAATGCTTGAAAATAAATGACGTCATTCATGTTTTGGACGAAACAATTAGAAATCTTCTAGGAAAAAATGGTTTTAAAGGTCGCTTTAAGGTAAAGAAACCCTTATTGTCTAATCGCTATAAGAAATTGCGGGTCAAATTTGCCCGTAAGTACAAAAATTACACCATTGACGATTGGAACAAGGCTATATGGTCCGATGAAACTAAAATTAACAAATATGGGTCTGATGGGAGGCAGTAGACTTAGAGAAAAGAAGGTGGAAAATTATCCAGTAGACATTAGAGTGTCCCTTATTTTGCGATTTTTGGAAATGTCAAGGGGCTGAAAGGTTTTTTTATGCGTTTTTATATTCTAAGAACGAAACTAAAAAAAATTTTTTTTTACGACAACGTTTACCCGTGCCAATCGGGCCCGAAAGTTTCGAAAAAATGCAAATATTAGACCATATTTGCACAAATTAAAAAAAATCTTTTCTCTGCTTTTTATTAATGTTTTACATTTTTTGGAACACATACATAAGAAATATGATATCTACAAAGTTTTTTTTATGGTGGGCGTGGTTACCGCCCCTGCTGCGTCGAAATTTCTCCCGCAGCCTTTTCCCACTTTTTCATGAAATTAGTGCAATTTAGGTATTAATATCAACAATTAATAAATACATTTTTATTAAGCTAAAAGTATGATTAAATTCACATTATGTACTTACAAAAATTAACAATAAATTAAAAAACTAGTATTTTAACCTACGGCGGGCGCGCAACAAGCTAATACCTACAAGCAGTCTTATTGCGGCTTTTCAACCGAAATCATAGTTTTTTTTTATAAATAAAAAATATCAAAAACCAAAAATGTATACCCCTGTAGGGTTAAATTATAATAAGAAATACAAATTAATTAAAAAAGACAGAGCCTTCTTTGGAGCTTTTATGCTATTCATTATTATCGGAATCCGTCAAGTCTGTATTTTTGTAGTTCTACTATACATCAAAGTCTGGTTTGAAGCTACTAATAGCATAAAACCTCCAAATCAGGATCTGTTTTTTTTTAAAAGATTTGGTCGCATACAAGACAATTAACAAAAAATATTCATTGCTGCAAGTCAAAAATTTGGTCGGCATCTTTGGTACCTTGGCGAAGAACTTGTAGCACTCGCTTTTTTCGATGATGCAGTTTCTATTGAGAGAAAACGCAGTATGGTGACAGCATTGCAAGCTCAGAAGTTTCCATGTAATCATCCAATCGCAAACCCAAATTCTTTAAATGAATGGACAAAAAAGATTTAGAATGTTTTGCATCTTGTCGAACAACAAATCTATTTCGTAGGTTTAGTTTGACATGCAATTTTTTAAAATATGATTCTGACGAATGGGAAAAAGATGAAGAATACCAGAGAGTAAAAAATTATTTAAAAGATCTTTGCATTGTAAATGATGTTGCGGAGCGTGGGGTACAACTTGCTCAAGAATTTCTCGAGCTTACAAAATCAGAAGCGCAGCTTCAAAACCTACTTATTGTGGCCCAAAATACTCGAAAAATATACTCGAACTGTCAAAAAAAAAAAAAAAAAAAAAAAATACATGCTCTCAAAAAAAACTTATAATTAATTTGTATTTCTTATTAAAATTTAACCCTTCAGGGGGCATATATTTTTGGTTTTTGATATTTTTTATTTATAAAAAAAAAAACTATGATTTCGGTTGAAAAGCCGCAATAAGACTGCTTGTAGGTATTAGCTTTTGCGCGCCCGCCGCAGGTTAAAATACTAGTTTTTTAATTTATTGTTAATTTTTGTAAGTACATAATGTGAATTTAATGAAATGTAATCATACTTTTAGCATAATAAAAATGTATTTATTTATTGTTGATATTAATACCTAAATTGCACTAATTTCATGAAAAAGTGGGAAAAGGCTGCGGGAGAAATTTCGACGCAGCAGGGGCGGTAACCACGCCCACCATAAAAAAAACTTTGTAGATATCATATTTCTTATGTATGTGTTCCAAAAAATGTAAAACATTAATAAAAAGCAGAGAAAAGATTTTATTTTTAATTTGTGCTAATATGGACTAATATTTGCATTTTTTCGAAACTTTCGGGCCCGATTGGCAAGGGTAAACGTTGTCGTAAGAAAAAAATTTTTTTAGTTTCGTTCTTAGAATATAAAAACGCATAAAAAAACCTTTCAGCCCCTTGACATTTTCAAAAATCTCAAAATAAGGGACACTCTAGTAGACATGTTCAGCCAACAGTGAAATTTGGAGGAGGCTCAATAATGCTGTGGGGGTGTATGACTTGGATGGAAATTGTAAAGTGTAATAGAATTACAGGAAAAATTACAGCACAGGACTTTATTAATATTTTAAAAGCAAACCTTTTCCAAAATTTGGATATGTTGGGAGTTGTTTTGGAGGAATCGATTTTCCAGCAAGACAACGACCCAAAATATACGGCTAGGTTCCAGGAAAATTCTATAAACGTCTTGGACTGGCGACCTCAATCACCTGATTTAAATCCGATTGAGCACTTGTGGTGGAGATTAAACGCGGATTGAGGGATGGTGAATGTGTGCCACGAACACTCGATGATATCTGGCAAAAAGTCCAGATAAAATGGAATGTACTGCCACAGGATTTATGCAAAAATTTGGTGGAAACCATCCCACGAAGAATAAATGCTGTTTTGGAAGCACGCGGAGGCTACACAAAATATTAACTTTTAAACTCAAATAAATGATCGAATATGTTTAATTAATATTTCTAATTTATTTTACTACAAATTCTGAATAATAAAAAAAAAATGTATTTTTTTATTTAAGAAAAATTAAGTTTGTAAAAATATATAATCTTTTCATAATCCATTTTTTCGTTTTCCTGTAATATTTGTTTTGTAAGAAATTCCAGAACATGCGATCAATTTTTTGAGTCACTGTATATATATATAGAGGCCGCCACTTGAAACCATAGCATTTGGTATGTAAACCAAGTTTCACTTTAAAAAAATGTGCAGCTTAGGGATTGTAATGATTTCTGAAAAGTGGATGTAGATATAGTCCCACTACGTCCATTTTTAGTACAGTTGCCGACAGATAACTATAAAATACCAAATTTAAGGCTTATACGATCCAAACCCTCTGAAATATACCATTTTCATTGTTTTGTGGGCGGCAAAAGAGGCAGCATTTTCAGGCGAAAGAAAAGGGAAGCGGAAATGCGTGAGTGCGAGAAAATTGAGATGCATGGTGACAGGAATGAGGTCCGAAAATTTTTCGAAAAAATAAGACGCCTGGCCGATGGTTTCAAAACCGGGGCCTCTTCCTGCAAGGATGAAAATGGGAATCTAGTGACAGATATCCAGAGTACACTGATGATGTGGAGGGAACACTTCTCTAGGCTTCTGAATGGCGACGACGACAAAAATCCCGCCAATAGAGATGACATACCGGAAAGCCCAATTGTGGACGACAGCGTTGAAGTTCCGCTGCCCGACCATAGTGAGGTCTTGAAAGCTAAAGCTCGGCTTAAAAACAACAAAGCCGCAGGAGCCGATGGCTTACCTGCTGAGCTCTTCAAGAATGGAGGCGAAGCTCTACTTAAATGCATTCATGAGCTCCTATGCAGAATATGGTCGGAAGAATGCATTCCAAACGATTGGAACCTCAGTGTGCTCTGCCCAATCCACAAGAAAGGCGATCCCACAATTTGCGCCAACTACCGTGGGATAAGCCTTCTTAATATCGCATATAAGGTCCTGTCGAGCGTATTGTGTGAAAGACTGAAGCCCATCGTAAACCAGCTGATTGGACCTTATCAGTGTGGCTTCAGACCTGGTAAATCCACTATAGACCAGATATTTACGCTACGACAAATCTTGGAGAAGACCCTAGAAAAACAAATCGACACACACCATCTTTTTGTCGATTATAAAGCCGCCTTCGACAGTCCAATAAGGAATCATCTATACTCCACCATGTCTGAATTTGGTATTCCTGCAAAGCTCATCCGTCTTTGCAGAATGACACTGAGCAACACCAGCAGCACAGTTAAGATCGGAAAGGATCTCACTCCTCCATTCGATACCAAACGAGGTTTCAGACAAGGTGATTCCTTATCGTGCGACTTTTTCAACCTGATGATGGAGAAGATCATCCGAGCTGCTGATTTGAGACGCAGTGGCACGATATTCTACAAAAGTATTATGCTGCTGGCGTATGCTGATGATATCGATATCATTGGCCATAATACGCGCGAAGTCAGTGCAGCATTCTCCAGATTAGCGAAAGAGTCGAGTCGAATGGGTCTTGCAGTGAATGCAGATAAGACGAAATACCTAGTGTCAACAAATAAAAAGTCCCATCGTCTTGGAAACCACGTCACTGTTGACAACATCTCCTTCGAGGTTGTTGAGGACTTCGTCTACCTGGGATCCAGCATTAACTCTTTCAACGATGTCAGTATTGAGATAAAACGAAGGATAACTCTTGTCAACAGGTGTTACTTTGGGCTAAGTAGGCAATTGAGAAGCAGAGCCCTCTCTCGACGAACAAAACTCACGCTCTATAAGTCACTAATCATGCTCGTCCTATTATATGCAGCACAAACCTGGACGTTGAGCAGTTCTGATGAAAAGACTCTGAGAGCCTTCGAGACAAAGATCCTTCGTAAAATCTTCGGTCCAATTTGCGTCAATGGCGAGTACCGAATTCGATGGAACCACGAGCTGTATGAGCTGTACGCTGACATCGACATAGTTGAGCGTATTAAAATCGAGCGGCTCCGCTGGCTAGGTCATGTTGAGCGAATGGAAAACGACGCTCCAGCGAAAAAAAATATTCGATTCGGTGCCCGGTGGTGGTCAACGCAGAAGAGGACGCCCACATCTTCGTTGGAAGGATCAGGTGTTGGATAACCTGATCACGCTTGGTGTTTCCAACTGGCGCCAGCAAGCGCAGAACAGAAATGGCTGGCGCAATTTCTTATACGAGGCCAAAACCGACTTACGGTTGTAAGCGCCAGATAAGTAAGTAAGTAAAAGAGGCAGTGATAAAATCTTTTTTTACAAATAAACCCACGGCACTATTCAAATGTACTGTTGTGTTAAAATTCCAAGCCAATCGGTGAAGAAATTTCAGAGATTTGAGATGTTGAACAAACATAGATTGATATAGATTGATTATATATATAAATATACTGTATCATAAAAACGATAAGATTTTTTTTACTCTTCTAATAATTTCGTTTCCAACAAAACGAAATTTGTTTTGATATTTCTTTTTTTTCGTTTTGAGAGAAATTAAATAATTCTGATAATTGATTTTTCGTGCTTGACGTAACAATAAAAGAAAATTTGTTGATTTCGTTGTGCATGTCTGTTTTTTATGTATTAGAAAAACGACTAGCCCAAAAACCTCAAGTTAAGGGAGCGTAATATATTCATGCGGGATTATGCAATACTTGGGCATATGCAAAAGTCAGTGCTACAAAGTGCTTATAACAAGTGGCTCAATCAACTCAGTTCTCCTACAATATACCACTCGGATCTAGGGCTTCATTTCGCGATTTCTATGTCGATGATGGTTTGATCGGTTCGAACAATGAACTCCATGAATAATGTCAACCATACAAGTTACTTCAAATCTTTTCAGTCAAGGATCAAAAAGTAGATTTAAATTTTAAGGACGTGGATAATACAAAAGGCTGACACGTTTCACATAAAGGTTACTCCGAAGGAAACCACTAATGTCATAATGAGAACTGCATCATCAGACCTGACGTCTTTATGAACTTGTTTCCACCAGTACTTGTAACAGTCAAAATATACATTCAAGAATTATATCAATTAAATTGACATGAGATGGGCCTTTTTTTACAGAATTTCTTAATAGATGGTTACCATTTTATCATAAGTTATCATAAGTTGCTGCAATTTAGCTGTAACTTTGCTGCTTTGCAGAGCTCCTACATTTTTCTCCGGAACTACGTTTTCTTTCGTCTGATTTTCTGCTTTGGAAGGCTTAATTGTTTTATTGTATAAATAAAAGCCCACATGACCAAAAGCCCAAAGAACCCCACATGAGAAAAATTACAAAATGTTCTAATACTTTGGTGTGAGTGGATTATTTTAATAAAATGTACAAATCAATTTTTGGCGCTGTAGCTCTATCAATGACATATTAACGACTAAGCATAACATACAAAAATTATCTTTGATTGAATGAAAGCTGAAATAATACCATTTCTACTCTCTTATTTTATTTTACTATTGCTATTCCTTCTTCACATGAAATAAATGTTGGAAATGCGTCTATATTTCATTTCGCACACATTAGCCGATTTTTAGTTATATGTTATAGATAATTTATTTAAAGATATTTAGTTGTATTAGCAGTAAAATTGTTAAAATGTAATTATTTCTATTTTTAGACGGATTTATTAACAAAAAACAGAGCCTTTGGATCAAAAAAACACCAAAATCAAGTACTCTCGCTGTTTAAGGAAATACGATTGGCATTGGCAACAGCCTTTTTTAATTGGTCTGCGCAGAGAGGTTTATCAAAAAATGTTGTCGCAAGACTTATTCAATATTTTTCTAAATATAAAACAACTGAATCAACTGGAAAAATGGATGACGTAACAATGACTATGCTTATGGCCTTTTTATACTCATGTGATACTAGCTTATTATTGCGACTAGAAAGCAATGCAAATATTGCTTCAAATGTACCTGTTTTACATGAAGCTGGATTTGTTCAAAAGGTTTACGAGGTTTTAACGTCTGATATCAACTGGGGACCTAAATCTCGTCTTCATAATTTTTTAAAATTTTCCTTTGGCTTAACTCTTGCAAGTTTACGACAAATACCGGAAAATCTCCAGAATTCACTTTCTAGGGTTATAGAAAACGATGAGCACTTAATTGATGAATCTCTATCTTTAAAAATATTTGATTTTATTTTTCATTACATTTTGGAAAATGAAATTATTTTCAAGTAAGTATAAAATAATTAAAATACATATTGCCTATAGCGCCATCAATCTCAGGTTTGAATTCTTTTATCGTCGGATACATCTTATATTAACTGATTTCATTGACTTTATGCACTCAAAAATAACTGAACTTCGTGGAAGAGCTGATGAAACGGCGCGGACAGTAATAAGTTATATGAGCGAAGGACTGGAACCTCCTCCGAACCTAGACCACAATTTCGAAATGCTTATGTGTTGCATAGGAAAATTTTATAGACACAATCGCTGTGGCTTGTCACTTTGTATCGATTATTGGGGACCATTGGACCTTTCTTCAAATAACTCTAAAACGAACTCACGATCTGTATCACTATTCAAATTTATTCGATTGGCTGGTGAACTGCTCCCACCATCTTTATTTGTTTCGTACCTGAAAATGATAGCTGGCTTGTCTAGTTGTGAACGATCAGCTCGAAACGCTTTTAATCTACTTAAACAAGTTTCAGGACTTTCGGGCAGCACTGCATTATCATGGGAGCACTTTTTTGGTTCATTGACACGATATTATGCGTAAGTATACCTAAAAATTTCTTATTTTTAATCATCTCATTCGAATATGGTTAAGACCATCTTTCGATATAAGACTATCCATAAGATGAAGACACTTTCTTATTATTGATGTGACTATTAAGTGTTGATTTAATATGTCTATATGTATTAGGGTGGCCCTTAACTGTATGCGCAATTTTTTTTTTTATAAATTGAATATGTGCGGTGCCCTCGTTTGTTTCTTATCATGCCAAAATTATATTCTGAAAATTTCAGGAAAAAATATTAATATTTAGACGTGCCGCAAAACGAAACTTCATTCGAAATACACATTCATATAGGAAAAAATTGTTTTTTTTTTAACAATAATTAAAATTAAGACAATTTTGTGTGATTTTTTAATCAACGAAACATAATATCGCATTAGGCTTCTAATTTATTTTTCCAACGTGATATCATTCGTCGAAAACGGTTGACTAATACGAAAATTACAACATTTTTATTGTTTTTAAGAAATATTTTTTCCGAAAACAAATGAAATTAATGTAATCATTTTTTTTCCAATCTTTTATTGGCGTATGAGTATAAACATTTCTTTCCAAGGAGATATTATGTGTCGAAATCGGGTAAAAAATGCGGAAACTCAAAATTTTTTGTGGAGCAAAAAAACTTTTTTAAAAAAATACTTTTTTCGAAAATACATATGTAAAATTAATTATTTTGAAAAAAGTTTATGTTTCCAATTATAAATTGTATAAAGTTTGTACGTTCCTAACACAACAATAACAACAAAAAATAAAATCTTAATCAATAGATTTGTTTTTTTTTATTTTTTTTTTTTTGTTTATTTAAATTTAACACCGTTTATTATTCATAATTGTTTTTACTTTAGTTATTGCTCGTAGGGCCGAAATAAAATTTCACGACTGTATCCTGGATATTTCTTACGATAGTCCCGAATAATCTACATTTAAAAAAGTAAAATCTTTAAATTCTCAATCAAACAATCAGAAATACATATATACTTTTAGGAGATAATCCCGTTAGTTAGTGTTTTTAGTTAGGAGGCTATTAACCCTATTCATGTCACGCTATTTGAACAACGTAAACTGTCACGGTGTGACTTAGAGACACTAATACAAAAAACATAATTATTTTATTGAAAAAAAGAAAGTTTAATACAAAATATCGTTCATGGAGAATAAATTTCTTTTAATAAAAAGAAAAATTAAATTATTTATAAGCAATGTGGATATTGTTATTAAACTATTAATTTGTACATTTAAGACAAACTATACTTTTCTGTGAATGCTCGTTATTCATGGGTTTCTGAGTATTACCACAGAATTGCTTAGAAAATCGTCCTTTTTTATAAGAGGAACAGTTAAGTTGACGCCTCTTCTTTGATTATACTGTCGATGCATTCTAAGCTGGGTTTCATGATGAGTTTTCCATTATTACGTCTTTTGCAGATACCAGTGTCTTAGAGTCACTACGTGACAGTTCATGTTGTATTTTAATATTTTGTGTAATAGGTAAATATTATAAAAACATAAACAAAAATAAATTGTGTATTACAGAAATAGAATGACAAATAATAAAATAAATTTAACTTATTTTGCTTTAAAACAAGTTTTAAATCATTTATATTGGTTTGAAATTTAATAGTGACCCAAAGACACAGCCTGACATGAATAGGGTTAAAATCAGTTATTAATTTAACCGCATGTTAAGCTGTGTCGTTCAGTACTATTAGAGAAGTAATGATTTTCAGAACATCAGTGTAGTCATTTTGAGATTTCCAATCTTCCGAATGTACTTAAAGAAAATCTGTTCCAATTTTGAAACGTTGGGAAAGTTTCATCGATGGTGGTGATAAAAAGTCGACGATATTTTTATTAATAAGTGTTTGTATATCTTCTTTGGATAAAAATACTCTCTTTCTGCTATCACTTTCAAACTGGTCATCTTCCTGGATTTTTTTAGCCATGTCAACTTTAATTTCTGTTGTTTCGTCGAACAACACAAAAGGAGGAGAAAAGGTACATTTGTCTATCTGGGTAGTACTAATACTCATGGAAACTGTAATTCATATGATATTTTGCCTGTGCTCTTTCTACATTATAATACTCGTAAGATCACAAATAACAAAGCTAAACCAATTTTTAATTATTATACAAATCATACTTCTTTCCCGCTTCTTCTCCTCGAGTTTGCGCTTCCTATGTTTTTCTTTTTTTTTCCCGATTACGTTTCAGCTTCTGCCATCAGACGTCATCAACGTCAATCATGCAACCGGGTCTTCCATTTTCTCTCTGGAGTAGTAAGAACTGGCTGTCTTCCTCTATTCGGATTAGGTGCAGAACGTCCCTGTGTGAAATATCAAATAGATTGTCCAATTCATCGCAGAATAAAGTTTTTTCTGTTGTGCATTTCTGACTTCTTTGTAAATTTTTCGAACATTTGTGCAAATCTAACAACTTTTGAACACATCGATGGGGGAACTCGCAGGTATGCTTGCCTTTTTCCAAAAATCGATGCAAGTTAAGATCACCTTTTATTCAATAAGTAAATTGTAAATGTAAACAAAATTGTATCTTAAAGATTTAAGAATGGTTTTGTCTTAAGATTCTTTTTTTAAGCTTAAAATTTGTTATGTCAGCAAATATTCTGGCTGATGCAATATTTCATCTTGTCATGAAATACTTTTGTTTATAATAAAGCAATCAAGCCATCCTCACTTTTGTTTATATTAAAAGCCTTTAAATAAGAGAATAACTGATTTTTACAGATAGGTTTTTAGTCCAGCTCAGCCACTTGAGTTCCTAGGGTGTTTAAGTGAAGTGAATAAAAAATAATAAACTTGTGATGAAATACTTTTGTTTATAATAAAGCGATCAAGCCATCCTAAGTTTTGTTTATATTAAAACCCTTTAAATAAGAGAAGAACTGATTTTTACAGATAGGTTTTTAGTCCAGCTCAGCCACTTGAGTTCATAGAGTGTTTAAGTGAAGTGAATAAAAAATAATAAACTTTTTTAAAAACACAGAAAGTACAAGTGTTTAATTAATTTGCATTCTTCTATAGTAAGACTTGCACTTAATTCAAAGATAATTTCACTGTTTTTATTTTAAAAAATAATACTTGAAGGACATATATGTTAGAAGGTAACCAGTGTTTTCACTTTTAATAGATTCAATTACATATATTTTTTGTTTTAAATGTAATAAGTTGATCGGTAAAACATAATTGTAGAACGTTAGTTAAAATAATTTTCGAAAAAAATTAAATTTTTTTCGCTCGACAAAATAGTTGTAGTTTTCTCACTTTGTAGCCAATTTCAACGGATGATAGATCGTTTGTGAGATAATGTTATGTTAAATACGATATTATGTTAAGTAGACTAGAAAAGAACATTAAATTGTCTTAATTTTATTTATTGTTGGAAAAAAAACAGTTTTTTCTAATATAAAGGCATATTTTGAATGAAGTTTCGCTTTGCGGCACGTCTAAATATTAAAATTTTTTCTTGAAATTTTCACAATATACTTTTGATATGATAAGAAATAAACGAGAGCACCGCACATGTTCAATTTCAAAAAAAAAAAAATTAAGGGCCACTCTAATATGTATATTTTCGACAATGATAGTAATGAAGTTAAGATAAATAAATAAATAAATGGCCAACGGGCTTGATGTCTCTTTGCTTCTCAAAATATAAAAATTCCCAAATTAATGTGAGGCTCAAAAAATAAATGAAATAAATTACAATAGAAATCGATTTATTTAATTTTTAGCTACAATTTTTTGAGTGGCGATCTTACTTGCCTTTTGTTATTCCAGAGAATAGGTTCGGCGAACATCAAAGGCATTGACGTTCGCTTCTACAACAAAAAACTTCGGGTTTTCCTGTAAAGAGAAAACTCGAATACCATCTGAATTTAAATTAATCTATATAAATAAAAATCAAATGTCGTTCGTTGGTAATTGTATCAGTTGAGAACGACCGGACCGATTTGGATAATTTTTTTTTTAAATGTTCGTAATAGTCCAACTTAGGTTTTTACGGAAAGAAAAATTTACCACGCCCACTTTTTTGATTTATCTAAAATCGGAAAACGGCTACAACGATTTGGCTAATTTATTTTTTAATAAATTAATCCATTAAGTTTTTACTGAAGAAAAATTGACCACGCCTAAGTTTACGCCCACTTTTTTGATATCTCTAAATATAAAAAAGGAGTTTTTGTGTGTAACTATGCAATAGACTCCTAAACTATTCGTCCGATTGGCATGAGAATTTGTGTATAGAAGTTTTTTGGTACGGTGCGTGTTTGTGGGCTATCAATTTTTATCTACCTTGAACACCAGAGGGCGCTGTAGCACAAATTTTTTACAAAACTGCCTAAAACTCACAAATCGCTCATGTGATTGGGATGAAAATGTTATATAGTAGCTGTCATGTACTTTGAGTGTTTTTCTGCTATCTTTTTTGACCCAACTTGAAAAACAGAGGGCGCTGTAGTACAATTTTTTTGCAAAACCACATAAAAATCCCAAACTGTTCATGCGATTAGAATGAAAATTGGTACATACGGGTTTTCAGATCCGATGAGTTTTTCAGCACTATCTTCTTTGATCCACCTTGGACACCAGATGGTGCTGTAGTACAAATTTTTACAAAATCGCATATTTTTAGTGGTTTTCTGAGGTTCATATGCAAATATTTACAAAAATTAAAATATTTATTAAATGAAGTAAAATTAAAAAATTTTCGTTATTTTGACATCAAAAACATGAGCATATCTTGAAAAATGTGAAAAAGTTTACTACAACCACCCAGCAGTTATTTTGGAGTCAATTGAAAAAGTGAACTAGTTCATTTCTAGCGCAGTTCGAAGTAGCTCTGAAAGAGTACAAAAGGCGTTCAGTGTAGAACAGTTAATTTTGCTTTTGTAATCAAAAGTATTGCTGAAAAAAATAAACGCGTTCTGGCTTTTTGTAAATTTGCTGTGCACTAGAGAAAATAATAAAAAACAAAAAAATGGTTATAAGCATTTATAAATAAAATTTCTTCTAAATTGTGGATGGAAAAGATCGTACAAATCAGGTCTTTAGGACCTTTGCTCCAATACACTAAACGTTTATACTTTTAAAATGTTCACTTTAAAACTAGTGAGAACTAGTGTTCACTTAAAACTAAAAAAGAACCATTTTTAGGCTAATGCGAAAGCAACTAGTTTAAAAATGTTCCTAATGCTACTAGTTCAAATATGGGGAAAAAGGAGTGTTTATGGGGACAATTGTCTTTTCCTATGACATCAACCCGCAAAAAGCGTCAGTTTGTTCAATGTTAAAGGGTATTGTAGTGGAACTAGTACTGGTTCTTTTTGGAACTAGTTAAGAACTATTTCAAATTTGGTCCACTTTTCTGCTGGGCATATATATAATCCAACATCGTTGCTCAAAAATGAGAAAAAAACAATCAGAAATTTAATTTTGTGACTTTCGATTCAAATATCTCCGCTGCTTTTTTATACATTTTGTTAAATTTTTTTTTTTTTTTTTTTATCTTAAAGCTTCATCAAAGTACTATGAAAACCTTATTGCAAGAATATCGTTAGTTGAGTATATATATATTTTATATATATTTATATATTTTTATATATTTTTCAAAAGTTATAGCCAATAATCTTTATCCAAAATATATATACAAAAAGCTCTCTGTGTGATGGCTGGAAACTTCAAAATTACTGAGCCGATAGAGCTGAAATTTTGGCAGTACATTTTTTTCAAGTACGAGATGGCTTAAATTTCCGCACTTTTTACCGCCCACAAATCAATAAAAATGCTATATTTCCTACGGTTTTCGTCGATTTTGCTACATTTTTGTAATTTAGTTTGTATGCTCACTGTCGGCAACTGTACTAAAACTGGGTAATGTCCATCTACTAGAAAACTAGGATGGGCATTATATAAGGCGGTGTGGCTCCGCCCATACAATTTGTATTATCGAATAGCTTTGAAAGTAAAAGTAGCAGTACTTACATACAAACTCAAAATGGATTTACTATTTGGTGATCTCCTGCTACTGGGAAACTGTAACGTTCAGTGGAAAATGACAATGGTGTCAAACTATGAGTTTAAGAAAAGTTTTGAATATACCTATTATGTTCCCATATAGTTTCAGGGTGCAGCAACGCGCGCCGGGAAAAGGCTAGTTTGAAATAAAAAACAGGGTGCCTAACCGAGTTCGACGTAAACAATAAAGAAGTCGAAAAACTTAGAAACTGAAATATTTGTTGAAGATTTGCTTAATATCACTGTGCATGTCCAAATATCAAATAAGATAAACATAATTCGGGGATGCTAAATTAAATGGCGTTAACCGTTTTACAATCCTTCGGCCCGCTTTCGAGCAATTCAAGGCTGAAGATCAAGTACATGTTGATGCAGTTTTTGTTAGAAAAATATTTTTAATTGACTTTATCGGCTTTATGTTAACAAGTGAAATATTAACAATTGCCTGGAGAATAATTTCTTAGAATAGTTTAACCCTCGAAACAAGTTTTTCGTATAAAAGCTTTGTTTAAACAAAAACAAGAAAGCTTTTTTATGCAATAGTATTTCCCTGATATACTGGGGATATACATATATACAAACGAACCCAAAGTATCCAAACTTCCGTGGCCATAGCATTTTTCTCGTAATGTATTCAGTTTTTTCTATATAACTCAGGTCAGAAGGTCAATTTCTGAAATTATTGGTTGAAGACATTTACAATCTTTGAAAAATAAACTGAAGAAGGACTTTTGCAATTGTCTTCATTACCAAAGTTTTTACAGAGTCGCATGTACAACATTTTCAGAATCGTTAATTTCCTTTATGCCAAAAACGCCAATGTGCACATTTTTTCACTAAAAATGAGCTTGTAACCGCTACCGATGAGATAGGACAGTGATTGTTTTTTCTGTTGACGAAGAACATAATTTGCTGTGTACGTATGAAAGAAATTTTTTAGATAGAGTTTTTTTCATAGAGCTTTGTTTGAGGTTTATTTTAATACAATTTTCCAACTATAATTGTTACATGATTGCACAAAAAATCTTATTTTTAATGAACTCAATTTCCCAAAAAACACAAAAATTCACATTGGCGTTTTTGGCATGAAGGGGATTACTGGCGATTTTTGTAAATGTGGGTTGAAATACTGAAAATATTTGTAATATTGAAAAGCAGTATATCAGAAAGCTTTCTTGTTTTTGTTTAAGCAAAGTTTATAGGAAAAAATGGCTTTATTTGATTTATGGGGTCAATTTGGAACATGAGAGTTGAACTGCTCTAAGAAATTATTCTCCAGGATGGAAAGTCTATGGAAAAAATTTTTCTAGCAAAACTGCATCAACAAGTTTAAAAAAAAGTGCCTGATTCATGCACAGTGCATTGAATTCTGGTACGTGTCAGTGATCTGCAACGGGTAGCTTTTTTGTGACTCTAAGTATATCCGAAAAAAATAAGTACAAAAACCTACTCAATCCATATCGCACGCAACCCGACTCATACTCACTTCTACGAAGCTGCAATGCGGCGGCCTAAATAATTATGATTATTCTAAATCACGAGTCGGATCGGGTAAAGTTCGTGTTTTTCGGTTCATTAATACTTATAGTCATGGTATAATAATACAAGGTAGCATTGACAGTTGCTTGGGAAACCATCTCCTGTCAAAAAATATACTCACAAAAAAAAAACGCTCACAATCCGCCATTGAAAACACAAACATTGTTGAAAACGTTGAAGTGAAAAAAAAACAATAACCACACTGCTGTGGTTGCTTGCAGCTGCAGATGCATTTCCACAAAAAGCTGTTTTTGACAGGAGATGTTTTCTTGTGGAAGAGAAAATAAGCAGTTGTCAATGCTACCTTGTATTATTATACCATGGTAAGTATCAGCACGTTTTCAATGCTTACCGCGTAAGCATCTTAATTTTTTTTTATTTTTTAGCTGCTCTGATGCGACAATCGTTTAACGAATCGTTGTTTCGGTTTCATTTGTGTCTCTTCGTCGATCAGTCTTTTTTTTTTGTTTATAGTTTCGCTAGTAACAGCAAACGAAAAACAAAACAGATGCTCAATCGTTCTTTCGTTGTTTGAATAGTTTTTGTTTCGTTAGCTTGGAAGATCGAAACGTAACAAAATAGAACGATTCGTTATTGTATATTTGCGTTCTCTGGTTCTGAGTTGAAAATCAAAAGTGTTAACGCACTGTAATATAAAAATTAAAATAAATTTTTGGTTACTGAGTACTGGTTACCTGAGTAATTAAAACCACAAATCTATTGCTGCATAGCCGAATATTAGGCTGCAATAGCCGATTTCTTTCTTTTATCGCTATATTTTGGCAGGCTGTGTTTTAAAAAGTACTTCTTTTGTAAAAATTTAGTTTTTCAAGTTTTAGCTAAAAAAGTCGGTCAGCTGATTTTAAAACATCTGCCTTTATTCCTGTTGTCACTTTTTCTCATGTGAGGTGACGCGTGTCACTGTGACTTTAATTCGTATTCTTGTTGTCACATTGAACACATTTTGGGCAAATTAAAGAGAAAATTTACTCGCATTTGTTTTTTAAGTGAGAAAGATGAGCGAATAAAAGAGGTAAATAAGAATATATAATTAAGGGTTATTTAGCTAGAAATATTATTTTTAGTAAATAAAAATATATAATTAAGGGTTTTTTTAGTTAGAAATATTAATAAATTTTATAATTTAGTGTGAAGATAACGTCCCAAAAACAGTTTGAGGAGATGGTGGGTTTTATGACCAAAAACCCATCGCTCGCTAAGGGGATGAAGTTTACAGACAAGGGGACTGCTGATGGAAAGTGGCAAGCGCTGGCAACCAATTTGAATAGTTTTGGTCCACCAATTAGAACTACTGCAGCGTGGCAAAAAGTAAGAATTCTAGTCATGAAAATCTAGTTGTTATGCTAACAACCAAGTCTGAATATTTAACTCACACTCCATCAGGTAACTTCATCGGGTTTGAGGCATCCCTTAAAATTCTTTTAATTTTTAAATTTTAACTATTCAGTTTGCTGAAACAAATATAACTTTGCAATAAGCAGAAATAGGAGGTTCTTTTATTTCATTTTCACTTGTTCCTCAAACTTACGTCACATGACAACAAGAATACCAGATTTCTAGTGACGTGACGTGACAAAAGTGTGAGAACTCTCACATTGGAGAGGTGACAACAAAAATCAAGGCAATCAGTTAAGCACTTGATTGTAAAATGTCTTAGCAGATGCGTTTACATCAACAGTTGCTAACTTTAACAATTTAGCAACTTAGCAGGATTTAACAGGACTTAAAAATTTTTATTTAATACTTTTATTATGTTTCATAAAACAACTAACTTATATATGAAGATTTTGTCTGCCTTAAATAAGTACATAGAGAGAGAGAGAGAGAGATAGCGTTACTTTGTGGTACACCAAGCAAAAAGCATAAATTATGAAGAGTTTTCATGAAGTTAACCTCTATTAATGGTTATTATGTGCTGTCAAGTTTAGGCTCGATCATGATACAATTAAAAGGTAGGCTTATATTGGAGAGCAGGGTGAGCTGGTAATTTTGAGTTTTTCTAATTGTTGTTTTTTTCGTTTGACGTTTGTAGTTCCTACAGCTTTGTAGTTACAAAATTTCTCATTTGAGCAGCCATCTTAAAATGAGCTTACCCTGTAATTGTATCATGGGCTCGATGAGAAAGCTATCACCGTGAATAATATTTTATCTCTTTTCAATGAGCGCATCAACATTTTTCAGCTAGAGAGTGGCAGCTAGAACTTGAGACAAGTGTAGGAATGAAACTTCCACTATTTTTACTGGTTCATTTGTATGTACGTATGTGTGTGCGTCTCGTAGCTGACATGAAAGAAATATGCAACAGCTGATCTTTTTCCTATTTCATCATATTATGCATGATTTTTGTTGTTTTGAGCATCGCCTTGCGTTGTTTGTTTCTGCGCACAGTTTTGACACCATGAACATTTTTTTGGAATTTTCCCATAAGGGGAAATGCTAAAGATTTCTCCCCTCTTCTGATAGAACAAACTGTTTTCCAGAAATATTCAATTTCCACTTTTCTAAATCACTAAAAAGATGATCAAATTTATAATTTCCCGGAACTCAGAATCCAGAGTTTAAAAAGTCGTTTACTGAAACCTTACAAGGAAATAGTTTAAAAAATCGGTAAAGGAAATTATTTTTCAATTTTTATTTTTTTTTTTATTAATTAGAACAATAGACTTCAATATGTTGTTTTTAAAATCAAAACGCCTAAACAACTGATCGCACGATTCTGTGTAAAAAATGCAATTATTTTTAAATGTTAGTATCTTTATTGAACTTATCGAATTTCATAATTCCTCTAACTTCAATTTTACCTCAACACCCAAGTAAAGCTGCTCCAAATTGATTATATTACACGAAAGATGGAAATTTATGCAATATTATTATTTTTTAAAACCTCGGGCCTTATAAAAATGTCTAGAATTGTTTGTACAAGACGACTGATCTCATCATATACATATTTTAAGCACTTTTGGTTTTTCGCTTTGAAAGAGTTTATTTAAAATATTAATTAAAGACAAAATATATTTAAGAAATTTATGATATAGTAAATTAATTGATTTTTTTTCATACAAAGAAAAATAATTTTTCATACAAAGTTAAAATACGATTGACAAAAAATACGATTGACAACTTTGATATCTAATAGAAGTCACCGAAGAAAACAGTCAACATCATCTTAATTTTGGAAGGAATTTTTCGTGGTTTTTTGGGTTTCGGCTCATCTGAATAGTGCCACACTGCAGATTGTTAAGAATGTCCGTATAATTTTGGCACAAACGATTTTGACCACAATTTCCTTTACTTTTTTTATATTTTTATCATTGATTCATGTTGCTGGACGATAAGGGTGAGGCAAGTTGTCAACATCTGTTTTAACCATAGCTGTTTGTTTAACAGGCGAATGTGGATATTCAGACTGCAGAACAGTTGCAGGTAGTACAGAAGATCGCAGCCAGCGCACAGTGCGTTTTTTCGATTTAAGATGACATTACGACTTTTTTCAAAAACTATAAAAGCTAGAGTAATGAAATTTTGCACCATTGCTTCTTGTGTTAAAATAATCCCACTAATTTTGCTCATATGTAAACTTCAAAAATAAAATAAATTTTTTAACAACAAAATAAAGACCATGCCAAAAATACTTAAGATCGGACAACTTTAAGATTTCCTTCCACACAACAAGACAGTCAAGGGCACTAATTTGATGATATTTCACATGTTCGCTAATTTACTTGTGTGCATGCATGCATGCTAAAAAAAAGGATAAAAAAAGGTTTTCATATTGTGTTATTTGCTGTTTATTCGGAATCAGAACTATCACTCAGACATGGGGATTTTAAAAGACCTAGAACATTGTGAGTTATATTTGATTTTTTTATATTAAGGTGGTTCCCTTAAAGAATTTTCAAATAATCGAATGTAAACAGCAATCTGTGAATAAGGTCAACATTTGTATCTGTCCTTGATATCTTTTTTTGTAAAAAATTCTCTGAAGCGTCTTTTGTCTTTATTTCTGGCTGCTTGAGCCTCTTCGGAGAGCTGACCAATAGGCAATATACATGAAGATATTATTCTTTCACCCTTGCAAAGAACCTATAAATTATAAATTAAATCACTATTAAAGTAATAAAATAAGCCGTAATCTTTACCTTATGAACTGTGACTGACATGTAATACCACGCGCAGGGGCGGTTCCAGGAATATATTTCGGGGGGGGTTTCAAAAATATTTATGTACGTTATATATATAAAGGGTAGTTAAATTTTAAAGGTCGATGTTGATTTTGAATAAAACACAAATTATTAAGGCAATTATTGTCATTTCTTTTTATTATGATAATATTGGTATGGTTCAATTTTGCATGGAACAAAATATCGGCTAAATGGCCGCCGCGACCTCGGCAGCACACCTCCATCCGATGATCCAAATTTTCGATGACGCCGAGGCATAAGTGAGGTTCTATGCCGTTAATGTGCCGAATTATCTCATCCTTTTGAATTGTTGCTGGCTTATCGACGGATACCTTTTCTTTCAAATAACCCCAAAGAAAGAAGTCTAACGGTGTCAAATCACATGGTTGACATCGCCACCACGTGAGATAACACGGCCATTGAATTTGTCGCGCAAAAGAGCCATTGTTTCGTTAGCTGTGTGACAAGTGGCACCGTCCTGTTGAAACCACATATCGTCCACATCCATATCTTCCAATTCGGGCCATAAAAACTTCGTTATCATCTCACGATAGCGAACACCATTCACAGTTACTGTCTGACCGGCCTCATTTTGGAAAAAATACGGCTCAATGATGCCGCCAGCCCATAAACCGCACCAAACAGTCACTCTTTGTGGGTGCATTGGTTTTTCGACAATCACTCTTGGATTATCATTCGCCCAAATGCGGCAATTCTGCTTATTGACGAATCCACTGAGGTGAAAATGTGCCTCATCACTGAATATGATTTTCTTCGAAAATTTATCATCCACTGTTGCCATTTCTTGCCACCATTCTGACCGTGTAAATGCAAGTCTTTATGCATAATGTTCATCAACGACGAGCGTGAGAGGTGCAATTGTTGGGCACGACGACGAGTTGAAGTGGACGGCTCTTCAGCCACATTATTGCGAACAGCAGCAATATTTTCTGCAGTATCTATGAGCTGTACGAGCATGCACTGGTGTTTTCACATCTCCTACAGACCTGGTTTGTTCAAATTTTTGCACGATTTTTCCGATTGTACGCACATTTGGACGATTAAATTGACCGAAAAAATCACGATATACATTTTGATTTGAAAGCCCATTTTCATAATAAGCCTGAATAACTTTAACGGTTCAAATTGAGTTAGTCTAAAATTGAGAAATGTCAAATGAAATGCAGAAAAAAACTTGACATTAAGGTGTGGTTTATATTCAACATCGGCCCTTAAAATTTAACCATCCTTTATAAAGATTAGAGCGGGTTAATTTTTTTTTCAAAAAATCATAGGCGTGGATAATGTTCTACGGAGCAAATTCAACTTTGCTCAAGAAACCGTTAGTCTTAAATCTATTTCGAGCCTCTGGTTTTTCAAAAGAAGGTTATAATTTGTGTTTTGCTGCAATATGTGAAATAATTATTCCACTTATTGGGAAAAACTTTGCTACGAAAAAAATAGCCATCCACATTTCACTCCATATTCACTCCATATGATTGTGTGGTGCTCAGGATTATTTTATTATAAATGCCACAAGCTGACGTTGGGGTGTAGATAATTATAATAAAAAAAAAAAAATAAAATAAATAACTGCCCATTTCAGCCCTTGAAAGGACTTTGACCTAGCTTCTTATGATCAATTGTGTTGTGCGTTTTATTAAGTTTGTACACAATTGACCGAGAAATGGACCTACAGGCTTAAAGCTGACTCCGAACGGTGATGAACGGAATGTTCTTATTCTCAAGAAGCTTTACATGGCATTTTTATTACTCTCTGAGGTTTGCCATTGCCTGCAGAGAGGTGGCGGCCGTACAGAAAAATTATTTCAATTCAAATAATTTTCTGTCGCTGCTGGGGTTTGAACCTGGGTCTCCAGGTTCTTTAACATAGCGGCCAATTATAATAATAAAAGTTATTTCTCTGTTTATTTGACCCGAATACAAATATAAAAGGCCAACATCAAAATAAATAAAAACTACAAAAACCGGAATTTTTCTCCATTACTGTATAAAAAGAAATGTTACGTCTACACTTCCGATACTATCGAAACTGTGGGTTTTTAAATTAAAACTGTGCGGTGTTTGGATATATTTTATCCACAAAAATGCGGTGTTTTTGTGATTTCAGGTTAAGATTGCATGTGTAACTGTTTACAGCTACAGGCGCGATATCGCAAAAACAAACAAAAACTGGAACAGAATTCAGTATTTTAGCAATACGTGTAAAAACAGCTACAAACGTTTACAGCATAGGGGTGTGAATATTTAAAGTAAATTATAAAAAACCAATGTTTTTCTTTTTGGTACTCTTGTCCACATAATAAACATCAGTTCATCACATTTAAATACAAGTTCTTTTAGAATTTCGGGAGGGGTTTGAACCCCCCAAACCCCGCCCTGGATCCGCGCCTGACCACGCGTAGCGAACTAAGTAGACATTTCTAGTTTCAACGGCATAAAGTCCAAAAGCACTGGAAAATTATTTTAAAAACATTTTGTTTGCCTGCAGCTGGATTCGAACTCAGGTCCGCGAAATTTCTCAATATATCAACAAATTTGACAACGCGCTTGCATTCTTAGCCAAAATCATTTTTGACTTTGTTGTAGGAGAATTGCTCCCAGTAGGTTAATTTTCTTTTGAAACAAGTTTTACCGTTCTATTTTTAATTTATTTTTTATTAAAGCAACCATTATTGCTTATTTGTGTTGTATTATGTCTGCTTTGAGAAACTCTGGGAACAAAAATATTCTAATTTTCAAAATTGTACTGATTATTAATCTTCAGTAGGCGCGCGCTGGTTTTACAATCGATTTTTCTGTAACTTTTACTATTTAAATGTAAACATCTAAAATAAAATCATACGTTCAAATTTCAAGTAAAAACAAATAATTTTTTGTGTAATTTAATGCTGTTTTACCATTTTTATATGATCACTTTGTATGGGAGGTAGGCGTGGTTTTCATCCGAATAGGCTGACTTAAAACCTCGACCATTATTTTTTTTATAAAATCTTATATTTTGAATTTCATTAAGATCGCTTCAATATTAGAGCTTTAATCGCCATAACAGACGGATAAACAGACGATCGGACAGACGGAAACATGGCAATACGCTGGGAAAAACAAAAATATATCTTACTAATTTTAAGTACCTTTGTTAATTAACACATACACCTCTTTCACAAACATCTTTTAGTTCAATAACAGAAGTTGTCTTGAAAATTAGTGCGTTTTTGAGGAAAATATGTTTTTAAGCGTTTTTTAAATGAATAGCATCATTTTATAAATCCCTGCACATCACTTCACGCTGCGTTGTTGAAATTCGCAATTTATAAAACGCAACGCTTCACGCCGTGATCTTCAGCGTTGACTTACGCAATATCGTAGTGAAAACAGTACAAAGTTAGCATTTTATAAAACTCTGCACTTGAAATTCGTTCACTTGAACTGTCACTTTCATCACTTGCTCTTGAGCTGCCGTTAGAACGAATAAGTTGGCATTGAAAGGGTAATAACTGTTTGTTTCACTCATATATTCTTAAATGTTTACATATATCGTTTGAATATAGGTAAAAGACAGCAACAACGAACCAACAGTTCGAAATGTTGCTAAAAGAAATAAAAAAACTACCGCAGGTAGCAAATGGTACGACAGTGTTTGGCGTTTATATTGCAATTTCAATTTAATGATGGCTGAAAAGAACAGCTGGTATGGTTGCCAACTAGTCAGAATTTGGTGAATCTTAAATATTTCAAAGATTTGCAATAATGATGCTAGTTTTATTTCACATGTGACAACCCTAAACTGCTGTTGGCTGACAGTTCACCGTGGTAACGTAACATAGCTAACGCAATAACGTAGTGATTAATAAAATGCAGATTTTAAATCAAAGTGATGCGCCGCGTTAGCGTTGCGTTTCATCACGGTGATTTATAAAATGATGCCATAAGTGTTTTTTTCTTATGCGCAACTTTGCGCACTTAATTTCGAATACATTTTCAATGCATCCGGACAAGAAATTTTGTTGCTAAAACACAAACTTGTTTACAAAGCAATAAGAAAGAAACTAAGTGATAGATCGCACTAATAACGAACGTCCAAGTCTATAACAATGTTACGAGCCTTAAAAAAACACAGGTGCGTCGCACAGTTATGCGGAAGGGGCACTCTAGACGGCAAAAAATTCAAAATCGAAATTTTACATTCTGAACATGTAGAACTGTTAAAAAATATCTAAAATATCTAATAATATATAAAAGTATATATTATTTTTATACTTACCTAAGTTATCTACAAAAAATACAAAAATTGTTGAAAGTTGACCCTAAAAGTGATTTTGTTTTTAATATTTATTCATGAATTTTGCTTTAGTAATCTGTAACTCGCTTGTTATAAGTGCGATCGGATAACGCTAGATGGCGTTAGAAAGATAAGATTTCGTACTCAAAAAGCTTCTCAGCGTTTACAGCTTCTTGGCGTTTTTAAAAAGAATCACATCTCTTAAAACTATTAAAAATCAACCTTATTTATAGAATCATTATTTTACTTGTTCAAATTTAAATCTGGTAAAAAAGCAATTTTTTTTTTACCACTGCATATAAAACTTGGTGTAGTAAAAAACTTTATTAAATCAAAAACTTAGCGAAGCAAAGATAAAAGATGTTATGATTCAAACTTTACTTTTTGTCATTGGTTTAATACCAAATAAATATAAAAACTTGTATTTTTTTATTATAATAGGTGTTTTTGTTGGCCCTAATATAAAAACGCTTATGTACGACGGTGAATTTGACCAAATCCTCACACCAATTGAGCTTGCCGCATGAAAAAGTATTAAAGAAGTCATTAGCAATTTCCTAGACAAAAATCGTTCCCCGACTGCTCGAATTTGGTTGATTTCCAATAGTTTCAAAAATTGTGAACACAACAAAAAGTATATAGCGTATATGGTAACAAGTTTTGGTACAATAAAATAATGGGAACCAGAAGAGGGGATTAAAATTAACTTTTGTTTTAATTTTGTTTTTCATAGTTTTTTGTATGAACCTAATGGATCTTATCAGCCAAAGTGCATCCTATAAGGTTCGTTGCTTTTGCTAAGTATGATGTGCCAAATGAGTAAAACAATTTTTTCATATAAAGTTAGGGGGTTACTCCAAGTTTTGTGCGACATTTTATCATCAATTCTGAAGAAGTACGAAATTAACCCTTTAACACATTTTAAAAGTCGACTTATTTCTGGCATTCAAGTTGAACTTCCAGCTTTGGTGTATTCAGAGACTTATAGTATAATTTTACGATAAATTTTTTTGTGCAACATTTTAACCCATTATATCCTTTTTTATGGGTCTTTTTTGCCTTTTATGACAAGAGGTCAAAAAAGACCCATAAACTGGGATTAAAATGTTGCACAAAAATATTTCTCGTAGTATTTTACATAAATCCTCAGAACCCCAAATTAAGAATAACATGATTTGCTATGCCAATTCACTATAAGAATGTTCAAAAAGGGGGAAAATTAAATTCCACCTAAAATTAGACTCAGACGTAAACTTTCAAAACGCCGCACAGTGTCACGAAATGCTCCCTGGGTGATCGAAATTCTGTAACTTTTGAACGGATTGAGATAATTTACTCCGGTTTTTTTTTGTTCGATTGGAAATCGGTCTAGCTAAAAAATAAGTTTGAGCTTCTTAGGTAACAAAACCTGTATTTTATAAAGATATTTTAAAAATTCTATTTTTTTTTTGTTGAAAATCTATGTCACTATGAACACAAAAAAAAAAGCTTGACAAAAAAGCTAAGGGGGGCTTTGCTGGATTGCCCCATTCTCACCGAACAAAGGATTCCGTTGATTGCGTGATTGAAATTATAAAACTTTTTCACGGATGGGAATATTTCATTTCTTTTTTTTTTGTTTTGTTGAAAATAGATGTGCTTAAGAAAACAGAAAAAATATGTTCCGAAAATCGTAGGTAGGATTGCCAGTAACTTAATTAAAAAATGTCAAAACTCATAGAGTCCTCTTATTGCTTAATTGTTTGAAATGATATCATTTCTAACAGAATAAGAAAATTAAAATGCATTTAAATTTTTCTAATTTCTTAACCCGTTGTTGCTCGAAGTACCTTTTAAAAATACACCTTTAAAATATAAAGTAAAATTAGATGATTTAATTTAATAATCATCAATGTGAAATTTTATTTGAAATAAAAACCAAATTTTCCTTTTTCTCCGCTATTTCATTCTAGGTTAAACCCAGAAGCTACCAAAACTTTTATATATCAATAAAATAGAAATCAATAATTCATCAAACTAATGTTTAATGTTCTGTTTTCCTCTATAACCAAATCAATTACAACAAAATACTTTCAAGTAAAAACAAGAATAAAACTCTAATTTGATATATATCTACTTTTTAATCAAGTCTTCTATTTCACCGAATATACCGTCATAATCTTCAGAATATGACATTTTTTCAATACGAAATCATCAAATTTTCTGCAAACTTTTGCACGCACATCTTCCAGTATATCACATTAATATAAATTTAAATTGCCTTCAATTGCTTTACTTTCTAATCAAATAAATGTTATATCTTCAATAGAAATTGTTAAATTATTAATTTTTAATAAAAATGTGCCACAAACTCGTGCTTTTTTTAACTTTCAATTTTAAAGTAAGCAAACCAACTTTTTTTTTAGCTGATTTTTGACAAAACTAATCCAAAAGCATGAAATGAGAACTAACAGTAAACAATTACAAAAACAACAACAAAACAAAACAAAACAAAACAACGATATTTGATTTTTGACGAGAACAATATTTGTGATTTTTTTTTTAATGCAATGGTTATTAAGAATCTTAAAAAAATTATTTTGACTTAAGTCAACAACTTTCGTAAAGGAAACATAATTACATGCTTTTAATTAAAGTTAACTTGACGCAATATCCATAGAAAATTGAAGATATTTGCAAAAAGTGGTGACAAAAATAATTTTTTTTTATATATACTATAATGTCAAATTGTCATATTTAGTATATAAAAAAAAAAAGGAATAGTGCATAAAACTCTAAGTTATACTATTTTGTTTAGTGTATAAGTAAATTATGAAAACACAATACATATCAGGAAACATCGTCATTTTTTCTTAAGATGACAAGTTTGTTCAATGTCCGGCAGAGCCCGGCAGAATATCATATATGGATGTAAAGAGGATACTTCAAGGATTCATTTTATGCATGTCATTCACGAATCTTTTGGAATCTTTACTTTTTATCCTTACCTAAACCTCAAAAATCGTGAAAAATAAGGGTTAACTGACCATAGATATTGTGGTCAAACAGTAAACGATTTGAAAATTTCAGTGATTTTTATCATTAGAGATTACAATACCCATGTTCAAGAAAAAAACAGCAATCAAATATCTTTAACCGTTTATTTACAGGTATTTACATTATTTTATCCCTTTCCGTCCCAAGCAATTTGAAAACGGGCGGATTTCAATAAAATGTTCAGTATATGATAATTTGCCCTAAAAAAACATAAAAATGTATTTTTTGTTCATGTACAATGTTCATGTCCTTAGAAACAGGACATACACATATGTGTATGTTGGGATTTTACATTGTCAAAATGCAAAGATTTGTTTTAAATGGAAGAAAAAGTAAAATTTTTATTTCAGTAAAAAAATGACTACACAACCATAAAAATAAAAAATAAAAACATAAAAAAAAAGAATAGTTCAACGGTATCGACTTCTTATAGCTAGACTAGCATTACGTAGCCCTACTTATAACATTATATCAATGTATGAAACGCCTTAAAACAATTTTTATCAGAAGAAAGGCACAAATAAACATCAAATTTTTCGCAACGAGTTCGAGTACGGCTATTACATTGGTTTAACCGACACGCTGTCTTCAACTTGTCGACCACTGGCCAATGATCCCCTCCATCCAACCGTTTGCTACTTCCGGGTAAAGGCGAGCATTTAGGGTTTATTCTTATCTGTTCTTTTTCAATGCTGCTGCTTGAATTATCTAGCTCATGGAATTTCCTTTTGGGTGTACAAAGAAGAGCTTCTGCAATTTCCAATCGGAATGAGAGTAGATCCTTGACGGATTTCCGTGGCATATTCTTTGACCGACAATCAAGCCGGTACTCCATCCAAGCACTCACGACTGATAAATCAATAAAATGGAGTGCTACTTTTAACGTCCATTTTTTTGACTTGACCCAGGTTCTGTACCACTCCATCATTTGGTCGCAAATGTCCACTCCCCCCATGTTTCGATTGTACTCCATTACGATGGCAGGACAAGGCATCTCAGCTCCTTATTCCACCTTTTCACACTACCCACTGGATCCTGCCCATATGCTGTGGAAGCAAGGGTAACGGATTTGTTATCCTTCCATTTGACCAAAACAATTTTTTCATCTGATCTAATAATCTGATCAGACTCTCTCCTTTTCATATGCTTATCATCTTTTAAATGCACTTTGCGCAAACGGTTCGTTTGAATCGTGCCTGTTCCATGCACATTGGTTTCCGCCAATCGCTCCAAAAGCGGTAACGTGGTAAAATACCTGTCCAAAAATACTGACGAATTATTTGGCAAAGTCCTCACCAAACGAAGGATAACGCTTGGACCTAAACCCAGCGATCGATCTCCTAATGGAGTTTTAGAACCCTGGTAAACTTCAAACTCTAAAACAATTCCTGAAAAATTAAGCAATACATGTTTATATAAATAAATATTTGTCAGTAAACCAGTTTAAATAGTACCAGTTGAAGAAGTCAATACAAAAATTTTTAGACCAACTGGGCGCGGCTTATTGCGTACATATTGTCTAAGTCCAGACGGTAATCTTCCAAGGAATGGCATCATCTGTTCATCTATCGAGTAATTAGCGAAATTTCTTGGAATGGCAAGGCATCGAGATCTGACAGCATCAATGACTGGTTGAACATTCCAGATATAATTTGAACTTGGTTCTTCTGGAGTTTCTGCAGTGTGGACAAAATGTAGGCATTTTCTTAATAGAAACAACCGATTTCGTGTCATTTTTGCAGAGACGATGTTTGTGCCGAACTTCTGCTCCCAGTACATCCTCAAACGAAGGAGTTCGATGCAACCAAAATACAAATGCGGGCCGTATAATTGTTTTATTTCGAATGCATCTGTTTTTAATTCAGTGCCAAATTTTTGGCTGTGATACATATTGGTGTACTGTGCTGCTTGCTGGAAGTGCTCATCAGTAAGGTACCTTTCAAAGTACTTTAGTGGTAGAACGGGGTCCATTGGTTTATGAAAGTTTTCATAAAGTGGACTAAAAAAAGAGTTAAATGTTCCTCTTTTCCATAATAATGGTCTATCTGTCCTTTGCAATGGTTCAGCAACGATATTAGTATCAACTAAATCAGTATCTGTCTTGCCTTCATCATCGGAGTGCGGAGACTGAGTACCCAACACATCCTCAAATTCATTTGATGAACTGTCGGATTCAACGTCAGATGCATCACAAAGTAATTTAAGGACTTCTTCCACATCCGCTTCGTTTTCCAAATCATATTTCTTTGCTGTAACGATGATGAATTGAGTAAGTAAAATCCCATACTACACATATGTGTAGGCACATATTCTGTTTACAAAAATACAACAATCCTTTGCACATATTTACATAATTTTTACATAATTTAAATATTTAATGCTTTTATTACTCAATAATAACAAAATCTTTATAAATTTAGCTAAATATATACAAAATAATAGCACTTACATTTATTGTCTCTCGCATTGCGAAACATGTTCACCTTCTTCGCACGTTTACAAACTCAGAATAAAATAAACTGCACAAAAACACATAAGAGAACGATAAAGAGATAACAAATAATATTGAGACACTGAAAGCAGTCAGAAAAAACAAGACAGTAATATATAAATTTCGCTTCAAAAAGACGTTAAATTTGCCTACACATATGTGTAGGCAGGGACGGAAAGGGTTATAGTTTCGAGCGCTCAAACGGCAAATGGCGACACTGTGCGCCGCACAGTGTTCGAAAATGCTTATTTACGAGCTACTTCAATTGTAATTGCTATAACTACTGTAATATATGAGATAGGGTCTTAAAATTTGGTAAACTGGTAGACAAGGACTGTTTAAAATACATTTAAAAAAGTAGATGATATTGAATAAAAGGGCGTGGCACGGCAATATATACACTTTAACTTGGCAAATATTGATACTAGGGTGTTGAAATTTTGCACATGAGTTTGCGTGGTCTTTTGTAAGCAGGTTGCAAAAGTCGGCGTGCATTTTAAAAGGGGCGTGGCTTTACATAAAATGCTATACGCCTTGCAATATCACCGCAAGGGTAATGAATATAAAATATATCGACAAAAATGGTGTTTAAGCATTTTCAGCAGTGAGGGCACCATGTATACTTAGTATGGCCAGCTAGCACTACAAATTGCATTAAAGGAATCAAAAATAAGCACAGAATAAAAATCACGAAGAACACCAAAAAAGTATACAAATTTAATATAATAATTATACAAAATTTTTTAAAAGAATCAAAACATTGAATGTTTTATTAAAAACTCATAAGAAATTGAAGTAAATGGTAGTTAATTTAACATAATGGCACAAGTAAACATCTTTGAATGATAATTATTCAATGTCACTACATTTGCTAATTGATGTCTCTGGTTCTTCTAACAAAGTAAGTACCTCATGTGTCTATGACGATGTTTTTTTTTTTGTTGGTAGAGGCCTAATGCTAGATATAAAAAGGTCAGATTTTGAATCGGACCAATTTTTCTTGTTTTATGCTCTCGATAGAATTTTTATTCTTTATACCTGGATTCTAAAGCCTCTTCGCACTGCTGTCCTATGGGAGGCAATAGAGACTCCATAACGTCCGGACCATGCAGTAATATTTTGTGAACACTGGTGGGCATCTTGTACCATGGGTACAAGGTAACCAAATGTCTTACCGTACTCAGAGAATATATCTTAAAAGATGAGATTTTATCTTGAACCAACACGAAAGCGCTTGCAAAATCACCGAGAATCTATTGATCAAATCCTCGTCCACTCCCGTGACCTCTGATACGAACTTCACATCCTTAAAAAAATCTCAGTATTAACGTCGCTTGCAGTCCCGCAACCTTGTTTCACCATATCAACTAGAGGCTGGTTCGTTGTCGAAATTGATTTATTTCGAAAGTTTTCTTATGTTCCATTGCCTCGCCACTTCTTCGAGTTTAATCTGCACGAGATATGAAGTATGCAAAAAAATCGGATATGTGCATGCAGTGTGGATAATCCGCACGAAAAGGTGTCAATGTTACAGGGAAATCTTAAAATCTCATTTATATTATTCAAAAATTAATATTATATTGAATTATTATTAATTATAGAATATTATTTTCGCAAAGAAAATATACCCTGACTCTTCTAGGGTTAGGCTATTGAAAGAGTTCTGCACCTCTGTGCACTTATGCGCAACTTTGCGCCACAAAAAATTAATACCAGTTCTTAGTTACATATATGTACAAAAATACAAAAAACAAAATTTTATATTTCAAGACGGTTCATGTTAGTTCTACTCCATCAAATTCTTACTAATATTACTAAAAAATGTTTTTTTATACTTAAAAGTAAATTTAGTTTTCAAAAATAACCATCTGCACCAATAAGAAAAACAATAATTATTTAATTACTTGAAAGATCAGTTGTCATGAAGAAGAAAAAATTTCAGCGTTTCAAACACTTTCACTATTTTCACAATAAATATTATAATAATACTTTTTTCCGCAGCGCAAAGCTCGCATGCGCCTGTGTATGATCACTGCACTTTGAATAGACACTGACACGCAAATCTAGTAAGTATTGAAGCTGCAAGCTTTGAATTTGCTTAATTGAATATCTGAGAATATTGGCATCACACTTTACCGTTATTCTGTGAAATTTTTTTTCACGCAAAGTAGCTCGTAAATTTGAATTTTCAAACACTGCGCCGATACACGTATATTGTTTTTTGTCCTCTCTACCAGAATCCGTTGTCAGAACCTTGTTATTTTTTTCGTGTTGAACAGTGTAATGAGCTCAATGAACATTGCTGCCTTTATTTTATTTTGATAAAATAATATTTCAAAAATGATCAAGTAAAAAATTAATCAAATTGGATGAAAACCGCTTCCAAACAAAATTTGAAGTCATAAAATATATGTAACCATCATAAATTCTAATATACTTTAAAACGAAAGTGAGGTATTTTAACTTGGACCAACCTGAAGTTTACATTAGGTCTGTTTCCGTACGCACACTATGTAACTTGTGGGACACTATTTTCTGCTTCCGTACTTTCTATGCTTAAAATGGGAGAAGAAGAACAAGCATTAAATCGCTCTCTCGAGCACACAAAATGCACAGAGAGTGCTAGAACTCGAGACTTCGAGTAAAGTAAGAACAAGCATCAAGAGGAATAAGCATCAATAAGAAGAAGCAAATTTCAAATTACATTTCATAATTGTTTATGTTTTGCGATAAATAAATTCACAAATTGTGTGCCTAAAAAGAAATTTACGCACAATAAATAAATAATAACAAATAAAAACTAGTAAGAAATGATCTTCGACTGGGCCGAAGTTAAAATACCCCCACGGCCGAACCAAAGTATATTCAAAGTCTTAAGCAATCAATAAAATGTTTATCTGTAAAAACGTTTTCGTTATATTTTTAACATAAAATATTAGCTTTTGTTTTTTGATAAAGTCGCTTTGTATGGGAGGTGGGCGTGGTTTTCACTCAATTTGGTTGAATTCCATACACATAGTACACGTTATATATCAAAGTGTATATGCAAAATTTCAAGTCCATACATTAATTTTTGTGGATTTTAGAGAAATTTTACCTTTTTGATAAAGTCACTTTGTATGGGAGGTAGGCGTGGTTTTCATCCAATTTGGTTGAATTTCATACTTAGAGTGTATTTTGAACATCAAAACTCATATGCAAAATTGCAAGTCCATATATTCATTTTTGTTGAATTCTAAGAGATTTTACCGTTTTGATAAAGTCACTTTGTATGGGAGGTAGGCGTGGTTTTCATCCGATTTGGCTCATTTACGAACTTGACCTTCATTTTTTAGATAAAAGCTTAAATATTGAATTTCGTGATGATAGCTTTAAAATTACGGCTGTAATCGTGATCACAGACGGACAGACGGACAGACAGGCGGACATGGCTAAATCAACTCGGGTGGTGATGCTGATCAAGAATATATATACTTTTCTATACCTACCACCCACAGTGTGTTGTTTAAATAATCTAGCGGAAAATTTTTAAAAATTTAATTTTGTTAATACGCTATTTTTATCAGTGATAAGCAACATATTTACCACTTTAAAATTAAGAAAAAAAAATTGTACCTATAATATTTCTTAAATATTGAATCGCTGAATATAAGAATGAAGCTAATGTGAGTTTGATTAATATTAAAAAAATCCATTTAGAAAATATGTAAAAAAGTAGATTTTTGATTGTTAATATTATAAGTTTAACGTTACTTTTCTGAGATGTACCCTCTTGTACAACTTTTAAAATTTGGCGAATAAGCTTCAGCTTTTTAACTTATACAATCAGTTAAATGTAGCTCCACGTTTTTCCAGCGCACAAACAATTTTTTTCCAAAAAGCAAAGGGTTATAATTTTTTTTTTTTATTTAGGCAAAATGAAAAGTCAAGAATTTTTTTATGTATGGTATAGATACGAGAAGGAAGACCGCATAAAAAAATATTTGTACACATATAAGCAAGCTTTAATATGGTTGAGATTGAGTACATACCCAGGGAGTTACAATTATTTGTAAGCGAGTATTGTGTTAAAGTTAACACTAAATGGAAAAAAGTCATTCTTTTTTGGCGAGGTTCTTAGAAACTAATAAGATCTTGTCGATATGCCAAAACAGATAAGCGGTAACACAAACGACGGAAATACCGCGCGCAGATTTTTTAAAAATACTGCATTGTCTGCAAACATTACTGGACTCAACGAAGATCTTATACATCGTTTTCGAATATTACTCGAAACACTTTCCAGTGAGTCTGAGATAGATGCAATAAAGTCCACCTATCCACGCGAAACAAAAGAAATATATTTTCAACATTACTCCTGGTACTATATGCCTGCAAGCATTCATAAAATACTACCCCGTTCTTAAGTGATAATAAATGCTTGCATTTTGCCTCTGGGACAGTTATAAGAAGATGCTCAGGAAGCAAGCAACAAAGAATACTGTTGAATTCGTGAAAATTTCAGCCGAAAAACTTGCCGAAAAGATTGCAATAGAGATATTCTCCACCACCGACTATCATCAGATCCACTTCTATCTAGTCGCAATATATTCAAGGCAATAAATTGAAGAAGATATCCACTCACAAATGAGACATTATTATTACTGAAGACTCCTGAACTGCTCCAATCTAGTTCCGACGATGACGATTACGGCGATTACGAAGACTATGACGACAACTAATTATGAAAATGTTGAAATTCAATATAAAATTTACACTTTCTATTTCATTCCCAAATCAATAAAATTGTTGTAGGTAGGCATTGCAGGTAAAATACCTGTAAAGATAACTTTAATTGGGTTATTTCCACTAATAATTGAACCTATTACTAATTAATTTGTATTCATTCGTTTGAAAATACAACAAAAGGTTTATTCTTCGCTTATATGGTAGGTGGGCGTGATAATGCTCCGACCACGCCCATTTTTTCTTAAGAATTGTATTGCGGCTTAGAGAATTACCAAAAAAAATTTCAAATCATTATCTTAACATTTAGAATTAAGTTCCGCTAGATCATTCAAATTACACACTGTGCCACGCCTCCTTATGGGCGTTACAAACGGAGTGACAAAATTAATATACCCCCATTTACGTTTTTTAAACGTGGGGGTATAAAAATTAAGTAATTGTTCAGTTTTGCATTGAAAATAGCTTAATAATTTGAGTGAAAGTGTTTTAAATTTTGTGCTGCCGTCTGCAGTCAAAATCAGCTGTTTTGTGCTTGAAACTTACTAGAAGCTGTTTCCGTACTTTTGCAACTATTCTCACATTTCGTTTTTACTCTCTTGCACACATCTTACACAGTGTAGAGTACGGAAACAGACCTATTATATTATGCAGTATGCTCATTATCGGACATTCTAATTGAAAGATAAGAACTATATCCTGTAATTTACAGCGAGATTTTTCAACTGTATTTAATTAAAATAGATATAAACACTTGGTGTTGTTAGAATGACTTGGATTTCTGTTAACAATGCAGATGTCTACTATATTTTCATTTTAAGCAAACTGTAAAATAAACTGATAAGATTATTCAAAATTGTGATATTTGTGTGACCATGGATGTAACATCCAAATCAAATTGCTTTCCAGCTTAGCGAACTGAGGCTGGAAGTTCATTCACTGCATCTCTACTACTACTACTCTACTCGCTGGCGCAATTTACTTTCCAATTGCTTTCCATCTGTCAAATTTCATTGCTGGCAATGAAAAAATTTCAATGGTGGGCATTTCATGTTAAGCAATAATCATTCTGAAAATGTCGTAAAAAAACACAGTTCGCTGCGCTCGAGCGCAATATTGCTAGCCATGAATTGCCAACCATGGCAATTGAGTGGTCTCGATTGGCAATAATTGCCAATTGACAGATGGAAAGCAATAAATTGTTGCCTGTGGAGACGCCCTGTTACGGCAGAGTTCATTGATTGTATTTTACGTTCAGAGTAAGCAGGGCTACAAAATTGTAAAACATTTGATATGTTTCTAATGTGACATTTTTACCGTATTTACACACAAATACTTAAAATATCTTCATTTATAATTACAAAAATCTTTAATCCTGAGTATAAAAAAGTTCTTTTGAGAAATTAACAATGAAAATAGACATTTTTAAGATTTATTTGCAAGAGCCATCCCTAAAAGTAATGAGCTTCTGGCTTGTTTCTTTTATTTCTTCTCTCTGTTCGTTATAAGCATGGTACAATGAAAACAAGGTAGAAGCATTTCAAAGAGGCAGACTGCCGCAACTGTCAAAACTGTCATTGACTGCCCATAGAAAATCTGAAAGCGATTATTTTTTTATTTTTTTTTTTTTTTTTTCATTTTCAAATTACTATTGAAAGACAATTTTGGCTATGAGGAAAAGAGCGCAGTCCGAATTGCGTCTACCTCTGTTATTCTACCATGGTTATAAGTAACGAGTTGTCAAAAAACGCAAATTACGCAAGAAAATTTCAAATATTTTCTACTTTTCTTGCGTAAAATGCATTTTTCCAACGTTACGCACATAAGCATTCGTTGGCATTAAACTATCTTTCATAAGCTTGCGTAAATTGCATTTTTCCAACGTTACGCACATAAGTATTCGTTGGCATTAAACTATCTTTCATAAGCTTTGACACATTTCTATTGGATTGCGTTCAGCGAATAGACGGACGCATATGCAAATGCAACTTCCAGCTTAAGCGGGAAGTTCATTCACTGCATATGCATATGCGTTCGTCTACTCGCTGAACGCAATGCAATAACTATTCTATTTTCCATAACAATGTCAAATTTTTGCAATTAAAATTACTACCTAAAATTCACGATTTCTTTTCTATTAAATTATATAAGTTCTTGCCTTTTTAAAACGTTTTTATTAGCTTCACTTCATTTGTCTGTCCCGTACAAATCTTGGAATCGATTTTTGACCAACTTCCCGTTGAGCTAGAGTTTTGAAATTTAAAATGTAGCTCAGAACTGGATGACAACACAATATTATTTAATTTGTTTCTATGTGCGTTTATTTGTTTTGGCTAAAATGCGAAATTATTATTTACATACATACATACAAATTGAAAATTAAAAAAAAAATTTGGAAAGCTCATTGACATTTTCAAATTTCAAAAATTCACAACTGAAGTGAATTTATTACCTCATTTAGAATGTATTTTCCTGTGAGCTCTGTAGCTCAAAACGTAAAGCGATCGCTTTATTATACGCTAGGTAATGAGTTCGAGCCTCAACAATGTGAATGAAATTTTTTTTTTATGAAACAAATCCAAATTTTTTAAAATTCACCACCGAGGGTGAAAAAAAAAAAATTGTAAAAAAGTAGTAGTTGTAAAAAAGGACTTTGATTGATTGCTATTTAGAATATCTTTAAGTACAAGTTCTGTAGCTCAGAGCGTAAAGCGATCGCCTTATTATACGAAAGGTAACGAGTTCGAGCCTCAACAAGGTGAATGCATTTTTTTTTGTTTTTGTTTTAAGGTACAAATTGAGATTTTTTAAAATACACCACTGCGGGTGAAAAAATAATGGACAAAGACTAAAAAACAGAAAATAATAGTTTAATTAAAAAAAATTTTCAATATACCACGTTTTTAAATCGAACTAAAAAGTATAAAATAATTTCTGCTAGAGTGGGGCTTTAAAAAAAAAAAAAAAAAAAATAACTGGCCATTTCAGCCCTTGAAGAACTTTGACCTAGCTTCTGATGACAATTGTGTTGTGCGTGTTATTAAGTTTGTACACAATTGACCGAGAACCGGACCTAACATGCTTAACGGCGACTCCGAACGGCGATGAACAGAATGTTCTCGTTCTCAAGAAGCTTTACATGGCATTTTGATTACTCTCTGAGGTTTGCCATTGTCTGCAGAGAGGTGGCGGCCGTACAGAAAAATTATTTTAATTCAAATAATTTTCTGTCGCTGCTGGGGTTCGAACCTGGGTCTCCAAAGTTCGTTGACATAGCGGCCACGCACTTTAACCAACTACGCCACGGACGCCACAGAGTGGGGCTTTTAGTTCTCATAAAAACGTGGGGCGCATGCTATAGAGAATGGTAAGGAGTGTTATTAAAAATTCTAATACGTTAGTCAACAAACGATTTCTTAACTCAGGTCCCTTGACTGTCAGGATAGAAGACCTTGCATGGAAGGCAAATTCAAGTTTGCAGACACCTATTGCGTTCAGTCCAGTAAGACTTGGGTTTCAGAATTCTTCAATTTTAATGTTATCAAAGTTATCAAGGTTGGCAAGTTTTTTTGTTAAAAATTTTCCTTTTTATGCCCCTTTGATGAATTATTCAAAACTTATTAGCAATTAAAAATTTGAATATGTGAACTCATTAATATTCCCCAGAGCATGCGCCCCACGTTTTTATGAGAACTAAAAGCCCCACTCTAGCAGAAATTATTTTATACTTTTTAGTTCGATTTAAAAACGTGGTATATTAAAAAATTTTTTTAATTAAACAATTATTTTTTTTAATTGACTGATTAGTTTGTTCAACGGTTGTTCAGACAGTAATGAATTCACAAAATCCAATTTCATATCCGTAAATCATGGACAGTTACGTGGTGGGCTTCAAACCCGACGAACTTCCTTTTAAGCTAGTGGGCCTACTTGAGGATTTGTAAAAAAAAAAAACTCGAAAATTCAAAAATATATGTATGTATAATATATTATCACAAAAATAAATATATTTTTTTTTATTCAGGAACTTACGACAAGAGCAATGTCCTAGAAGTGATACAATTTATAAAAACCGCATATTGAACAGAACTATAAATCCTATAGAAATCGAAGGATTGGTCGCAGTGTTAGGTGTTATACAGTCTGTTGCTACGTATGATGATATTGCGAGAGAAGCCATCTGTGAGCATCCTAACTGGGAACCCATTCATATTCTATTAGGTAAGTTATGTTACTATTACCGTTTTTTATGTACTTATTTTTATTTTCTTTTTGTAGGTTTACTTAGTTGCTCAGTTCCGATTAATTTAAAATCCGAAATAATAAAGACACTAGCAGCGTTAGCGAAGACAAAAGATACCGCAATTCAGATGTGGAATAATTTAGAAGCTTCTCAAATTATTTCTACCTTGCCATCTTCAAATTCATATAGTTAAGGATTACAGTTAATTTGTTGTATTATTATATTATTCTGTATATTTTATTTTTAGATATGTGCAGTCTCGAAACAGAAATCGATCAAAATGAATGTCGCAGTGAAACTTATCCTCTTACTCAGAGTATTTTGGAACTGTTGTACACTTTGTTTACTACAGAAACTCCAAAAAATCTAGGTGCAGGCACTCGTAATGCTGGTCTTGAGCCGTATCTAGCATTCGTTATCAATGGAATATTTCTCAAATTTTATAATAGGTATGTAAAGCAGTAGCAAATATATTCATGACAAATTTTTCTTTGTTGATATTCTGGAACCTACACCAGAATTTCGAAGCGAAGAATCAAATCAGTACACTCATACGCGCAAACCTAAATATGTTTACTTGAGCTGGATGTTAGTCGATTATTTCTGAAAACAAAATACTTGATAACACTAGATTTGTGTGAGTAGTAATAGCGTCTTATCTTGAAAAAAATGTCAAAAGTATTAAGTGAAAAGCTTACTTACTTACTTATCTGGCGCTTACAACCGTAAGTCGGTTTTGGCCTCGTATAAGAAATTGCGCCAGCCATTTCTGTTCTGCGCTTGCTGGCGCCAGTTGGAAACACCAAGCGTGGTCAGGTTATCCAACACCTGATCCTTCCAACGAAGATGTGGGCGTCCTCTTCTGCGTTGACCACCACCGGGCACCGAATCGAATATTTTTTTCGCTGGAGCGTCGTTTTCCATTCGCTCAACATGACCTAGCCAGCGGAGCCGCTCGATTTTAATACGCTTAACTATGTCGATGTCACCGTACAGCTCATACAGCTCGTGGTTCCATCGAATTCGGTACTCGCCATTGACGCAGATTGGACTGAAGATCTTACGAAGGATCTTTCTCTCGAAGGCTCCCAAAGTCTTTTCATCAGAACTGCTCAACGTCCAGGTTTGTGCTGCATATAATAGGACGAGCATGATTATTGACTTATAGAGCGTGAGTTTTGTTCGTCGAGAGAGGGCTCTGCTTCTCAATTGCCCATTCAGCCCAAAGTAACACCTGTTGGCAAGAGTTATCCTTCGCTTTATCTCAATACTGACATCGTTAAAAGAGTTTACGCTGGATCCCAGATAGACGAAGTCCTTAACAACCTCGAAGGAGATGTTGTCAACAGTGACGTGGTTTCCAAGACACCTGGGACTGTTTATTTGTTGACACTAAGTATTTCGTCTTATCTGCGTTCACTGCAAGAATCATTCGACTCGACTCTTTCGCTAGCCTGGAGAATGCTGCACTGACTTCGCGCGTATTATGGCCAATGATATCGATATCATCAGCATACGCCAGCAGCATAATGCTTTTGTAGAATATCGTGCCACTGCGTCTCAAATCAGCAGCTCGGATGATCTTCTCCATCATTAGGTTGAAAAAGTCGCACGATAAGGAATCACCTTGTCTAAAACCTCGTTTGGTATCGAATGGAGGAGTGAGATCCTTCCCGATCTTAACAGTGCTGCTGGTGTTGCTCAGTGTCATTCTGCAAAGGCGGGGGCGTTGGACGTGGGTCGTGGCACTTTTTCAGCAGACCAAATTTTAGGTATAACTTTCAAGCTATAAGTCATACATTAATGAAACTCGGCTAGAACGTACTATTTAGTCGTGTCTTTCGACTGGCAAAATTGAGCAAGTATAGGCCAAAGGGGTGTGGCACCGCCCATACAATTCAAATTTATGATATCGAATAACTTTAGAACTAAATGCCGTATAATAATGAAATTCAGTATGGAGTTGCCACTTGGTGATATATTTCTACTATAAAACTGGGATGGGCTTTGGAAAAGGGGGTGTGGCTCCGCCCATACACTTTAAATTTTTGATATCAGATAGCTTTGGAACTAAATGTATAACAACGAAATTCAGTATGGAATTACTATTGGGTAATATCCTTCTACTAGAAAACTGAGACGTCATTGAAAAAGGGGGTGTGGCTCTGCCCATAAAAAATAAAAAATAAATAAATAACTGGCCATTTCAGCCCTTGAAAGGACTTTGACCTAGCTTCTTATGATCAATTGTGTTGTACGTGTTTTTAAGTTTGTACACAATTGACCGAGAACCGGACCTACATGCTTAACGCCGACTCCGAACGGCGATGAACGGAAAGTTCTCGTTCTCAAGAAGCTTTACATGGCATTTTGATTACTCTCTGAGGTTTGCCATTGTCTGCAGAGAGGTGGCGGCCGTACAGAAAAATTTATTTTAATTCAAATAATTTTCTGTCGCTGCTGGGGTTCGAACCTGGGTTTCCAAAGTTCTTTGACATAGCGGCCACGCACTTTAACCAACTACACCACGGACGCCACAAGCCAAAGTGGCTCTGCCCATACAAGCCAAATTTGCGATATCGAATAACTTTGGAATTATAGGTAGCATAGCCTCGAAATTTGGTTACAATTTACACGAGTCGTTCCACTTAGAGATAGAGATAGAGATAGAGATAGAGATAGAGATAGAGATAGAGATAGAGATAGAGATAGAGATAGAGATAGAGATAGAGATAGAGATAGAGATAGAGATAGAGATAGAGATAGAGATAGAGATAGAGATAGAGATAGAGATAGAGATAGAGATAGAGATAGAGATAGAGATAGAGATAGAGATAGAGATAGAGATAGAGATAGAGATAGAGATAGAGATAGAGATAGAGATAGAGATAGAGATAGAGATAGAGATAGAGATAGAGATAGAGATAGAGATAGAGATAGAGATAGAGATAGAGATAGAGATAGAGATAGAGATAGAGATAGAGATAGAGATAGAGATAGAGATAGAGATAGAGATAGAGATAGAGATAGAGATAGAGATAGAGATAGAGATAGAGATAGAGATAGAGATAGAGATAGAGATAGAGATAGAGATAGAGATAGAGATAGAGATAGAGATAGAGATAGAGATAGAGATAGAGATAGAGATAGAGATAGAGATAGAGATAGAGATAGAGATAGAGATAGAGATAGAGATAGAGATAGAGATAGAGATAGAGATAGAGATAGAGATAGAGATAGAGATAGAGATAGAGATAGAGATAGAGATAGAGATAGAGATAGAGATAGAGATAGAGATAGAGATAGAGATAGAGATAGAGATAGAGATAGAGATAGAGATAGAGATAGAGATAGAGATAGAGATAGAGATAGAGATAGAGATAGAGATAGAGATAGAGATAGAGATAGAGATAGAGATAGAGATAGAGATAGAGATAGAGATAGAGATAGAGATAGAGATAGAGATAGAGATAGAAATAGAGATAGAGATAGAGATAGAGATAGAGATAGAGATAGAAATAGAAATAGAAATAGAAATAGAAATAGAAATAGAAATTGAGATTGAGATTGAGATTGAGATTGAGATTGAGATTGAGATTGAGATTGAGATTGAGATTGAGATTGAGATTGAGATTGAGATTGAGATTGAGATTGAGATCGAGATTGAGATTGAGATTGAGATTGAGACTGAGACTGAGACTGAGTTTGCGATTCAGATAGAGATAGAAATTATTTCCGCCACGACAGCAGCGCGTCGGATACCAGCTAGTATTATATATAAAACATTTGAAATCAAACATAAAAAAAAAATCTCAAACCTTTGGCTTGTGTTTGCTAAGAAGGAGAATATATAAGTATTTCTCCTTTAAATCAACAAAAGAAAAAGGTTTTTTCTGTTTATGTGGGTCAAAAATCAGAAAAATCCATAACGTTTTTCAAGTCAAATTTAGAAAATCGTCAATCTATTAATTTCCGTCAGTAATTACTAGAGCTCTCGATTTTCGAGATTTTCGGGCACCCGGGTATGTGCGAGTATATTCGGGTATTTTCGAGTATTTCGAGCTACCTGACTAATACCCGGGTACCCCGGCATTTTCGGGTAATTCGAGCTACTCGGGTAGATTCGAGCTTTTCGGATATTTCGAACATTTTTAATAAAATTTATGTATTATAACAGCACAATTGTAATAGTATTGAAATCAATATATCTTATTCGGTTTGGTCATTGAAAAGCGATAAAATTTAAAGTTTATTTCAAAAAAGTTTAAATCATAGAGTAAATTTTAAGAATTCTAAATAATAGGATAGCTCGAAAGCTCGAAAATACCCGGGCATTGAATATCAAATTACCCGGGTAAAGTCTAAATACCCGGGCTTTTGAGCTACCTGGGCTTTTTCGGGTTTTGAGTACCCGGATAGTCGGGCATAAAGCTCGAAAAAAATTGAGAGCTCTAGTAATTACCGTCAAATACGAAACTAACGGTATTATGGAAATTTCTGATTCAGTCAACACCATCGTGGAAGTGATAGTTTCTATCCGATAGATAGAACGGATAAGTTTTTTAGATCATGCTTTGAAAAATCGAACCTCTTCTAAATGTGAGTTAAAATTTAAAATATTTTTTAAAACGTTTTTATTAGCTTCACTTCTTTGTGTGTCCCGTACAAATCTTGGAATCGATTTTTGACCAACTTTCCGATGAGCTAGAGATTTGAAACTTAAAATGTAGCTCAGAACTGGATGACAACACAATATTATCTAATATGTTTGTCTGTGCGTTTATTTGTTTCGCTAAAATGCGAAATTATTTGATACATACAAACATACATATTAAAAATCAAACGAAAAAAATTGAAAAACTTATTGACATTTTCAAATTTCAAAAATTCACAACTGAAGTAAATTTATTGCCTCATTTAGAACATATTTTCTTGTGAGTTCTATAGCTCAAAGCGTAAAGCGTTCGTTCGCCTTATTATACGCTAGGTAATGAGTTCGAGCCTCAACAATGTAAATGAAATTTTTTTTTTTTTTTGTGAAAAAAAAATTAAAATGTTTTTAAATTCACCACTGAGGATGAAAAAAAAATTGTAAAAAAGTAGTTTAAATAAAATTTTTTATTTATTTTTAAAAAGTAGTTTGATTTATTGCTATTTAGAAAATATTTTTGTGTAAGTTCTGTAGTTCAGAGCGTAAAGCGACCGCCTTAGTATACGCTAGGTAGTGAGTTCGAGCCTCAACAATGTGGAGGATTTTTTTTTTTTATGAAACAAATTGAAACCTTTTAAAATTCACCAGTGAGGGTAAAAAAAAAATTGTAAGAATGTAGTTTAAAAAGAAAAATTTTTAGTTATTTTTAAATAGTAGTTTGATTTATTGCTATTTTGGTATTGCCTTTTGTGTGAGTTCTGTAGCTCAGAGCACACGGCGCTTGCTTTATGATCGTGAGGTTGTGAGTTCGATCCTTAACAATGTCAATGACGCTTTTCCGGTTTTTTTCGTATTTCATTTTCTTGAATAATTTATTTTGTCACCTTCAGTCGTAAATTTTTGAAACTTCGTATTTCTTAAGTTTTTAATAGAATTCAAAAGAATTTTGAGAAAAAACAAATACAAAATTTAAAAAAAAGATACAGTAGTTTCGACTATGTCGTACCACAAGACGTAGAATTATTCAATTCGCTTTTGATGACATCTTTTTTAAAAATATTTATTCCATACACCTGAGGATATGACCTTTAAGAGAGTGCCGGAGAGGGTTAATATGTATCACCAACCCCCATTACTTTTGCAAAAGGAACATTTTTGCCTTTGACACCTATTCCCTCCGACCACTCCTTAGGGGCGCTCCCATACAAATTTTATGCTTTTGTCGATAAAACCGGAAACTGTCCATAAATAGGTAGAAAACTTAAACAAGCAAACAAAATTTGTTCAATGCTATCAAGTTCAACAACCCATGTGTCAAAATTTCACTGTCGATAATATGCCCGGATATTTAATTGGCTGCGTTTGACATTTCATTAACAGATTCTGTTAAAAAAGCATGCCCCTCAAAATTACTCAGTATTACTGGGCTACGCGAGTCTGTTAAAAACAACATGCCCCCAAAAGTATGCTTTTTTTTAATTATAAGATTTATGTCTTCACGCTAGATGGCGCTGTCTTTGCCGTCGAAAAAACCGGAAGCCGTCGATAGATAGGTAGCAAGTTTAAGCAAACAAAAACATCAAATGTTGGCTTTATATTTTATGTAATTGTGTAAAATTGATATAAGTTAGACAGTTCTAACATGAATTTTTGTCGCATTGAGGATCAAGCAGACCAACAAGTACTAAGATCAACATTGTACGATTAGTACTTTAGGCCCACCAAAGGCTCAAAAAGTAATGTAAATACCGACACCTGATCACTATCAACCACCCTACTTACCTCCGAGAACGACGTATTCTACGTCAAAAAATATTAAAGAAAAAATCACAATGGTCAAAGAAACAACCACAATTAATATCGGGAAATTATCGATACATTTTAGAGAATTTGGTGTCCACTTGATTATTTGTTTTCAGTAACAATTGAAATGTACTGATAAAAACATAAAAACCTCAAAATCTATTGTAAAAATTAAAAAAGACTAAAAACCAGAAAATAATAATTTAAGTAAAATAAATTTTTAACATCCAACGTTTTTAAATCGAACTAAAAAGTATAAAATAATTTCTGCTAGAGTGGGGCTTTAAGTTCTCTTAAAAACGTGGGGCGCATGCTATAGGGAATATTTAGGAGTTAAGAAAACCTTGGTAACATATTAAAATTTTTATTTGCTTACAAATAATGTATCATAATTCATCAGAGATATGCATAGATAGTCATAGGAAAATTAAAAAAAAAAAAAAGATACAGTAGTTTCGACTATGTCGTAACACAAGACGTAGAATTAGTCAATTCGCTTTTGATGACATCGTTTTTAAAAACAATTTAGCAAAATATTTATTCCATACACCTGAGCATATGGCCTTTGCCGAAAAGAGTGCCGAAAAGGGTTAATGTTTGATACCTTATCCCTCCGACCACTCCTTAGGGGGGCTCCTATACAAATTTTATGGTTTTTGTATATTTATGCCATACACCTGAGCATATGACCTTTAAGAGAGTGCCGGAGAGGGTTAATATGTATTACCGACCTCCATTATTTTTGCAAAAGGAACATTTTTGCCTTTGACACCTATTCTCTCCGACCACTCTTTAGGGGGCTCCCATACAAATTTTATGGTTTTTGTATATTTATTCCATACACCTGAGCATATGACCTTCAAGAGAGTGCCGGAGAGGGTTAATATATATGACCGACCCCCATTACTTTTGTAAAAGCAACATTTTTGCCTTTGACACCTTTTCCCTCCGACCACTCCTTAGGGGGGCTCCCATACAAATTTTATGGTTTTTGTGCCGGAAAGGGTTAATATGTATTACTGACCCCCATTACTTTTGCAAAAGGAGCATTTTTTCCTTTGACACCTATTCCCTCCGACCACTCCTTAGGGGGGCTCCCATACAAATTTTATGGTTTTTGTTTATTTATTCCATACACCTGAGCATATGACCTTTAAAAGAGTGCCGGAAAGGGTTAATATGTATCACCGACCCCCATTATTTTTGCAAAAGGAACATTTTTGCCTTTGACACCTATTCCCTCCGACCACTCCTTAGGGGGGCTCCCATACAAATTTTATTGTGTTTGTGCCGGAAAGGTTTAATATGTATCACCGACCCCCATTACTTTTGCAAAAGGAACATTTTTGCGTTTAACACCTATTTCCTCCGACCACTCCTTAGGGGGGCGCCCATACAAATTTTATGGTTTTTGTTTATTTATTCCATACACCTGAGCATATGACCTTTAAGAGAGTGCCGGAGAGGGTTAATATGTATGACCGACCCCCATTAGTTTTGCAAAAGGAACATTTTTGCCTTTGACACCTATTCCCTCAGACCACTCCTTAGGGGGGCTCCCATACAAATTTTATGGTTTTGTCGATAAAACCGGAAACTGTCGATAAATAGGTAGCAAGTTTAAGCAAACAAAAACATCAAATGTTGGCTTTATATTTCATGTAATTGTGTAAAATTTATATAAGTTAGAGAGTTCTAACATTAATTTTTGTCGCATTGAGGATCAAACAGACCAACAAGTGCTAACATCAACATTGTACGATCAGTACTTTAGGCCCACCAAAGGCTCAAAAAGTAATGTAAATACCGACACCTGATCACTATCAACCACCCTACTTACCTCCGAGAATGACGTATTCTACGTCAAAAACTCGTCAGACTTGATAACATTAAAATTGAAGAATTTTGAAACCCAAGTAGAATTTACTGGACTGAACGCAATAGATGTCTGCAAACTTGAATCTGCCATCCATGCAAGGATTTCTATCCTGACAGTCAAGGGACCTGAGTTAAGAAATCATTTGTTCCCTAACGTACTAGAATTGTTAATAACACTAATTACTATTCTCATAGCATGCGCCCCACGTTTTTATGAGAACTAAAAGCCCCACTCTAGCAGAAATTATTTTATACTTTTTAGTTCGATTTAAAAACGTTGGATGTTAAAAATTTTTTTTTACTTAAATTATTATTCTGTTTCATTTTTTGCAAGTGGATAATACCGTAGTGGTAGCCGTAGCCGAGTGCATTAAACATTGCGTTGGCCACTCGATGTCAATTCGAAACCAGGTTCGAATCCCAGCTGAGACAGCTCTCTTTTTTTAAGAGAGTAAATCCTGTCGTATTTTATTTATTTATAAATCCTTTCATGTAAAGCTTTTTGAGAATATGCACAGTAGCCATTTGGAGTCGGCATAAAACTAGTAGGTCGAGTTCTCGTTCATTTGTGTACAAACATTTAATATGTTGTGGCGTCCGTGGCGTAGTTGGTTAAAGTGCGTGGCCGCTATGTCAACGAACCTGGAGTCCCAGGTTCGAACCCCAGCAGCGACAGAAAATTATTTGAATTAAAATAATTTTTCTGTACGGCCGCCACTTCTCTGCAGACAATTTTTGTGGAAATTAATAATACCTGTGTAAATAAACAATAACAGCTTAAATCGGATTTCATAGTTTTGAGAAATCTTACTTCAAAGTTTTCAATCGCCATATAAGTTATATTAAAGCTCCATTGATTTTTGTCAAAGTAAGAGCAAATGTGTTTAAAACTTTTGAAAAACATATGAAAAGTAGTAAGAAATGGTCTTCGACTGGGCCGAAGTTTAAATACCCCCACGGCCGAACCAAAGTTTATTCAAAGCATGGTTAAATAAATAAGGTTGTCGCATGGGTCGGAGCGAGTTTCCATAAATGTCAAATCGAAGTTGACAGTTCATACAAAATCTGAAAGCGAAAATTATTATGTAAAGCCGATGAAGTTGTTGTTGCTTTTCATTGATTTTGACACTTGTGGGTACTAAGAAGAGAGCACGATCAGCCCCGAGATAACCTTATTTATTCAACCATGCTCTGAAAAACGATTTGTGAAGAACACTCGTGTCTATGGGCTGCCAAACACTGATCTTCAGTGATCAGAAAACGCCGCCCTACTTCCACGTGCTTACAATTCATGTAAACTAAAAAAAAAACATATAACTATTTTAGTTTTAATACAAAAATGTAATAATATTTGTGATCTCCGTTAATTGTTTAAACTTTCTTTTTTTTTAGGAGCTACAGAAATCCATGTGAAAAATGGATAATTGGGGACAAATGCCTAAGCATTATATGCTTTTTGCTGAAAACTTATGAAATTCATTCTCAAGATTTTAATGAAAATTTGGGACACAATTCTCCTCCAGGATTTCAAATCATGTTACAACTCCATATAAAATCTGATTTATTGCGACTCATTCTACTTATACTTGATGAAGTTGTACACAATTTGGAGGAATACGGAAATTTTGTAGGAAAGGAAAAGCTAGAAGATTGTGCACTTAACTGCTTGAATATAATAGAATTGGGGTTGTCAAAACAAGATATTTTTTTCAAGGCGCATTCAATATCCAACAGTTGTATTTTGCTTTCCGGTTTAAATAAAATATTAATGGACATTAATCCTCGAAGTAGACGACCAGATCATCTCCTGAACACAACGAAATTTGTAATGTATTGCAGCTGGCTACCTCGTCATACCTTGGTCGCAATAAACATTTTAAATTATGCATCGCGCCTACCACATATAACCTGGCAAGTACTTGATATATTTACTCAAAATGCCCAAACACAAACAGAAATTCGCTATGGATTTGTAGAATGCCTTGAAGGTGAAGTAAATATATTAAATAAGTGTGAAAGCGGACATGTAGAAGAACTTGTAGACACTCCTATTGATTTGCAAATAAAAAATGCAACTATCAGTTTAATGCAGAATTGTTTAAATCAACCTTTTCCAAACATTACACACTTCCTGCTTGGATTTGATATAACAAAAGACGTTCATCTAAATCATTTGCCAAAGCCGAGTAATTTAACTTCGTCCAGTAATTGTACAAAATCCTTAGTTACTCTTTTGGATAATTATTTAGAGGTAAATATAATTATAGAATGTGATTTTGTGGGTATATTTATTTTAATGTTTGTATTATTATTTTTGAAAAATAATTGAAAAATTTTCGATTTTTTCCCCGATGTTTCGTCAATTTTTTGTTAAAATCAACAGGGCGTTTCATTTAAATTTACTTAAAAACACAAAGTTATAAACAAATACGCTGTTACCTACTTTTATTATTTTTTACATTATATTAACACAAATTTTAATAAATTTTAACAATTTTACATAAACTTAACTTTACTCGAATAGTCAGTGTCTTCTTTAACATTTATTGCCCTTTCCCTTTTTTATTTGTATTTTTAAACATTCTAAGGTCCTTTCTTTGTTTTGCTTTCATCTTAATATTTTTACCATCCTCAAATTGTAAGAAATAATATATCTGTGTCAATAAACAATAATAACTTAAGTCGGAATTCAATATTTTAAGAAATCTAAGTTCAAAGTTTTTAATAACCATATGGGTTCTATTAAAACTTCATTGGTTTTTGTCTCACAACTTTGGTTTGGTTTAAGCCAGAAGTTACAGATTTTGTGTGTATGTGACGATATATTCAAGGAATATAAATATCAATAACTTTTTTCTGACTTAAGTGATAATTGCTTGTGGACACAGATATGTATATACATATGTTAGTACTTGTGCTGTTTGTGTTTATATAGTTAAAAAAATAATATTAAGTAGGTAAAATTGCTTTTTGTTTTTTTTGTAGTATATTAAAATAAAATCCCCTAAAGTTGTTGACAAGAAGTTGCCGAAACGTTGGAAAAAATTTAATCTTTATTTTTTACTAAATAAATTTAAAAAATTAAAAAATTTTATTTTATTTATTATAAAAATTAATTTAAAAAAATTTACTAAAAGTTCTTCGCGGACTGTGCTTGCATTCGGACCATGCACATTTACTTTCTCTTGCTATTTCGAGTTCATATAAATGTCTAAGTCTAAGATGACTAATTGTCTCAATTGTGAAAACTTGCTTGCTCTAATCTCGTCTCTAGCACTTGATGTTAAAGAGCTTAAAATAAAAATTGCCGAATTAGTTACAAACTCAAACAAAATCGAAAACTCATCAAAATCTGCTGCAGTGACTGCTCCTCGTGATAAAAAAGCTAAACCGGTTTCTATTAATTCTTGTTCATCTCTCGCCTCTGTGGTGGAGATTGACAATGCAAGATGCACTCGCGCTCGTGCTCGCGCTCTCGCTACGCCTGTTGCTGTTTCGACCAATTCTGCTGCTGCTGTTTCTTCCAACTCTGCTTTGGAGTGTTCTTCTAATGTTGCAGTAATTGATCTCAGTGCTTCTGTTTCAACAGATGCTGCCGAAACTATTACCGAACAGTTGTTTCCATCAAATACTCTCAATCAGCATCTACCTAGTGCTCCATCTTATGCAACAACTCTTAAATCTACTATGCCTCATGACTCTCTTAACACTCCATCAAATAACAACAACCGTCTGCTTGCTCCACCGTTCTCTTCAATCGCTGCTATAGAATCGAATGCTGCTCTGAGCTCTGCCTTGACTTCGTCAGTCAACAATTTGACGGAAGTTTCATCTATCGTTGATGAGACAACTAAAAGGAAAACAAATCTGCAAAAAACCTCGAAAATTTTCGGATCGGATCTAACTACTGATCTAAATGCGTTACCACAGATCAAATGGGTACATCTGTCTAAATTTCGTTCCGACACAAATCCTGATAGCCTTATAAATCATATATCGGCAAAGCTAAATTTACCTACAGCTCTCTTTAAATGCTTTAGGCTTGCTAAAAAAGATGTTGATATAAATACACTAAACTATATGAACTTTAAACTTGGGTTTCCTGCGCATTTAATGAATAGTGTAATGGATGCCACAGTATGGCCATATTACGTGCGTATTAAATTGTTTAATCACTATCCGAAAATCTCAAAAAACGAAATCGGGCCTCAGAACCCTGTTTTAACTCAAACATAGTTGCAAGTTTTTTAAGTCGCTCAACATCTTTAACAAATGATTATCTGTTATGCTACCATAACGTCGGTGGATTACGTACCAAATCTAGAAGTATGCTTTTATTTTCATCCTCATTGCAATATGATGTCATAGCCCTTACTGAAACATGGCTATCGATAAACCATTACAATTCTGAATTCTTTGACCCTCAACTATACAACGTATTTCGTAAAGATCGTTGTCCTCAATTATCTGGTTTAAGTAGAGGCGGCGGAGTGCTAATAGCTGTCAACACTGCTCTCTTGTCTACGCAAGTTAATCTACCATCTTCTCAATCAATCGCATTGCATCCTAATTTTGATTTAGATCAATTAATTATTAAAATTAATTTTGACCATGTACATGAAATTTTCTTAATTGTAAGCTATATCCCACCTGGAAGTCCATTTGAATTGTATAAAATGCACATTGATAACTGTGTTAGTATTTTAAGCAATTTGAATGATAACCAACACGCAATATTAATGGGTGATTTCAATCTGCCAAACATCAATTGGATCTATGATAGTGATGAGCATTATTGGTTGCCATTCAATGTAACAAGCATCTGCGAAAGTGTAGTTGTTGACAGTATAGCGGAACATAATCTGCACCAGTTGAATGGTGTTTTTAACAATTCAAATAGACTTCTCGATTTAGTTTTTATCGATAGCGAAATTAATGCATATGTAAACATCTTAAACTCACCTGAATTACATCATACAGATCACCACAATGCACTAAGCCTAAGTTTTAAATTTTATAAATATCTTAAGCCTTTACAGAATAATAGTACAAACTTCGATTTTTCTAAAAGTGATTTTAGTAGCTTATCTAATTATATGAGCACTGTAGACTGGCTGTCAGTTTTAAACAACGCCGACTTAACAACTAATTATAATTTATTTTCGAACAAGCTCAAAGAAGCGATGAATTTATTCATTCCTAAGGTTCGTTTAAAAACATCATCAAAACCTAAATGGTTTAATAGAGAGCTTATCAATGTTAACAACAAGAAAAATAAAGCATATAAACTCTATAGAAAGTCTCCTCTCAACGTGGAACTTCGTGATAAATATCGTTGTCTTCAAAAAGAATTCGATTATTTAAATAAATTCCTTTATACAAATTATATATATCAGGAAGAATCAAAACTTAAAACTAATAACAGTAAAAGCTTTTGGCAATTTATAAACGGTAAAAAAAACTCTGCTGGTATTCCAAATACTATTCAATATCTCAACACTACTTCATCTGATATACCCACAATTTGCAACCTATTCGCCAAATTTTTCGAGTCAGCCTATGTATATCCAGGTACCAATCTACCTAAAGGAAATCTAGATTTAATAGATAATATCATTAATATTGGTCATTTACAACTAGACATTTTAGAAGTTAAAGAAGGTTTAAGACAATTAAACGCGGATAAACAGCCTGGAATGGATGGCTTTCCACCTATTCTTTTAAAAAACTGTAGCGAATCTTTAGCGCTTCCTCTTTTCATAATTTTTAACCAATCTTTATATTCTGGTATTTTTCTTCCTGAGTGGAAAAATAATTTCATAATACCAATTCACAAATCTGGTTCCAAGAATGACGTTTCAAATTATCGACCAATTTGTAAAATTTCATCTATTCCCAAATTGTTTGAAAAATTGGTCTACAACAGACTCACCTTTCATATGAAAGAGATTATATCTCCTTTCCAACACGGTTTCGTAGCAGGGAAGTCAACGGTAACTAACCTCACAATGTTTTGTAATTACGTTCTTAGTAGCCTTGAAAAGGGATATCAGTGTGATGTCATCTTCACTGATTTCTCTAAAGCGTTTGACAGAGTCCACCATACTTTGCTTATAAACAAACTTGAAAGAATCGGTTTTCATTCCAATTTTTTAAAATGGCTTAAGTCGTATCTAAACGAACGGACGCAATACGTACGTATCAACAATAAGCTTTCGGAAGCCATTCATGTTACATCAGGCGTCCCTCAAGGCAGTCATCTAGGACCACTTCTTTTTTTATTGTTTGTTAATGACATACCCAAAGTTTTATGCTCTTCTCAGTGTTTAATGTATGCTGATGACATCAAAATATTTTCTCGTTTAAAGCTTACTAATGGTTGCTTGGATCTAGAGACAGACTTAATTAGATTATCTACTTGGTGCAGCGTGAACTTATTGCCACTCAATATTGCGAAATGCAAATGCTTAACTTTTAGCAGAGCTTCCTCTCCAGTTTTATACCCCTATAAGCTTGGTGATATAATGTTAGCAAGGATAACTGAAGTGAAAGATTTGGGTGTAATTCTTGACCATAAACTTAGTTTCAATAGGCATATTGATTATATGATAGCTAAAGCTAATTCTATGCTGGGTTTCATAATTAGGAACTCAAAGGAATTCAATGACCCTTTTTCTCTTATTTCCCTGTATAATGCCTTTGTTAGACCGATCTTAGAATATTGTTGTATTATTTGGGATCCGTTTTACGCAGTCTCCTCCGATAGAATTGAAAGAATTCAGAAACGCTTTACTAGACTGGCAATCGACCGATTCAGATGGAGTATTGAAAGGCCGGAATATAAAGTTAGATGTCTACTTCTTGGTATTCTTACTTTGAAAACACGTCGCAAATATTTTGCCATTATGTTCATACGTGACATTATTTGTTTTGAAATAAATTGTCCTGATTTGTTAAATCAAATTGGATTCCATATACCGCCGCGTTACCTTAGATCTTATAATTTATTCCATGTGCCATACCGTAGAGCAAACTATACTCTAAATGAGCCAATAACGCGTAGTTTAAAACTGGCAAATTCAGTCTGCGTGCACATAGACTTTAATACTTGCATAAGCAGAAATGTCTTTAAAAATATCTTACGTTCATATTTTCATAGTATAAGTAACACCTCTATAAATTAATCAATCAAACAATATAAGTTTATATAAAATTATATCAAGTAGTCAGTAAGGAAATTTATAATCCGTTGATGAATTAATAAATAAATAAATATTGCAATTGAAAAGCGTTGGATGTAAAATTTTCTAATAAGCTACAATGGCGGAAAACTTATCAGAAGCATAAGCGCAGCAGGGTGTTTTTTTTTCGTAGCAAAAAACAAGTTCGATAACATGGCCGAAAATGGCCGATCATTTTAGAACGTTATTGCAAGTAATACAAAACAGTGTTCCTTTAACGCAGAGTAATGGAAAATGTTTATGAAAAAAAACAAAATTTAACAAAATTAAACTAAATTTTACTTTTTCACATAGAAAAAAATGTAATATACCAGTTTTGGTAAAATTTTCACATTCTAGCAACCCTGCACTCAGCACCGTATGTGTGCTTTGCCAATCGTGTCTGTGTGAAAAACGATTTGTGCCTAACACTCGTGTCTATGGGCTGCAAACACTGATCTACAGCAATGTCGGGCATTCTGTCGCTCGCGGGCAAAGAGCTTTCTCTGCCGCCACACGTTCGCTGTTAAAGCTTTTTACACACTGTTTTAACATTGGAAAGCTTTTGAATGCACAAAAACACATAAACGCCAAGATTGCGGCTGTGTAAGAATGCCCACCAATGATCTACAGTGATCAGAAAACGCCGCCCTACCTCCACGTGCCAAAGCTCCCTCGCACTCTCCCTCTCATTATTATTCTTGATTCTTTTCTGAAGTAGCCCTTAAAGCTATATCCGCACGGACCTCTATACAAAATAGATCAGATAATTTTTTCCCATTTACCTAACCTGCACAAATATTGACAATAAATTCCAAATTGATAATTTTTCTCACACAAGCATTGTGTCAAAAACCTCATAAAAGTAAAAATAATTATAATCATTTTACTAATATATATTACAATGTGCCAAAAAGTAAATATGAGGAGTTTATTATGAATTAAGATAAATAGAAACTTAGAAATAAGTACTTTCTGCTATCACTATGATTGTCCCGACTAGAATTGTTGTTCCTTGCAGTACTGCTAACACAAAAATAATAGAAATCAGATTACGCCATCAGAGGCAGAAAAAGTTGCACCATTCTGCGCAAGACGTTAGGTCTTTCGTGACGTAGATAGGAAAAGACTCTTGCTCTGTTCTTCTCACTGATTTTCTGTTCGTGCAAGAAAAAACGAAAGATAGTGCCAAATAGTTCTGTACGATTTTTTTTTCAGCTAGTTGTTTTTTATGTTTTGCTCAGTGAAAAACAGCTGATTTTGACAATGTGTCGATCATGACGTAGGCAGACATGCGCATGGCATAATCTTGTATTTATTATTTTTGCTGCTAACATATTCTATTTGAAAACAGTTTAACATTTTTAAATGTAATTGAAAGTCAAGACAAAAACCTTTATTACTAGAGTTTCATAACTTTGATAGGTCTGTTTAAATATGTGAATGTGCGAAATTTGTTTTTTTTTTCCTTCAAGTTTTATTCTTCTTCTTTTATTCTTTTCGTCTCCAGATGGTACTCCAAAAATATCAAGTCGAAACTTGAACGTATTTCTAAAATTTCGTTCAAATAAACTAATTATATGCTTAACTAATTATATGTAAGCCTTTTGTTTCAAAATTGAAATAATCATAATGCAATTACTAGCAATATTATTATGAATGTTATGAAGAACTATCAATGGAAATTGATATATTTTCTTTATTGACAAAACCTTTTCTACAAATACTAAATGTCTTTTGTTCAGGTGTTCTTACTTTTATTTCTTTTTGGGTGAAAAAGTAAAAATATTTTATTGAATTTTTTTATTACATTTTTTTAAAAACAACATTGTTCATATTTTTAGGCCTTTCCATGGTAACGGGTGCGACAGTTTTACACTTATTTTTCAAATAAAATTAAAATCTGTATAAACAATCCAGAAAGGTTTCTTAATTTGAGAAGTTATAATCCTTTCGATTTTGTCAGCAAATGGAAGTATCCAGAAAAAAATTAATTTCAATGCTTTTAATGAAAATGATGGTCATGGGTGCGAAATTACAAATATTCAGTTTTTGTTTTTTGAAGTAGATTTCTTATGCACTGTCTACACAGAGAGTTTGAGTTTGAGTTTCTAGTACAAAGTTGAGTTTAGCCATTGAAGAAAATGAGGTCTTCATATTATTATGAACCGATAAAAATTCGAAATGTCCGTACCGATATGTCACACTTAATACAATTCTGCCGACGCATCTCTGTGTCAACATCTAAGGTTGAACTTAAAGTAAACTCTCTGTGTAGACATGGCATTAGATTGTAAAATTTTCCAAGACATGTTGAAAATAAAAAAAACCATTAAATTCTTTGTCATATTTTGTACAAGAAAAAATTATTTTTAAAGGTTGTTGATCACGACAGCAAAAAGGTAAGGCGTGCTACATCATAAAAAAATTAAGTAAAATGTATGTGTGTATCTATTTCATTTTACAGTACAAAATGGAATTTTTTTTTAAAAGTTATAAATTTAGTTCGAATTATATTTGTAAGTGAAAAAGGAGTGTGAAAAAAATTCTTTTTTATTGTTCTTGTTACAATATTATTGACTATCATTATTGTTCTTGATACAATATTATTGACCATCATTATTGTTCTTGTTACAATTTTTAATAGTTTTACATTACTTTATTCGTGTTTTTCATGGTTTGGCACAGCAAAGAGGTCTACTTAAGCAAGAGGATACAATGGTAAAAGATAAATTGAATTTTTTAGATTCGCAACCTCACATTTATTACGAAGATATGTGGGAATAGTTTAAGCGTTTTAAACAGCCTCTATTCAACTTTGACGTCCGCTAGTCCGAATAGTAAGGAATCTCATCTATTATGTAAGGATTCTGTTTTTTTGCGCAATTTCATGTTTATCGCAGTACAACACAGTGACTCTATTTAACTTTTTATTTTGAAAGAAAAAAATTATAAGCTTCTGCTGTAGTATTTATTGTAGCTTGACGAGCCATGATTGCTTTACATAAGGATATCTTAATAGTAGCCCCAATCCCACCTACAGCGTCCTTGCCATGTCCAGATGGAAAAAATTACTAGGGCACATTTAAATCGCAGTCCTTTTTTGCAAGACATATATTATATAGGTTAAGCCTTTTTTTTAAACTGCGCAGTACATCCCTCCAAAGAACACGTGATAGCATTAAGTTCAATTTTACTTTTGAGGTGTTCAATAATATCTTTAAAAAATTTCAAACACTTGATATTGATTATTGAAGAATACGAAGGGAGACACATTTCAGTATTCATCCACGCACATGCTGCAAAAATTGTTGCTTGCGGGTGCATCCAGTGGGTGCTTTGCACTTCGTCCTGCTAGATTAGCGAAAAATTTTAAGCTGAGTCGATTTGAAGAACTGAAGAAGCCTTGATGATTGAATTGTTTTAATTTGCTGTCCAATTTTTGAAGAAGAACTTTAACAGAGCCCTCCTCAATCTTCTTTTGAACACGGCCTTCACTTTCTGTCCACTGTTTCCAACACACATTAAGATCTAAATTATTATTGTTGTTGTCGGCCTTTTTAGGTGATTTTTAAATTTTGTTTTGTAGGCTTTGGCCGTATAAAAATTAAAAACGAAATTTTTAGTTTTTGTTTATTTTAATTATTTCCAATATTTTGGTTAAAAATGCTAACCATCATCAGGGATCTATACAAAAATATAAAAACATTTATGACAAATCAGAAACACTTATAATGACAAATGAATAAATAAAACTACAATCACAATGAAAAAATTAAATAATTAATTACCCCTAAAAACTAGCACAAAGAATTACTTATTGGCTAGAGATCTTAATGTCAACTAAAACTAATTTTATGTCTAATAAGATTTTTGTAAATATGAGCGCAGTTATCGGTGTCCGTTTTGTAGTTTAGTCTTTTTTTTGTGTGGGAGTAGATGTAGCATTTCTATTGTGTATCTTCGTTTGTAATTCTGTTCTAGTTGCAGAATTCTTGTGCCTTCCCAATTTGGAGTGTGTCCTCGCTGCAGACAGTGGGCTGCAAGTGCCGTATTGTTGTCCTTCTTGTTTTTTAGGTCTGATCTGTGCGCTGATATTCTTGTCCTTAATTTTGATTTTGTCGTTCCAACATATACAGTTCCGTGCACATAATTAAGAACGATTTCATCGTATTCATTTTTGACCTGAATTGCAATTTAATTTAAACTAAACCTAATTCTTACTCTTACCACAATGTACCCAAGAGACGAAGTTTGAGGAAATTTATTTTGTTGTTGTCTAATGCACAAACAAATTCTAAGGAGATGTTTTTGCTAACATGTTGCTAATTTGAAGCGTGCACATAATTAAGAACGATCAGTATATTCAGTTGATAAGGTCATTTCAGTTGATTTAAATGTACTGCACGGCTATTAGAATATTGTAAACATTCAATTGATTTCAATAAAAGTTAAAAATAAGAAAAAAAAATTGGGAAAAAAGAAGTCAGGTGACCCTGTGACTCGCGAGTTGATTGTAAAACTGTTTAATGAAAAAAAGTCGTATAGTGAAATCGACAATATTATAAAATGTTCAAAAACGATGGTTTTTAATGCTATTCGACATTTTCGAAAATATTCAACTCCAAAGAATGTGCCCCGAAAGCGTAAACAACGTAAAACGACTAAAATGGAGGATAGACTGATTGTTCGTGAGTCAAAAAACTTTCCGCACAAATCAGCTAAACAGATTTTAGTAGCTGTTTTTGGTGAAAATGCGTCTGGACCTTCCATGGATACAGTTAAACGTCGTTTGAGAGAAGCTGGTTTATTTGGACGTGGTTGCAGGAAGACCCATTTAATGTCCAAGCAGAATCGTAAAAAAAGAATTAATTTTGCTAAAAAATATGGGCACTGGACTGTTCAAGAGTGGAAAAAAGTATTATTTTCTGATGAAACGAAGATTAATTGAGTTGAGGTTTTCCGTAAAGTTTTCTACATATGTGACCCCTTTGTATCTTTTTGGTTCTTTATTGTGGTTTTGTTGTTTACCAACTTCTTTGAGTAACCTGTGAATTGTTAGTTTTCGAAATTTGTTTTTGATTAATATGTTTATAATTTTGTGTTTATTGTTTTTGTGGTAAATTTCATCACTGATGTCTAATACCCTGTTGATAAAATTTTTTGCCGTGTTAAGTATTGTTTTTTTCGGGTGTTTAGAGTGAAAATTAATAAGACGTCCTGATGCTTTGTGCTTCTGATGCCAATCTGTTTTCATTATGTTGTCGTTTCTTGTTATTTTGGCGTCTAGATACGATAATTGTCCCTCATTTTCTTCTTCTTTATGAATTTAATGTGTCTGTGTATGGTGTTTAAGTTATTTAATGTTATTACCACTGCATCCGTTTTTAGTATACAAAAGATATCGTCCACATATTTCGTCAGTAATCTTGGTTTTTGTTAATTTTTGTCCATAAATTTGTCCAAAATTTCCTCCATCACAATATCTGCAATTATAGGTGATATTGATGATCCCATGGGCATTCCTTTCAATTGTGTATACATTTTATTGTCGTACTTAAAATAATTATTTTCTTTAAGACAGAATCTTAGTGTGTCCATAAATAATTGTTTTGGTATTTTTTATTTATTGTCAATTGTTTTGATGGCAAAATCCACTGGAATGCTCGGGAAGAGCGACACAACGTCAAAAGAGACCATTAGTTCGTCGTCCTATATGTAGCTATTGTTTATTTTGTTCTTGAACTCTTTCGCGTCTTTGATGTTATAATTAGAGTCTCTCGTCAGGTTCTTTAATATGTCTGACACGTATCTGCATAAGCGATATGATGGTGAATTAATCGAAGAGCAGATTGGCCTTAGGGGCATACTTTCTTTGTGAATCTTTGGGAGATTGTAAATACGTGGTGTTGTCGCATTATATGTTATTAGTTGATGTTTTTCATATAATGTTATTTATTCTTTGTTAAATAGTTTTTCGACGAATGAGTTGTTTTTTTGTTGAAAAGTTGTTGTAGGATCTTGTCTTAGAGCTTTGTATGTCCAACCGTCTTTCAATATTGCACGCATTCCCTGCTCGTAGTCTTTCTTGTTCATCGCTACCGTCTTATTTCCTTTGTCGGCTTCCACTATGATGATGTTATTGTTTTGTTTTAAAAATTCCTTGGTTGTTTTTGTAAGATTTGTTATATATTTGTCTCTTACTGTTGGTTGCGTTACTCTTAAATGTCTTTCTATGAGTGTTGTTAATCTTATTCTTGCTGTGTCTTGATCTTCTTTATCGTTTAGTGTTCGTATGCAGTCCTCTCCTTCTGCGATAAGGTTGAATAAAGGGAATTGTTGCCTAGTCAGTGGTAGAGCGAACTTCGGTCCGTGAGCGAGTAGCCACTGCACTTCGTTCGGTATAATTGTGTCTGTTTTGTTCAAGAACCAATTGTTGTTTTTATTGTTGATGTTAAGTTGTTGTATTTGTGCTTCTCTTAATTTTTCAAACTTTTCATTGTTCATTGCAAGTATATGTTGGAACGACAAAATCAAAATTAAGGACAAGAATATCAGCGCACAGATCAGACCTAAAAAACAAGAAGGACAACAATACGGCACATGCAACCCACTGTCTGCACAAGAATTCTGCAACTAGAACAGAATTACAAACGAAGCTACACAATAGAAATGCTACATATACTCAACACTCCCACACAAAAAAGACTAAACTACAAAACGGACACCGATAACTGCGCTCATATTTACAAAAATCTTATTAGACATAAAATTAGTTTTAGTTGACATTAAGATCTCTAGCCAATAAGTAATTCTTTGTGCTAGTTTTTAGCGGTAATTAATTATTTAATTTTTTCATTGTGATTGTAGTTTTATTTATTCATTTGTCATTATAAGTGTTCCTGATTTGTCATAAATGTTTTTATATTTTTGTATAGATCCCTGATGATGGTTAGCATTTTTAACCAAAATATTGGAAATAATTAAAATAAACAAAAACTAAAAATTTCGTTTTTAATTTTTATACGGCCAAAGCCTACAAAACAAAATTTAAAGATCTAAATTATAGTTCAATGGCTATCATTTAAAAATCGTTTCTCGATTTCTCACAAATGCAAGTTATGCAAGTCTCATTTTTCGTACAACACATTTCACTCATAAAGTTTTTAACAGTTCTTGGTATGATAGGGAATACTTCAGAAACTGACTTCAGCAGAAATTCAAAATTGACGTGGTATTTTCGACGTAAATCGACTTTGAGTTTACGTATTCGCATCCTTAAAAAGCTGATAGCATTCTCCAACTGTCATAAGCAGATATTTTAACCGTATTTGCACACCATTTACGTATACTTTTTACGTCCTTGCTGACTGGTGTTTGGTAGCTTATGCCTTCTCTCAAAAAATGTTTTTGCTTTTTCTAAGTTCGCACTGGAAATCTGAGAAGATCTTTTTATTCTGTGCTTAGTATGAATTAAATTCGATTTACACAGAAAAAAAAGAGTAGAACTTTTACCTAAAAATGTAGTCAATTCAGCTAAAGTAATCCGGTGATTTTCAGTCAACGAATTTGATTAGGTGCGCTACCAATTTCTAAATGTTAATTATATGCAATTATATTGGGTAGTTTAACTGCGAGAGTAGCTAAAAAACCTAAATATTTAGGTGTACCTTCAACCATAAAATAGATAAGACACATAATTTATTAGAAGAATAAGCTAATTTTTTTTAAACTATGACCACTTCAGATTAGGCAAGCCACCTACTAAGTGTAGAAAAATCATCTAATTATTTAGATAGCATTCCCACTTAAGAGTGGGAATGCCGTGCAAAAAATATGCAAAAAATATGTTTTTTGTTTTGCAATTTCTATTTTGAAGTGAAACTTTCCTTATGTGACTTTACTTCATTTCGTCACATGATAGAGAAGAAAGATTTGTTTTATAGTAGATAGAATAAGAGAGATATATACATTGTATAAATGACTGAAAAATTTCTTTGCCACCGCTGAGAATCGAACCTGTGATCTCAAGATTTCAACAACCAACGCCTTATCTATTGAGCTAAATTTCCAATACAGGAATTTACGCTACATGCCAATTAATCAAATTGCTGTAGATGCCCATAATTTCAGAGTTGTGGACCTCATATTTTTATATACATTTTGTTCACAAGTTATTAAACGGCGTAACAGCACAGCGGTAAAGCGTTTGACTATAACGCAAGCGGCCCGAGTTCAATTCTCGCGTTAGACTTTACTTTTTGTAAAATTTTCTCACTTTGTTTTTATTTATGTTTTTTATAGGAGAGCGCTGTGCTCCTATAAAATTCAAATACGGGGAAAAAACAAGTTGTAAGGAAAGCATTTGATTTATCCACGTAAATCTATACTATTATATAAAAGGCGTCTCTCGAATTTTCATCGTTCAATCAAGGGGGTAAATGCTGAACCGATTTTAATAATTCTTTCACTATTCAATTGCTATAATAAGCGACCCTGCTACTGGGTACTACGTTTTTGGTAAATCTTTTTATTTAATTATTTAAGAATTCATGCATTTTCAACCATGCTGCCATTGTATAAGCAGCACGAAATAACAGCAAACAATAGCTTAAGCTCTTTGTTGAGAGAGAGAGGTGAGATTCTACAACTCACCGCGCTGGTCTCTTGAGTGGATAGTTGCACTCAGTTAATTCCTGCTACAGTGCATGATACAATTACATTAATTACATCAATTGTATCATGCTACAGTGTAGCCATAAAGGTGCATTCACTGATCACCTTCAGCATGTTTTTTGCGGAAGCTCTATTGCTCTCAAAAAGAGAATGTGGCAATTTTAATTCACTGGCATGTAAAACATTCCGCAAGTTTGTTGTTTTTTCATTGTCATTCAGTATTGCCAGATGCAATGTTTCTTTGTTATAAAGGCATAAGAAATAAAATATACCTATTCCAAATTAACAAACTCCATTTTGGCAGTTCCGCTCAAAAACATTCAGCAAGAAAATTAAAATAAAGTTAATCAAGTTGAAGAGATGCAGCAAGTTTTTGTTACCCTCACATTGAGTGTGAAAAAAAATAGAGCGCATAAACTCCATACAAAAAAACTTGAAAAACATGCAAGGTGATCAGGGAATCCAGCTTAAGCCCAATACCTATATCGTATTTATTTGCGTGAAAATCTTTTTCTTTCCATATCTACTGAGTTAAATAATCCAATAAATAGATTGAGATAAATTTTACAGCATCTTAATATATAAAAATGAATAGTGGTTTGTTCGATTGCTTAAAACTTGAAAACGACTGGACCAAATTGGATACTTGCCTCTATGAGTTTGTTCGTAATTGTTACGCAAAGGTTTTGGAAAAAATTCACGGAACATTGGACAAGGAGGCGAGGCACCTCCCATACAACCCAAATCTACGATAGCGAATAGCGGATAGGGTTGAAATTATAGGTCGCATAGCATCGGAAATCGGTGTTCTACCTCAATTTAAAAGTGCCTTTCCACAGGTAAAATTTTATGGGTGCTGGACGTGGGGCGTGGCAATTTTTAGCAGGCCAAATTTTCGGTATAACTTTCAAGCTATAAGTCACACATTAATGAAACTTGGTAAGAGCGTACTATTTAGTCGCGTCCTTCGACTAGCAAAATTTAGCAAGCATTGGAGAAGGGGGTGTGACACAGCCCATATAATTAAAAAATATGATATTGAATAGCTTTGGAAATAAATGTCGCATAACAATAAAACTCAGTATGGAATTACTATTAGCACAATACCTAAATTGTCCTTGTGCGAACGAATTTCAAATTTTACAAAATGTCAAACTTCAAATGATCGTATCTCCGTAAATAGAGGCCGTAGAGGGGTCAAAAATGCAGCATTATAGAGGTGATTTTTCAACCTTTAATTTGATACCTAAATTGTCCTTGTGCGAACGAATTTCAAATTTTACAAAATGTCAAACTTCAAATGATCGTATCTCCGTAAATAGAGGCCGTAGAGGGGTCAAAGTTGCAGCATTGTAGAGGTGATTTTTCAACCTTGAATTTGATACCTAAATTGTCCTTGTGCGAACGAATTTCAAATTTTTCAAAATGTCAAACTTCAAATGCTCGTATTTATATAAAATTTATACTGAGGCGTGGATAATGCTAATATGCGTTATTTCCCTAGTGTACGAACAAATCGACAACTTGCATTAGGTAAAATAACTAGAAGAATTAGATGATTTAATAAGCAAAATTTTAGTTGAATTAAATAATTGTAATTAGGTGAATTACCTAATGCATGATTGTTAAATTAACTGTGTAAGTAGAAAAATTGTTGAAAAGATTAGGTGAAATAGAAACTTTCACATTAGCTAAACTAGTTTAGGTAATAAATCAATTCTTTTATTTTCTGTGTAGGTCCAACTATTTCCAGTGTAAGGCTTTTATCAACTTAAAGTTTTTTTGAAGGGCTATTCGGTAGTCTACGTTATACTGATGTAACTGCTTTTTTAAGAAAGCGGATTATTTTAAAATTTAAATTTTTTGACGGTGATGGCGCAGGTTTAACCTCTTCGTTCTTTTCTTTTTCTCGTTAAGCATCCTTTGTCGTTCGCGGTCAGTATCTTTCCGTCGAATTGATATCTTTCATTGATTGTGGCAGATGCATTTGTTATTAAAAAGTTAAGCAATAAAATGTAACAAAAATATTGATTTTATTTTTGAGTTACTAAGGGTAAGTTTGCGTGGAAATACCCTATTGTACACTGAAAAAAAAATGTTTTAAAATTGACGACAATTGTTATTAATTTGACGATATTTGTGTTTAAAAAATAGCTTGCAACAAATTTCGTCAAAGTAAGAGCAAATGTATTTAAAAATTTTGAAAAATATATGAAAAAAAAGTCAAATTAACAACACATTTTGTGAACACATTGTGTTTAATTTTAAGCTAACTTTTTTTTTTCAGTGTACTTTTAGCAAATTTTGCATTACATTAAGAGGTTTTATAAAGAGCGGTCTTAAAGGTAATTTTTAATTTATTGCGGTGAAACATGCTTTCAATTTAATTACAAAATAGTTACGGCTGTTTCAGCCCTTGGAAAGACTTTGACTAAGCTTTTAATGATTAATTGTGTTGTAATTGTTATTAAATGTTTGTACAAAACGATCCAGAACTCTACCTACAAGTTTTATGCCAACTCCGAACGATTAAGAATAATTTCAAAGAGCTTTACATAGAATTTTTCGTCTGTGAGGTTTGCCATCTTCTGCAGAGAGGTGGCAGCCGATTAGAAAAATTTATTTCATTTGAAAAAAATGCTCTGTGTCAGGTGGGTTTCATGTATAACAAAAAAAGTCAAAAAATAATTTTTTTATTGATTATGATGCATTTGGCATACTTAATATTCCTAGAAAGTTACAAACACAATATTCCAAAAAAAAAAAAAAAAAAAAAAAATGCATACGTATATTTTGTTTTTGGCTTCGTAAATTTGGTAAATATTATTAATAGTCATATTTTTCAAAAAAGAATACGAGATTATTAATAAAAGATAATACAGCCATTCCATTTTGAACGTATCACTCATACGGGTTGACCACCTCCGACTCTGCTCAAACTTTCAGAATTGAATCTTCTCATGAAATAAAAACACTAATTTGAGTAAAAAAATTTTTACATTTTTTTCAAGTTTTTACGTAACATTTAAATTTCGTCAAAATGGGAGAAAAAGTGAAATTGCCTTACTCTTGAAAAATCATATATTCAACAAAACTAACTCGATTTTCACGTTTAAGGTATTTTCGAAAAGAATAAATAGTTGTTTTTTATAAAAATATAAAAAAACAAAATTATTTTTTTAAGTTTCTTAATTTCAAGGTCAAATTTTGGAAGTCATAAAAATAGGTTTTTCCCCACTTTAAAAATTGAACAAAAATATTTTCAGAAAGTTTATTTTATTACCTTTCCATCTGCCAAAAATCATGAGGGTGTTATTTTTCTTTCTATTTTAATAATTTATTTAATATTTTTTAATCGACCACCTACCATACTTCTTCCATACAACCATACTATGTACATTAGACTGTACCTCAAAGAAAAGTTCGCCGTATACCAGCGAATATGACGCGTTTTTGCAAGACAATTACGAAAAATAAATGTTTTTTCAAAACATTTTTTTGCCAACTTGAAATGAAGCAAGCAGTGGCCACTCCTTTTGCTTATATTTATTAGTCGCACGACTATCCTATTCGCAAATAAAGCAAGGATACTTGGTATATCCACCTTGCATTCCAAAAACTATTGTTAGAACCTTTAAGTCGGCGACTATTTGCCATTTAAAGGTATTGTAATTTACAAAACCAAGTATTTTTTCCATCGTCGAATATGTTTTTTTCATGTTCGTTGCATAAGCTAAAGGAACCGATGGCAACTCATTTTTGTTGTGTAATATCACAGCTTTCAAACCTACAAACACTTGTGCTCATACAATTAAGACATGTCGACCGTAATTCATAAATATATGTTTCGAAAAAATTTGGAGTACGTTTTTAAACATTTTCCATTAACATTTATTTCTCCATAAATAATATACATAATGTAAGCATTTTTTTTGTAAAAAACATTCATTTTTCTATAAAATTATTCAGTTTTAGTTTACTTCATCAGCAATGAAAGCAACATATAATTAGGACATCTGAAAAGAATTTAATTTATATCAATTGTTTTTGTATAAATTGTGTTTTAATTTTACCAAATGCCACAACGATATCAATATTTAGTTGGGAACCCTTTTTGGCGAATTACCGCTGTACATCTGTTGCTCATGGAGCATACTAAAGTCCGGCATTGCTCAGGAGTTATCTTGTCCCATTCCTGTTGAATAATATCCCACAGTTCAGGCTTATTTTTGGGTTTTCGAGCTGAAACCTTTCTTTTAATTATAGCCCAAAGATTTTCAATCGGATTCAGGTCCGTGCTTTGGGCTGGCCATTCCAAGACTTGGATATGATTTGACTCGAGCCAAGATTTCACTGTTCGGGAGCAATGTTTAGGGTCGTCGTCTTGCTGGAAGATCCAAGCAAGTGGCAAATTTTCAACGTAGTCTCCGTCCAAATGCTCCGTCAAAATATGCTTATACATTTCACCTGTCATTTTACCATTTGTTTGTTGTATTGGACCAACGCCAGATGAGGTGAAACAACCCCAAACCATTACGGAAGAGCCACCATGTTTGACCGTCTTTTTGGTGTATCTTGGGTCCAATTCTTTCAACGGAGGACGCCTAACATGCGGCCTTCCATCGTTTCCGAAGACATTAAATTTAGATTCATCGCTCCATACAATGAGATCCCAAAATTTTTGCTCTTTAGTAAAGTGTTTCTTTGCGAATTCAAGTCTCCTTCGCAAATTTTTTTTGGATGAATTTGGTTTCCTTCGTGTAACTCGCCCATTTAAACTATTTTCTTTTAATCGTCTTCGAACGGTTTGCGACGATATTTTTACATTATAATCTGCTTCTCTCTGAGCCCTTAATTCGCTGGAGGTTAAAAACGGGTTAGATTTGCTCAACTTTACCAATTTGCGATCATCAGTTGCTGTCGTTTTGCGGGGCTTTTTTCGTGGCAAATCATCAAAAAATTGATGTCTCTCAAAATACTCCAGGGCATTATATACTCTGGTACGCGAAACACTCAAATTCTTAGCTACTTCAGCGACGTTTCCAGAGTTTTGGATTCCTATTCCAAATCATTTTCCTCTCGCAAGGTGTGGAGCTTTTTTTTCCCCCATTAGGCCAAATCAAATTTTAATATTACTAAAATTAATACATTAATCATTTTATGTACAATGCAATGAAAAAAAAGTAGAAAGATATATTATTTACCGTTATTAAATCAAATGTCTTAATTATGTGAGCACTTGATGTTGATTGTTTCGCAATAAAAATAGCACTGACTATGAATAACAACAAATTACTTCAAATTTTTTTTTCGCATAAACCTTTATAACGGTAATAGTTTATCATGAGCAAGCGAAAGCAAAAAACAAAAGCAGAAAAATATAGCAATAATAGTTGCGAATTCTTTTTTGTCTTAATTGTATGAGCACAAGTGTATATCAGAATTTAACATTTCAAGAGTCACACAAAAAGTTTTTAAATAAATCATACTTTTGCGAGATCCATCAATAAACAAACGCCATTCATTCGGAGCGTGTTTGTGGTTGAAAACTGCAAACAGTTCCGTCACATCCGGGCAATTCACTAGCTTTATGATAATATATATAAACGAAAAAGGTAAAAAATAATTTTTAGAAAAAAAAAAAAAATTTTTTTTTGTATTTTATTACGAATACTAAAAAATCGATAGTGCTTTTGTATTTCAGCCAATTGAAGTAAATGATAGCTTGTTGAACGCAAAATTTAACAGGCTTTCAGAATCCTGCTAAAACTAATAGTGCCACGAAGCAAAATTTGTTAACAAAACGTTGTTAAAGTTGAAAAAATTAAAAAGAAATGAGAAATTTTCAAATGATTTTACCTGTAACTTTGTCAATTCTTTTTGTATCTGTTTGGTCTGTATATTATATGAAAGGTGTAATAACCGCTGCTAATGATAGACGAGACAGTATTTATAATGATAAATCAAATAGATAACTTTTATTTATTAAATTAACAATATTTTAATTCCGAATGTAATTCAGTCAACTTTCACGAGTCGTCGTTATTAGTAGATTCATTTGCTGTCATCGTTTTCCCCGCTCTGTCAAATCAACAGCGTTGCCAGATCTCCACATCCCTCCGATGTTTTTCAGCTTCAAAGTCAATTTTGGATTAGAATTCTTCGAGCCGGAGTCTGCCTCGTCTGCCTGTAGTAAAGAACCAAATTCCCCATCGTTACCCACAGCCTTTTGAGACTCATCCGTAGTCGTCACAGTCGGGACCCTTTTTAGGTGACTAATGTTTCGTCTAAGCACTTTATTGTTGTCTCCACGCACCATTACGTCATTTCCATTCCGTTCAATCACTTGAAACTCCTCTGGGTCAAATGTTGTTGTCAATTTGTTCGGAAGCACAACATTGCGTAATAAGACCTTATCGCCTACTCCTATGTCGCACTCCTTTGGATTACGGTCCTTATCACTTTTCTGTTTTCCCCTCTCTTTATTCAGAATATCGAGATCTCTCGCCGCCGAATCCAAAAGGTCTTCACTTATATCGCTGAAGGAAGGGAGTTTATCCCGCAAAAGTCTGTTAAACAGCAATTCTGATGGAGCTCTCCCAGTCGTGCCATGAGGAGTAACATTGTACATTAAAACAAATTTCCGAATCTCCTTTTTAAGATTTAATCCACTGGCATTCGCAATCTGCAACCGTTTCAAAATCGATCGGTTCATATTCTCGACTTCTCCATTTGCCTGGGGCCAGTAAGGTGGGGACGTCATCAATTCAATATTATTATTTGCGCAATATGTCTTGAATTCGGAGCTCACAAACTGTCGTCCATTATCAGCAGTAATTGACTTTGGATAGCCCAATCTACAAAATATTTCATCCAGAAAATCAATTATGGCACTTGATGTAATTTTTTTCAGAAACTTCATCTCCTGATATCTCGAATAGCAGTCAATAACCACGAAAATATAGTCGTGATTTGGTAGCGGTCCCAACAAATCCATCGCCAGACACACCCATGGTCCACTTGGTAACGCACGCCTGCTCATTGGGGCTGGTCGGATTGGTTGAGATACCAGTAAACAGTCACGGCAGCGCTTCAGAAACTTCTCTACATCGCGATCAATAAGAGGCCACCAAATTTTGGATCGAACTCGTCGCTTCATAACGCTCTCTCCTGGATGCCCTTCATGAGCCAATTCCAAAGCCCTTCTCCTTAAAGCTTCCGGTATAACGATCTTATTTCCACGTAAGAGTATGTTTCCCAAGGCGCACAATTCAAATCGAAATGGAAAGAATATATTTTTGCTATTCACATTCCATGCATCATTCTTAACGCAGTCTACGGCTTCCATAAGCTCGACATCACCCTCATTTTTCTCGACGATTTCCAGTAAAGACATCGCACATGGAACCGATTTTTCAATGATGGAACAAATGTTTTGTTCACACCGCTTGTCGAAAGTGTCCGAGTGTTCTATCATACACAGCCTTGAAAACGAATCAGCAATATTTGACTTGCCTGCTTGATATATCACTTTAAACTTAAATGATTGTAACCGCAGCACCCAGCGTTCAATTCTTGCAGGAGGCTTTGAAGTTGGTTTGAAAATTGCTTCTAATGGCTTGTGATCCGTGACAAGCTCAAACTCGACCCCCGCCAGGTAGTAGTAAAACTTTTCAACAGCCCAAACCAACGCGAGGCTCTCCTTCTCAGTTTGAGAGTATCGACGTTATGTTTCCGATAAGCTTTTACTAGCGAACGATATCACCTGTGGGTTGTTATCCTCAAACTGCAGCAGTACTGCCCCAAGGCCAATTGGGCTTGCATCAGCTATCACTCGGATACGGCTCTTTGGATTGAAATAGGATAAAGTCGGAATATTTCCTAGTTGACTTTTCAATTTCCGAAATGAATTTTCTTGACTTGAACCCCACACGAACTTGACGTCCTTCTTCGTTAAACTCCTAAGCGGCTCTGTAATATCGCCTAGGTCTGGAATAAATTTACCTAGGTACGTCACCAGGCCCAGAAAACTTCTCACTTCCTCCTTGGTATTTGGTGGACGAAATTTTTGAACCGACTCGATTTTTTCGGGGTCTGGATTTATACCATCACTAGACAATATGTGGCCTAAAAATTTTAGCTTTTGCACTTTCCAAATACATTTATCTTTGTTGAGCAGATAAATGTGCCCAAACACAACAACATCATCAATGCGTTAGTACAAGAAGCCAAAATATTTTCCATAGTTTTTTGGAAAATTTCCGGAGCCGAATTGACACCAAACATGAGCCGTTTGTACCTAAATATGCCTTTGGACGTTATAAAAGCTGTTATTTCTCGACTCTGCTCCTCGAGTTCAAGCTGGTGGTAGGCATCCTTCAAATCGAGTCTAGAAAAGTATTTTGCTCCTTTCAACTTGGTCATAAAAGAGTCAAACGTCGGCAGAGGGTAATTTTCTCTCAAGATTGCTGTATTCGCCCGTCTCATATCGATGCACAACCTGATGTCGCCATTTTCCTTAAACACAACCACTACAGGGGAAATCCACGCACTTGGTCCAGAAACTGGTTCAATAATGTCTCTTGCAACAGCTTCATTTAATTTTTCCTCCACCTTTTCCTCGAGCGCAGATGGAATGCGCCTTAGAGGTTGCTGAACTGGCCTAATCGCCTCATTTATTGCTAATTTTATTCGGATACCCTTTATTTTAGGAAAATGTTGAATTTTCTCAATCTGATTTATACCGCGACCTAACTTCAGGACGTTAAGCTTTATAGCCGTATCTCGCCCCAGCAGTGATTGTCTTCCGTTCTCAATGACATAGAATGGAGCAATCACATTTGAGCTGGCATCGACTCCTATTACCGCTTGGAAAACAATTTTAATCCTGAGTAAATCATTTCCAGCGTAAGCCCGAAACTGTTCTTTAGATTTAGTTCGGATGTCCCACATTGTAGCGTCCTGATTAGTCAAATAGCTCCAATCATCCTCACTCAGGAGATTGTGGCGCGAACCAGAATCAATTAGCATTAAAATTTTATGGCCGCCAATTAGACACTCAATCATCTCATTCATATCAGTTTTTGAATTTTTATCCGAAGATATTTTAAAACACCCATATTCTTGCGATTTCTCAGGGCCATCTTCGATCCTAGTCTCCTCTGCAACAAATTGTATCTTTGATGGGCTCAACTTGAACCGCTTTGTTTGTCTTTCCTCAACATCATCAAACCTGCGTTTATTAGCTCTTGTTTTGCACATGCGTGCGAAATGCCCGACAAATTGGCATTTGTTGCATTTAGCAGATTTAGCTGGACAGTATGCACTGTTTGGAGCATGTCCGCGTCGACCGCATCTGCCACATTCAATTTCCGACTTCCTATTCCCTGCTACCGAAGAAATTTTGTTTATACCGAACGATGGAGCCGGTGTCATCATCGATTCCGATTGATTATTGATTTGCTCATAGACATGGCACATCTCAATAATATCTGCCAGGGTATGCTCTTTCTCCAACAACCGTTTTTTAAGATCTTTAGGAGCCCAAACGTCTATTAGTTTATCCTTTAGGTTTATTTCCACAACTTCTGCCTTGGTCTCTCCGAACTGACATTTGGTCGCCTGGTTTCGCAATCTCAAAATAAATTTCGAATGTGGAGTTCCTTTTTGGCGAAAAGTATTCCGTCAGCTTGTCGACAAGGACCTTAAACACATCCTTATCGTCATCGGTTACAGAGTCTACCAGTGCACCCGGAATATTAAAGATAACTTCTTGAAGTTGTGTACCGCCTAGATGAAGCAATTTATTTTTCTTTCTAACAGGATCCTTGATTTCTTCTGATTCGAGATACAAGCTGAATGTCCGAAACCATTTTTCCCATTCTGATCGAACAAGGGACTTATCCATAGCTTCACATAAGAATGGCGATATCCCCGACGCACTCATATTTAAGCCAACTGTGTCCTTGGTGGTTCCCACCAGTCTGACCAGTCTATGTAATTTAAAAAAAACATAACCATTATTTCTTTTCCTCTTTTTTTATATGTTCTTTCTTTCTCTTTTTTTTTATTTTACCTTTCAAGTGTAACAACCAGCAATGAAATTTGCTTGACAAATTAATGCCTTTCTTCTCAATCACAATTTCAAGTGATTTGAATAAACCAGCAATTAAAGCTTGGCAATTTATTGCCTTTCCAAACAGTCACAATATAAACTTTTCCTTTGTTGCGACTCGACCACAATTGAAGGCTTTCTAGTTTTCACTAGATCTATTCAATTTAATCGAATTAATATTATCATCAATTCAACAGAATCTTCGTTAAGACTTCCTTCTTCCTTTCAGCTGCCAAAATTGAGACAGCTTTGCGGCAAACGAACACACACACACACACAGCGCATTTCATGAAAAAGAAAAAAAACAAGTGCATGTTTTCGTATGTTTAACGCAAAATATCCAATATTTACCTCGTCGCCAATGTAATAACCGCTGCTAATGATAGACGAGACAGTATTTATAATGATAAATCAAATAGATAACTTTTATTTATTAAATTAACAATATTTTAATTCCGAATGTAATTCAGTCAACTTTCACGAGTCGTCGCTATTAGTAGATTCATTTGCTGTCATCGTTTTTCCCGCTCTGTCAAATCAACAGCGTTGCCAGATCTCCACAAAAGGTATATTTTTCTTCTTTTTATCAACGTTTAAATTTTTAAAATTGAGCTAGATATAACGGAGTTATATAACAAACTATACATGCACCTACCTAAAATCGGGTTTTTGACCACAAATCTTGATTTTGAGGGTATATTCAAAAAACCAAGTATGCAGTTATCTTATGTTCAACCAGGCCTTCTACCTTTTCTATGTCTCGAGGCAAGTTTTTTGATTTTTTTTCATTTTGTAACACCGTGTTATTTATTGTTTTTTTATTCATTATTTGGTTTCAAACCTTTATTTGTTTAATTTTCTTTGATATTCAAGCACGATTTCAAAATTGCATTGGCTCAACGAATTCTATGCCTATAAACCAGTATCGGCCACATTTGTTCTAAAAGCTATGCTTATTCACTCGAACTTTTTATACATATGTGCAAGCACCAGAATGACATAACATTAAACGCGGACAGAATTTCGAAACGAAAAATTTCGTTTCCATTATTGAGAACATCATAGGTTACTTAACGAAAATATTGATTTTTAAGAACCCAGCCAGCATTTACACATAAAAATAAGCGTTTTGTAAGCGTTCAAATGTAAGCAAAACACTGGTAAAACGCTGCTGTGACATTTATAAATCGCATCAAAGTAAGCGCTTTATAATCGAAACGCACCCATCTTTATAAGCGTTAAAAAAATGATTGCAAAACATGTTTTTTAAGTAACGTAATTACGCGTTTTCTAAATGCTTAAAAAACACGTTTTGAAAATGATTAAAAAACACGTATTTGTAATGAAATTAGTAAGCGTTTTAAACATTTACTTTGTTGTGAATCTGTTTTTTATTGATATACAGCTGTGTTCAAGAAAATAGTAGTGCCTTTGGGCCCTAAGTATCATACTATATAATCAAAAGATAAGTACAATGTGCGGAAATTAAGTTATAGCTATGGTAATTTAAACTATTTTCAAAAATGTTTACAGTTTGATGTAATAAAATTTTTATTTTTTTTTTTTATCCAAAATATCAAATAAAAAAAACTTTACAAAATTATGCTGTTCACGAAAATAGTAGTGCTTACTATTATTTAAAATAAAATTAAAAAAAATTTAAGTTAAACTATATGTTACATGTTCTACATGAATGTTTGTATCTAATATTTAGTGGTAAATCCTTTATGGTCTATTACGGATTTGCATCGACGTGGCATGGAGTCAATAAGGTCCTTACAACGATTCACAGGAATTTGAGCCCATGCCTCTTTAACCACTTGCCAAAGGTGTGCTCTACTTGAGGGCCTTGCTGTTGCTACAATTCGCTTGACATCTCCCCACAAATTCTCAATCGGATTTAGATCCGGAGACTGAGCTGGCCATGGCATTACAATCTTTTCAGAGGCAAACCACTCTTTAGCTAGTTTACTAGTGTGTTTAGGATCGTTATCTTGTTGAAACGTCCATTTTAAAGGCATTTCCCAACTAGCATATGGTAGCATTACATTCTTCAATATCTCAACGTACACTGCTTTGTCCATAATGCCATTAATCATATGGATAGGACCAACGCCAGTATATGTAAAGCAAGCCCATACCATAATGTTCAGTCCACCATGTTTAACCGTCTTGGTAGTGTATTTGGGGTGGTATTCTGTGTTTGGTGGACGACGAACATACTGTCTGGAGCCTGTTACACCAAACAAAACTATTTTGCTCTCATCTGTCCATAATATATTGCGCCACTTTTCGACGGGCCAATTCAGGTGATCTTTTGCAAATTTTATTCTTGCAACGACGTGCTTCTTCGTCAAAAGGGGTACCTTTCTGGGACTTCTCGCATTTAATTTATTTTCAATTAGTCGACGACGAACTGTCACAGCACTGACCGACAGATTTAGGTCGTTTTTAATCATTTTTGAGGACGCCGAGGGCTTGGTTTTGCTATATCTCACAATTCGTCTGTCGTCTAACAATGTTGTTTTGCGCTTACCACCACGAGTTTCAGGTTTCTTATTGTATTTAATAGCATTAACTATCATAGGAGCAGTGCATCCAACTATATTCTCAATTTCCTTGTAGGTCTTGCCCTGATTTCTCAGCCGAATTATTAATTCTCTCTTCTCAATTGAACAATGCTTTCCTCTACCCACTAAAATACAGAAAATATCCTCGATTGTAATAAATTTATATCAGAAAATTATTGACTTACTTAATAACACTTACTGATAATGGCTTTTTCGTATTTTTTTTATTTTTTCAACTACTCACGTCAAGCACTACTATTTTAATGAACAACAGATTTTTTATGCAAATAGCAAAAGGCATAAAAAACATGAAAACGCGAAACAAAAGTAACGGGATTTTTTTGCTTTTCTCTTCTTAACATTCTGTTCTACAAAAATATTACACACGTGTTCAATTTGCAGAGTAGAACACTTTAGAAAAGAGATTCAAACGTTGCAGCACTGTTTCAGGTTGCAGCACTGTTTCAGGCAGTTTCAGGTTTCTTATTGTATTTAATAGCATTAACTATCATAGGAGCAGTGCATCCAACTATATTCTCAATTTCCTTGTAGGTCTTGCCCTGATTTCTTAGCCGAATTATTAATTCTCTCTTCTCAATTGAACAATGCTTTCCTCTACCCACTAAAATACAGAAAATATCCTCGATTGTAATAAATTTATATCAGAAAATTATTGACTTACTTAATAACACTTACTAATAATGGCTTTTTCGTATTTTTTTTTTTTTCAACTACTCACGTCAAGCACTACTATTTTAATGAACAACAGATTTTTTATGCAAATAGCAAAAGGCATAAAAAACATGAAAACGCGAAACAAAAGTAACGGGATTTTTTTGCTTTTCTCTTCTTAACATTCTATTCTACAAAAATATTACACACGTGTTCAATTTGCAGAGTAGAACACTTTAGAAAAGAGATTCAAACGTTGCAGCACTGCTGCACTACTATTTTCATGAACACAACTGTATATAAAAAATCATTTTTAATAGGGCTATGACTTTTATTCGAAGTTTTTGAAATTCGAAGTATTCGAAGCTTCGAAGTTCGAAGCTTCGTTTCAAAACTTCGAAGAGGAAAAAAAATTCGGATTTATGAAGCTTCGAAGCTTGACTATTCGTTCAACATAATAGGCAGTAAAAAAATTCGAAGCTTCGAAGTTTTTACTCAAAAATATTTCATACATTTTTTGTGCCTGTGTGATACACTTTGATATAAGAAAAATACATGAGTTTCTGGGTGTGGAGCTATTATAATAAAAGTTCTGATGCTCAATCAGTGATTTGCAATGTATGCGAGCGAGTATTGCAGTCGCATGGATTCACGAGTTCACTTCGTGCGCATCTAAAGATGCATTCAATTTTTCCAGAAGAACTACAAAGAAAACGCCAGTATGAAGAAAGGTAAGTACACGGTGGGATGCTGTAAGGCCAAAGGTTCAAGACCATATTGCCTTTATAACATTATTGTAATGATAAGAAATCAAAAGCAATGTTTCATTTGCAGAAAGTCATTTTTGGCTTTATAACCGTAGCAGTGAATATTTTTTTAATTTTTCAAGCTAAATTCGGCATTATTACATTATTACAAATGTCGCATAACAACGAAACTAAGTATGGAATTACTATTGAGTGATGTCCTTCTACTACAGGGTTTTCCAATAAGAAGTGGTATTGTGAATCACCCGCTATTGCGAATCGCTCACTTTTAAGGCTTTTATTCTTTGACATTTGACAAGTAGAAACTGCGCCATTCATAAAAATGGAACGATACACGCTTCAACAACGCATTGAAATTATTAAAATTCACTACAAAAATGGCGCTACGTGCCACACAAGCAACGAAACCATTGATCTTTTACGGGAAAAGTTTCCGGACCGTGTTATCTCTCGAAGAGGTGATCGCAATTGGCCACCGAGATCTTGTGATTTAACACCTTGCGACTTCTTCCTTTAGAGCCACGTGAAAGATAAGGTCTACGCCAACTGCCCAGCATCGATTGAAGACCTCAAAGATGGAATTCGTGAGGCTATCGAGGACATAGGGCAGCCACTTTGCGATTTGGCTATGGAAAATTTCATGAAAAGGATATTGTCCTGTAAGCGTGGTCGTGGTGGCCATTTGGCTGATGTTGTTTTTCATTATTAACGGCATACCTTCCTCTTTATTATGAAATAAACATCCGATCATTTATTTAAAAAAATGGCATTTTCTTTGAATACCAAAATAACACCTCTTATTGGAAAACCCTTCTGGGACCGGCATTTTAAGAGGCTTCGCTCATACAAGCTAAATTTTTAAGATCGAATAGCTTTGGAAGCAGAAGGAAACTGAATCTCAGAATGAAGCTTTTATTTTTTCTTTTTATTTTATCTTGCGTGTAGTAAAGCGTTTTATAGAAACCGTATTTTAGTACAGGGGTAGAAAAATACCCTTCTGGGCCAAAATGGGTTAAGTACATTTCAGAGAGCTTACGTTTATAAAACGCGTCCAATGTCGCATTGAAAACTGACTGAAACAAGTAGTAGCATTTTTTCTGCATCTATGAATTACCCATTCAGAAAGCAATAAAAAATTTTTCACAAATTAAAATAAATAAATATGTAGTAACACAATATATATTTCAAACTGGGTATCATTCGAATACTCGAAGAATTGAATTCTTCGAAGTTTTTCCTATTCGAATAGTAACATTCGAAGCTTCGCCTCAAAAACTTCGAAGTTCCGAAGTTTGCTTCGAAGCTTCGAATATTCGAATACTTCGAAGCTTCGAAAAAACCGAACATGAACAGCCCTAATTTTTAATATTAAATTTTTTTCTTAATTGAAAAATATTAAATTAAAATATAAAAATAGGAACTTCATTGTTGTTTCATTTAAAAAATAATTATGACTTAGTATTTTAGTTAACTTCTTTTGTTGTTTTAATTTTAATACGATTTTTTGCGTACTGGAAATATGACTTAGAGGCAAACAGAAAGTCCTCTTCCTTGCCTCCATTTTCAGCAAAACTTTCTGCAATAGAATTTAAATATGAATATAAAAGTCACATTTTTATAGAAACCTATTAAACATATTTCACTTACGACGAATGGCAGTGGCGACAGTGAAGGCCCTGATGCACTTCTTATCTGCAGTTCCTCGCCAGGAAAAGCTCTCAGCAATGTTGTCAGTCATGATCTTCTGCCACGCTTTCGTAACAAATTTTCTCGAATTGGATGTTGACAATCTTTTTAGATCTGCCTTCTAAAAATAGAAATAAAATCGACATTAGTATACAGTCACCGGACATTTCAAATTTAAGTTCTTACCAGCAAGGAAAATTTATCAATATCTTCCAGTATAGTTTTCTCAAAATTGAGGAAGTCTTCAATATTAGCAAACGGCTTGCTTGGTATAATAGTAGCGTTATTATGTGATACCGCTTTTTTAAGTTCAATGATTTCTTTGCGCATCCCCTCAACATTTTCTGTTAGGCGCAGCAATATTAGCTTATTTTTTTCCTCCACCTTTTCAACAGCCTTTTGACATGCGTCGCTGATTAATGATTGAATTGCTGCCGAAAAAAATATGAAACAAATATGAGAAAAGTGTTGCGGTGTTAAGTTAAAAGTATCCTTTAAAAATAAATATCTTACCAGATGACGTTGCACTATCCAAAGAACTTGTTGTTGTGTTTGGACTTGGTTGCATCATATAAATAGTTTGTGAGGATGCGATATCATCATTAATGGGGTCGACGATGTAATTGAAATTGTTCTGCGACATGATCTGCTATGAGTGGCACAAATATATAAGACGATCTGGTGTAGAAGCATATAACTTTTGATGTTACTTCGTCAAGCGTATGGTGATCTGGTGTTTCGTTAAAACTAAGATTTTCGGCACGGTAAATATTAAAAAGCGATGATTGAAGCGGCTTATCATATAAATTATGCAAGTTTTGTACCCTTAGCCCGTGAAGTACAAATTCGTCATCAGCAGATCTTGATATGGAAATAAGTTTGAAAATTAATTTTTGTACTAAATAAAAGTTGTCAGGTGCAATAGATGATAGATAAAAGTTTTTAGTTTTAACAAATTTGTAAGTGCCATCACTCTGAACCGTGGATTTTTTAGAATCAATATGTGTATGATGATTTCCATGCACACTCTGCTCAACTAGTCTGTTGTAAATTTGGGACGGAACATTATTATTTTTTTTTCACTAGTTTCTTAATTTTGCCTAATTTATTTTCAAACTTGAAAGCACTGGTTGTCTCTAGTGACCCAAAGTGCATGGACTCTCTGGCCAAATGACTCAAACAGTGGAAATTATATGTTAACATTAAATCAGCATATAAAACAGAGACTCTGAGTAAGAAATCCTTTATCAGCTCCTCTGCGCATTTGTTATTTTGTACACAATCTTCAGCATTGAGGAGAATTCGCATTGCAAGACTAAGTTGCAAAAAATGAATGTACCTCTCTTCGCTCAATATGTTCTTTAGCACAACCTGGCCTGTATACAAAAGGAACTGACGGAATTCCGTTGCTTTGAAGCGGTCTATCTCTTTTAAATCCCGTGGTTTCCTACAAAAGTCTCTTGGTATGTACCGCGCAATGGATTGAAATTCTGTGTTTAGTTTTCGTATATCATTTTGTTGCAAACAATAATTGCGATTTTTAACTTTTATCCAGGATCCAAGCAAAGCCTTCATTACACCCAAACACACCACGTGCATGTAATCTAGAGCGAATACTTGGATCATGTCGATTGGAAGTTTTTCAATCTCCAAAGAACTTTGCTGATTGTGATGGCTGACATCAGTTCTTTGCCGAAAATTTATATTTGTGCGCAAAGGATGGTTTTGATAATGAAATATCATACGATTCTCTTTCCGTTCGCCCCTCTGGATGCACTTTGTGCAGCAACTGTAGCCAGCGTGTCCTTTGACTCCAAGCATAAGTGCCCTAGCTGGTGCATCCAGAATAAATGCTCGACATTTTATTACAAAAGTTTTGTTTTCGTATGAGAATCCATTTTGGAGAAGATCGTTCAACTCATCGACAAATTGTGCCAGAAACTTATTCACATCATTGGGATGAGACCGTCCACAAAAAATAGCAACCACGTAAACTGAATCCGTCCCATTTACATTCACTAAAATAGGCCACACGCTCTTCAGCGAACTTTTCGAAATTGGTAACCCATCGATGTTAAAGTTCAATTCTAAAATATTTGTATGCACTTTATATTCTCGCAAAAAATCTGTCAAACAGTCTCTCAAGCCATAATGGGCATATTCTCCACCTGCTAACGAGACAGTTGGAGCATCAGTCGGCGTACGTTTTAGCGTTCTGATATCTTTTGGTAGGCCTTCAATTTTGTCGCTTAATAAGTTCAATAATTTATTAGCATGCACATTGGACACATTGCTCTCTACAAACCATGCAGCTAAACGTTTATTGAAATCAATAACTGCGCCATCCGAAGAGCTCTCACTTTCATCAGAAATATAATTCTCGTGTTCAGAAATATAATCTTCGTATGGCAACAAGGAATCTAAATTATTTAGTGCTTCAGGCACAACCTCCTGTTCCACAAATTCACTCTGGGTACTAACATAGATGCTCAAAAATTTCGGTACTGCTGCGCACAACACTTTTCTTCTTTTTTGCTGCAGACATTAAATAAGTAGATAATTCTTTTTTAATAGCAAATGATAGTTAACTTAATAACAAATGATAGTTAACGCACTTAATTTAACAACTTTAACAAAAATTTTACACAATTTAATAACACACCTTATTAGCACAATTTTTAACGCCGAGAATGACACGTTTTGCTTAAATTTATGAAACACTTGCATTTGCAAGCAAATTGTCAACGGCGTTCGCGAGACACTTGCCTTTGCAAGCAAATTGTCAACGGCTTTCGCAAAACACTTGCATTTGCAAGCGAATTGTCAACGACATTCGCAAAACATTTGCATTTGCAAGCGAATTGTCAACGACATTCGCAGAACTCTTATTTATACAATCTTACTGCAATCTTAATTTACAAAACGCTTGCCAATATGCTGGCTGGGAAAGTACAAATTGTGCAAATGTATTAGTATTGAACAAAAATTCGTTTAAGTTTTGGAGTTTCGGTTACCCATGTCTTGCAGGGAATGTATCATAATCGGGGGTTTAAATTCAGTTGTAAAGGGTGCTTTTTTTAAAGGTATATTTTTTTATAAGAATTAAACTTGCATACGGTGGACAGATCTGTCAACTCTATTATCATTTGAGCTCAGTTTGGTTTGTCATTTTATAATGAATAGACTAATAGCCAGAACAATGATTTTTCAATGGGTTGACAATGAACTGGGAAAACCCAATGTTTAATCCCAATATTCTATTCAGTGACGAGACGCATTTTTGGCTCAGTGAGCCGCATTTGCAGTGCGAAATATCAACAAGAGATTTTCGAGGCACCATTATATCAATAAAAAAAGCACTGTTTGCTGCACTTTATGGGCCAGTGGCATCATTGGTTTTAAATGAGTCCAGTAAAGGTCTTACCGTCAAAGGCTATAAAACCATGATTGCCGCCAATTTCTTACTCCAATTGAATAGGATGTTTATTAAAGACATGTTTTAACAAGACGTCGCCACATGCAAAAAAGCGCTTCAAACAATCGACTTACTAAAGGAAACATATATGGACATTAGAGTGGCCCTTAATTTTTTTTTTTAGAAATTGAACATGTGCGGTGCTCTCGTTTATTTCTTATCATATCAAAAGTATATTGTGAAAATTTCAAGAAAAAATATTAATATTTAGACGTGCCGCAAAGCGAAACTTCATTCAAAATATGCCTTTATATTAGAAAAAACTGTTTTTTTTTCCAACAATAATTAAAATTAAGACAATTTAATGTTCTTTTCTAGTCCACTCAACATAATATCGTATTTAACATAACATTATCTCACAAACGATCTATCATCCGTTGAAATTGGCTACAAAGTGAGAAAACTACAACTTTTTTGTCGAGCGAAAAAAAAAATTTAATTTTTTTCGAAAATTATTTTAACTAACGTTCTACAATTATGTTTTACCGATCAACTTATTACATTTAAAACAAAAAATATATGTAATTGAATCTATTAAAAGTGAAAACACTGGTTACCTTCTAACATATATGTCCTTCAAGTATTATTTTTTAAAATAAAAACAGTGAAATTATCTTTGAATTCAAGTGCAAGTCTTACTATAGAAGAATGCAAATTAATTAAACACTTGTACTTTCTGTGTTTTTAAAAAAGTTTATTATTTTTTATTCACTTCACTTAAACACTCTATGAACTCAAGTGGCTGAGCTGGACTAAAAACCTATCTGTAAAAATCAGTTCTTCTCTTATTTAAAGGCTTTTAATATAAACAAAACTTAGGATGGCTTGATCGCTTTATTATAAACAAAAGTATTTCATCACAAGTTTATTATTTTTTATTCACTTCACTTAAACACTCTAGGAACTCAAGTGGCTGAGCTGGACTAAAAACCTATCTGTAAAAATCAGTTCTTCTCTTATTTAAAGGCTTTTAATATAAACAAAAGTGAGGATGGCTTGATTGCTTTATTATAAACAAAAGTATTCCATGACAAGATGAAATATTGCATCAGCCAGAATATTTGCTGACATAACAAATTTTAAGCTTAAAAAAAGAATCTAAGACAAAACCATTCTTGAATCTTTAAGATACAATTTTGTTTACATTTACAATTTACTTATTGAATAAAAGGTGATCTTAACTTGCATAGATTTTTGGAAAAAGGCAAGCATACCTGCGAGTTCCCTCATCGATGTGTTCAAAAGTTGTTAGATTTGCACAAATGTTCGAAAAATTTACAAAGAAGTCAGAAATGCACAACAGAAAAAACTTTATTCTGCGATGAATTGGACAATCTATTTGATATTTCACACAGGGACGTTCTGCACCTAATCCGAATAGAGGAAGACAGCCAGATCTTACTACTCCAGAGAGAAAATGGAAGACCCGGTTGCATGATTGACGTTGATGACGTCTGAAGAGCATGGCAGAAGCTCAAACGTAATCGGGAAAAAAAAAGAAAAACATAGGAAGCGCAAACTCGAGGAGAAGAAGCGGGAAAGAAGTATGATTTGTATAATAATTAAAAATTGGTTTAGCTTTGTTATTTGAGATCTTACGAGTATTATAATGTAGAAAGAGCACAGGCAAAATATCATATGAATTACAGTTTCCATGAGTATTAGTACTACCCAGATAGACAAATGTACCTTTTCTCCTCCTTTTGTGTTGTTCGACGAAACAACAGAAATTAAAGTTGACATGGCTAAAAAAATCCAGGAAGATGACCAGTTTGAAAGTGATAGCAGAAAGAAAGTATTTTTATCCAAAGAAGATGTAGAAACATTTATTAATAAAAATATCGTCGACTTTTTATCACCACCATCGATGAAACTTTCCCAACGTTTCAAAATTGGAACAGATTTTCTTTAAGTACATTCGGAAGATTGGAAATCTCAAAATGACTACACTGATGTTCTGAAAATCATTACTTCTCTAATAGTACTGAACGACACAGCTTAACATGCGGTTAAATTAATAACTGATTTTAATAGCCTCCTAACTAAGAACACAAACCAACGGGATTATCTCCTAAAAGTATATATGTATTTCTGATTGCTTGATTGAGAATTTAAAGATTTTACTTTTTTAAATGTAGATTATTCGGGACTATCGTAAGAAATATCCAGGATACAGTCGTGAAATTTTATTTCGGCCCTACGAGCAATAACTAAAGTAAAAACAATTACGAATAATAAACGGTGTTAAATTTAAATAAAAAAAAAAAAATAAAAAAAAAACAAATCTATTGATTAAGATTTTATTTTTTGTTGTTATTGTTGTGTTAGGAACGTACAAACTTTATACAATTTATAATTGGAAACATAAACGTTTTTCAAAATAATTCATTTTACATATGGGCATTTCCATGAAAACGTCAACCGCGACTGAAAAAATAAAAACCTTTGAAACATTTTTCAAACAGGGCAAATATTTAAAAAAGCACTCAAATTTTATTAAGAAGATGTATTTAGAGCTCATAACAATCATTAAAGAGCAAAAAATAACAGTTTAAACTGACCATCTCTTTGGTTAACCTTAAGAAATTGCAATCAGCTATTTTCTCTTAACTAGCGACTAAATTCAAGTGTTTGTAACATTGCAATTACACTTTGAAATTAACGTTACAACAACAACAGACAAGATGCACGAGGAAAGAGAAAATATAGAGTTCGATTAGCGATATTTTTTTTGGTTTGCTTTGGATGCTATTCTACTGTCACGTACATAGTGCAAAAACATCATTTATATACGTCATTTCAATTTGACCGGTCGCAAGTGTTTCAAAATAAAAGTTCGAAGCAAGATATTTGTCGCAAACAAATATTAATCATAATTTTTTTTCAGTTTTGTGTAATAAAAATTGTATAAGTTTCGAAAGTTCGTCACGTACGATATTGTAAGTACTACAATTGCAATTAAATGCATGAGAGTTAATTTGTTAATTATAAATATTTTGTTAAGATGGGTAAAACAAACTACGAGACTACAAAAAAATGGAGGGAGGATTTGAAAAAGAATGACGAAAAAATTAAGAAGTACCGAAAAAAAGAGGCTGAAAGACAGCGTGTCTATCGAAGAAAGATGGCAGATGCAGCCAAAAAAGACGAAAAACTTCTTCAAGAAAAAAGAACTAAAGATCGCATTCGACAACAAAGGCGGAGAGCAGAAATAAATAAAAGTGTACGTAACTTTATCCCCGAATCTTCTTATAAATGTAAGCAAAGTTTGGGTAAAGCTATAAGAAAGGTAGAGAAGGCCCTGCCAATAGACATAAGCAAAAAAGTTGAAATAATTGAAAATTTATATAAGAAATATGTGGAACCTTTAAAGCGTGAACAGGAAAAAGACCTTGGTCCAGTTGAAAGTATTAATATAATTAAAGAATTCTTCATTCGAGATGGAATAAGCGTGCAAGCTCCTGGCCGAAAAGACACAGTTATCTATGATGGGAAAATAGTTCCTAAACGCTTTATGCTTTTGACTGTTGGAGAAGCTTACCAACTATACAAAAACGAGTTCACCATACAAAGTGTTGGAAAATCTTTCTTTTATCAGCACCGACCTAGCTATATACAGTTAATAGACAAAATGCCGCACAATATGTGTGTTTGCAAATACCACGCAAATTTTGCGTTTTTGTTGGAGTCCTGTGCAAAAGCTATACCAACGTTTCCAAATACATTTGATAGGTTCTTACAATTAGTCTGTTGCAATGTACTGGATGAAAATTGCATGGCTGAAAATTGTCAGAATTGCGTGCGAGATATAGAACATGATTTGATCCCTCTACGTTTCCATAAAGAAATGGAAAACAATTTGAAATGGAAGTATTGGAGAAAAATTGATAACCGTTTAACGTTAAGCTACACGATCGGTACATTGTCGGAGCTAATTCGTGAAATAGAAGCTCAACTGCCGATCTTCAAACTGCATACTTTCGTAAAGCAATGCCAGCAAAGATATTTTAATGATAAAAAGATAAATGTTACGCCTGGTGAAGTGGTTATTCAAATAGACTTCGCTGAAAACTATCGATTGGTTAATCAAAATGAAATTCAAGATGCTCACTTCAGCTATCAACAGGTCACTATTTTCACGTGCGTTGCGTGGCTCTTTGGAAAAAGTAAATCTTTTGCTATTATTAGCGATAAATTAACGCATAACAAGTTTGACGTTTATTGTTTCATCACGAAAATTATGCTGCAAATAAGAGAAGAATATAAAGACATATCATCTATTTACATTTTTTCCGATGGGAGTAGCGCTCAGTTCAAAAACAAATTCATATTGAAAAGTATTCCTTCTTTCGTAAACGAATTCAGCTGCAAATATTTAGAATGGAACTTCTTTGCAACATCACATGGTAAAGGTGCAGTTGATGGAATTGGTGAAATTGTTAAAAGAAAGGTCTGGCAAGTTGTGAAAGCAAATGAATTAATATTGCCAGATGCTTTCTCATTTTATGAATGTGCTCATAAATATCTGGAAGGAGTTAATTTGTTGTATGTTGCTGCCGAAGAGATTGAAAACCTTTCTTCTCTTCTCAATGAAAAATGGCAAAATGTCCATCCAATTCCAAAAATAAAAAAACTTCATACGTTTGCATATCACGATAGTCAATATATAAATATTTCTCGAACTGCGTATTCATTAAGAGACAAAATAATAATTTAATTAGTACAAGTACATAGTATATAGTAAGAAATGAATTTAACCCTTTATTTTGTTTTTATTGATTTTATCACTGAATAACTATTTTTTGTTTGTTTTTAAGTTTTTGTATGCATATATTTACAAAACATATATTTTATTACTTAAGAATCACATAAGAGAAAAATCTGTCACGTACGGTATGTCACGAACGATATTAAATTTTTTTCATTATAAAATCACCAACAAATTTTTTTATATTTAAAAACTACGTATTCTAAAGGAAAAATATTTGGCTTAGTTTAAAAAATTACAATAACAAAAAAGCTTCACACAATTCGCAGATTTTCGCATATTTTTACATGCACCTCAAAGTTACTTCCGTTTTACGTCACGAACGATATGCTCTTATTTCCCTCGATATTTTCGACAACAGAATTCCTAATGTATTAATTTTTTTTTTCATATATAGTCCCCTGTGAATGGAACATAACGACAAAATTTTTTAGAGTTGCTCCTATATTTGCACAATTTATTGCACTTTGTAGGTGTACAAATGTCACGTACGATGACATGGAAATGCCCATATGTATTTTCGAAAAAAGTATTTTTTTAAAAAAGTTTTTTTGCTCCACAAAAAATTTTGAGTTTCCGCATTTTTTACCCGATTTCGACACATAATATCTCCTTGGAAAGAAATGTTTATACTCATACGCCAATAAAAGATTGGAAAAAAAATGATTACATTAATTTCATTTGTTTTCGGAAAAAAAATATTTCTTAAAAACAATAAAAATGTTGTAATTTTCGTATTAGTCAACCATTTTCGACGAATGATAGCACGTTGGAAAAATAAATTATATGCCTAATGCGATATTATGTTTCGTTGATTAAAAAATCCCACAAAATTGTCTTAATTTTAATTATTGTTGAAAAAAAAACAATTTTTTTCTATATGAATGTGTATTTCGAATGAAGTTTCGTTTTGCGGCACGTCTAAAAATTATTATTTTTTCCTGAAATTTTCAGAATATAATTTTGGCATGATAAGAAACAAACGAGGGCACCGCACATATTCAATTTATAAAAAAAAAAATTGCGCATACAGTTAAGGGCCACCCTAATGGACATATTAGAAGACAAGATTGTGTAAACCATTGTCGAGATACGCCCCCAAAAGCTTGAAAAAGTCGAAAATTGGACTCCCAGAATGTGGAACATTCCAGCCAACCTCGACGGTCAAGTCAATATTCAGTTTGATATTATGTAATCTCAGTATTTTATTTCAATTCAAAATTCCACACCTCTAATTTCTATACCCCATACAAAGAAATTAATTCTGTTGACCTATTTAATTGTGATCCCAAAAATAAATTTACTGTCTAAATCAAAAATTCGGAAATATCTCAATTTATGTCCTGCCCTTCTTCCTTGACTAGTTTTCGACTCTATGAACCTGTTTTTCTTGGACAGGTCAAATGTGTTGGGGAAATAGAAGTCTATCCGCCCGCACATTGCTTTTAAAAAAAAAAAGAAAGAATACTTAATGAACATCGAGTTCAATTGATGATCAATTAACTGTGTTAATCGCAATTTCCAACTATTATTTTTTCATAAAAAAAAAGAAAAAAATGGTCTCTAGAGTGGGTTTACCAATTAAATCAACAATTTATGAATATATATTGCAAAACTGTAATTTTTATTTTTTTTTTCAGACAATGAAGACAACACATACGTATAATAACAGAACGGAGAGAATAATTGAAAAAGGATATTGTCTTCTGTACTCTTTATGTGCGAATCGAAGAACTTCAGATACGATTTTGCGTTATTTAAGAAAATGTAACGATTTTTTGTATAGACACATATCAGCATTACCGTTTGCAAATTTTTGTAAATCGCACGTATTAAGCCAAATGAGCTATCTACTGAAATGTATTGCTATCGAATTGAAGTACACAGCATATAATAGTCAAATTAGTAGATTTCAGCATTTATGCGAACTATTAGTAGGTTATTCTACAAAACCTTTGAATGATGGAGTTTCAATGGAGTTGAATCATTATTTTGGTACAAGATCGTGTTCAAAAAGCAAACCTGCTGAAGCAGGATCACAAATATTGTTAGGTCATCTTATCAATTGCATAGAATTTGATACAAAAAATGAAAATCTTCCAAAATGGGATTTTTTTGATAGCTCTTTAATGGAACAAATTCTCCAGGATTGTGAAAGTCAAACAGATAATGGGCCCAAACTCATCAATATAAAAAAATTACACAATATTCTTAATGACGAATTACGTAATGTACAAACTTCAGTTGTAAGTGGCCAAAGGCAATTGATTTTAAAAGAAATAGAGTCTGTGCTTTTATTTGCTCTCAAAGTAAATGATGAAAAAAACAAAAATTTTTCTACTGTAAAGCTAATGGATGCATGGGGACAAGTAAGTAGTTTGTGATTTTTTTTTTAATAAATAATTTAATTTTAATCAATAGGTTACTGAAATGCTATTTACTGCAGCTCCGGGTCTTGCTATTCCTCTTGTCTCAAAACAAGAACTAATTTTAGAAATCTTACAAAAAATTTTGAGCAAAGTTGTTTCAATTCAGACAATGTTTGAGCTTGCATTTCTATCTTCCGGTACTGTACTTTTACTCCTCGTAAATTTAAAATACTGCTATTTTCAGAAACCATTAAAGGACATACACATTGAATGTAAGTTATTATTTTACCTAACAATTTAATTTTAATAGATTTTAAATCGCTTAGGTCATTACTATGAAAACGAAGCCAACTCATTAAAATTGGATAATGGAAATTTAGCATCGAATATAACATCAGCCAAATCAAATGCTTTAAGTTTAAAATTTATATTACGGCATATTTTAGAATGGATTATAATAAGTGAAGTCTCATCCCAAAAGTTGCGAATTAATTTATACGCTGCTCTTTTAAACTGCATGTGCATTATTAAAGGAAACAATTTAATTTGTCAAGATGAAAAAAAAGAAGAACAGTAAATAATTCACAATTTACTTTTAAAAATATCTGAATTTTGTTTTGTTTTCAAGATTCGTGTCACGTTTGGATAAATCAATTGGAAATGTTGTCAAAAGCATAGAGAAGAGTCAAATTCGAATGTCCGTGGATGTATTTGAATCGTTTGGTGAAAAACTTTTGGATATAATTTGCCACGACATGATAGCTGGGCAAGATATTTGTAAAATTTCGTCACTTTCGTGTATAAACACACTTCTTGACTTTGACTCGTTTACAAATTTTATCAACTTTATTTCTAATCGAGGATATTTATCCCACATTATTGATAGCCTTATAAATTCAGATGAAGGACTTTGTAATGTATTGTGCGATTCTCCAGAAAACATAAAGGTTCTTTATGTCTATGAATCGATAATGGCAATGCTATCACGTGCAGCCAATAGTCATAAAGGTGCTGAGCTTTTATTAGAAAACAAAATATTATGTGCACTATCAGGAATGAAAGTTTTCGATATGCATCCAGTGATTCGAGTTAATAACTTTCCCCGTAATAATCGAATTGATGAATTCATACCACCAGCAGATACTAGATTTCGCCAAATTTTGTTTCCCGCGATAAGTTTATGTGAAAGCATTATTTCAACACTAACTCCCGAAAGTCACTCGGCTATATCCCAAGTAGTTTTTTTTTTGCTTTCTCATTGTGATACAATTGAAACTATTCTAAGATGTGCAACTCCATTTATGGAACTTGGGTTACTTCAAGAATTATCGGCGGTGACTGGAATAATTGCACGAAGTATAAATCAGGTATAATAAAAAATTATATGCTTAAAACTTTCTTAAAATTGTATTGATTTTTATACAGGAATTATATGGTATTGCTGATTTGAATTCGAATGAAGAAGTTTGTGTTAACTTGTACCGTATACGACGTTTAATGCTTTCGGTATTTCCGCGTTTTATTATCAATGAAACAACATTTAAGGAAATGCTAAAGTTAGAAAATGAACTCTATGAACCATCCAAGCAAAATAAATGCCATCATGTAAAGTACTTTTTAGAAATTGCATCTAACTTATCGCTTTATTGTCGCAACGCTAATTCGAATCATAGTGCTGACCATAGATCAACAGGAATTCTGTTTTCCTCACATAACACTGGCTCGATGCATAGGTAAGGAAATATTAAAATCATATTCAAATTATACAATTATTTTAATTTGTATGGTAGTAAATGTAATGCTTATTTGATTGGAATACTCTCACTCGTAAATAATAAGATATACTGTATGAATTAAGTCATTTTGATATATTTTGACGTGTATACATACGTCTTATTGAACGGTGTTTGAAAAACTTGAATGTAGCGTCAGTGTACAAATTTCAAGCTTAAATCTATATTATCGTTGGAAAGGGAAATTAACAAGTGTTAAATAAAGACTTGAATTATTGATTTTATCTGATGTTGCATGTGCACCACAATAGTGTTAGTCGATTAATTATTGCCTCTGATAGCATGGCCCCTGATAGGAAGAAATAAATTACTACCAGTGCCAAATTTTATAAATTTATAATCTTTATAAACATGAATCAATCGCTGTGCTAACACATGGTTCAATAAGTCCCGAGTCTATCTACTAGGTGGCACCTCTAACGAAATATCGATATAATATTTCGATACTTCCAACCTTTCACACAATACGTGTAAAAATTTCATGACAATCTAAGGTTTAGTTCAGAAGTCGCAGTGATTTAAGAGACGCTTCGATATTTTCAAAATAATGGATTCAAAGCAATTCCGTGTGTTGATTTATCACTTTTTTTATGGGAAAAAATACCATCCAAGCTGAGCAATGGCTTTGAAAGTGTTTTTCGGACTCGGCTCCAACAAAAATAACCATTTGCCGATGGTATGCTAAGTTTAAACTTGGTCGTACAGACACAAATTATGCTGAACGTTCAGGTCACCCAAATGAGGCAGTTGTTCCACAAAACATAAAAAAGTACACAAAATGGTATTGGCCGACCGTAAAGTGAAGGTGCGCGAGCTAGCTGAGGCTCTGAAGATATCGAAAGGCAGTGTGGGAACAATATTACAGAAACATTTGTCGATGAGAAAGCTGCTTTCCAAATGAGTGCCGCGTTTTCTCACAATGGACCAAAAACAACAATGTGTCGATGATTTGGAGAGCTGTTTGGCACTGTTTACAAAGAATAAACATGAATTTTTGCATCGGTATGCAACAGTGGATGAAACATGGATCCACCATTACACACCGGAATCAAAACGGTCGTCAGCTGAGTGGCGAGCAACCGATGAAAGCAGGCCAAAGCGACCAAAAACACAACAGCCGGCTGGAAAGGTTATGGCATCTGTATTTTGAGATGCGCATGGAATTTTGTTCATCGACTATTTCGAAAAGGGAAAAACAATCAACAGCGATTATTATATAGCGTTGTTGGAGCGTTTGAAGGATGAAATCGCGAAAAATCGCCCCCATTTGAAGAAGAAAAAAAAATTCTTTTCACCAAGACAATGCACCGTGTCACAAATTGATGAAAACGATGGCGAAAATCCACGAATTGGGCTTCGAATTGCTTCCTCATCCACCGTACTCGTCAGATTTGGCCCCAGCGACTTTGTCTCGGGACTTATTGGACCATTTGTTCTAATCTTGCTAAAACTCAAAAATGACTCCACCGATTTTAATAATTTTTTTTTTCACATCAATACTGATGTGGTTTTACGAAAAAAGAAAAATCAAAATAATCTAAATTGGTCATTTTGTATAGGATTGCGACTTCAGACTACTTTCAATGGATGATAATAGTGGCGGACCTATGTTATTCATTCCGTAGGGTTGTGTGATTATATCTATTTAGATAAAAATCAATTGCGTGCGTTTGTCTTGCAAAAACTCGAAAATGGCTCGACCAATTTTAATTATTTTATTTTTGTTTTGTTCGCCTCAATACAGGGGTGGTTTAGGAAAAAACAAAATTAGGAAAAACAGAAAGGAGAAGCGAAAAAATCGAAATTTGAAATTTTTGATCAAAACCATGCCTCTGCTCATGTGCGATAGTTCGTTGTGCATATTTGTTATGACAGCACCCAATCGTGCAATGAATACTAGAATACGATAGAGAGGGTTTAAGCCAGGTATGTAGTTCCAACAAACGTTTCATTGTTGACTTGCCAGCAAAGGGACGTTTACGACACTTTGATGAAAGGGATTGACGACCGAAACGGAGGCATTTTATTTCTCGAATGGGGACACAGGCACAACGTTTCTAATTTCATTAATCTAAGCTTGGGTTCATTTGAGATCAGAAATATCGCTGGCGGTTGTCTCTTCTGGGATTGCAGCCACATTGTTGGAAGGTGGTCGAACGGTTCATTCTGCGTTGAAGCTACCGTTAAATCTCTAACTAATTTTACAATGGCAAAAGTGTTGCAGAGTTGCAAGATTATCATCTGGAACGAATGCACAATAGCACAAAAACTAGCATTGGAGGCACTCGATCAAACAATGAAAGATTTGCGCAATAACACAAGACATTTTTGAGTAGCAATGATTCTGCTAGAAGCGATTTTCGACAAACGCTTTCTGTCATTACATGATCAACGGCAGTCGATTAAATCAGCTCTTCCCTTAAGATTTCGTATTTGTGGTGTTATATGAAGAAGCTGGGGTGGACGACGAATATGCTCAGAGGATATTATTGCGTTAACAAAAACGTGGCTGAATCGAAGCATTGCTGACTTGGAATTGTTTGACAATAGTTTTCAAGTATTTAGAAGGGACAGATTCACGAAAAATATTTCTGTTGGTGGTGGTGGTGTCCTTTTAGCTGTAAGGAACTGCTTTGTGAGTGACCTTGTTGATATTCCTTGCTCTTCTAATATAGAACTAATATGCGTATATTAGTAGTAATAATCATACAACTTAGTGTTGCGGCCTCGGTAGTCAAGTAGGTAGCGTGCTCAACTGCCGCCCCATAAGTCCCGGATTCGAATCCCGGCCAGGCCATGGTCCTACGATTTCCTACTTGCAATTTTCTTTCTTAATTTCTAATCAACTGCAATTGTAAACTCATCAATATTTACGACTTGAAGTCGTCGTAGTTGGTGGTAGAGAAGTTTTTGGATGAGATTGTCTAATAACTTGAAATGACTGAAGTAAAGGGCATAACACTCGCCTCAGATTCAAATTCACATGTTTCTACGGCTTTCCACCACGCTTAGAACATCTTTAACTTGTTTCACTAAATTGCCCCTTCCCTCCTACTAATCTATCACCCCATTTTTAACTAAGGCAGAATTGACTTGGCGTCCGTGGCGTAGTTGGTAAAAGTGCGTGGCCGCTATGTCAACGAACCTGGAGACCCAGGTTCGAACCCCAGCAGCGACAGAAAATTATTTGAATTAAAAATAATTTTTATGTACGGCCGCCACCTCTCTGCAGACAATGGCAAACATCAGAGAGTATTCAAAATGCCATGTAAAGCTTCTTGAGAACAAGAACATTCCGTTCATCGCCGTTCGGAGTCGGCGTTAAACATGTAGGTGCGGTTCTCGGTCAATTGTGTACAAACTTAATAACACGCACAACACAATTGATCATAAGAAGCTAGGTCAAAGTCCTTTCAAGGGCTGAAATGGCCAGTTATTTATTTTATTAGAATTGACTTAATAGGGATTACACCTAAAATCCTTAGTTCAAATCTTAAAAAAAAAATATTGTACGTCAAATTCCAAGACCTGCCAAGAAAATATATCTGTTGACAATATATTTTCTGACTTACATGTTAGTTGTATTAATAATAGTCTTGAAAGACTTCTTGACCTGGTCTTAGCTACATACAGTAACAATGTCATAGTTGAAAGGGGCTTTTCATGTTTTTCTGAATACTATTTATGAATACCATCCACCATTAGGCGTATGGCATAAACCTGACAGAGAGAGTATAGTTAATTTGAGTTAAGTAGACAAAGTTTATGAATACAATTTTAAAAAAGCTTACTTTTTGAAGTTGAATCATTTATATCTTAACAAACTTAATGTTATTTTAGAGTACTTAACCTTGATGATTCCACAAATTTTTTCATACGGAGCTCTTTACTGTGTTCTCTCAGCCCGTACCAAAAAGCCTTAAATTTGCGAAAAACTTCGTACCCTTGGTACACAAAGGATTTCAAAACTTTTCGCAACAACAGGAATACGTCATGGAAGAAATATGTCTGTAGTTTAGACTCAAATGACCTGGAAACCTACAAGCATTTGTTTCTGAAATTTGAAAATCAGTCAGTTACAAGTATTTAGATAATATTAAGCTGATAATATTTTCTGATCCAAAGAGATTCTGGGTATTCATTAATACTAACAAGAAATCTGACGGGTTTCCTTCATCTTTCAAAACCCAAAATGGATTTACAGACAATCCTGTTATAATTAGTGGCCTATTTGCCAATCTATTTAAGGAATCATATGGAGTATTTTGAATATGAATTCTACACCCAGAGTATCTTTATCCTTTACCTCAGAGGATATTTTAAAATAAATTGGTTCGATCGAAGAAGATTTTAGCGCTGGACCCGATAGAATTTCTGCCCCAGTGTTTACTCAATGCGGTTCAATTTATTTTGTTTTTTTGTTATTAAATAAAGCTATAAATGAAAGTTTTTCCACTTTTTTGAAAAAAATCATTTATTAGTCCTATTTATAAAAAAAATATGTGTGTGTCCGCCACGCAAGGTAGAAGTGAAACTTTAACCCAAAATAGTAGACATTTTTAAGTGGTTAGTTAATTTAATCTTTAATATAGTCTTTATAAGAAAGTATAAGAAAGAAAGTTAAAACTGTTTTAATACAATTTCGAAAATTTTGAAGCTATCACACCAAACCCATCATATAATACCATACTATACCATACCATACTATACCATACCATACCATACCATACCATACCATACCATACCATACCATACCATACCATACCATACCATACCATACCATACCATACCATACCATACCATACCATACCATACCATACCATACCATACCATACCATACCATACCATACCATACCATACCATACCATACCATACCATACCATACCATACCATACCATACCATACCATACCATACCAACATTCCATTATCAGCATACCACCATACAATACCATATTTAAAATTGTTAGTAATTGTTCTGTTAAAGCAAACCGAGAACATGGTTTGATTTGAAGCTGACGAGTGCTCTGCAGTGTTCGTTTGTTATAATTAAATGACTTGGATACGCTCTGCTTGACTAACAGAGTTCTGTCAAGCTCTGAACTCTGCACTGTTGGATCTACTGTTGTGGAAAAAACGAGTGCATTTGTGCAGAGGTTTAGTGTACAGAGCTGTACTGTACAGCATTTAAACTTTTGTACAGTAATTTCAAATAAAACCAGAAATCAAAACGAGTACTGTACAACATTCGGCTGAGTCTCAATAGAGAGGGTATAGAATTTGCTGATCATGAACACGCTTTGTTTAACCACAAAAGGGCAGATTGCAGTGCTGCATGTTTTAAATACAGTGTATTACAGTATAAAATATTTCTGTATAGCATTTATTTTCTTTATATTTTTATGTTTTTGATATAAAATTCTACATAACACATAAGGGGTATTCTCTATGCCTAGGATATGCCGTTGCACGGTGAAAGAATAGGAAATGTACAATCCGCCATTGTTGTTTCTCAATTGCAGATATTATACATTCCCTATAGTTTTATGATACAGTATGACAGCATAGGTTAATATGGTATTAGGTGGCAACCCTAAAGGGTTAAAAATTTCATAATTTTGAAATTCTGACAACAGATTCGGATTCAGCGACCCATTTTTACCTAGTGTTCGCGCCAGCATCGAATTCGTAAAAATAAAAAAAAATTAGGTAGCAACCCTATCAGCCATCTTGAATTTTAAAATTCTGACTTCAGATTCGAAATCAGCGACCCCCTAAAACTGTTGGATAATGTTCAAAACTCTTAAAAAAGCATATTTTTAGGTGGCAGCCCTAAAGGGTTAAAAATTTCACAATTTTGAAATTCTGACAACGGATTCGGATTCAGCGACCCATTTTTACCTAGTGTTCGTGCCAGCATCGAATTCGTAAAAATAAAAAAATTAAGTGGCAACCCTATCAGCCATCTTGAATTTTAAAATTCTGACATCAGATTCGAAATCAGCGACCCCCTAAAACTGCAAGATAGTGATTAAAACTTTTATATAAGCATATTTTTAGGTGGCAACCCTAAAGGGTTAAAAATTTCACAATTTTGAAATTCTGACAACGGATTCGGATTCAGCGACGAATTTTTACCTAGTGTTCACCCCAGCACCGAATTTTTTAAACTACAAAAAATTAGGTGGCAACCCTATCTTTAATATTAAAATTCTGAAATCAGATTCGAAATCAGCTACCCCCAAAAACGGCTAAACACGAAATCTACAGAACTCTAAACGGTCTTAATACGCTTTAGTTTTTCCTACACTTCATTGAATTATTTGGATACTTGAATTATTTGGATCGGAGCCACACCCATTTGTCAAATCCCCATCCCAGTACCCTACTTCCCATATTCTACTTTCTAGTAGTAGGATATCACCAAGTAAGAACTCCATACATATTGAGTTTCATTGTTATACGGCATTTACTTCCAAAGCTATTCAAAGACAGCATAACTCCAAGCGTTCTGCTGTTGTGTACATAACAACATAACTTTCTAGTCAGTGCACACTTCTTTTTCGAATCGTGCCTAACATTGTTTTGGTTTTAGTTTGTTCTTGTTCTGCTCAAGCGACGAGTGCTCTTTGTAGTGTTAGGCTTGATTTCATTGATGAGAGCAAAACATAGCAAAAGCTTGCACTACAAACGAGTGCTTTGAAACGCATTTCAAGCGCACTCGTGCAGAGGTTTACTGTACACTTAGCAGCAGTCAGTGTTTGTCTTTTCGTTTAAGGTTGATGTTTTTGATATGAATATCAAAGACATGCTCCATATGCGGCGAATTTTTTTTCATTAGGAAAATATCGGTTTTATTCCCTATCGCGGCTAAAGAAGTTTCACTTCAAAAATGTTGCAGTAATGATGTTATTAACTACAGACCCATCGCTAAACTGTCATCGATTTCAAAACTTTTTGAGCGAATCGTGTATGATCGGGTAAAAATTCACTGCCGTGAAATCATAACAGCTCATTAGCATGGTTTTGTTAATGGCAGATCTACGGTATCTAATATACTCGATTTTACAACCTTTTGCTTAAACACTAGACTCTGGTGTTAAGGTCGACTGTATATATGCTGATTTTAGCAAAGCTTTTGAGAAGTTACCACACAATTTAATTTTATTTAAACTTTAGTCTATTGGATTTCCATAATATTTTGTAAGCTGGATTAAATCGTATTTGACAGAGCGATCGTATCAAATACGATTCCGACGGGTTTTATCTACTAAGTTTGTTGCCTTATCAGGAGTTCCTCAAAAAAGTCACCTAGGTCCACTTCTGTTTATTTTTGCCATTAATGACGTAACCCATATCAATTTAAACTTTCATCTGCTCGTTTATGCAGATGATATGAAAATATACAGAACAATAAACTCAATAAGCCCTATTCTAGTCTGATCTGAAATCTTTTGAAGTTTGGTTTTCTAAAAATAATGTTTCTTAATCCAAATAAATGCCAAACTATGAACTTTTCGCGAAAAAAGAACAATGCAGAGATGGAGTAATGCACTAAATTTTCAGCTTCAGCTGACATGTACTGATATTGTAAAATTCTTCACTACTTCCAAGTGGTGTTGACTGATGAATTCAAAAATATAAGCCTCATTATACATTAGTGATAATTATAGTGAAAAATTGTTCACTAAAATTAATTTAGTGCAAATTTTTTTTCTTTCTGCACTAAAATTAATAGTGCAAAAAATACCCATCTAATGGTAGTGTAACACAGACAGTTTGTACTCAATTGAAAGAAAAGGTCAACTGTTTACTTTGAATAATTGCACTTATATAAATTTAAAATTTCAAAATTGTTAGCCCATTTAGAAAATTATATTTTATTATTATAGAATTTTTTTTATTAGGGAGGACGATCCTCACAAGGCTACGCGTGAGGGTCAAGGGGGCGATCTTCACATGGAAACGTGTCTGACTGCCTCAACCTGGTGAGGCCAGCATTATCCATGTCGAACTCGTCTCAAGTCGACTCAAACCTCTGCGTGGTGTCCTCTAGAAACGGCAAACTGGCAACCGTTAGTTTGACGGCTAATCTGAGCGGCGGGTTCCCCCTGCCTTTAAAGGGTTGTGCGTTGGGTTTGAAGTCCACCACGTAAAAACAAATTTCAATGAAACATATAAGAAAAAAGATAAAATTGATCCCAAAATCTGATGACGACTACCGCAAACGAAAAACTGACAATGATTTACGGATATGCACTTGGAACGTCCGAACCCTTAATTGGGATGGTGCCTCTTTCCAACTGATAGATATATTAGAAAGTTACAAGGCTGATATTACTGCAATTAAAGAAATGCGATTGAAGGGACAGGGTTGCTTACTGCAAGCATCCTGTGATATTTACTGGAGCGGCCATGCGGAGAAGTACGAATTTGGATGCGGATTCGTGGTTGGCAAGAGACTACGACATCATGTTCTGCGATTCACACCTGTGAACGAACGACTTGCCATAATCCGTGTCAAGGCAAGATTTTTCAACATAAGCCTGATTTGTGCGCACGCTCCGACAGAAGATAAGGACGATGAGACCAAAGACAGCTTCTACGAGCGCCTTGAAGAGGCCTATGAGCGCAGCCCCCGCCACGACATAAAAATCGTGCTTGGTGACTTCAACGCCAAGGTGGGAAAAGAAAATATCTTTGGTCCGACAGTCGGAGAGTTCAGCCTCCACGACAATACCTCCGATAACGGAATGAGGCTGATTGACTTTACCGCAGCGCGAAACATAGTCGTTAGTAGCACTAGATTCAAGCATCTCAATATTCATAAAGCAACTTGGCTGTCTCCTGATCAAAAGACGCGCAACCAAATTGATCACGTTTTGATTGACGGAAGGCACTCTTCCAGTGTTTTAGATATACGCACGACCCTTGGTGCCAATATAGACTCGGGTCATTATCTTGTCGCAGCCAAGATCCGTACACGTCTGTGCCCAACCAAGAATGCGCGCAATCCAGCACAGAGAAAGCTAGACGTCGAAAAGCTGCAATCAAAGCAAACAGCCGAAGACTTCGCTACTCGACTCACACTCCTGCTTCAAGAAAGCACTCCTCCGATCGACGATATATGCGCGCAGTGGAATCACTCTATGCGTACGGCTGCCGAAGAGGTGATTGGCTATCACCGCCCTCGCCGAAACCAGTGGCACGACCAAGAGTGTCGCGACGCCACTGCAGAAAAAGACGCCGCCTACAAAGCCACCCTGCAGTCGGTTGTAACGCGTGCTGCTAAGGAGCGATACAAAGAGAAGAGGAGTGAAGAGAGAGATGCATTTTCAGGCGAAATAAAAGGGAAGCGGAAATGCGTGAGTGCGAGAAAATAGAGATGCATGGTGACAGGAATGAGGTCCGAAAATTTTTCGAAAAAATAAGACGCTTGGCCGATGGCTTCAAGACTGGGGGCTCTTCCTGCAGGGATGAAAATGGGAATCTAGGGACAGATATCCAGAGTACACTGATGATGTGGAGGGAATTCTTCTCTAGACTTCTGAGTGGCAACGACGACAACAATCCCGCCAATAGAGATGACATACCGGAAACCCCAATTGTGGACGACAGCGTTGAAGTTCCGCTGCCCGACCATAGTGAAGTCTTGAAAGCTATAGCTATAGCTATAGCTAATAACAACAAAGCCGCAGGAGCCGATGACTTACCTGCTGAGCTCTTCAAGAATGGAGGTGAAGCTCTATTTAAATGCATTCATGAGCTTCTATGCAGAATATGGTCGGAAGAATGCATTCCAAACGATTGGAATCTCACTGTGCTCGGCCCAATCCACAAGAAAGGCGATCCCACAATTTGTGCCAACTAACATGGGATAAGCCTTCTGAATATCGCATATAAGGTCCTGTCGACCGTACTATGAAAGACTGAAGCCCATCGTAAACCAGCTGATTGGACCTTATCAGTGTGGCTTCAGACCTGGCAAATCCACCATAGACCAGATATTTACGCTACGACAAATCCTGCAGAAGACCCTAGAAAAACAAATCGATACACACCATCTTTTTGTCGATTATAAAGCCGCCTTCGACAGTCCAATAAGGAATCATCTATATTCCATCATGTCTGAATTTGGTATTCCTGCAAAGCTCATCCGCCTTTGCAGAATGACACTGAGCAACACCAGCAGCACAGTTAAAATCGGGAAGGACCTCACTCCTCCATTCGATACCAAACGAGGTTTCAGACAAGGTGATTCCTTATCGTGCGACTTTTTCAACCTAATGATGGAGAAGATCATCCGAGCTGCTGATTTGAGACGCAGTGGCACGATATTCTACAAAAGTATTATGCTGCTGGCGTATGCTGATGATATCGATATCATTGGCCATAATACGCGCGAAGTCAGCGCAGCATTCTCCAGGTTAGCGAAAGAGTCGAGTCGAATGGGTCTTGTAGTGAACGCAGATAAGACGAAATACCTAGTGTCAACAAATAAACAGTCCCAGCGTCTTGGAAACCACGTCACTGTTGACAACATCTCCTTCGAGGTTGTTAAGGACTTCGTCTACCTGGGATCCAGCGTAAACTCTTTCAACGATGTCAGTATTGAGATAAAGCGAAGAATAACTCTTGCCAACAGGTGTTACTTTGGGCTGAATGGGCAATTGAGAAGCAGAGCCCTCTCTCGACGAACAAAACTCACGCTCTATAAGTCACTAATCATGCCCGTCCTATTATATGCAGCACAAACCTGGACGTTGAGCAGTTCTGATGAAAAGACTTTGGGAGTCTTCGAGAGAAAGATCCTTCGTAAGATCTTCAGTCCAATCTGTGTCAATGGCGAGTACCGAATTCGATGGAACCACGAGCTGTATGAGCTGTACGTTGACATCGAAATATTTAAGCGTATTAAAATCGAGCGGCTCCGCTGGCTAGGTCATGTTGAGCGAATGGAAAACGACGCTCCAGCGAAAAAAATATTCGATTCGGTGCCCGGTGGTGGTCAACGCAGAAGAGGACGCCCAAATCTTCGTTGGAAGGATCACCAAAACCGACCTTCGGTTGTAAGCTAAGCGCCAGATAAGTTAGTAAGTAAGTAATCAATAAGTCGGTAAAAAAATAGTGAAAAATATTATTTCTTTCAATATATTTATTGATAGTGAAATGCTTAGTGCACTCACCATTTAGTGCAAAACCCCCAACTGGATAAGATACTGTTTTATGTCGTGTGGATGTCGTTAAAGATCTGGGAATATGTATGGATTCTAAGCTTTCCTTTAACACTCATATTGATAACTTTTGTAAAATACCTTTTTTTATGCTTGAATTTATTAAACGCTGGGCTAAAGAATTTAATAGCATGATTACGACTACAACGTTTTATTATTAAATAGTGCGTCCACACATGGAGTATGCAAGTGAAGTCTGGTCCCCCAGCTACAATGTGCATGTTGATCGAATAGAGAGAATCCAAAAACGTTTTGTTCGGTTTGCACTAAGGGGCTTAAGTGGATTTGACTTTTTAAACCTACCTCCTTACGAGGATCGTTTGCAACTTTTAGAAATGCAATCATTGAGTGAGCGAAGGAAGTCTGCTGATATCGTATATTTCCAGAACTTCTTTCTCTTATAAATTATAACTCTAATCGTAGAAATAGTAGAACCGCTAACAATTTAATTTATTTACCATTTAGTAGAACAAATTATATGTTAAATGTAAGATTAAAAAACTATTGTGTAATTGCAGATTATGTTCTACATGGTTAGTTTCTTCATCTTGTGTTGTTCCCAACCGAGCTCAACAACTGTTTTGGTGGGTAAATTTTTCCTACATTAACTTATTTCGAGCCATTAATATCAATATCGTTGATAATTTCAAAGATTTTTGTGTTGTGGGTTTAAATGGGTTAATGCTGAGAATGTGCGAAAAAGCACATCAGCACATTTGATTTGGACTTTTTTTTTACTGTATATTTGCAACGATACTCTTCTTCGTGATCTGGTAGGGAAAATACTTTTGATGTTGTTCTACGACATGCAGAGTCGACTGCTTTTCATCTTCTAAAGTGGAAATATATGCGTAAACCGTGTGATGACAGTATTATTTACGACAGCAATTTTGCTGACCATTTTCTCAGCACGTAAATATTTTTTAGATATTAGATCGTAGATTGCCAACGCAATGAATCGCGCTCATGATATAGCACCTGGTAGTTTTATTTTTTAAAATTTTCGATTTATTCGTCTTACGTAGTCATAATGCATCCAGAACTCAGAATCTGGCCTTTCAGGAAGGTTCTGGAATATGTTAAGAAAACGTATGGAACACAGAACTCATCTAAGCGACATGTTCTCAACGATACAAGCTACTAGAGCTTTCTCGGTCAATTGTGTATAAACTTAATAACACGCACAACACAATTGATCATAAGAAGCTAGGTCAAAGTCCTTTTAAGGGCTGAAATGGCCAGTTATATATATATATATATACAAGCTACTAGAATATGCTAACAATGGGTGTCAAAATAGCAGATTCCACTGAACCCTACGTTAGATAACATTTTGTTTAATAGTAATAGATAAAAGGATAAGACTATGAACAATAAACGAAAAACCTATTGTGCTATCAGATTCCGTGATATTCTAATATATAAAGCGATATTTAATACTGCTGTATTAAGATGAATGATTGAAATTATTAATTTTGTTTTATTTTCATCTAGGACTGAAGACAGAATTGGCTCTATAAATATTTATCAAGGTCTCAGCGGTATTCTCAACCAGTTGAAAGGTTCAGTAGAATATCATAATTCCGAAAAACTTCTTTTGGATAACTTATTACGGCAGAAATCATTGTTACCGAATTTAAGCATTGATGCAAAAGGTTTGATTTAGTTGGCGTACTCTTCCATGCCTGTGTGATATTCGGAAACTTTTAACTCGAATGATGAAATTTTGACAGTCTGAATGAGAATATTTGGCACTTGCAAGGTGGAAATGACTGTCAAAAATTCATGTAGCCCCAGGGGCTAGTATAATTTTGACAGTCGGCTAGAGAATTTTTGACACAAGGAAAAAAAACACTTGTGAGTTCGTGAGTCGTGAAGAATTTTCTGCTTCCGACAGCATATATTAACAATTTTGCAAATTAAATCAAGTTCTTGCTCTAATATACTGCCAAAATCTAAAACTTCAAAATTTAATCATCCTTTTGGCACAGCAAAAATTACAATTATATTTCAAGAGACAGAAATTGTATTGAACTCAGTAACTTCTTTTCTACCATGAGTGAAAAGTTTCCGAATAGCACACAGCCTTTATAAAAAATTATCTATTGAAATATATATATTTTTGTTTATATGAAATAATATTTTTTTTTATATTATTTAAAAGTAGCGAGAATCTCGAGAATCTGAGAATATGTGAAAAGACTTAAATTTTTCTATTCAACATCTTACGTGATTATAGAATCATTTTTCTTGTATCATTATTCTAGTATCCAGCAAAAAAGTTTAATTTTAATATATTTCAAAGATTCCCTGGATCTCTCGATATGTATCCTTTAAGACAAGAAATTAATATCGATTTTTATATTTTTCATACCGATGTATTTTCAGCCCATGCAACATTTGTAGAACTTTCTTCTCAAGTTAATGAGAAAGAAAATAATCTTTCACATTGTTCATTTATTACGGAACAGTGTTTGTATATCTTATGGAGCCACTTGGATTTTTTCATGAATCAATTTCCTTTAAGTTCTTTGAAAACTGTTTCATCGGAATCCTTAGGTATTGTGGTATATACATTTCAAATAGTTCAGTAATTAATTAATAATTTCTTTTTTTATATTTTCAGTATCAAGAAATTCCAGAAATGAACGCGCTTGTTCATCTGATGATATAAATCGTTTAAAAAAAACTCTAATTTCTATTTTTAGTGAAACTTTCAGTAAACAATTACTTTTGACAATAGAATTCCATGAATCTTGTGACAAAGGTTTCGCAGAAGCTCTTTTACGAAGAGTAAAATCCCTAACTCAATTTATTTGACTTGCATTTTCAAAGTAATACATAATTATAACGTATAAAAATTAAAATTGAATTGAAATCGTAACAGTATTTGCCTTTGGTATCTACATCTTAAAATTCTTATACAGGGTGTGCCATATTTTATGTCGGTATGTAAACACTGAATTTCTTTGACATTTATCAACTATTGACTTGAGCATGGTTGAATTAAACTTAATATACGTGTAACAACCAAAAACAGGAGCTGTTAACAAAAAAATTTTTTTAGATATAAGAAGTTATTATTATTTTTTTTTTAATTTATACAGGTTATTGTACATAAAATATACTTTATAAAAATATTTTTGTTTTTTTAAAATACAGTTATTTTATTTAGAGGGCGCTGAAAATGGCATTGAAAAACGACATCCAAAGCGGTTCGATTGATATGGCCTTTCCCTTGTATCGGAAACAAAAGAATCAACTGACATTTTAAAGCATAGACCTTATATTAAGCATCCCCCCTACGCAAGACCCCCGGGGTTTTTTTTTAATTATGGCGAAAGTTGAAGTAAAAAGTTCAAAAAATAGATACATTTTCGCGCGCTTTTTTGCTTATAAAAAAAAAATAGATACTTGAATTTATGGGGAATGCTTGAAGAACAAAATAACGAACAAAATGCAAAAAAATCATTGAAATTGAACCAATAGATTTCGAGTTATCTATCGAACCGTTTTAAAAACACTAGTTTCAAGAAAATCGCGTTTAAAGTTTTTTATTTACCTTGTATGGAGTTTAGACATAGGTTAACAAAAATCGTTATAACTTCTGTTTTTTTTTTTAAATATCGATTTAAAAATGTGTATGTATATTCTTAAGACTATAAAGAACACATTAAACAAAAAAAAAAACAAAAAAATTTTTTTCGAAAAATGTACACGTATATTTAACTTTAATAAGGTTGTCTCGGGGCTGATCGTACTCTCTTCTCAGTACCCACAATTGTTGAAATCAATAAAAAGCAACAACAACTTTATCGGCTTTAGAGCCTGAACAGAATCAAGTCGTTGCGGCCTCCGATCTTTGTTGTTGGAAAATACATGCAAAATGTAGAAAAAAACGCAGCTCTTTTTCCGCAACGATAAATCGCACAATTAGAATCTATTCTATTTCTTCTCTTGCGTCCGACGATTCTCTCTCTGAGTGCCATTAGTGTTGCCATATTTTTGCTAAGAATTGGCTGTGTTTCATGAAATTTGCTTAGTTTTGTTTTATCTTCTGACATTTCTTGTTTGTGTGTGTTGTATTCACACAATTGAAGAGACCTATACATTGAAATGAAATAGAAAAAATAAATAAAAAAATACTAAATAAAAGCAACTTTGAATCGTTAATCGCAAACGCATCATTCTGGACACATTCTCTGCGTTCGACGACCAGAGAGGAACGTTGGTCGCAACGATTTTTGATTCTGTTCAGGCTATTATATGTTATCAATTTTCGCTTTCAGATTTTGTATGAGCTGTCAACTTCGATTTGACATTTAGGGGCTCTCGCTCTCAATCTTATTAATTCAACCATGGAATTGAGCATGATACCATTACAAGGCATGGTATAATAATACATGGTAGCATTGACAGTTGCTTGGGAAATCATATACTGTCAAAAAATATACTCAAAAAGAGAGCGTTCACAATCCGCCATTGAAAACACAAGCAATGTTGAAAAAGTTGAAGTGAAAAAAAAACAACAACCACACCAGCTGCTGATGTATTTCCACAAAAAGCTGTTTTTGACAATTTATATTTTCCTGTTGAAGAGAAAATAAGCAGTTGTCAATGCTACCATGTATTATTATACCATGATTACAAGGTAGGCTCATATTGGAGAGCAGGGTGAGCTTGTTGTCAAAATCAGCTGGTAATTTCAAGTTTTTCTAATTGTGTTTGCTGCTTTTGTCGTTTGACGTTTGTAGCTCCTACAGCTTTGTTGTTGCAAAATTTCACATTTTAGCAGCCATTTTAAAATGAGCTTACCTTGTAATTGTATCATGAAGTTGAGTAGATAGTTTTTGTCAATTCAGTACAAATTCAATCATGAATCGCTTCACACCAAATCCATCGCAATACCGCCCGAGATGTTGGAAAAAGTGATGTAAAACAACAAAAAGTGCAAATTTTGCTTTGGGCAATACAGGCGACCACTTGATTGATATTGTATTCAAAAAAGAATCCAAATAAATTATTAAGGACCAAACTTAAGCAAATACATTTATCAGCTGATGGACTCAGACAGTTTATTAAAACGTCAATCCAGTACAATTTTAACCACGAATCGCTTCACACCGAAATCATCGCAATACCGCCCGATATGTTTAAAAAAGTGAACGCAGCAAAAAAGGCACATTTTGCATTGGCCAATAAAGGCGAACATTTGATTGATGTTGTATTCAAACACTAGTCCAAATAAATTGTAAAGGACCAAATTAATTAAAAATAATTCATATATGGAAATAGGTTGCTTTTTAGATTACTGAATATTACATACAGACATACATACATATCGACATAAGATGGCGCACCCTGTACATTTTGATATAAAAGAAGGCATTATTAATGAAAAGCAAAATAATTTAAAAAAAAAAATATCCCTTAAGTCGCACATTATTGTTGTCACACATTACTTTTTATTTATTTTAGAAAATATTGGGAAATATACAAGCCAAATTTGGTGACACTATGTCGGAGAATTAATGAAAACATAAAAACACCAAGAAGCATTTGTTTTTTATTTTTATATTTTTCAATTGTCGGTGTTCTCACAGTTTCCCTCTGATATTAAAACATATTTTCATTTATGTATTTAGTTCAAATTTTTTGAATAGTTTATTAGATGTATATATTAAAAATTTACATAAGCTTGAAGTGTTATGGCATATATTCTGCATATGGTTTCTTTTAATTTTGAAAGCAGGAGATTTAGGGCAGTTTTATTCACTTTTATAATTTGAGAGTTGAGAAATATAAATCGGAAAAAATTTGTTTTATTCATGGTTACATAAATAAGGTTGTCGCATGGGTGAGAGCGAGTTCCCATAAATGTCAAATCGAAGTTGACAGCTCATACAAAATCTTAAAACGAAAATTAATAACATGAAAAGTCGTTGAAGTTGTTGTTGCTTTTCATTGATTTTGACAATTATGGGTACTGAGAAGAGAGTACGATCAGCCACGAGACAACCTTATGTATTCAACTATGGTTTTATTCAGAGTAATATTTTTGTTATAACTTCAAATTGAAAATTTGATATAACTTGAGTTTTATAACTTTCGTCAACTTGATATTTCAGTAACTTCCGATATTGGCTTTATTTGTTTCATATGTAAAAAATCGTAAGCTAATATGTAATATAACAGTTCTTAAATTTCGCCAAATATAAACTATTATATAAAATTAAAGTGAATTTATTTTGTTGCCGCTAAACTTCAAAAGTACTGGTCCGATTTTTATGAAATAAGTTTTAAAATTTCACATTTGTGCTGCAAAAGGATATAGGGGTACACCCTTTACGAAATTTTAAGAAGAAGTATCTTTAATTAAAGTGTTAAGTTTTTTAAAAAATCATTCACAATGCCATGCTTGATCGTTAGCTTTTCATGCGTTTGTGCTGCGAGAACTTTAATAAACTCCATGTCTCTCTACTCTATTCTCGCTTTGTTCTCAGCAAGCACAACGCAACTAAATATACATACAATACATATACATATACTAAAAATACATATACATACATACTTTGCTGCGCTTGAAACAAAAGAACAAATGACTTCACCACACCAATTGAAATTAGTTTTGATGTGGTGAATTAATCCAACTCAGTTTAGTTAAGGGGAGTTTTATACCCAGAACTTTCTTTAAAATTTTTTTTCTTTCATTTTCTTAAAGCCCGAAGCCTCAAAAATATGTTGTGAAAATTTCAAGCCGATATCTCAAAAAATAACAAAGTTATAGCCTAGTGAGTGAATCACCTTCGAGAGCGCGTAGTGCTGACCTTTATTTTCAAACGCGTTTTTCTCGAAACCATGTTTTCAAAGTCGGTGACCAAGATTTCTGGAAAGCTTATTTTATTCATAATAGTATCGTACTTGTCAAAAGATTTTTTTTTCGTAGCTTCGTTCATTAGTTATAGGCAAAATAATGAAGAATTTTTTGGTCGAAAATCGTTAATTTACGTTCGAAAGTCCACCATTTTGTGAAAAATCAATATTTTCAAAATCGGCTATGACAAGTTCGAGTTTTAAGTATCTAGTTTAATAATATTAATATTTTTGTTTCAAATGAATTTAGGCGTCCGTGGCGTAGTTGGTTAAAGTGCGTGTCCTCTATATCAACGAACCTGGAGACCCGGGTTCGAACCCCAGCAGCGACAGATAATTATTTGAATTAAAATAATTTTTCTGTACGGCCGCCACCTCTCTGCAGACAATGGCAAGCCTCAGAGAGTAATCAAAGTGCCATGTAAAGCTTCTTAAGAACAAGAACATTCCGTTCATCGCCGTTCGGAGTCGGCGTTAAACATGTAGGTCCGGTTCTCGGTCGATTGTGTACAAACTTAATAACACGCACAACACAATTGATCATAAGCTAGGTCAAAGTCCTTTCAAGGGCTGAAATGGCCAGTTATTTATTTTTTTTTTAGGAGGAGCAATCTTGGTCACCGCATTTCACCTTTTTTCACAGTGCTCTACAAAAAATGTTGTATCTATGTTAATTTTATTTTTTTTAATAAAAAAAAAGTAAACATACTCTTGAATGCGTATATTTTAAGGTAGGGGTGGGCACAATTCTTGCACGTGCTGCGACTGCGTGTAAGCAGCGGGCGAAATCAATTGCAAGATGAATTTGGGGGTGAATCGGATTGCGGAATGGAAAATCCTTTCTGCAATCCTTTCACAATATGCAATCACAATAGCGCACTTGAGATTGCGTTAGTGCAGAAAAATATGTATTCATCTCACATACAGAACGATCACAGCTTTAGTGTTCGAGCGAACGTCAAGCAGGCAAAATCTGCGCTGGCTTGTTCCTTGTTTAGATGACGAAAAATTGTACACTACAAAATTTCATACATGCAAAATGTTTGATGCAGAAGCATAATTTTTTTATTGCAGTAGTTTTTTGTTTATAAATTTTTTTTCAAAATACGACTATTTATAAATCATCTCCTTAAGTCAGATTTATTTTTTTTTTATTTTTTGTCAAAAAATTCAAGATCTACATATAACAATTTCTTTGTTTCAAAAAATGAAATCTATCATTGTATGACATTTTTTGTGTTTTTTTTTTTTTTTTATTTTCATTTATCATTTTCCCATGAACCCATCGCCGTCCCATTATAAAATTTTGTGCACTTTTAGCTGAGATATACAAACCAAAATTTAAAATGGATTGTTTTCAGATTTTTACATGTCCGTTTGCTTATCTGTATTTCACTTTATCCATCTGTCAGTGTGTTTAATTTTTATAATCCGTCCACTACACATTTATTTCATTTTGAAATATTATTACTTTTATTATTTATTATTAATATCCGAAATTAGTACAGTAAGATTCATGAATATCTAAGCGTACAACATGTTTTTTTACGTATATGATCAACACTTAACAAACAAATATAAAAGTATTAAAATAAAGAAATGAGATAAAATAAATAAACAACAGAAAAATAAAGGAAATAAAAATACGATAATAATAAACTATAATAAAATAGAAATACAATACAATTATACAACAAAAATTAACAAGTTTAAAAATTAAAACTAAAATAATGTTAATAAGTTTGAGCAAATTAAAAATGAGATATTTTACCAAAAAGATTTTGCAAGAACAGTAATTAAAGTTAATTATAAAAACGAGTAGATAGTAAAATATGTATGAGCGATAGAAGAAGATTAAGAATTCGAGAAATAAGACATAACTAAAAGCTTAAATTTGTTCGAGCTGACAATCGACTTCATATTTAAAGGAAGAGAGTTCCAAAGCTTAATGGCGTTGATGAAAAACAACCGTTTAGAATGTAAGCATGAGTATCTAGGTATAATTAAGTTATTAGTTCTGCTAGAGACACTGAAACGTAGTATTTCATATAAGTATGGTGGAGACCTACAATTAATTAGCTTATGTAAAAAATACAGTTCCTAGCGGAGATAACCTATCAAGTTGCATCCCAAAATTGTTCTACTCAGCAAAGATGTATGGTCATTTCTCCTTAAATTGAATATGTACCTCGTTGCATCATTAAAAGCAACCAGAATTTTGTGTTCAGAATGGGAGTCCAGATTGCTATACACAAGCTCGGAATACGTTATCAACGGAAGAATTAATTGTACAACCTGTCTCTTTTTGGTTAACGTTGGGGTGAACTTACTAGATAATCGCAGGCATCTCAGCGTATAATAGATTCTTTGTAAAGTGTAATTGATATGATCAGCACAAGTTAGTCTGGTATTAACATAAAATCCTAAATTTTTCACTCTCAACTATTTCTAAGCTTTTGCCATCAAGGTAAGTATTTGGAATTTGAGTGAAGTCAAATTTTTCCCTAAATACAGGAAGGCTGTAGGCTTTATCAGCATTGAGACAAAGATCATTACTAACTGCCCACCTAGAGATAGCAATTAAATCTTCATTTAGTCTATAACATAAGTCTTCTAATAGCCCAATTCTGTTAGATGAATATAACTGAATGTCATCAGCATATACGTGCATGGCCATATTATTGCATACATTAAAAATGTCATTTATGAATAAACTAAACAGTAAAGGTCCAAGAATTGAACCCTGCGGTACCCCAGCTCTGATATTCTCATAGTCAGAAATTTTATTTTCAACTTTTACTCTTTGCATTCTTCCATCTAGGTAGTTGGCAATTAAAGAAGCGGCACTATAGCTAAAACCATACAAAAGTTTTAGTTTATGAATTAAGAGGGAATGATTAACTCTATCGAATGCTTTCGAGATTCGAGAAGTCAAGAAGGCAAAGAAGAGTAATGTTACTAGAGTCATAGTTTATTCTAATATCGTTTAAAATTTTGAGCATAGCTGTCGCGCAACTATGTCCAGCACGAAATCCTGATTGATTGGGTGATAAAAGCCTATTAGAATGAAAATATTCACTGATTTGTTTACATATTAACGATATGTATATATTTTGGAAAACGTGCAAAGAATACTTATAGGCCTAAAATCTTTCATAGAAGATGCATTACTAACTTTGGCAATGAGGATAACTGTAGCAAGCTTCCAAGAACTTGGAAAACAGGAGGTAGTAAAAAAATAGTTGATTATGTGAGTGAGTGGCTTGATAACACAGTGCGACACGAAAAAATAACTTCAAATATCTCAATGGTTTATAATAGTGGATGGTCTATATATTATGCCCTCATACTTAGTTTTATCGGATTAGGTAAAATAAGAGAGAAATTCAAGGTCAAACTTCACCTTTAAGTCACAAATTTTTTCTTATAACTCTTTTAAACTAAATTCAAATTCTATGTAGTAACTGCATCTAAATATTTGCAATGGATGATTCTTTACATTTTGAGACCATTTTTTGCTCAAAAAGTTACGTAAGGGGTTTAATATTTTCTTCGAAAACAGGGCTTTTTTAAAAAAAAATGAAATTTTCAATAGTTCAGTTACTATGTATTTGTCTTCAAAAACAATCAGATTTTGCTGAATTTTTGCATACACCTTAAGTAAAATAAAATAACCCACCTGTGAAAAGATCACAACAATTACATGTGTGCATCCAAAGATATTCGGATTCAAAGATTACCAACGGTGGTAACTTCGTTAATGTAAGCCCTAGCGTAAAATCATTCAAATCAAACTTATAGACCCAACAATTTTCTTCAAAACTGTCCCTAACATTTTAACCGAAAGAGTTACCGTTTTAAAGATATGCACGTAAATGTGTAATTACAACATACATGAAAAATATATGAACTTAAGAAGAAATAGAAATAAAAATTTTTTTTTATTTTAACCGTTTTCATTTTTCATATATGTTTTTCAGCAAAATCTGATTGTTTTTGAAGACAAATACATAGTAACTGAACTATTGAAAATTTTATTTTTTTTAAAAAAGCCCTGTTTTCGAAGAAAATATTAAACCCCTTACGTAACTTTTTGAGCAAAAAATGGTCTCAAAATGTAAAAAATCATCCATTGCAAATATTAAGATGCAGTTACTACATAGAATTTGAATTTAGTTTTTTTAAGTGCCTGATAACTTTTTTTTTAAAAAAAACGCATAAAATTTGCAAAATCTCATCGGTTCTTTATTTGAAACGTTAGATTGGTCCATGACATTTACTTTTTGAAGATAATTTCATTTAAATGTTGACCGCGGCTGCGTCTTAGGTGGTCCATTCGGAAAGTCCAATTTTGGGCAACTTTTTCGAGCATTTCGGCCGGAATAGCCCGAATTTCTTCGGAAATGTTGTCTTCCAAAGCTGGAATAGTTGCTGGCTTATTTCTGTAGACTTTAGACTTGACGTAGCCCCACAAAAAATAGTCTAAAGGCGTCAAATCGCATGATCTTGGTGGCCAACTTACCGGTCCATTTCTTGAGATTAATTGTTCTCCGAAGTTTTCCCTCAAAATGGCCATAGAATCGCGAGATGTGTGGCATGTAGCGCCATCTTGTTGAAACCACATGTCAACCAAGTTCAGTTCTTCCATTTTTGGCAACAAAAAGTTTGTTAGCATCGAACGATAGCGATCACCATTCACCGTAACGTTGCGTCCAACAGCATCTTTGAAAAAATACGGTCCAATGATTCCACCAGCGTACAAACCACACCAAACAGTGCATTTTTCGGGATGCATGGCCAGTTCTTGAACGGCTTCTGGTTGCTCTTCACTCCAAATGCGGCAATTTTGCTTATTTACGTAGCCATTCAACCAGAAATGAGCCTCATCGCTGAACAAAATTTGTCGATAAAAAAGCGGATTTTCTGCCAACTTTTCTAGGGCCCATTCACTGAAAATTCGACGTTGTGGCAGATCGTTCGGCTTCAGTTCTTGCACGAGCTGTATTTTATACGGTTTTACACCAAGATCTTTGCGTAAAACCTTCCATGTGGTCGAATAACACAAACCCAATTGCTGCGAACGGCGACGAATCGACATTTCACGGTCTTCAGCAACACTCTCAGAAACAGACGCAATATTCTCTTCTGTACGCACTGTACGCATTCGTGTGGTTGGTTTAATGTCCAATAAAGTAAACTGAGGGCGAAACTTGGTCACAATCGCATTAATTGTTTGCTCACTTGGTCGATTATGTAGACCATAAATCGGACGTAAAGCGCGAAACACATTTCGAACCGAACACTGATTTTGGTAATAAAATTCAATGATTTGCAAGCGTTGCTCGTTAGTAAGTCTATTCATGATGAAATGTCAAAGCATACTGAGCATCTTTCTCTTTGACACCATGTCTGAAATCCCACGTGATCTGTCAAATACTAATGCATGAAAATCATAACCTCAAAAAAATCACCCTTTATAAGAAAAAATTTGTGACTTAAAGGTGAAGTTTGACCTTGAATTTCTCTCTTATTTGACCTAATCCGATAAAACTGAGTATGAGGGCATAATATATAGACCATCCACTATTAGAAACCATTTAGATATTTGAAGTTATGCCAATTGACTCTTAAATTGTCCCACAGTGTAATAAACGGTACAATCATTTTGATAAATTTAAGAGGAATGCCATCCTTGCATTCGATTTTATTTTCATTAATGATAATATTATTAATATTATGATTATAATATTAATAATATATATAATTAATAATATAATATTAATAATATATATAATTAATAATATAATATTAATAATATATATAATTAATAATATAATATTAATATTATATTATAATATTATTAATATTTCTCAAATATTATCAATATTTGAGAAAAAGAATTGATCAAAGATGGAAGCGGCACTAGAGGTATCAAGGAAATTGTGAAACAGGGCTTGTATAAGAAGAAATCATTAAGTAGATTTGGTTCAAGTGAACATTTTCGATCATTTATAGTGCTTACACCTAAACTACGAATATTTCTCCAAAGAGTTCGTGAAGGTAGAGAATTATTCAATTCCCGGGAAAAATATTTCTTTTTAGACTGTCTGACAATTGAGACGGCATTATTGCGAGTGAGTTTGTATAGACTCCAGTTAGCATCTGATGGGTGCTTCTTCCACTTCGCATAAAGTTTGTTCCGTTTATTTAAAGCTAATTCAATACTTAATGTGAACCAAGGACAGGATTTGTTCACTACAACCGACTCACGAATAGGAACAAATGTATTAAAAGCATAGAGAACGTGTGATACAAGAACATTTAACTTTTCATCGACAGATTGACCAAACCAACAATCATTCCAACAAATACAAGACATGTAGTCATACAAACAAACATAATCAACAGACATTTCGCAGTATAAATCAGAGCAAAGAAAAAAAATCTCTAATACCTATCTCTAATATTAACCTTTGTTTTCAGTGTGCTTTATAGAAACCGTAAGAGCGAGAGTATGCTGTTGTGAAAAGTAAGTGTTGTATATCTAGCATATTAAGAGAATTGCTTATTAAGAGGGAGTTTTTTTTTAATTACTACCAGCCATGGTATAATAATACAAGGTAGCATTGACAACTGCTTATTTTCTCTTCTGCAAGAAAACATCTCCTGTCAAAAGCAGCTGTCTGTGAAAATACATCTGCAGCTGCTGAGGTTGATGTTTTTTTTTTCACTTCAACGTTTTCAACATTGCTTGTGTTTTCAATGGCGGATTGTGAGCGCTCTCTTTTTGAGCATATTTTTTGACAGGAGATGTTTTCCCAAGCAACTGTCAATGCTACCTTGTATTATTATACCATGAATTTATATTACGCTCTTCTTACGCTCTATCCATTATATTTGTGCATGTCCCTCGTTTCCTTTACCATCGAATTTATGAAGCAATGCTGTCGCCCATGAAGCAAGCAGCGGGCAACCAAAAAACACGTACGGGCAAAATGCCCATACGTGTAACTTTTCCCACCAATATTTTAAGGTATAAAAACCCTCATTTAAACATATCTCTTAGGTTTCCTTAAAAAAATTCACAAACATGACCTTTTTTCAGCCTCCCTAAAATAAGGATTCCCTTAAATGAGGATTCACTGACCACCTCCAGCATGTTCAAGAAGTTTTTTTTTTATATGGAGTTTTTCGGCTCTATCTCTCTACATTTTCAATGAAACTCAATCCGACTTTATGAATAGTAATACATGCTAAATTTGTATATATGTATGTATATATGTGGCGAAGCTGCGGACTAATGTGGCCTGCTAGTAAATTATATAATTGAACCTTGTGGTATTGAGCAGCTCGTGCAATAAAACAATTTTCAATATCTCGAGTTTGAAGCAGCGATGGTGATTTTGAAAACCAAATATTTTGCCACACCATTCCTCGATGGGGAAGTTGTTAGCGTTAAATCGTTATATAATGAAGCACAAATGCGTACTAGAAACCTCGTCGAACGGTCATATGGCGTGTGAAAGTGTCGATTTCCTGTTCCTTTCGGGCCAACATATCTCATTTCTACGACAAAAAAATCAATTGGTTGTCTTAAAAAATATCCTGTAAGCAGTTCCCTTTCCAACATTAAAGCGATCACCAAAGGTTACCCTGATATTGCAAATCTTCCAAAATGTGACCAGAATACATTTACCCAATCAATACCCAAAGTCCCTGAGAGACGAACGTGCACAATATGGTTGCAGCGAATTTTTCAATAACTAGTCAACATAAACGGCCGTGGCGCAGTGGGTAGAGTGCGTCACCCATACTCCAGATAACACTATTTTAATTTCATCTGACACAGAAAGTTTTTTTCAATTGAATTAATTTTCATGGCGCGATAACGATGGCCATTCACAGTAATGTTACGATCGTTATCGTCGACGAAAAAATATGGTCTAATGAAGCCGCCGGCATGTAAACCGCACCAAACAGTAATTTTTTGTGGATGAAGTGGTGATTCGTGAATAACGCATATTTTGCTTATTGACAAACCCATTGAGCCAAAAATGAGCTCGTCACTGAAGATGATATTGCGATGAAATTCATAATCTTAGTGCATCTTTTCCAGAGCCCAATTAGAGAACGTACGTCACTTCAAATGTTCCATCGGCTTCAATTCTTGAGTCAGCTTGATCTTGTATGGGTGCAAACCAAGATCCTTACTCAAAATTCGCCATCATGTGGTCTGGGCGATGCCCAATTCTTGAGATAGAAATAATAAATAACTGGCCATTTCAGCCCTTGAAAGGACTTTGACCTAGCTTCTTATGATCAATTGTGTTGTGCGTGTTATTAAGTTTGTACACAAATTGACCGAGAATCGGACCTACAGACTTAACGCCGACTCCGAACCGAATGTTCTTGTTCTCAAGAAGCTTTACATGGCATTTTGATTATTCTCTGAGGTTTGTCATTGTCTGCAGAGAGGTGGCGGCCGTACAAGCCAAATTTTTGATATCGAATAACTTTTTTATAAGTAAACCAAAGATAACAAGATAGGAAACTTCTGTGGGGAATCTGAAATGCCAAAAAGTAAACACACATACGAGAGAAGTCCGTTCACCACGAAAAGTGAGGTGAATATGTCATTTGCGGATTATGCTGCTTAACCCTTCCAACACGTTTGTAATTGATTGGCTTCATAACGAAAAAAAATATGTAAAGTGCTCTAAATATCGTTATAAATGATAAAAATGTTTATTTTTGCACTTTAGCTGCATGTTCAATAAAACATTATTTATTACCACATTATATATTAAAACACATTATTTCCTTACGAAGAGTAAAAAATTGGCGCGTGTAATGTAAAGGTTAATAATATCAGCTGAGTGAACTTATGAATGAAATGTAGTTTTTCCATTCTGTTGTTAGTAGTAGTTTTCTTAATTGATCTTTTTTTAGGATAGCTTTTAATTTGAAAAAAAAAAACCAACATAAGATATTGATAAAGTAATGCAGCGGCCTATTAAGCCACCAAATCAAAATATTTGGAAAGGTTATTATTAGCTGCGTTCGATTCGCCAGCCTATACTCAATTCATGTCGCTTATTTCAAAATTTGTATGGGAAAACAACAACAAAGTCTACAGCTAGTTGAGTATAGAGTAGGTCAATTATCAGTTGAGTTGAGTAAAGTTGCGTTGCCAGTTTCTTATTTTTTAGTTGGTTTGTGTACGGAATAAGGTAAAAGTAATAGATTCTGTCAAAATGTAATGGGAGTACAAAAACAAAATTAGGCCCCTATTAGGTACGACAACTCAACTTAAGTTGAGTGTGTAATTTGTAAATTTGTATTGTCTATTACACATTTGAGGTACATACGTGTCTGTCGTCTGACAAGTATGTATCTCAGAGATGTGTATGTATTTTTTATGGTATTATGTTTAACAATGCAACTCTGTGTCGAGTGTAAGGACTGTTAAAAACTTACATCTGATTTGAGTTAGTTGTATATCGTCTTTTTCATACAAACTTTTTATTTGTTTATTGTGTTTTGTTAATTCAGTGAAAATGGATCAAAATACGTAAGTAAAATAAAGTATAAATACATATATTATGTGACAAAGAATAAAGTTTTCTCGCTTTGTTTTTATGTATTTTTTTTTTTTTTTTTTTAACACAGTGCTCCTTGGACTAACCCAAAAAGAGCTTTTTTAACTATTTGTAAAAATTTTAAACGATTTTTTAGCAGCACTCAAGAAGCGCTTCCATCCTAGCAAGCGCTTCTGCCATAGCGTTTCACACACCTGGAGCGCTTTTTAAGTAAACCTAATTCATATTAAAATTTACATTGGATGTCCTAGCTGTGTTAAAAAAAAAAAAAAAACAAAAACAAAGCAAAACAATTTTATTCTTTGTCACATGCGAGGATTAAATTCGTACTGCTGGCATTAGACTCTAATGATTAGAGCCAAATGTCTTACCGCTCTGCTATTTCCTTGCTTCCATACTTGTGAACAAAATACATATACACAAAAATTGAAATTAATGCGAACAGCTGATTCATTTCAATGAAAGTGTCAAAATTTCGATTGACAACACGTCAACTTAAGTTGAGTTGTCGTACCTAATAGGGGCCTTAATTTATTGGCAGACTTTAAGTGGTCTGTAAAAACAAAAGTGTTGCCAACTATGCAGTAAGTAACAGCTAAGTGAGTAGCCGTTTTTTTCGTAGTTGAGTTGAGCACTGGCAAATCGAACGCAGCTATTATGTAGGCATAAATTTTCTTATAAATCTACAACGATAATCATAGGAAATCAGTTGAGTCTACGAGAAGTCAATTGAACTTTGTTTGGCGATAACAAAGAACTAAGATATAAGGAAGTGGTGTTATTGCCCAAAAGTGTGGTATTTTTCTTATTCGTGTTGGTTGACACAAATACATAAACATTCACAAAGGGCCGTATTCAGTTGCATCGAAGAAGAAGGCTCAATTTGTTTCTGATTCGAATAACATATAAAACAGGTGCTTAGAGTTATACGGTATTAATAAAACGTTTGATAATTTATAAATTAAAATAAAATTGTATTGCAATACAGAAACATTTACCATATTCGGTTGGAGGAGGGCCATATTCGGTTAGATCGTTAAAGAAGGTCCAACAGTTTCTAATTGGAATCACATATACAATAGATTCTGGGTTAAATTTACTGATTTTGGTGCTAATTTAATTATATTATATAAAAATAGTTAAATTATTATAAAATATGATAATATAGTTTTGTTTTTATTGTATTTCCACACCACCTTTGAGACATAGTATAATATAGTGCGTTCCCGATATTTTATTGGGAAATAATAATAAATATAATATAATATAATGTAATATAATATAATATTGTGGCGTCCGTGGCGTAGTTGGTTAAAGTGCGTGGCCGCTATGTCAATGAACCTGGAAACCCGGGTTCGAATCCCAGCAGCGACAGAAAATTATTTGAATTAAAATAATTTTTCTGTACGGCCGCCACCTCTCTGCAGACAATGGCAAACCTCAGAGAGTAATAAAAAATGCCATGTAAAGCTTCTTGAGAATAAGAACATTTCGTTCATCGCCGTTCGGAGTCGGCGTTAAGCCTGTAGGTCCATTTCTCGGTCAATTGTGTACAAACTTAATAACACGCACAACACAATCGATCCTAAGAAGCTAGGTCAAAGTCCTTTCAAGGGCTGAAATGGCCAGTTATTTATTTTATTTATTTAATATAATATAATATAATATATAATATAATTTGAGATCCACAATATGCGGAAATCTAAAAACAATCAAAAATAACAATAATGTATCATAAACTTTGCTGAAGACAAAAGCGCCCCAGAAGTGCATTAAAGAGTGAAAAAATAATGCGCCCCTGAAGCAGTGTTTGCGTTTTGACAACTGTGGTCGCATCAAATGGGCGCGAAAAATTTTTTTTTTTTTTACTGAGAAGGCTGTTTACAAGCAAACGCTCATAAATGACGAATGCTCATAAATGTCAAAAAACACACTCTGTCTCGCTCGCTCAATTTAAGAATCGGCCACAGTTCACGTACACTGTATGTGTAGACAACACCACTTCCTTATATTTTAGTTTTTTGGGCGATAAAAAATACAATAAGGGAATGCTTGTCATTATTTGAGTGCAAAGCAGATTCCTGTAACACAATTTAAAGATTAAAATATTAACGCTCAATCCATACATTATTTTTCTTGTTTGCAACGAAGTTCCAGCAGAAAATAGAAGAAGAACAAGAGCGTTTCTTTTTTAAATTTCACCTCAGTAGCGGGGGTTTGTGTAAAATAGCGGGGGTTTGTGTAAAACTAAAATTTTTCAAAAATGTCGACAAATACAACAACTGAAGAAATTGGCAAACTTTAAACGCACGTATGAACTAAAATAAAGGGACTTGGTAATCAGTTTCGGTTGCAAACAGTTTATTGCAACTTAACTTAATAGCATGTCCTCACTGCCGGTTTTAGTTATCGAAGTTTTATAAATATTCTCCCTAAAACTTGACTGTCCACACTGGTGCAATCCAGTTTTAAGGTTAAGCAGCTATTTTCAAATATTTATTTTCATTAAAAAAATGAGTGAGGATAGGCCAAGCATTTCATGTTTAAAGAGTCTTGTAGCAATGGTGATTAATTAATTAAGTCATTTTTCACAAACCTGGTGTTCTTCATCCATTGTTTTAATTATTTGAATATTTGACATTTAGAGATGGCGGAAATATTCGATATTTTTTTATCGATTAAGCAGTAAACACACTACTCTTAGCTAAGTTTTACTATAAAACGAGTGTTTTAATTTCGTAAGAATGTTTTAATTTTGTATGGTAAAATACTTCAAAATTGGAATGATTTAGCTCTAAAACTTGAAAACGACTAAAACTCTAGCTAAAACCTGCAGTGAGGACATGCTATAAAGATTTGTATCACAATAAATAGATTATATTCATTATTTTCAGGGGTTGCAAAGTGATTTCTTTGTTTGAGAGTTTGCGGCCGATGAAGAACAAGAGTAAAATTCAGGGTTGATTTTTCGTCGCTCCAATACATGGAAACCTTTTTTGAGGTTATGTTTTTAAGTTTCCTTTCTTGTTATCTTTTCTGAAAAATTTTGAATATATATATGCTTATTCAACCCGATCTTGAATATTCCCGGAGAATTAATTTTTCTCGATAATAAAGTCCGCCTATTCTAAACAGACAGGGAAAAGAAGAATAAGGGGGAGAACTTCGAATTTTCGAAGTCAGCTATTATGCTTTATGACATTTTGTTTGGATTGTTAAATGCAAATCATTTAAAACAAATCGAAACAAAAAAGTTAGTATTAAGCAAAAAAGTACATAAAATAAAAGCAAAATATACAACATAAGCCTTAACAATGCTAGCAGAAGAACAGGAGCAGCAGCAGGATCAGCAGAAGCAACAACAAAAGGTTGTAAGGGGGCAGTTTCGAGATGCGCGAATCCACTTGAGCTGCCTGAAGCTTTGTGTTTACAATAATTTACTATTATATTTGTTTAATTAATTAATAAGTATATCTATTGCCGTAGGTTTTAAACGGAATTTCAAACGGCCTCTTCAGTGGCCGAAAGCTTTTGCTCCATATTGGGGCCTCCATCAGTTCCTTTGCTGGCTTTAAGATTTTGAGATGCCTTGTGCCGCACATGCTTCTTCTGATCGGGTAATACCTGTATATATTTTTCACTTTTAATGCTTGTTCTCAAGAACGAACTTCAGCATTCTTACCTTCCTCCATTTGGAGACATTTTTCACTGGTGGCCCTGCTGAATTCAACTCCGCCTCCAAATTGCGCCAAACCCTGTTCAGCTTTTCCTTGCTGACTTTATAAAACCTGCACGCAATCCCTGGGTGGGTTTGCATTGCAATAATAAAAAACTCAATCTGCTGTTTATTTGTTGTTTTTTACCTAAAAGTAAGGATAATGCCATAATAATAATTATAATAACATTATATAACAACTATTATTGCATTTTCTATGGAAAAGATTAAATACTTACATTTTTACACAGAACTCCTTTGCAATTTTTTGGCGGAATAATTCTCAATAAATGCCATCACATTCCCCTTTCTATTAGGACTCATAATACCTTGTTTTTCCCGGGGAAAAATTTTCCAATTTCGAAGTTCGTTTAAAATTGCAGGAAAGGGAAAAGGGAGAAAACTCCCGGGAATTCTTATTCAGAATCGTGCTGATTATGTTCCCATATAGTTGCAAGGTGCAGCAAAGCCGGGTGTCGCCCGTAATTATATTTACATACTCCCATCAAAAAATTTTAAATTTGTTAATTTCACACAAGTATGAATTTTTACTAGACAATACACAATACATTAAAAAAACTAGAAAATATTTAAAAAAAAAAAAATTACAAAACCAGGAGATGGGCATATAAAAACCAGTCACGAGAAAATAGTTTTACATAACAGAAAGACATTAGCATAAGTTCAAAAAACCAAAAGAAGAACGTATCAAACACTTAAACCTGACAACAAAAACTCATGGTTCTTAAACAAGGTAGACATAATTATTCCCTAAGAGGTACAATGGTTGTTAGCGCATGGTCCAAAGTTCGCACTTCTGTAGACAAAAATAAAAGCAAAAATTATAGTTCCTATTGTTCAGCATCATCGCAGAAGGAGAGAAGTGCATAAGTTAACGTGTAATAAGTTAACTTAAAGAGTTTAATTAATTTTCTGACACTAGTTCTACGAAAGCACGCGCATCCGCTGCAGTGCAACAATCGTGAGAAACCTTGTCAGCAAAATTCAGTTTAAGAAAAAACATTATAACAAACAAAATCACGATTCGGTATAAGAAAAAACAAAAGCAATTTAGCTTATGATAGCAGCGCAGCTTTAGGGAATAAAATTAAGTTATAAAAATTGTTAAGAGTTATTAAGAAGAGTTGACTTCTATAAATATATAGACTTTATAAATAAAGCGATTGACTTAAATTTTAAAAATTGTTTTTTTTTTTAAAGCTCAACAAGAAAGAGCTTAACTAAATAAAGCGATTGACTTAAATTAAAAAAATTTTTTTTTGATATGTAATATCTTACCGATTGGTTTCCAGCATGTGGGAGCTATGTCGTGAAATGCGACGGATATCCGTAACAGGAAGGCGGGGAAGCACGCGCCATTTAATTTATCACACAATTAATTGCAGAGCTTCCAACATTGTTCACAGTGCCTTTTAGTCTCGAATAGCTGCTACACAAACTACAAACATGTGTTTTAAACACATACCACATTAATATCTATTTTAACTAACAGTAAACAGAACGAAGCCACAATTTCCCTTCAGTTTTATTGAACTACAGCGCATGCTACTATTTAGTTTAGACACAAACCTGTGTAGCCTTCATGTAAAAGAAAAATAATAACCTTGTTTTTTCCAACATCCAAAGTAAAAGTTATGCCAGATTCTACGCAGAAAGTTTAATTTGAGTTTCCAGTATAAAGTTGAGTTTTGCTATTGAACGTAAAACAAACTCTTGAGTTCTCCAGTACAATTTGGCAGGATGAAACTCAATTTAAATCAACTTTGTTTCTGTGTTTATCAAAACTCAATTTGAGAAATCCCTAAAAGTATGCTAATATTCTTATAAGAAGGCACGTTCAGATGCAATTTGTACAATTTTGTGGTGAGAAATGTCAAAAACTAAAATTGTGCAATTTACTATTTGCAAAAAATGAACAAAAAAAAGCGAAGAAAAGAACTTGGGCATGTGTAGAAGATGAGGTCTTCATATTATAATGGGCCGATAAAAATTCCAAATTGCGCAGCGCAAGGAAGAATTCGCATGTGTACGCAGATATGGTTGACACTTAACACAATTCTGGCGACGCATCTCTGTATGAACACCTATGGTGAACTTAAAACTAAACTCAATCTAAACTCTCTGTGTAGACATGGCATTAACAAGACCAAACAGCTGTTTTTGTCATACACGGTTAATATTTTAAATATATATGAATCTAATTTTATTATAATAATTTTGTGATTTGCAGAGATGGGTAAATCCAGAGCAGAGTATATGCAAGATTACCGGTAGAAGAAGTCAGGAAAAATTTAAAGTTGAAAAGGTAAAGCAAAAAAAAAATTCAGAATAATTCAACTCAGCGTAATGTTGCGGAATGTTTTTAAAACGTTTCAGATGATTTTAATCACTATAAATTATTTTTTAATCAGGGTTATTACCATGGCAGACAATGGCAAACCTCAGAGAGTTTAAACTGCCATGAAAAGCTTCTTGAGAACATAAGCCGTTCGGAGTCGGCATAAAGCTTGTAGGTCTAGATCTCGATCATTTGTGTTCAAACATTTCGCAAAAAGCACAACACAATTGATCATAAGAAGCTCGGTCAAAGTTCTTTCAAGGACTGAAACGGCCATTTCTTTTTTTTTTATTACCAAGGTGAGGTGTCAGATGTTACATATCATATGCGACTACCGTAAAGCAAGCTCGTTTTTTTTTTTAAAAAAAGCTTAACAAGAAAGAGCTTAACTGGCGCCCGAGCAGTAAGTGAACATTCAAAGCTGTAAAAGTTTGTGAGATCAACGAATACCAGAGAAAATAAAATGTACTAGTTCATCCGTCGACCTACACACTCGAAGAAAAAAATCCCTGTCAAGCTCTAGGAAAGGCCCCTTAGAAGAAAGCGAAAAGACTTTCGATCTGGCGGACAGCCAACCAAGGCAGGACGACTATCCGAACAGCAAGGAAAATGATCACAAGTGTATTAGTATTGTAAGTTACAGATATAAAATAGAGTAATACACATCAAAGCAAGCTAATAGCATGTTCAAACCGATTTCATTTAACAAGTTACTCGAAAAAAAGCTTTTTTAACAAGTTCATTCACATTGCCTTAAGGTATAATATACAGGAGCTGTTTTCAAAAATTTTTTTTAGATATAAGAAGTTATAATTTTTTTTATATTATTACAGGTTATTGTGCATAAAAATACTTTACTTTATACTTTATAAAAATATATTTTTTTTTTATATACAGTTCTGGCTTTTATACAGAAGGCGCCCATTGGAGTATTTCATTCCAATTTGTGTGATTAATTAAAAAAATCAAATCGAAGATGCCCAACCATGATTGATATCGTTCGAAAGAGAAGAGAATTCTACATCACTATGCGAAAGAATAATTGAAAAAAAGTCAAGGATGTCCGTGCACTGCGATTGCAAATTTGACGTTTTCTTTACTTTTGGTGCGCGCATAGTAAAAAACACAAAAGTTTTCTTATTTCCAAGGGATTTTTCTTGAAAAATTAATTAGGTATAATATTTTGAGCAATGGGACCTTCTACCTTAGGTATTTTTGGAACGTCAAATGAAATATTTTAGTACAAGAAGTGTCTGTTTAATGTATTTTTAATGTTTTTTTCCGTGCAGGCTTATAAAATGTGTTTTTAGGTAGATATGTAAGCATATAGTTGTGAATACCACTCAAATCAGTGGAAGTCTATTTTTTTCTTGAAACAACAAATAACATATAAGTGATATGTTAACAAAAAAAAAGTTTGCAGATTTTCTGCGGTTCTTAAGAAAAATATTATTTTTTGTATGCCCATGCAATTGAAATACATACATATCCGTGAGTCCATGTCAAAACGCCCAAGTTTCTGAAATCCCTATTTTTGAAAATTTTTAAACACTCTGGGTTGATAGTTCTCCTAAAACGTATTATATCTGCATACTTTGTTTTTTAATTTTTTATTTCTTTTTAAAAGATATGCACTGTAAAAAATTTCAAAATATATTTAAAAATACAATTAGTGCAACTATTCAAACAGCTGTAACTTCGAAACCGTAAGTCGTACAGAAAAAAATCTGAAATATATCTTAAAGCTCTTGAATGAGTCTTTCTTGTGGTATACTCTTTTTTGACTCGTTTTATGAAATTTTTTTAATTTTTTAGTCTGAAGTGTTCGTGCTGATCGCAGTAAAATTTTCAGCTTTTGAACATAGTATCGTTATAATACATCAATTCTTAAGGTTTATACTAAATTTTAGCTTGGGATTCCAACAATTGCTATTTTTTACGATTCTTCTGTACATCTTCTGTACATGGCTATGTCACTGAACTCCTAATAAACGGCTGTCCCGATTTTGATGAAATTTGGTGTGTGTGTGCGGCTGGGTCTGTAGGTGGTTTAGGTTTAAAGGTTAGGTTTTAACCCGGTAGGTGGAGCTGTTGTTGCTGTGGCAGTGTTTAAAGAGGTATTCGAGAGTATAACTCAGAAACGAATTTAGAAATTGACATGATTCTTCGAAATAAAGTTGTGCTGGAGCTATACTAAGCAGTAGTTGACCGTTACAACTAGATGATATATGTATGTACCTGGTTTTACTCGGGCGAAAAAATACAAAATTTTGATAACTATTTGATAAGATTTTTATTTATTTTGTTTATTTTTATTCATTTTGTATTTTTGTAATTTTTTTTTTGCATAATTATTAATGGTATAGTGAATTTGAAAATTTTGCTCAAAAATAGTCGAATTGATATGGAATCATTGATATATGCAAGTAAAAGAACGGAAACTTAAAATGTGTACATCAAGTTAGTGTTACTATTGTTGTTGTTGTTGTTGTTGCTGTTTTTTTTTTTTATTTGTTTTGTTTTCTTTTATTTGTACAAATTAATAAAGGTTAGCAACTAGTGGCGAAGCTACTATTAGTTTATTGGAGGGTTAAAGGTACTATACGTTGCTGTGTTCTTGTTGCTTTTTTTTCTTTTGTTTTTATTTTAATAAAATAATAAACGTCAGCAGTTAGTGATATTTTATACATAGACCGGAAATAGTCTCTTATGCATTGTTGTCAATAGGTCAATTGTCCGAAGAGGCTCAGGAGGCTCGAAACAAAGACTTCAAACGCTTCAGGGACGATTTCGCTTGAAAATGTAGTAGGCAGAAGGCTAATGAAGACATTTTTAATAGGTTTTTGATCACTTCAGATCCTTTAATATGTTCAAAAACAAAGATGCAAAAAAAAAAATTCAAACTTTGCCTAAAGCAGCTTTGGAGCTCCTCAAATCCGCAAAAGAAGATAGTCGGCTTGATTCTTGTTGTCACCTCACATATGTGAGTAGTCTCACACACGTCTCACGTCACTTGAATTGTGGTATTCTAGTTGTCATGTGAAGTGAGCGTGAGGAACATGTGGAAATGAAATCGCAAGTCGTGTTTATTGCGTCGACTTTTTATTTTTTTAGCATCAATATCAATTTTAAAGTAAAAAAAAAATAAAAAGCAATTCTTTAAGTATTATTCATTAAAATTGACATGAGTTCATTCGAGTTCTGGTTTACGGATACTAATAGTGAAGACAGCAATGATGGTGCGAATTTAAAATTAAAAAGATTAAAGCTAAGGGACGCCTCTAACCCGTTGAAGTTACCGGATGGAGCGTAATTTCACCTCATCATCAACGCCATATGTTGGCGCATCGCACTGCGCGACTTTATGCAAAGACAAAAAATTTTTTAGACTTCTTCTAGGGCGTCCAGGTGAGCCAAACGGAAATGGCCGCCACCGGTAGAGTTTTACTCTTTCTTGTTGTGCCTCAACTTCTTTCTTAGATTGAGCTTGTAGTCATTCCAAACCTAAATCAAATAAAATTGTACAACTAAATCGTCGTCTTCATATGCACGACTGTATTACTTACTTTTTACCATCCTGCATCCTTTCTTATAGTTGGACCCAAGCTATTTATTTTAGTGGCCAATTTTTGCCACTTTCCATCGGAAGCCGTTTTGCCGTTTTCTGTATATATAAAGCCTTTATCGATAGATGAATTTTTTGTTATAAAACTCACCATCGCCTCAAATTGCTTTCTTGTGGTTATCTTCACTCTAAACGGAAATAAATCTATGGTATTTCAAGTTAATTTTATAAACAAAACCAAAATTAAACATATTTTATAACAAACCTTTTTGGTTCTCACTTAAAAAATTTACGCGAGTAAAATGTCACTTAAATTCAACGACAAGTGACAACAAGAATACGAATTTTTGTCACAGTGAAACAAGTCACACTCATTTAGGTGAGGTGAGAACAAGAGTACGAATTTAGCGTCACAGTGAGACACGTCACACTCACTTAGGTGAGGTGACAACAAGAATCAAGGCGAGTAACGAATATAATAATGGGACGAATTAATAAAGTGAGTGGAGTGGAGTGAACTAAGCTCAACTCGAGTTTACTCTGATCGATATGAATAAACCATATTAATAAAACTTACTCAACTCCACTCTACTCATGTTTTTCTTTGACATTGAGTGTTCACTCTGAATAAACATCGCACCCTCAGTTTTTGTTTATTTCGTATTAATAAAAACTGAGATCACTCAGCAAAAGTTGAGTGTGCTATTTAGCTGCATCAACCTTACTCAAGCTATGCAAATGCCGTATTTGTCATTTATTTCCCATCATACAGGTCACATTTCGTTTGGTTTCATTCACGTATTTTGGTGTTTTGGTTTTCAAGAAATAAAATGGCCAATTTGTTGAATTTTTTCTTTGATTCCGATGAAGACGACAAAGGTGAAATACGTGCAGTTAAGTATAAAACAAGAAGGTCAGGACACGATAACAATAATTGGTGATAATTATACCGATTCACACGTAAAAATGTTCATTACTTGGTGAATTGTTTTATGCCTTTTTATGAAGAAACGCGTGGTGGTGCTCTATCGAATATGGAAAAAATGCAAACATTTCTTCGATATATGGGTGATCCAGGTTTTCAGGTGAAATAAATAAACATATATAACAAATTGAAACAAAAAAGGACATGTTTATATCTATGTTGGAGTTGGTGAAGACATTGGTGTACATCAAAATACAGCGTTCTATAAAATTTGGAATGTATGCAAGCTTATAGTAGATAAAGCTGCGGAATAAATCCATTTCCATCAAATGAAGCAGAGTTTGAAGCAGCTAGAAAAGCTTGACGTCAAAAATTCATGTTTCCATGTGCAATTGGCGCTGTTGACTGCACTTTGATTGCAATCAAAAAACCATCTCGTCATGGGCTGTATTTTCATCAAGTACTATATTGAAGAAAAGGACACAAACGAAAATTTTACGTACTTTACATTTTACAATCGATTTATTTACTACTTACCTTCAATGTCCTCGTAAATCATATCCATTAATATTAAAATGAAAACTATTTTCAAAATAATGAAACTTGCCTTACATTTAAAAAACAAACGTAGCTGTCTGACAGATGCTGTCATGAGGAAACACTCAAACTATGTTTTTTTTTGCCCTCAGAGTAGAGTGGAGTTTTTTAAATACGGATTTCACACTCCACTTAACTAACATCGCACACTCAAAATGCACACTCAAGCACTCCACTCAACTCGTGCACTCAGTTTTTATTAATTCTTCCCAATATCAAAGATAATGATGACTACGAAAACAAAGAAGAAGATGATGATAATGATGTTTTTGTTAATGACTCAATGTCAGAGGACAAATAATGGGACGAATTAATAAAGTGAGTGGAGTGGAGTGAACTCAGCTCAACTCGAGTTTACTCTGATCGGTATGAATAATCCATATTAATAAAACTTACTCAACTCCACTCTACTCATGTTTTTCTTTGACATTGAGTGTTCACTCTGAATAAACATCGCACCCTCAGTTTTTGTTTATTTCGTATTAATAAAAACTGAGATCACTCAGCAAAAGTTGAGTGTGCTATTTAGCTGCCTCAGCCTTACTCAAGCTAAGCAAATGCCGTATTTGTCATATATTTCCCATCATACAGTTCACATTTCGTTTGGTTTCATTCCCTTTTTTTGGTGTTTTAGTTTTCAAAAAATAAAAAGGCCAATTTGTTGAATTTTTTCTTTGATTCCGACGAAGAAGACGAAGGTGAAATATTTGCAGTTTAGAAGTATAAAACAAGAAGGTCAGGAGGCGATAACAATTATCACGAATTATACCGTTTCACACGTGAAAATGTTCATTATTTGGTGGATTGTTTTATGCCTTTTTATGAAGAAACGCGTGGTGGTGTTCTATCGAACATGGAAAAAATGCTAATATTTCTTCGATATATGGGCGATCCAGGTTTTCAGGTGAAATATATAAACGTGATTGGTTACAGAACAACTATTTAAAAAACAAACGTAGCTGTCCGATAGATGCTGTCACGAGTAAACACTCAAACTATGTTTTTTTTGCCCTCAGAGTGGAGTGGAGTTTTTTTAATACGGATTTCACACTCCACTTAACTAACATCGCACACTCAAAATGCACACTCAAGCACTCCACTCCACTCGTGCACTCAGTTTTTATTAATTTGTCCCAATATAAAAAACTTAAAAAAATGTAACAACCGCTCTATATTTTTATATTGCATATGTATTTCATTAATACTGAGAACAAAAATAAAGTTCCATTAAAGTAAATGGTTTTATGACGATTTTTATAGTTTCTAATTGTTTGTTAACCTAAAAAATATAAATTACGTTACTGACACGCTTAGTTGATTTGATCACACTTTTTGCTATCAATAACTCCACAGTGAGGCGCTGAAAATGCCATTGAAAAAAAGACATCTAAAACGGTTCGATGGATATGGCCTTTCCCATGCATCGGAAACAAAAAATCAAATGACATTTTAAAGCATAGACCATATATTAAGCATCCCCCCTACGCAAGACCCTGGGGGTTTTTTTTAATTATGGCGAAAGTTGAAGTAACATGACAACTATCATTAGAAGGCCACATTAATCCATTTAAGTTTAAAATTATTCCTTTTAAAATTTTTTGTTGCGTTTCGCAGATTACTGCATTTTTGTATATGCAGTCGAAAACGAGTTCCATTTTTTGTCGAGTGCTAGATCCCCTGTTAATTGCTAATATATTTCAAACATAAATTCTACCGAATCTAAATTTTTTAATTAAACATATTGCTACTAAAATGCTATCGAAAACTAAAAAAAAATTAAATTTTAATGTTAATTTTCTTCATTTTTTTGCTCCTCAAAGGCGTACGAATGTCGCGTGCTCGACCATGGAATTGCCCATATTCAAATTTACTAATAAATAAAAAATAAACAAATAACTGGCAATTTCAGCCCTTGAAAGGACTTTGACCTAGCTTCTTATGATCAATTGTGTTGTGCGTGTTATTAAGTTTGTACACAATTGACCGAGAAATGGACCTACATGTTCCGAGAATGTTCTTATTTTCAAGAAGCTTTACATGGCATTTTGATTACTCTCTGAGGTTTGCCATTGTCTGCAGAGAGGTGGCGGCCGTACAGAAAAATTATGTTAATTCAAATAATTTTCTGTCGTTGCTGGGGTTTCAACCCGGGTCTCTGGGTTCGTTGACATAGAGGCCACGCACTTTAACCAACTACTCCCCTGACGCCATTTACTAATAAAGGGTGTTTTTTTTAGGGGTTTGTTTTTCGAATAGAGATAAAAGTGGCATTTTGTGGTCAAATCTGGCAACTCTAATGTCATTTATGTTCAGTTTGGTTTGCCATTTCATCATGAACAGGTTGACAAAAGAACAACGCTTGCAAATGGGCGAAAATGAGATTGATCCCGATGCTGATTTTCATCGCAAAATTTTGTTCAGTGATGAGGCTCATTTTTGGTTGAATGGCTACGTCAACAAGCAAAATTGCCGCATTTGGAGTGAAGAGAATCCACATGAGATCCTTGAGACGCCACTACATCCACAAAAACTGACTGTTTGGTGTGCTCTATGGGCTGGTGGAGTCATTGGGCCATACTTCTTCCGAAATAATGCTGGAGAGTCAGTTACCGTTAATGGAGACCGGTATAGAGCCATGATAACCGACTATTTCGTTCCCGAATTGGATGGCATGAACGTGGATGAGTTGTGGTTCCAACAAGACGGCGCAACATGCCACACAGCGCACGTTACAATCGATTTATTGAAGGAAACATTCGATGAGCGCATAATTTCGCGGAATGGACCTGTCAATTGGCCACCAAGATCGTGTGATTTGACACCATTGGATTATTTTCTTTGGGGATATGTGAAGTCGCTCGTCTACGCCAACAAACCAGAAACGTTAGGGGACTTGGAGGCCAACATTCGTGGCGTTATTGCCGACATACGGCCCCATATGCTCGAAAAAGTGGTTGAAAATTGGACCTGTAGAATTGGCTTTATTCGAGCCAGCCGCGGCGGCCACATGCCCGAAATCATATTTAAACATTAATGGCATAAAATTATCCTTCCAATAAAGCCAAATTGATGGACATTAAAACGATTTTCTTGTGTTTTATCTCTATTTGAAAAACAAACCCCTAAAGAAAACACCCCTAAAAAAACAAAATCTTATGTAGGCTATCTCTCTTTGATTTCGTAGTTGAAATTCATTGAAAATGTAGGTTGCTGCCAATATAGAAGTATTACATATATGCGTATAAGCGATACTCGGCACGCGTTGCTACACCCGGCAAGTATACTGAAAAATAATAAGAAATTTCAAAACTTTTATAAATCCCTTAGTCTGACACCACGCTCATGATACACTTCCCGTTACAGTTTCCCAGTAACTGGAAACACTCTCAGGTAGCAATTCTATTATGAGTTTCAACGTTTTATGACTTTTACTTACATAGTTTTTCTATATTAAAAATCGGGCCACACCCCGTTTTCCAATGAACGTGCCAGTTTTCTAGTAGAAACCCCTTGGCAATTAGTAACTCCATACTGAGTTTAATTGTTATGCGACGTTTAGTTCCAAAGCTATTCGATATCAAAAATTTGGTTTGTTTGGATGTAGCCCACCCTTTTGTCCAATGCCGTACCGTAGTAAAAGGACATCACTAAGTTGTAAATTCATACTGAGTTTCAATATTATGTGACATATCCAAAGCTATTCAATATCAAAAATTCGGCTTGTATGGTCGGACCCCCTTTCCAATGCCCGTCCCAGTTTTCTTGTAGGAGGATATCAGGCGAAGGTACGGTGAAAATTCGTACACGTGAAAATTCCAAACATATTCGATATCGCAGATTTGGGTTGCATGGAAGGTGCCACGGCTACTTCTCATATGCCCGCTCCGCTATGCCTATAACCATCGCGCAAGTGCAAGCAATAAGTTGGCAAATTTTATCGCAATAGGAAGAACGGAATTGCAGCGTATTCATTCGGAAAGCAAATGTGCGCCTACAGCGCCACCTGTTGACAATTTTTCGCCTTTTCTTTTTTCCTTAACCTTCGCGTAGTAATTACGAACAAACCCGCAAAAGGATGTATCCAGTCGTTTTCAAGTTTTAAGCATCCGAACAAACCACGAACCATTTTTATATATACGGATTAGAAGTAAACAATCGGGGAAGTTATTTTGAATGATTTAATCTTTATTGATTACAATTAAATGCAAACGTTCGTTTAAATTATTAAATACATAAACATTAATTTTTAAATAGCAAATAAATCGTGCACTCGTAAGCAATAGCTTTGAATTCGTAGTTTACTTTTTCTTTAAAGTAAAGAAGGATCTACGCTTTGGCTCTTCTTTTTGTGATGATGCAGGCAATGTTTGCGATCGACTTTCAGAAGCAGCAACAGACTCGCTATGCGTTTTAAGAAGGGAAACACATTGGGTCATTTCCGCGTCATCATGTGCTTGCAATAGAAATTCACCTCCGTTTGAAACCCTAAGCATGTTTATTATTAGAAAATTAATAAGAAAATAAAAATATATAAGGCGTACTTTATTCTTAAAACGTGTTTTTTTTTAGTGTAATCATTTGCAATTTCTACGACAGCACCTTGAAGTTCATAAGGTGGTTCTCCACGGAAAGTTATCTCTGGGTTGCTCTTGTAACTCTTCTGATCTTTATAAAACGCGATGCGCCCATCCTGAGCAACTGTGTACACCTTAAAAAATAAATTGATTTGAGAATAGGGTATATTTTTTTCCATTATTTGTATTCTTACCTTATCCCACGATCTATTTGAAGCCTTCTTCGTAGTACTCTCCCATTCGTGTTTTCTTGTCAAATAACCCTCGTAACCATCGCCAGATATTGGCGCAGAGAGATCTGCTACGACAAAAAAAAGAGATAAGAAAGTGGTAAAGTAAGTAATATATAAATGCACTTTTATTATGTAAATTTTAAGGATACTTTTCGCAATATCAAATTAAGCAGGCCTGTTTTCAAGTAGGTAAGAAGAAGGTAATTAAAATATAAGTATTATTTTTTAACCAACTTAGTTTTTTTTATTGGTTAAGGGTTATATTTTGTGTTTACCTTTTCCGAGCATTATAAAAGTTTCGAGTTGTTGTTTTTACAATATGAATTTTGACAATATGAAGTTTTTCAGCTTTAAAAATATAATATAAAATCAAATATATAACAACTTTTTAAAAGGCGAACAGTGGGAAAGATAATTTAAGGATAAGAAAGCACCAGATTATTAATATTAATTTTTTATAATATAATAGCACGAGATATAATATATAACACGAGATGTATGAGCTGTACGCTGACATCGACATAGTGAAGCGCATTAAAATCGAGCGGTTCCGCTGGCTAGGTCATATTGAGCGAATGGAAAACGACGCTAGAGAGAAAAAATATTTGATTCGGTACCCGGTGGTGATCAACGCAGAAGAAGACGCCCACATCTTCGTTGGAAAGATTAAGTGTTGGATAACCTTACTACGCTTGGTGTTTCCAACTGGTGCCAGCAAGCGCAAAACAGAAATGGCTAGAGCAATTTCTTATACGAGGCCATAACCGACCAATGGTTGTAAGCGCCATATAAGTAAGTAAGAAAACGATCAAAAAGTAAAACTTACTGCATTTTTTCATGGTTACAAACGGAATATTGAACAAAGCGTGCGTAGTAGCATAATTTGCTCTGACCGGCAATAAAAATCAAACTATTTTTTTCGTGAAAACTAACGGAAAATCGGACAAATTGAAACAAAAAAGTTCTTAAACGCAAAATGTTCAGTATATAATAAAAAGTGCAATCGTGGAGTGAAGTAATTAATTAAATTTAAATTTAATTTTGGACTTAAAAAGTTAAATGTTTCAAAGTTTTACTGTTTAAAAAAAATGTTTCAAATAGTTCGTTTAAAAAAAATGTTACTTTATAGTTCATCCTGATGATGACTTGATGATGAAATTCGAAATATTGAAATAAAATAAAAAATATTTAAAAAAAACAAAAATAAAGAGTTTTCTGTTTTAATTTGGACCTTGAGCGCGAGGAAAAACGTCAAAATAAATTACCGAGGTCAACTAAAATCAAATAAAATTTAAGTAAATAATTAAGATAAAACTATCATAAATTATAACATATAAGATACTAGCTGGTACCCGACGCGTTGCTGTCGTAGCGGAAATGCTTTCTATCCCTATCTCTATCTCTATTTCTTTCTCTATCTCTATCTCTATCTCTATCGCTATCTCTATCTCTATCTCTATCTCTATCTCTATCTCTATCTCTATCTCTATCTCTATCTCTATCTCTATCTCTATCTCTATCTCTATCTCTATCTCTATCTCTATCTCTATCTCTATCTATATCTCTATCTCTATCTCTATCTCTATCTCTATCTCTATCTCTATCTCTATTTTTATCTCTATCTCTATTTTTATCTCTATCTCTCTCTATCTCTCTCTATCTCTATCTCTCTCTATCTCTATCTCTCTCTATCTCTCTCTATCTCTCTCTATCTCTATATCTCTATCTCTATATCTCTATCTCTATTCCATACTGAATTTCGTTGTTATACGTTTAGTTCCAAAGCTATCTGATATCAAAAATTTAAAGTGTATGTGCGGGGCCACACCCCCTTTTCCAAAGCCCATCCCAGTCTTATAGCAGAAATATATCACCAAGTGGCAACTCCATACTGAATTTCATTATTATACGGCATTTAGTTCTAAATTTATTCGATATCATCAATTTGAATTGTATGGGCGGTGCCACACCCCTTTGGCCTATACTTTCTCAATTTTGCCAGTCGAAAGACACGACTGAATAGAACGTTCGAACCGAGTTGCAATAATGTGTGAATTATAGCTCGAAAGTTATACCTAAAATTTGGTCTGCTGAAAAAGTGCCACGCCCCACGTCCAACGCCCATAAAATTGTACCTGTGGAACGGCTCTTGTAAATTGAGGTAGAACACCGAATTCCGATGCTATGCGACCTATAACTTCAGAGCTATTCGCTACCGTAGATTTGGGTTGTATGGGAGGTGCCACGCCCCCTTGTCCAATGTTCCGTAAATTTTTTCCAAAACCTTCGCGGAACAATTACGAACAAACTCACAGAAGGAAGTATCCAATTTGGTCCAGTAGTTTTCAAGTTTTAAGTGGTCGAACAAACCAAGATTCATTTTTATATATATAGATAACATATAACATATAAATTATATGATATAGGGTGTTTTTTTAGGGGTTTGTTTTTCGAATTGAAATAAAACACAAGAAAATCGTTTTAATGTCCATCAATTTGGCTTTATTGGAAGGATAATTTTATGCAATTAATGTTTAAATATGATTTCGGGCATGTGGCCGCCGCGGCTGGCTCGAATAAAGCCAATTCTACAGGTCCAATTTTCAACCACTTTTTCGAGCATATGGGGCCGTATATCGGCAATAACGCCACGAATGTTGGCCTCCAAGTCCCCTAACGTTACTGGTTTGTTGGCGTAGACGAGCGACTTCACATATCCCCAAAGAAAATAATCCAATGGTGTCAAATCACACGATCTTGGTGGCCAATTGACAGGTCCATTCCGCGAAATTATGCGCTCATCGAATGTTTCCTTCAATAAATCGATTGTGACGTGCGCTGTGTGGCATGTAACGCCGTCTTGTTGGAACCACAACTCATCCACATTCATGCCATCCAATTCGGGAACAAAATAGTCGGTTATCATGGCTCTATACCGGTCTCCATTAATGTTAACTGACTCTCCAGCATTATTTCGGAAGAAGTATGGTCCAATGACTCCACCAGCCCATAGAGCACACCAAACAGTCAGTTTTTGTGGATGTAATGGCGTCTCAAGGATCTCATGTGGATTCTCTTCACTCCAAATGCGGCAATTTTGCTTGTTGACGTAGCCATTCAACCAAAAATGAGCCTCATCACTGAACAAAATTTTGCGATGAAAATCAGCATCGAGATCAATCTCATTTTCAGCCCATTTGCAAGCGTTGTTCTTTTGTCAACCTGTTCATGATGAAATGGCAAACCAAACTGAACATAAATGACATTAGAGTTGCCAGATTTGACCACAAAATGCCAGTTTTATCTCTATTCGAAAAACAAACCCCTAAAAAAAACACCCTGTATAAGAATTTATATCATAAATAACAGCAAAGTCAGCCAAACAATTAAAAATATTAGCTATTATATATAACATTTAGATAAGAGCTCAAAAATTGATATCGCCAAAAAACTTAAACCAAGTGGTCAGCAAAATTTGCAACAAAAAAAATAAATCAAACCAAGATAGTGTCACAATTTTAATGACGTGATTTAATTGATATAAAGTGATCACTTTGAAGTGGTATAAGTTTCGATAATAGTAAAAGTGAAGATATTGACTATAATGGTGTAATTAACAAGGTGATCGCGAATTTTTCATCTCTCTCAAAAATAAAATTTACCTACACTTGTCAAAAACAGCTGACAGCGATTTCTAAGCAAAAGTTGCAAAACAATCTGTTACAATTTTTATTGAGTGCAAGTGATTTGACACTTCTGCAGTTCGTCTCTTTCTTCTCTTTGTCAAAAATTTTTTTCACAATTATTGCGAATTTCAACAACGCGGCGTTAAGTGATGTGCTGGGATTTATAAAATCATGCGGCACCAAATTTTTACCGATAAATTCAGTGAATTATGTGATCTAATTTCTTGCGACATAAAAGGTCTGTTTCCGTACTCACACTGTGTAACTTGTGGGACACTATTTTCTGTTAACGTACTTTCTGTGCTTGAAATGTGAAAAAAGAACAAGCATAAAAACGCTCTTTCGAGCACACAAAGTGCAAAGAGAGTGCTAGAACTCAAGACTTCGAGTAGAGTAAGAACAAGCATCAAGAAGAATAAGCATCAATAAGAAGAAGCAAATGTCAAATTACATTTGATAATTGTTTATGTTTTGCGATAAATAAATTCACAAATTGTGTGCCTAAAAAGAAATTTGCGTACAATAAATAATAATAAATAAAAATTCAGTAATTGTTCAGTTTTGCATTAAAATTGGCTTTTTATGATATGTAAATAATGGCGCAATTTACGTTTGATACGCCTGCAATCAAAATCAGCTATTTTGGGCTTGAAACTTACTAGAAGCTGTTTCCGTACTTTTACAAATATTTTCACATTTCATTGTTACTCTCTCAGTTTGAACTTATACAAATCTTACACAGTGTAAAGTACGGAAACAGACCTAATTTCTTCAATTATGCGACTTCAGTGAATCAAAAACATTTCCAAATAAATGTAAACATTTGCATATATGTAAAAAGTGCGGTTGTAATAATATAATATAAATATCGTATTAATTTCTGTATCTATAGAAATTTTGATAAGCTTAAGGTTTTAAGTCTATATTTTTGTAAGCGCACAATTTAAATACCCATGGAAGCTTCGTATCTACAGATTTGTCGCTTAATCATGACTCTCTTAATTTAACATGACTCTCCTACATTGCTCAAACACCAAGTCAGCCAAAAGCGTGCAAAACCTTATCGCAACCAAAATACAATTAGAAAGTATCAGTCAGTGGAAGAACGTTGTAAGTTACTACAAAATTTATACAAACGGCATTGTCAAAAGTAATTGATAAGTTTAACAGAGGCACAAAAAGAAAATCTAATGTAAAAAATTGGAAAGATAATTAAAAGAAGAGGTTGAGAAATAGTGGAAATGCGTATATTATAAGAAAAAATAAAAAAGCAGGTAGTGTGGAGAAACGTTTTAAGAATACATTACGTTATTATTATTTGAATTCTTGTAATATAGATTTGTGATTGTCTATGCTACTTCCATTGCAAGAAATTTAGCATAAGTCAAATAAAGGAACATTTTTATAAATTCTACAAAAAGAAATTACAATGAACAATCAGATTTTTTATTGTCTTTAATCGATCTGAAATCAAAACAACATATTTTTTAAGGTTTATTAAATATTCTCTTTTATGTTCTTAAAACGAATATATTTTTTTTTTTGTTGAATTTATATTTTCTTATAGTTTTTTTTTAATAAATATATTTTTTAATGTAAAATATATTTAAAGAACAGGAACCAATCAAACAAGTTTTCTTAAATGGAAATGTTTTCTTTGCTCGAATAACGTTTTAAATGGCATCGTACTCTCTGTTGTGCAACGTGGAATAACGTTTTATCAACCAATGAGTTTTGAATATAAAACGTTTTTCCATTTTAAACAGAAAATATAAATTATTTATTAAACAAACAATATTAGTAAACAATTTTTCTTAACTTAGTAATTATAATTATAATGCAATAAGAAAAAATATCTAGAAATTGTCTGCAACTTTTAAAACGTTTTTAACGAATTGTGAACAGTTTGAATTGAAAAAAAGGACTAGTAGTGTCTAGACTATAATGTACATCATAAAGTCACTTTTTGTGGGTGCAATGGCTTCTCCGTAATCGCTTTCGGATTTTCAGAGCCCCATATACGAAATTTTCCTGAAGTTGCTTCGAAAAATCAGCATTTAACAAAAATCAACAATTTAAAAATTTTAACGCCTTATTCTGGAGCGTATCGTAAAATGCCAAACCTTTAACTACACAAAAACCAGTTTGGATGACAAAAACATTTGACAGCTGCCCAATGCCAGGGCAGCACCTTCTTTAAACGCGAAATGCAAAACTTTCTACATTCTATCGAAATATTGATCATGTATTTTACCAGAAGAATTGGTTTTTTTTTGCAACGAGGTACATGGTCCAATAAGTCTCGAGACTTACTACTAGGTGGCACCTCTAACGAAACATCGATATAATATTTCGATAGTTCCAACCTTCAAACGATACGTGTAAAAATTTCATGACAATCTAACGTTTAGTTCAGAAGTTGCAGTGATTTAAGTGACGCTACTGTTGATATTTTCAAAATAATGGATTCAAAGCAAGTCCGTGTGTTGATTTATCACTTTTTTTATGGGAAAAAATACCGTCCACGCTGAGCAATGGCTTCGAAAGTTTTATTCGGATTCTGCTCCGTCAAAAGCAATCATTTGCTGATAGTATGATGAGTTTAAACTAAGTCGTACAGACACAAATGATGCTGAACAATGAGTGTGGGAACAATATTACAAGAACATTTGTCGATGAGAAAGCTACTTTCCAAATGGGTCCCGCGTTTTCTCACAACGGACCAAAAACAACGTGTCGATGATTTGGAGAGCTGTTTGGCACTGTTTACAAAGAATAAACATGAATTTTTGCGTCGGTATGTGACAATGGATGAAACATTGATCCACCATTACACACCGGAATCATAACGGTCGTCAGCTGAGTGGAGAGCAACCGATGAAAGCAAGCCAAAGCGACCAAGAACACAACAGTCGGCTGGAAAGGTTATGGCATCTGTATTTTGGGATGCGCATGGAATTTTGTGCATCGACTATCTCGAAAAGGGAAAAATATTCAATAGCGATTATTATATAGCGTTATTGAAGAGTTTGAAGAATGAAATCGTGAAAAATCGGCCCCATTTGAAGAAGAATAAAATTATTTTTCACCAAGACACTGCACCGTGTCACAAATCGATGAAAACGATGGCGTAATCCACGAATTGGGCTTCGAATTGCTTCTCATCCACCGTATTTGCCAGATTTGGACCCCAGCGACCACTGGCTCTTTGCTGACCTTAAAAAAAATGCTTGCCGGCAAGAGATTTGGCTCCAATGAAGAGAAGATGGCTGAAACTGAAGCGTATTTTGAGGCGAAGCACAAACCGTTCTACAAAACCAGTATTGAAAAGTTAGAAAAGCGGTGGAATGAATGTATTGATCTTGAAGGAACCTATGTTGATGAATAAAGAAGAATATTTGCAAAAAAAGTTTTTTTATTAATTAGTCTCCGGACTTATTGGACCATATGTTATGTAATTTATGTTGGAATAGAATGTTGTTGGAATAGAATGTATGTTGATTTATTGGAATAGAAATATGTTGATTTAACAAGCGCTTCAGCAACTTTCATCATTTTGGGATCCTTTTTTGTTCCATTAAACATAAAGTGACTAATTATTTATTAATCGTACCATCGATGTCCTTTTCAGTTCATCACAAATATTACTAAGCTAGTAATTAGTTAAAATATCTTTCCCTGAAATTGGTTTGAGAAGCATTTCTTCAATATTAATTTCGGTTGTTGGTTTAAGTGCACCACAGCACGATAAAAAACCTATAATTTTATTCATTTACTTTTTGCTTCTTCATTTTAAGAATGCGCTAAGCAAATGGAGTCTCGACAAAGCAACTTTATAGAATTTCTTTGGCTTATTGTCCTCCGATAGCTGTTTTCAAAACAAAAACTTAACATTGTTTTCCATTAATTTTTTAAGGTGGTATCTGAATTTTATTTACTCTCCCAGGAGCTACTTTCTGTTGAAATCTCATCGATGTCTTGCCTTTTCATTTGTTTAAGCAAATCTACAGATTGTGTACAACATTTTGACAGTATTATAATGGCTTTAGTAGACAAAAATTCTATAGGCTATATTTTTCTCTGCCTTCAACAATATTTTATACAACACTTCATTAAATTAACCCTTAAATGCACCCTGTATCTTTAAAGATACAACCATTCAAAAAATTCCTACGGCTATATTTTTGGTTTGATTTTTTTCAAATCGGTTCTATATTATTTATAATATTATAAGTCTTAAATAAAAAAATAGTTTTTACTTCTATTTGTCATACTTTTTTTAAATTAAATAAACACTATTTTTAACAGTTTAACTTCTAGGAACAGATAAATAATTTTGATTAGGAAAAAATCAAACATGTGCTTTCAAAACATGTCCGTTAGTGATTTTAAGTGGTTCGAAAAAATTTCGATCATTTGGCACCTCACTGGGTCACTTTAGTTGGTTGTATCTTTAAAGATACAGTGTGCACTCCCCGCAGTTTTTGATAATTTTAACTTTTTAAAATAAATGAATTAATAAAAATTTCATAACACATTTTTTTTATTTTGATATATTTTAATCAGGGTGCGGAAAAATTCGTTCGCAAATGATTAAAATACGATCTTCTCGCTCGTTTTTTGCTTTGTGAGTAAAATTTCAAACGAAAAATTTCAAAACAGATGAACGTTCGCACTCGATAGAAGAACTCTCTGCTTGCGTCGTTATATTTATCACTGATAAATTTGTCAGCTTCGAATTTTTCACACAACAACAAAAAGCAACAAACGTTCGTTTGCTATCGTTCATTTCTAATGAGCGTTTGAAGAAAAAATAATTTTTTCGCTGTTGTGCACTTGTCGTCTATTGAAAAAAAAAATTGTGGTAGATCGAGCTATGTTGCCAGAAAAGCACGATAAATAGTACTTATGGTATTTTTCAACGATTGTGGGATGTGGTAATTCCCATGGTATTTTGTGGTAAAAATCTCTCGCGTGGGAAAAAATACCTCAAAATACCACAAAATACCTCAAATTACCACAAAATACCTCAAATTACCACAAAATACCACATTACCTAAAAATAGTTCAGAAGAAAATTTGAGGGATTTTGTGGTTATTTAAGGTATTGTGGTATTTTGTAATTTGAGGTATTTTGCGAGTGTGGTAATTTGTGAGAATTAAGTGTAAGAAAAAGATAATTTTGGTGGTAATTTCATTTGGCGACACTGTTACAAATGAACGTTCCTGAATTTTTTCTACAAACGCTCATTACAAATGAACGATATCAAACGAACGTTCGTTGTTTTTTGTTGTTGTGTGAAAAATTTGTCCGAAAAAATACGAAGCTGACAAATTATCAGTGATAAATATATCGGCGCAAGCAGAGCGTTCTTCATTCGTTCGTAAGAATATACGAGCACAATTTTATGTGAAGAGAACGATAATTGAAAACAATTATATTTCAAACGTTCTTCGCACCCTGATTTTAATAGGGATTTTAGATGTGGGTAAATTCACATTGTATCTTTATAGATACAACCACTTTTTTTAAAAAAAATTTAAAAAAAAAAAATTTCAAAACTAAAAACGCAGTTTTTATTTTTACTCAATTTAACATAAAATATATTTTTTCGGTAAAAATCGGGGGCCTTGTGTATTAAAGGGTTAGGCACACGACACCACAAAATATATATTTCATTCAAATAAATACTTGAGCAAGCAGCTTAACGCGGTAACTATTAGTAAATGAATTTTAACTACTTTAGGCACCGTTGTTCAGACACGCTTCCTAAAAAAGAGATGTAAATAGTTTTTCACTTAAATCTTGAATAATTTAACAATTTTTCGTTGGTGGTGTGAATACTTGTTGATTTCACAGTGTCGCATTTGAATTACATTCTAAGATTGACACTGTTTGAGAAACAATTATATATTTGGCGTGAATAATTTAACTCATATGAATTCATTAATGCTCGCATTGTTTTATAAAAAGCGCCACTGATAAGTTAAAACCTTAAAAATTGTTTAATTTAAAGCCTTTATTCTTAGTGCAAACGGTTCGTGGGTCTTACCAAAACACTTTTTCTTATTGTCGTGTAACAATATTTTAACAAGGAAAATTTTATGTCATGACAATTTATTTTTTGAGTGTACTATTTAAAATTGTTTTGATATTATAAACATGAATATATGAATTGATAAACATAGTTTATTTTCTATAAAATTTTCTATAAATCCATAAAATTGTATGTTTATGCTAAATTAACTATTATCTTACTGTTTAGAAAAAGTTACAAAATAGAAACAATTATAAAAAATGCACTGATCTCCAGAACACATAACGACCAAATACGATATTAAAATTTTTCCAAAAATGTTATTACACATACCTGTTTTAAGTTCTGCTTCACGTTGATAGTTTACTGGTAAACCACCTTAATCCAAGAAAGCGTGTAAGAAACATGAATAATAATTATTAACTACTTGGTTTGAGTCATATGACATTACACAATTGAAACAATAAGAATTATTTCACTTATCAAAGAGTGAACCAATAAAAGAGTAACGAGCTACTGAAACAATGCATTTATGTATTTGATTCGAACATCAGCAACCCTTTTTTTAACCAGTTGTATGGAAAGTATCAACCAACCCAACAATAAAATCTTTATGGTTAGTTATTCACAATACTTATTTTTTGTGACCGTTCGTGCTAGTATATATACCAAGAATTCCTGATAATCAATCTTGTGGCGTTTCTAAAATTCTTATTGGTATTGGTTGAAAACTTACGAAACATAAGCATAATCTCAATTACAAGCCATCGACCCCATTAATGTGGTTAACAAAAGTAGATATACATACAATTGAAAATAATTCGAAAGAATTTTTATTTATTAGTCTGAAAATATTTATTTTAATTGAAGCTTTCCTTTACTGTTAGGCATTTTATTGTTAGCGGTTCTTAAGATATTGCAAAAATAGTGAATCCCCTTTTGCCCATACGATTTTTTTTTTTCAATATTCGATATAATTTTAAGAGTAATGAAACTCAGTAAGAACGCACTATTTAGTTGTGTCCTTTGATTGGCAAAATTGAGTGAGCATTAGACAAGGGGGCATGGCACGTATATTTAAAATGTATGGTATCGAATAGCTTTGGAACCAAATGCCGCAGAACAATGAAACTCAGTACGGAGCCACTTGGTAATATCCATCTACTAAAAAACTGGGATTGGCATTGTATAAGGGGGTGTGGCTCCGCCCATGCAAATAAAATTTTGTATATCGAATAGCTTTGGATCTAAATGTCGAACAACAATGAAACTTAGAATGGAGATAGCACTTGTTAATGTCTTTTTACTAGAAAACTGGGACAGGCATTCCCAGCGATGTGCCGCATTTGTTCATTTACATTGCATTGCATGAAAGACATCCAATAGTTGTTCATGTGGTTATTCATCTTGAGAATGGACAACGTGTGTACTTCAGACCCGAGAATTAACGTTAACGTCATTCTTTTCGTTGTGCGAAGTTGATACATTTGCCAGAACATTGCTGTATGTTAAAATCCCACGTTATTACACTTGAAATGCGACGGCCAAAGAGTTTCAGCGTCGTGTAAGAGGCAACGATGTTGTTGGTCATCCGAATATAAGTTCCAGAGCATATGTTGAACGAATTTACGAATTTGAAATAGGCCGAATATATACAGTCAATCCGAGCAATGTCAAATGATTTTATTTGCATTTGCTTCTGAATAATGTTTGTGGACTAATGTCGTTTCAAAACTTGAGAACTGTTAATGTTCACTTGTCCGAAACATATAGAGGCATATCAACGTTTTCATTTACTTAAGGATGATGCGCATTGGGATCTCACTCTTGGTGATGCTTCATTTACGACCACTCCACATCAAATACGGATATCATTTGCAATAATTTTTACATGTTCACCATCAAATCCACTTGAATTGTGACAAAAATATGGTGAGTAGATGACTGAGGGCATCGCGAACAAAATTTTTGGAAAAATCGGAGGATCCAGTCAGTTGATTTTGGACTCACTGAAATTTTAATTACAAAATTTGGTTACGTTGTTGACGCGTGTTTATCATTTCTACTAAATAATGTGATGTAGCGTGTTTATCATTACTACTAATTGGTTTAACAGATATAACTGTCTGAAGTAAGTACTAGCTTAAAAAATAGCCTTGGCATATAATTTCCCTCTAAAAATGGAATTTCTTAAATATTTTCTTTTTTATTATATTAATACTCTAATATTACGAATACCAATTACCGTAGCCAACAAATAATGCCAATATCCAGTTAAACCACTGACTTAACTGACTAAACATGGTAATTACCTTTAACTTTAAACCCGTTTATCGGGTCAAAATTGTACATATGTGACATATGTGCATTGAAGAGACAACAAACTGACATGTGCACAATACGTTTATCTGGATCAAAATAAACCGACATTTTCTACCATACGATTTGTATGATCAGTTTTTGTAGTACTTTTTCAATACTTTTGGTTGTTGTGCAATCCTTTCTAAATTTTTTGCAACTGTGAGTACATTGGAAGTGAGCTTTTAATATGGATCTGTTGTGCATGTGAAGTGTTGTCTTTTGTGTTGTCGTTTAGTATTTGCGTTATATCATGCAAAAAATCAATTAGAAGAGCGCTGCAACACTCTAACGAAACAATCAATAAAGTCGTGTGCTATTCGGAAACTTTTCACTCGTGGTGGAAAAGAAGTTACTGACTTGAATACAATTTCTGTCGAAATATAATTGTCATTTTTAATGTGCCAAAAGGACGATGAAATTTTGACAGCTAGAAATTTTTACGTTTTAGATTTCGGTAGGGTAGTCGCGCAAGAATTTAATTTAATTTGCAAAATTGTTAATATATACTAACAATTAACAGCATTTTATGCAAAATTTTCCACTTCTGGTTGCTATGCTGTCGGAAGCACAAAATTTTGAACGAGCTTACAAGTGTTTTTTTTTTTTGTATTTTTGCTTGTGTCAAAAATTCTCTTGCCGATTATCAAAATTTATACTAGCCCCTTGGGCTACATTAATTTTTGACAGTCATATTCACCTCACATCTGCCAAATATTCTCATTCAGACTGTCAAAATTTCGTAATCCGAGTGAAAAAATTCCAGATAGCACCGGCCTAAGAATTGCTTTGAGTTTGATTGGTATAAAGCCAAAACACCTTACAGAATCGCTTCGAATGCCAGGAGTTTAGGTAAAAAAAAATAAATAATTTCCATTTCAAATGAACGTTGTTCATTCTTGTTTCATTCACTGTTTTTACTAGGATATAAACCACGACGTATATGCCAAGCCTGTAAGGGTAACAGCAAAACAAAGGATAATAAAACGTCTGCTTACCATTGCTGTGACCATTGCTTAAAGCTTTTTTGGGTTACCTTTTTGTTACCTTTACAAATACAAAGAACCTGATATATTGAAAGATAACGATGATAATGATGGGGCAGATCCATCAATGCCTAGCACACCAAATGCAGCTCAATCGATTCGGATTTATCAATCGGTTATAAATCTTTGTTTTTTATTTAATTTTGTTTTTTCTCAACATTCATATGAAAACTGCAAATGTTTTGTGCAAACATATATTAAAAAAAAGAAAACAAATATTTAAATTAGTATTTCATGAATTAACAGCAATTTTTAATTTTCTCATTGAAAAATGGAAAATTTCCATACAAAATACACTACGGGTCAATATTACCCAGATAAACGGGATTAAGTTGTAAAACATGTAAACTGATCTAAGGTTAAAATGAGTTATGGTAACAAAAAATACATTAACATTCCGTTTTTAAAATGGGTATAAAAAATGGTATAATGGTTAGAGGGACCTCTAAACATTAATATTTTTCAATAAAATTTTGAGGAACTTATTATCAAACATTATCGAAGGTATTTCTCGAATACTTTCCTTAAAAATTAAAAAAAAAAAATTAAATTTTTTTGGTCACTAGTTTACTTGTACAAATAAGGTTTGGTTGCAACAGGACATTGAAGTTTCAAGGCTGACAAATTCAAATGAGTGAGAACTACATCCGCAACTCAATACAAACTTTTGTTCATTAATTCAATTCGAAGACTTAATTCTCTCTTGTTTGACTCCAATGTTGTAGTAATATTATGAAATTATAGTTTTGACAATTTTATTTCATTATTTAAATTACATTTATCTAGCAACTTCAATGATCTCTTAGGACCAAACCCAAGATGAATTGTAAAAAGGAGATGATTTGTAAAGTAAGGAGATGATTTGTAAAGTTTATATTATTAATAAACCTCTCCGAAAATATAAAGATCTTTTGAGAAACTCAACAGTTTAAGAACAGATGGTAATCGTTGCTCTCTTGTTAATTTTTTAATTCAAGAAAACTTTGTGCAAGTCCAATAGAAAATTTGATCAAGCAGAGCCAATAAGCTCTAAAGATTTGTTGATTGAAAAAAGAGAAACGAATTAAGTAGCTTAAATTTTCTCCATTAAGAACCAGACCTTCAAAAAACACTACCATATCCATGGCAAAACTTACTTCAAAACCCTCAAAAAATAAGTAATTTGAAGTTTGAAGATATTCCTAGAAGTACTAGATATTGCAACATGACATATAGATGCCGGTTGGTGTTTGAAAAATACTATAGTAATAAACTATAGTAAAAAGTAAAATTCTTTTAACAGATCGATTCAGTGCGTTACCGGTAACAGCAATATTGTTACCGAAACTCGTTACCGGTCTTAAAAATTAGTATTCTGTGCACTCGGTAACGCTTTCAACAGTCGTAAACTCACCTTACTGAAATGAAGCTCTATCTTTTATGTGGTGAACTATGAACAATGGAAAAGAAGTAAATACATAGAATTAATTGCATTATAGCCTGAACACAATGTCCGCGACGAGCGCAAATTGTCACTTTTAATTTACATGTATTTCTTATGGGACGTATTTTGGAGACTTGTCGCTCAATATTGTCGTCCGACGTTGCCGTCGGTTTCAATTTAATTTTAATTTGACAGGCAGCAAGTTCCTGTCATTGCTTACATTTGTTATTACTGGTCACATTCAGCAAACTGAACTGTTGTGAAATTTATGGCAGCGATCCTAAGTGAGGGATGTTTTGCTTGAACTGTATTCAGAGCTGTAAAATTCATATTCAAAATTGTAAGTACAACTGAATAACGATATAAAAATCCATAAACTAATGCAAAATTGATTTATAAATTTTTATTTTAAGATTTATAATTTTAAAAACTTGACTAATTATTCATTTCAATTAATCATTTTTTTTTATTCATATGACAACAAGGAATGCAGTTCACAAAGAATTTTCAATTATTTTTTTTTACCCATTATTCATATTTTATTCATTATTAATTTTTTTATTCATTATTTATTTGTTATTCATTATTCATTTGTTATTCATTACTAATTTCTTATTTATTATTAATTTTTTTTATTCATTAATTGATATAAAAAAAAATTTTTTTTATTTCTGAATGAGTTTTGCATTCATTGAATGGATTCTTATTTCGTTATTCACTTAATCACTATTTAAAAAAAAAAATAAAATTTAATGCATTCCTTTTTCAGCTCTGACTGTTGGTATTCTAAACGGCAACTGTTGAGTCGGCTGAAAGCAGCCATTGTTTTTTGTATACTATGCTTGCTGCTGAAGTTTGCTGCTATCGCGTGTATTATAATCAAGTCGCTCACCATTTCTCTACAACGACAGATTGGAGACGTGCCGATCGTCGCGCACATTGTGTTCGGGCTATTATGTTAACTTTTTATATAATATTCGTTTTTATTGGCAGGAAATATGCACGCACTACGCCGGCGCAGCTGCGGTGTTATCTTTAGTTAATTTATATATTAACTTTATGTAAATTAATATTAGACAGTGAATATAATAATTACATTTTTATTGCTATACATTTTTATTCATTGAAAAGTGCTGAAGAAGCAACAGTGAATTTGACATAGTTTTTTATTTTTATTTGCTCAGATTTCGATTTGAGGATTTTAAAATTAAATTAATTACTCAAAATACGAGCACTTTTCTTTTAAAGCAATCTAAAAAATGTCTTCTGTTTTGCTTTTTACCACCTAAAGAGATGGCAACAATATTCACCGGTAACGCTTGGTCGCAGAATACCAACAGAGTGTTCAAGTTACTAAAAGGTGAATTTCTATGGTAACAAGATAAACGTTACCGCGACAGAATTGATCTGTAAAGCTAAAGTTCGGAGTTTGACGATGCTATGTTATTTGCTATTGTTATTACAGCCATCGTCATCGTTATGTGATAAATACTTTAATTTAAAGACTTCAATCCAACCAAAGCGGAACTATATTCGCAAGTTTATTCCGTCAGCTTTTTGAGATAGTCTTCATCAAGACCACCCAACAGTTAAGGCATCCGTTATCGTGATGACCGAAATAAAAGACTTAAAATTCAATTTGCTTCCTTGTGGCGGCTGTGGCCGAGTGCGTGAACCACTCTATGACAATTCGAGACCAGGTTCAAACTCCAGTTGACACAGAAAATTTTTTCAATTGAAATTTACTTTTCTGATAGGCTGTAACCACCTCCCTTTTTGCAGACAATGCTAAAACCTTATCGTCCAATTAGTCTCACATGGCACAGCAGCGTATGACTAACTGTCACATTGTAAGGTTGTAAGGTTGTAAGGTTGTATCTGACCAAGTGCCTGTGTTTCGAATGTTTTGCATAATCATAATTTATTTTGCTATGTGCTAGCCGCTTATCAATGTTCAATGCGCTATTATACAATGTGAGGATAATTCGACCATAATGCTTTTGCTCCGTTTAACCCACTGCAGTGCGTTTTATCTTAATTATGCCTCATCCAAAATAAGATTCACGCATAGATAATTCTCTTTTAGAAACTGATGTTATTCTTTTAAAACGTAGTGTTTTGAGGAATTTTTTGAGGGTGTATTCGAAATTTTAAGAATGGAATTTTTGAAATTCACTAGAATACAACACTTAAATATATTAATGCAAATATTCCAGTGTATATATTATTTTATAAGAGCTTACATAGCTATGTTTATGTAAAGAACTTTAAAAAAAAAAATAAATCTGAAATTAATATGAAGATAAAAACGAAACAATACTTTTTATGTATATAGTATGCATATAGTCTTACCGATAGCTTCTTCTGATGAAGTCACATGCTCTGAATCTTTCTTTTCCGTTTCTTGTCTCTCCTGCTCAACTTCGACAGACTTTGCCAAAGCTTCTCTTTCTTCTTTAATACGTTGTAGCTCTCTATCTTCGGCTAATTCTTGTCGCCTTTTCATTTCCTTAAGCTCAAACTGCAAAGCAAAAAAAAAAGTTAATTTGCAATTTTTACAGCTTCATATGACATACAGTAGTTAAACGCTCAAGTGCGCTAAACCGTTCTTCTTGAGCAGCAGCTGACTTTTCAAACGCCTCATGTTTTTTTATTAAGTTTTCCACTTCGTCAATAGTGTGACCTAATTCTGCTGACATCAAATATGGCTCTTGTGCAATAAGCCAAGCCTCAGCTACAGCAGCATCTCTTGCAAACTGATATACTTCCAAGACTGTTGAGAAATTTTTATTATAAATAAGCATAAAATTAGAAAAATAGAAACCAAGCAATGGTATTTTGTTTTTTATGGTCAAAATTTTAAAGCTCTCGGTTAAACTTGTGTCAAACCATATTGTAGGTAGTATATATTTATGTACGGTCGGTCGAACGGTCAAATAAGGCTTGATTGTTTTATTTTAGAAAAATAAGAAGTAGTTATAAAAAAATAATTTACAGCACTAATAAAAAAGTTATATTAAAGAAAAAGTTGTGAAAACGTTTTTATTATAAAAGCATGCAGAAGTTGGAAACGACAAGACTACGACATTTCGTTCATTGAGGAATGGAATTATCATAGGTTGATCGCAAATTAAATTTAGATTTATATTGACGACGACTATAACATTGGCGGCCTCGGTAGTCGAGTTGGTAGCGTGCCCGACTGCCACCCCAGAGGTCACGGGTTCGATTCCCGGCCAGGCCATGGTCCTTCGCTTTAAAACAGGCCTAATCAGGGTAATAAATAAAAGGGCCGAAGCCTAATTAAGAATTTAATCGCTTGATTAAAACAAACAACAAAATACATTAACAACAACAAAAGCGAACGTTTTAGCGTCACCACCATCGATGGCAACCTAATTTGTTGCTTTTTGCAAGTGCAAAGAATTTGTTGATAAAAAAATCCCAAAAACAAAATACATACGCGACAAGCATGCGTAGTAGAACACGAGATCGTCTGAATTTCTATTCCACTAACAAAACACACGCACAACAACAATGCTGTATGTTTTTGGTGGTCGAGCCGCGCGCTTGTGCGTTTCGATGCGTATGTTGTTGTTGTTTTTTATAGTTAATTTTCGCAAGTGCATTTCGTCGTAAATTTGGCGCAAGCAAAATGTGAGTTTTATTAAATTTTAATAAATGGGCCAATTATTACAACAAGGGCCACCTTTGTGATTAGGCCTGCTTTAAAACCTTTCTAAATTTTCCATCCTCATTTCTAATCAACTGATATTAAAAATTCATCAATATTTACAACTTGAAGTTGTAGTTGATGGTAGAGAAGTTTGTGGATGATATTGTCTTATAACTTAAATTGACTGAGGTAAAGGCATAACACTTGCCTCTGATTCAAATTCACATGTTTCTTTGGCTTTCCACCACGCTTAGAACATCCTACACGTGTTTCACTTGATTGACCTTACCTTCCCACTAATCTATCACCCCATTTCGAACCAAGGCAGACTTGACTGAATAGGTATTCCACCTAAAATCCTTGGTTCAAAGCTAAAAAAAAAAAAAAAAAGTACCTCACACTCATGTGCAATATATTCTATCCGAAGTTTTGAAGGTTTTATTGTTTTGATGACGTTACCTTGTGTGGAGTATAGGCGTTATTTTTATTATGGTTTAGATAGACGGACATCGCTCAGTTGGTGATGCTAATCAACTGCCTGGCACAGTTAGCGTGGGGGTATAAAACTGATGTTTTGTTGCAATAGTCGCTAGTGGCTATAACTTCTAAAATCTGAATTTTTTTGTTTTTTTTTTTTTGTTTGTGCCGCCGTGCATTAATTCATTTGCGAATTAATGCAGGTATTAGATTTCACCTTAAGCCGAAAACATTGTTTTTGTCAAGGCCACGTTCTTGAACGTGCTGAAGTTATTTTTCTTTAATTGCTGTCAATTTAAATTTTAGTAAAGGCTAAAAGAAATTTTCTTTATTTTGCCAAAATTTAATTGTTCACCAATAGAACTTATTGATAAAATTGAAGGGTGGAATTTTGATGAATACGAGGGAAATTTTAGTTAAGAAAATAATTTTTTTTATTATAAGTATCGAAGATTTTAGAATAATAAACAATATTATTTATCTAAACAAGCTAAACATACCTCTAAAGTAAAGGTATTCTAAATAAGCTTAAAATACCTCAAACTGATATTTTAAATTAATACTTTTAGACAGGGTGTTGTTTAGAAATGTTTGAAGAATCCAAATTGAGAAAAGTTTCTTCGGTACCATTTCTAATTTTTTTGAAAAAGTTAAAAAATTGCATTCAAGTACACATTTCTCAAAAATAGTAAAATTCGTATGCAAAAATTATGATAATTATTAATTCGCCTAATTTAAGGAATACGTTAACACTATAATTAATACCTCCAAAATTTAGACTATTGGGTTACAATCAAAAGTTCTGTGCTATCTCAATTACAACTTTAGCTTCGAATATCCTTCACACAGGAAACTGTGGATAAAAATCGTGAATGGCATCGTGTTTACCAATATATTGTTGGAGTAAGCCTATACTTACTTTTGCTTTAAGACACACGTAGTTTTTTTTATAAAAGTTAAAGCATTTTAAGATCGTTATTTTTTACTGTTTTCCTCAAAAAACAACTTTGTCCTTGCGGGACATGAAGACATCCTTTTTTTTTCCTTAAAATTTTTTTTGAGTGATCTTGACAACCCAATACAGCGTTTGAGACCTGTTAGAATACGATCTAAATTTTTCGATACGCCCTACTGTACATACGCTGCACAAAAAAAACTGTTTTAAAAGAACTGGTGGAGTGTCGAGAAGCACTTACATTAGTTAATCAGCCCTGTTCTACAATCCGATTTGATTTGGAATCGGATTTGTTTCCATTCCTCGGTGTCATGCATTTCGTTATTTACTTCGAATCGGAACTAATCAGAAACAAGGTATTCTACAATTCGACTAATCTAATTTTTTATCAGTTTCAATACAAAGAGAGAAATTATTTTGAACATTTATTTCTAAAATTGTGTAAAATGATTGGTTGAAACCATGATACAATTATAAGGTAGGCCCAGCATAAACACGCTCTCTATGACTACAAATCAACAACAAAACAATAACAAAGGCGTAGGTATAATGTCAAAATACAATGCATAGCGATGCAAATAAATTGGTTAATGAACAATCGAAAAAAGTAGTCGAATGGAAATTATATAAAATTTCAACTTTTATTTGCTTCGTTGAAAGCTAACATACAACAAATTCTGCATTATATCTTCAAAAATTGCTAATTTTGTTATATATTTAGGATTTTTACTTTCGTTTCATAGATTATTCCACATAAAATCTGGGTACTCAATAGCCAATACCCAAATTTATACTGTTTAAAGTAAATTATACATCCCTATGGCTGAACGAATAAACGTTAACTGTCAAAAGTGACATTATACCTACGCCAATGTTTTGATTTTATTTGCTTTGCTTTGCTTTTTCGTTTTTTTTTTATCTCCGAATTGGGCCTACCTTATAATTGTATCATGGGTTGAAACAAGAATAAAATACTTCATTCAAGAACCTGGAACAAGACTTGAATCAAGAAAATATTTTCTTAATTTAATCAAACGCAGAGTTGGTTATTAACCCTGGATCCTTAACCTATTGCTGAGTTGCGGCACAACTAACTCTGGGTGTTTTCCACCCACATAATAAACTCTCAGTTATAAGGATATACTTAATTGCTTGAACCTAAGAAAAATGTGGTTTTAAATAAATTCAAGATTATTTTTATTAGAAATCTTGCATACAAACAGTGACTGGGTGGATTCCACCCTAAGGTTAGTGATGCAGGGTTAAAAATATTCTTGAATTAATCAAGTATTTTGCTTGATTTAAGAAAATACAAAATTATTTAAAAATTGCTTGATTCAATCCACTATACAAGTACTTTCAATCTTAAATCTTTCAACCATTAGCCTTAGAATTATCAATGAAAAAAAATCACTTTCCTACTTCTCATTTGAAGACATGTTATTCATAGTTTAATCACAATTGATTAATTTATTAATTTATCACAAAATATCAGAAAATCTTTTAAAATAGATAAGTTACGTGTTTGTTTAATTAAAAAACACAATGTAGCTTAGCTATTTACTAATTTCAGATACAAGTTAATAATATTATATATCAAGAAAAACTTTCTTATTTTCAGACAATTAATTACTTGGTTCAAGCAATTTCTTCCCTTTATACGAAAAAGAAAAATTAAAGCTTTCTTATATTAAGAAAATTGTTTATTTGTATTGGTTTACTTGAACCAATCAAATTATTCTAGTAAATGGTTATTATCAAACAAAAAAATCTCTGAAAACACTATTCAAAGTTTAACGAAAGGTATTTCTGAATAATCAATTTTTTTATTACAAACTACTAATGTGTAATAACTGTTTTAATAAATGTCAACATGAACGAAATTTCCGTTTATAAAATGTATTTTTCTTCAATATGTCTACTAGTTCAAAAGTTATTTGAATTTATACTTGCACTAATTTCATCGAGCGCAACCCTTGTTTGTGTTCTAAATGATTATTCTGGGGAGCACTGAGTTTCGCAGTGTGAGGCCTATGAAAAAATGCTCTGAATTAACTATTAACTACGCTGAAATCGCCAAATCATTTTATATCGAATAAAATGTTATTTTTTTATACAGTACATCGTGTGTCCAAAGCCCTCAAAGTAAAAATTTTTATTGCGCTCTTATTCTTCTTTGCGAACAAAAAACCAAACATCTAACCAAGTACTGCATCCCACTGTTAGACCATCCGCCTTATTCGCAGGATCTTTCCCCGTGCGACTTATATATGTTTCCTAAGGAGAAATTAGCATTAAAAGGGACTAAATTTGAGTCTATTTAAGCTGTGAAAAAGAAAGCGGCACGCTTTCTGAAGGTGGTGACAGGAGAAGAACTTCCAGCATTGTTTCGAACAATGAAAGATTTACATAGAGCGATGTTATAATAGAGGAGGGTTATATATTAAAGGTGATAATAATATGTATGAAATCAAAATAAAATGTCTCAGTCCCGTTAATTTAATAGCCCCACCTCGTATATCCAATATCTTGAACTTATTTTTGTCAATTATGTTGAGTTGTATAATTGAAATAATTTTGTTCCACCTAACATGCTTTTCACCTCTAGTGGTGAACTTTTAAGTTTTTTACTTATCAATAAATTTTGATGGATAAATAACAGAAATTTTAACAATCACCATATTATAATATTACCAGAAATCACAGAATAATCATTCTGATATTCTTACTTCAATGCAAGCGCTATGCTTACCTTGATTGAACAAAATCACCATTGCTTGGTCAAATTTTTTCGAAATTTTTCAATTATATATATATACTTACTTAGCTGTAAGTTTTCCCAGCGTTCTTCCCACCTATGCAATAAAGCATTGCGGCTGTTTTTGAGTTGTAAAAGACGATCTTTGATCTCAGAGGAGGCATAATGATTTCTAGACAAAAGTTCTTTTCCTAACGTTATACAAGTAGAGAAATTATCTTCTCTGGTATCAATTTCAGCTTTCAAGCTCTGATGATTATTCATTAGAAGTTCAACGCCAGAAACATCACGAGGTTTTTCAGATGTATTCATTTGACGCACAAGATCCTCCATCCAAATCATAAGTATTCGAACCATATTGAAGAATCTAAACAAATCTCCCGTATCCGCAAGTTTTTGTTTTCTTGCCTCGCACATCGCTTGCAAATTAGCCCATGCATGTAATACTTCTTGTTCACGGTTTGTAATTTCTTTAGCCTTATCTCCAGCGTAGGAATCCTGCAATTTTGTCGACTCTTCCTGCATTTGTTGGACTTGAGCATATAGTGTCATAAGGTCTTGCATAAAGTTGAAATGCTTTCGCTGAAGTGCTGAAACAGATCCAGCGTCTCGACCTAATTCATCAGAAACACCACGCTGCTTTTCAATAATTCTACCCAAAATATCTTTACAATCATGGAAAAATTTATGAAGTTCCCTTGATGCCAATAACATTTGAGTTCGAGTTTCAATTAATTCTAATAAATCTTGCCAGGATTCGTTCAAATTATCTTTCCATTCGGCAATTGTGGCAGAATCGGAATGACCGGCTTGTATTAAGCTATCGGCTATGCTATTAACTATTGCAACTCGTTCTCCTCCAACTGTTTCGGTATCTCTAGCAAACTCATTAAAGCGTTCAGATAAGAGTGTGACGTGATCATAATCCTGTCCAAGCTCTTGAGATCCGGCAACCACTTCTCTATCAGTTATCCACTGTTCAAGATCATCAACTTCTCTGCTTAGCATAAACAATTGAAGAGCTTCATTTAAACGAGCACGTCGCTCACCTGACAAATCTTTTAGCCCTGCGTAAAGTTTGTCTAACTGAGACTGTTTAACAGAAACAGCGTCACCGCATGGAATATCTTCAGTGTTTAACTGCCGAGCTGTTTCTCCAAGAAGGCGTATGGTATTAGCGTAGTCTTCAACTGACAGTTCCAAGTTTTCATGCTTCTTCATTAGATTTTGTGCGCTTATTTCATCTTTGCCTCGATCTTCTACCATCATGTAAAGCTCCTGTTCACTCATCCATGATTCAGCTTCCTGTGCATCAAAGAAATATTGCTGTACTTTCTCGGATTCTATTAGATGTTTTCTTCGATTATCAATAGCATCTTGAAGGTCTTGCCATTTTTGGGTGAGACTGCGTATTAAATTTTCGAATTTTTTTGCATCCTCATGCTCTTCGTCAATTAATTTTCTACCATTATTGCAAATTAACATTATTCTTGGCTCATGATTATCAATTTCAGTAGCAAGAGATTGATTTTTTTTTTTCAAAACATGAACATTAAAGAGGGAATTTCCGTAATCAGTAGAATTGGCTACCGGTAATTTTTCATTAATCCATAATTTTTCGTCATCCACATCTCGACAAAATTGAAACGCTTCCTTCTTTTTCTCTAACTGTTTTTGACGTTCAACTAGAGGTTCTTTAATCTTTTCAAAACGCTCTAAGACGGCGGTCTTTTTTGTTGCTATTGGCTCAAACTTTTCTCCGGGCACAGTTTTCTGAAGATATTCAGTTTGTTTATCGATTTCTTCAACCTGGCGAGCTTTTACGGCCATTTGAGTTTGAATAACCTGTTGTTTCTGCATTAAAATGTTTACTGAAGTCAAATCATTACCAGTGTCGGCATTTACAATTTGTTTTTCCAAATCAGTTATATATGAATCAATGTCATCACATGTTTGTTGAACCAATACTTCACGGTTAGCATCGAACAGCATAGCTCCTTTTTCCTTTGTATGAACTTCAAGATCTTCGAACTGTTTGGAAAGTTCTTGCAATTTAGGGGCAATAACATCATTAAACTCTGGTTTCTCTTTTGACAACTCAGTTGCCGATTTTTGAGCTTCAAACAGGCGTTCTTTATTTGCTGCTATCTCTGCTTCAAATGCCTGGTGTCTTGTCCATTTAGAATGTATTGTTTTAGCACTTCTATATGTTTCATCTTGAGAAGTAACGTATTTTTCTTGAACCCATTCTGCGAGTTCTTCGAGATCTTGAAGGAACTCATGAAGTTTTACCTGATTCTTTAATTTTTCGTGTTGGTCTAACGCTCTTTGTCGGTTATCATCACGACGGTTACCAATACTTTCGGCTCTTTTTCCAATTTTATCCGAATCAAAATGTTCTTTTTCTACTAAAGTGTCAGCAACCTGTAATAGAGTATTAATTTTATCATCGTTTGCTTCCATACTCGTGAGAAATGCTTCATGTCTTTTAAGCTGGTTTTCAGCCTGTTCCAAATTGACTGGAGTATCATCTTTACTTAAGAAATGTTCTTGCTGGCTTAAAAGAACTTCAGATTGCCGAGCATCGCGGTTAAATAGTTGTTGATCCAGACTTTGTGAAAGCAAAACTTGTCGATTTTCCCACATTTGATGAAGCTCCTCCCAACCATCTTTAAGTGCATTAAGACGCTCTCGTAAGAACATATATTGGGGATCCTCAGATGTGTTTGATTCTGAAGTTAATCTTTCTCCATATTCCATCATGTTCTTATAGTCTTCAGTGTAGTTATCAATTTCTTCTCTGATTGACTGATGTTGATTTAACAACTTTTCAGCTTCTGGCAAAGATGTAGGCGTATCTTCTGAAGCAACATCGGTCTGAGTTTTCGTTAACCATGACTGAAAATGGTCTAAATCACGCAAAAACCTGTGCAAGTCCCCAGCATCTTCAAGTTTTGAGTCTCTTTCTTTCAACATTTGAGTTAATTGTTCCCAAATTAATTCAATTTGAGCAATACGTTCTCTAATCACTAGCGCTTCATCAGGATGAACTACTTCAATATTATCGGCTTCCTTACCTAAACTTGACAATTTGGCTTGAATTGCTGCCAAATCTCTTTCCATTCCACTCAATCGTCTTTGGAGTGTCATCACTCCAGTTAAATCCATTTCAAGCGAATCTGTTTCAGTTAGTATGCGTTTTTTGTCTTCAATCCATGAAATTGTTTCACGGCACTCGATGTAGAAGGTTTGCACACCATGAGCCGATTTCAAATCCTCCATTTTGGCTTCAGCTTTTTCACGTAACGTAGACCACTCCTGATTTAAATGATTTTGCCGTTGAAGTATTTCATTTGAGTTCGGATGCTCAACGTGAAGAAGTTGTCTTGCTAATTGATTAACAACTGCCACTCTTGAAGCATTAGCATTCATTTCTTTGTCGAATCCGTCATATCTGTGTTTCATTATTTCAACGTCTTCAATGTCTTTACCGGGAATCATTGTATCTAACATCTTCGTTTTTTCATTAATCCACTGTTCTACACCATCAGCTTCTGACATTAATTTATAAAGGCTAAGGGCATCTAATAATCTTTGTTTACGTAATTTTGCCAATTCTGTTAATTCCTTATAACGAGAATCTATCACAGCAAGACGTTGATTTACATTTGATGCTTCTACTTCGGCCAATTTCAGACCATCAGCTGATTTGTGGAGTGCTTTTATAACGTCTGAATAATTTTTGAGTTCATCAGCAATATCTTTATGTTTCTTCAGTAAAGATTGAACATTTGCTTCGTCTCGTCCTACATCTTCACTTGAAACAATACGTAAAGTATCCAACATCCAGTTATCAATATCATCTGAATCTGCAAATAGTTGAAAATATTCTACAGCATTCTCCAAACGTTGACGCCTATATTTAGTCAAATCAAGTAAATGATCCCATTTTGAAAGGATTTCTTTTAAGCGTTCTTTAATGCGATCTGCTCCAAAATGACCTTCAGTTATAAGTTCTGCTCCTATTTTGGCAACACTTTGTAACTGGGCATCATGAGATGTAATTTCTGATTCCAACGCTTTATGTTTGCTCAGTAATAAGTTAACTGTAGTTAAATCATGTCCTACATCATCTGTTGAAACAATTTGTTCTTTTTCTTTTATCCAATTTTCTTCATCTGCAGTATCCCAATAGAACTGCCACAGTTTTCTGCTTTCTTCAAGACGACTTCTACGTTCAACAGCTATGCGAACTAGTTCAGCATATGCATCTTCCAATTGCTGAACGCGGCTAACTATAATTTCAGGATCACATGGTTTATATGAATCAGGATCATCACTCAAAAACTTTTGAGAGTTTTGGACAACTACCTTAACGCGTTCTCCTAAAATGTTTATGTCTGCTTCTACCAGAGAATGCTTTTGAAGGAGATCTTCTACACCCATTAAATGTTTTCCATAATCATCAGTTAAAAGAATTTGTTTGATTTCATCCATATTATCTAATATATAAAGCATTTCTTGGAAGTTTTGTTGAAGCTGAAGCGATATTTCCAATCGCATTCTACGTGCGCGCAACAATTCTAACAAATAGGTCCACAAGCGCATAACATTCTCTTTACGTAAAAGAATGCGCTTAATGTCATGATATCTCTCTGACTCTAGCTCATCGCATACTGCAACAACTGCTTGGACTCGCTCTTCATAAGCAAATATGTCAGTTTCAATTGCTTCATGTTTCTTAGCTGCTGCTTCTACGGCTGCAAGGTCAAAGCCAAAGTTGTCTTGGCTAACAAGTCTTTGATTTTCTGAAAGCCATGTTTCACGCATTGATGCTTTACGGTCAAAACGTGCTGCTAATTGCTCTAGTTTTTCTTGACGTATAAGTTCTTCACGCAGTGCTAATTCCCTTCCATGTTCCGATTTTTCTAGCCTCTCCCAAGCTTTATTTATATCAGAAATCATTTTTCCCTCTTTGGGTGTGTATGGCTTTTGGTTATTTGCTCTCATTTTGGATTGCAGTGTAAAAAGCAATACTTCCAGATTTCCTTTCTCAACGAATTTTGGTGGTTTTTCAATTGTTCTATAATTTGAAAATTGTGATAATTGGGACTGAACACCAGTTAACGAGTTCTCAAACAATCGTTCTCTCAGCGATTTGATAGTTATTTCAATCCATTTTAAAAGATCACTAGTAAAGCTTTCGTATTCCTTTATCATTCTTTCATTTTCCATAGCTATTCCCACTACTTTTCCGATACGTTTACCTTGAACAGTTTCTTGTTTCAACTTACTAAAGTAATGGTAGTAAGTTACTACGTACGTTATAATCGATTTTTCATCTGGGTGTTCAACAAATACATCTTCAGCATCTAGCAATTTTGCCAGTCCTAACTTATCTTCAGCTACATCAAAAGCGTTATTCAGATTGGAAATAGCAGTTGTTTTTGATAATTTATCAAAATGAACCAAATCTGGTCTGTGCTTATGTATGATTGCGTTAAATGCGAGACCATCACGCCATGAGGTTGTGAAATTTCGAACATTAACATTGTGGTAACCAGCAGTTTTCATTTGGCACCAAAGCAGCAATGCATCCTTAGCGGATTTTGTTTCCTTGTTGTCAACTTCTTCAATGGTAATGTCTTGAATCTAATAAAAAGATAAAACAAATTAACTATCGTGCAATACAATTTGTGATAAGAAATATAGATATTTTATCAGCATATATTTTTTATAAATTGTGGGGCTAGATAATATGAGCCATATACAATGACTGACCTGATGCAAACTTTATATATTAGAAGTTTAGTTTCTTGACTTAAATATTTATTTTTTAACAAATTAGCAAGCACTGATTTAATTTTAAAGGCCTTTTTTTAAGGTTAATCTAGCGTGTTCATTAAACTAACTTATTAAAAGTAACATCTAAATATTTAAAACTATTTTTTAAGGGAATTTCAGCGCCATCCAAATAGAGAGATAACTCTTTACTTTCAGGGACTACGCAATTGGGACATCTCTCAGAGGCATTTCTTAGGCAGATGGCCTCCGATTTGGAGATATTAATTTGAATACCTCAGAATTTATAAAAACTATTTATTCTTTCCAGGTGAGAGACCAGATTCAGTGCTGCAAGGTGAGAAGATGCATGAGCATACACCAGCGAGTCGTCAGCATAAAGAATACTCTTAGAAGAGTCTACTTCGTGCGGGAAAAAATCAAAAATAAATATATTATAAAGATGAGGAGCCAAAATAGATCCCTGCGGAACTTTAAGAGTGGCCTCTCTTAAGGGAAGGGTTCCCTCATTTTGGACTAAAAAATCGATTTTTTTTTTTTGCAAAAAATGAAAGCCACATATGTGTAGAATATGTGTGTAAATGGATTTTTCGATCCGACGAATATTTTTCGAATGGCAACGTCTTGAAGACACCTATCTCACGCGCGCTACGTCCAAACTAAACTTTTAAAAAAACTTCAAACGCGCTTATCTCGAAACCACGTTTTCCGATCTAACTAAAACTCTCAGGCCTGATCTATTGATCCGATTCTCTTTATCTAAGAACTGTTTGGAAGTGAATGCTTTTTTGTACGCCCTGAACTAACATCATGTATAAAAATTATTTATTTATATTTTTTTAACGTTGTTGAAATGGAAAAAAAACAAGCAAAATTTGAACTTTTAGTTCTAATGTTCATTATTCAATGAATTTTACATGGATAATAACAATTTTAGTTCCAGTCATAGAAAATATCATTATCTTTAAGTAATAACAACAATTTTTGATTTCAGTCCACCACAAGAAGCGGCAGAATTTTAGTTAGGACACCATGTTTCGCGCGCAGGGGCCCACGGAAATGTGCATTTTGTAGCTGCCATTTTGAATTTTTTCAACTTTTTCACTTTTTTAAATTCTCTGATAATAAACTAATATAATCATCAAAACCAAAAGTTCGTACGCCTTTTCATTGTCCTACAACAAAAATACAAACTTTGCCTTATTTTTGTCCATAATGAGGGAACCCTTCCCTTAAAGCCGGACTGATGACAAGGAATATAATCAAAACCACTATTAAAATCCATTATATTTTTGGCGGCCGTGGCGTAGTTGGTTAAAGTGCGTGGCCGCTATGTCAACGAACTTTGGAGACCCAGGTTCGAACCCCAGCAGCGACAGAAAATTATAAAATAATTTTTCTGTACGGCCGCCACCTCTCTGCAGACAATGGCAAACCTCAGAGAGTAATCAAATGCCATGTAAAGCTTCTTGAGAATAAGAACATTACGTTCATCGCCGTTCGGAGTCGGCGTTAAACATGTAGGTCCCTTTCTCGGTCAATTGTGTACAAACTTAATAACACGCACGACACAATTGAGCATAAGAAGCTAGGTCAAAGTCCTTTCAAGGGCTGAAATGGCCAGTTATTTATTTATTTTTTTTTTTTATATTTTTAATGACACGTTCCAACAGCTTCCCTTGATTAGAAAGCATCGAAATTGGTCGAAAATTGCCAATATTAGAATTACCCAGCTTTTTTTGAAGAGGAAAAATTTTAGCCGTCTTCCCCGCATTTGGAAAATAACCATTGTTGATGCAGATGTTGAATATGCCAGAGAGAAACTCAAAGGCAGAAGAAGAGTTTTTTAATAAGAAAGTTCGAAATTTTATCAATTCCAGCTGATTTCTTGGAATAAAAATCATTTATAAGAACCTTAATAAAATTAGGAGTTACAAAATGAATGCTATCGTTATTCAAGAAGGAAAATTCTGACAAAAAACAAAAAATAGTGCTGTCAACAATAGATTTATTATTAAGGATATCAGTACTGACAGGCATTTTTTTCTTTATGAATTTCTTCGAAATGATGTACTCTTCTTTGAAATTATGCCATACATTTTCTTAAAGGCATTTAGACCCGGGCGAATTTTATGAAGTTTGTTATTAAATTCTCTTGACTGATGAATGTTCATTGATAATGGTTTTTAACAGTTTGATTTGTTTGGAAAGCCGAACATAATCAGCGCTTTTCCTATGAAAATTGCAGTGATAAATCCGTCTTAAATCTTTCTGCCACGCGTATTTGGTTCTAAAGAGTTTTTTAATGCTGTCAGGAAGTAAGAATTCCTTATTTTTGAAATCAAAAGACTCAGAATGTGGGGACGTTACTGAATTAACGATATCAGTAAAGATATTTACATAGTTATCAATATCCAAATCCTCTAAGGTACGAAAAAAGGAGGAAAATTAACAGATAATTCCAAATCTAAATCAGACTGGAAGTCCTTCCAAATAGTTTTACGAAAAGACGTGAAAAATCTCAGAGAATTCAAATGAAACATAAACTCATTTAAATCGAAGACGAACTTAAGCGGAAAATGATCAGAGAAAGTCCATAAGCTAGAAATAAAGAAATTTGGATTAATCAGATTGACGAGATTAGCACTAAGAAGTGATCCAGAAAATACGAACCATTAGGAAACGAAGGAGTATGATCACAAATTCTATAAAAATCAAGCGAGAAAAACTGAAGCCAGTTACATAAAACCTTACCATTTGAATTGTCAAAAGAATCCCCCAAGACTGATTCTCAGCGTTAAAATCTCCACCAATAAAGCTACCATCAAAGTTCCTGGAGAAATTCTTAATTTTCGTAAGGCCTTCAAACAAATCAATATCAGAAGAATTACAGGGAAAATACACGTTACCAAGTAAAAAACCATCCCCACACCATTAAACGTAAGCTCAACTTGAATGAAACAAGTCGGAAACTTAATTTAAGGGATAAAAACCGGAGAATATTTATATAATTTTTTAATGCCAATACATAGCTCTTGAGGAGTCCTTTTAGAAATCATAACCTTCTAAAGATAGAATTGTTTGGAGACAGGTGAGTTTCTTGGATAAAAGCAACGCTGATCGTTTTCATAAAGAATTTTTAGCAGATCAATTCTACGGCTTACATCAATCAGGGACCTCACATTGAAGGTAAGCTATTTTAGTCATCTATGGACCATATTTCTATGGACCAATCATCTATGGACCAATCAATCTACACATTTGTATAGGCTTTTAAGCTTTTTTTGAATGTTGAAATTAATAAATAAAATAAAAAAAAAATAAAATAAAATATTTGGATTTAACCTCAGACAACAACTTCAAATATTCTGCTTTCGCCTGCGCCTTCGGCATAGAGCGATAACTATCAATGAAATTTTCAATTTTGGATTCTAATGGATCGGTTCAGGCTCACAAAAAAAATTAGCCATTTTCATGAACTCACGTAAAAGTGAAGGTTTATTTATTTTTTTTTATTTTTATTGGTTCTTGTGTAATAAATAAGCCCTATTGGCCAATAAACATATTACAAAGCGTATTGAATTCGAGTAAACTTAAAAGCTAAAAGAAAAAAAAGAGTTTTAATGTACCTAATAACACAAAATGGTTTCCCTAATAACAAAGAAGAACTAATTTGGAATCTCATAGTCTAGAAGTCCCAAAAAAGAACAGTGACAATTTATTTTTTTGAAAAAAAAAAAAAAAAAAAAGAAAGAGAAAAAAAAATATAAAAAAATAAAACAAAGATAGATGACCTGTCAATTATAGTTGTTGATAAGTTTGCTCTTGAAAGTCTTTGGTGTTACTGAGAAAGTACGCAAGTTAGCAGGTAACTTATTCCAGCAGCGTGCCGTTCGTACTAGAAATGATCGTTCATATGTTGCTGATGATATTTTCGGTATGAGAATCTGTTTATTACGAGTAGAACGACTGAAACTAAATTTACTCACCAAGTAGCGTGGAGCGCTAGCTTTCATAAGTTTGTAGAACGAATACACAAGCCTGATGTTTATAAAACTACGAAAAGAGCTTTTCAAAAATTTTTTAACATACATAGATACATGATCCCGTTTTTTTAGTCCATACACAAAGCGGACAATATTATTAACAATAAGTTCAAGACGTTTAATGTTATACGCCAGCGTGCCAGAGTAGACTTCGAGGCAGTACGTTACACAAGACATGAGTAGTGCATGGCCTAGAGTGTATTTCACTTTTAACGGCAAGTATAAATTAGTGCAATAGAGTTTTCTTAAGGTAAAGCCGACTTTAGAGCTAAGTGCATTTATGTGCGACTCGAACATTAATTGACTATCTTTACTTACTAGGTTTACTTTTTGAAGAGTGTACATCCAGAGGATTATTTATTTCATTGTAAAAATTACTAGCATAAGATTTTTCTTGAACAACAAGATTATTAGCGACTAAATTAACTGCCCTAGAAGCACTGACTCTGGACTCCCTAGCGGCCTCCAGTCTTTTTTTTTTTAACTAAGCACATAATCTTTGTGGCGTAGTTGGTTAAAGTGCGTGGCCTATATCTCAACCAACCTGGAAACCTAGGTTCGAACCCCAGCAGCGACAGAAAATTATTTGAATTAAAATAATTTTTCTGTACGGCCGAAACCTCTCTGCAAACAATGACAAACCTCAGAGAGTAATCAAAATGCCATGTAAAGCTTCTTGAGACCAAGAACATTCCGTTCATCGCCGTTCGGAGTCGGCGTTAAACCTGTAGGTCCGGTTCTCGGTCAATTGTGTACAAACTTAATAACACGCACAACACAATTGATAAGAAGCTAGGTCAAAGTCCTTTCAAGGGCTGAAATGGCCAGTTATTTATTTATTTTACATAATCTTTGTAAGCAGGACAACCCTTAAAATTAGCTGAATGTTCAGCTTGATGACAGTTTATACAAAACGGAGTGGAATTTTCTTTGGAATTAACTTTTTAATGAGGCATTCATCAAGATTGTGTGCTTGGTCGCAGTCACACACGCGTATGACCTGTTACAATTACGAGCACTATGTCCCCAAAATTGACACCGTTTACATTGGATATGGTTGGATCTGGATTTAGGAGCCTCCCAGGTTATAGATTGACTTAAGATGGATTTAATTTTGTTAATGTCTTTAAGAGTTTTACCAGAAATTAGACCCACCAGAAATAGACCGGTGTCGATTTCAATTCCGATTGACATATTTTTTCACACTATCAAAACAACCTGGGATTTCTTCATCTAGGTCCAACTTCAAATCCACCGGATCGGTTTGATAATATAAGCCAAGTAAAATAACACTACATTTTTTAATTGAGGAGGGGTAAGGGAATAAGAGTCAACGTCTTTTTCTTTCAACAGAGCCATCATAGCGGTGTGGGCCTCTAAGTCTTGCAGATAAAGTTTACTTTTATATTAATATTTATTGATAATTTTAAATTTTACCTTCAGCTGATTGATTAAAATACTGAAATTAACATTGTACAAAAAAGTTGGGGGACAGTAACTATCTATCACACTTAAGGCATGTTCCTACTTGACGCGCTCGTTATTCGAGTGAAAATTTAAAATTTTTTTACAGGAAAACGGTAAGAGATAATGGAAAAGTTGTTACAAAAAATTTTTTATTAATATTTAACATTTTTTATGTATGAAACTTTAATTTGAATTTTTCACATTTTTGTACCTGGTTCTCATCGTTACACAAAATTACCTTGTCCGATTATCTCCAAATTTTAACCGCATACTTTCCACGTTCCGTGTGAACTAAAATATTGCAAAAATTTTTATTTTTTCTATATTTTTTTGCACAAAATCCAGAAAAAACTTGCGATTTTTTTTTCAAATCTTCATAATTTTTTTATTCCTTGCCAAAACTAAAAATTTTAGTTCACACGATAACATACTCATATGAATTTATTTTTTTTTTCTAGGTGCTGACAAGCTTTTGTTATTATGGTAACCATCAGCTCTTTCCGATATCGACACGTCAACTTCCAATTAGAATTTCATATATAACAAATGTTAAATATTAATAAAAGAAATTTTTTTTTGTGAATAATTTTTTAGTGTATTTATTCACCCCAAAAAATTGTTGGAGCTGTACACTCGTTATTTTAGTTTTTTTTGTTTCTGAAAATACAGCGAAACAAAAAACTTGTCCATACAAAAAGTGGGTTTTTGACCAAATAAGGTACTTTTTTAAAAAAATTCCACGAAGCCTAAGGGTTAACACATCGCGAACTCGTTTTGAGGAGGGTACCACCAATGAACCAAGGTACATTTTAGAGTTTATCTAACACGTTTTTTTTTTATGGGGACCGACCCGGCCTAATATACACATTGTTTCATTGAATTGCCTATAGGGACAGAAGGCTTTAGAATTTTTAATTATTATTTTGAATGTTCCACTCTAAAACAAAAAGTTTTATTAGAACCACAGTGCATTATGTACCCCACAACTGTATTATTCAATAAGTGCCTTTTTTAGACTGTGTAAATTATGTTGAAAATTATATACTTGTTTTTTTTTTTTTTTCTTTGGTCGTAGGTTAGCAAGCGATGACACAATTTCCACTGATTTTAAAATGCTATTCAATTTGAACAAACGAAACTATTTCTTACTTTATAAATACGAGATGATAATTACCAATACCAAATTATTTAAATTGGCTTTCAGATAGTCTCTGAATGCGCATTTTTATATAATCTAAATTTATTAAGCAACTTAAATTATTGGATTTTATTCATATCTTGGCGAGAATTCTCCATTACGAAAGAAGTTTTCAATATATAGTTTTTATTCACATTATTTTTTGTGCAAATTTATATTTATTGGAAACTTAGAATTCTTCAGTAAAATTTGGCTTTGACCGAGGTTCTTAGCAAACAAGGTTGAGCAAACAAGTTGCTGCGAATGCTGTACTGCTTAGAGTCCCTGAGAACAGTGATGAGTATTAGTTATTGCAGTTGTCTTCGCCCATTTGCCGTTCGCCATTGAATGGTTTTGTCATTTTATTAAAAACGTACGTTGGAAGGAGCCACCGACATGAAGCTTTGGCCAGCATGCAAATTGTCTTGCATTCACATCGACTGCTTCAAGAAAATATCGAATGCCATGAAAGAATGTTCAATACCTCAACTGATAATAGCCATCAAAAGAAGTAGACATGGCATTGAGTGTCGAAAAATAACTGATTTATTCCAATTCACCATCAGCTGTTTCTGACAGGAACGGGGCGAAATAAATTTATCTTTTGAGAGAGAAGTGTCTAACTCACTAACGCCTTATTATTATAATACAACAAAGATAATTTTCTATATGTACTTGCTAGGGAAAACAAAGAAAAGGGGTTTGTTTCCCCTTAACAAAATCTTATTAAATATCGAGGTAAAATAAGATAACTTAAGGAAATTGTATTTTGTATGAAAATTCGAAATAAAAACTATAAATTGACCAAAAAACAAAACAACAAAGTTTCATACAATTTTTTTAGTTGAATCAACAAAAAAAAAATTTGTAAGTAAAGAATGCAAGTTTTTTTATCATATACTCGATACTCAGACAACTTCACATAAGTTTTTGCTGTTTATAATAAGTAGTAACTAATTTTATCAACTCTTATAAAAGGTTTCTTTTTTTAGTGCTTTTTACTCAAAATTACGCGTTTTGTTTTTGAAGTTGGTGCTTTTTGGCTTGGAATTGATGGCAACACTGAGTAGGACCTTTGAACGCAAACAAGTTGCTGCGAATGCTGTACTGCTTAGAGTCCCTGAGAACAGTGATGAGTATTAGTTATTGCAGTTGTCTTCGCCCATTTGCCGTTCGCCATTGAATGGTTTTGTCATTTTATTAAAAACGTGCGTTGGAAGGAGCCACCGACATGAAGCTTTGGCCAGCATGCAAATTGTCTTGCATTCACATCGACTGCTTCAAGAAAATATCGAATGCCATGAAAGAATGTTCAATACCTCAACTGATAATAGCCATCAAAAGAAGTAGACATGGCATTGAGTGTCGAAAAATAACTGATTTATTCCAATTCACCATCAGCTGTTTCTGACAGGAACGGGGCGAAATAAATTTATCTTTTGAGAGAGAAGTGTCTAACTCACTAACGCCTTATTATTATAATACAACAAAGATAATTTTCTATATGTACAATTTCAATTGTACAATTTTCAACAAACTCTTGCTGCAGACCTCTATCGCTTAAGAGCGTTTTCCGAATCTAGACTAATGCAAGGAAAACTAGAAATACTTCCATAGTTGTGAAGTTCTCAATTTCGTATGAAAGAGATGGTGTTCTTCGTTCTGCGGCTGCCTTTCGGAGGGACAATCGGAGATAACTTTCGATCAACGATTTGGGCCTTAATTCGAATTTTAGCATCTATCTCAACGAGAGCTTAACTAAGAGCAGTCACCGTCTTCTTCAGAGTGCGATCAAGCTCAAACGCAACAAAGAGCTTTTCTCTGCACATGCTACGAAGGATTTAATTTTTGTCAGGCAGTTTGAGAAGGGAGGAAGTTTTGAAGACAACTCTAACAAACTTGCTGCTATCGTCACGGGTGAACTAGATGACAACATTAGAAATAAGAGAACCACGCAATATATTTAATTTGATTTATTCTATCCTTAAAATAACTGTTCTAACTGTTCTACAAATATTTTTTTTTCAAGAGCTCCCACCGATATTTTATATTTTGCCGATCCATATGACGACTTTCTGCGTTTTCAGAATGTTTTCATCACTTAAATTTTTTCTTCAAGGACCTCTTTAATAATTCACTTCGATTTTCGTACCTTGCATAACTTCATATATCATAACTTTGCTTATATTCATCAAAATTTTATTTTTTATTAACGATTACACTTGCAGTCTTCCATTTTTGCTGAAATGCCTTAAATCGTTTAATTTTTTACAAATTTAAAGGTGCTCACACGAACAGAGAAATAATTTTTTTTTTAAATTTGCTTTTAGCTATTAAACATAGTCAAAAAATTCTTCTTACATTATTATTTTGGCTTATTGGGTATAAAGTCCAGGGTATTGGAACTTCAATGCTTGTAAAAAAAAAACAAAATTGGTTAACAAATAACTTAGCTATGGACGATAACAACATTGAAGTAACAGAGTTTCTAACCTCAGAACTGCAGCGCAATTTTCTGATCTCAGAATACCAATTGAAATTTTTGTCAATTTTTGTATCAGCTGTCGAAGTTTTGAATATATCATTATCTATGATTTTATTACAGAAATAAATACTAACTACAGTGCTGCGGTGAAATACTTTTAAGAAATTTTAATAAAGACTTTGTTAAAATGTGTTTGTTTGCGGATTCGAATCCTAAAATTGATTAATCGACAAATCCTGAAATCTCCTGTATTATTAAAAAATATTTTAATCAGTGTGTTATGCGCAACAAGTGGTATATACAAGAGCTGTACAAAACATTCTATTCATAGAATTATAATAGTGTAGAGTGTACACTATGAAAGTGCAGTGTATTTTAGTGTTGCCATGACATCGAGCAAAAATGTTTTGTGTAAAGAGAAACCAAATTAAATACTAATGTAATGTCTTGAAAGCTCTTCGTTAGTATGGTTATGTTTTAAAAATTTTGATATGAAATAAAATTTCAAATCATAGAGCGACACTGAAGTAAAAGTAAGGGAAATCATATAGCACCATGCACTCACAAATATAGAGGGTCATTCCATAACATAATTTTAGCTTAAAAAAAGCTTCATATCTCGAAAACAAAGCAAGATACGCCAAAAATAACACCAGATTTGGCTTTCCTATGGTCTCGAATTCGAGACACACAAGTAGAGGGTTCAGACGATATGATAACCTTAAAAAATTAGGAAGAAGGGTCAGAATTCGTGAAATCAGCACAAAAAATTGTTGGTAGTATTTTTTTGATCGCATGTGACTATATCGATAGCTTTTAATAGGAGAAATAATTGCAATCCGTTGAGAAAACAGTGGAGATACAATTGATTTATTCAGAGTTTTAAAAATACTGCAGCCGCGCGGTGCTATATTCCCTGACTGCGGTCGCACCTGTCACTTTTACGCGCTCATGAACGTATTAGGCTTAAATCTATCTCCTTATAAAAAATGTGTAAATAAAAAGTGTTTCAATGTTAAAAATAATTTGATAGTGTTACGTCAGAGAGTGCATTCATTTCGCCATGGCCCAAATTGTCAAATAAGACGAACTTTTTTAAAGCTAGTTTATTTTCCTTGGTTTTCACTTTATCCTGTTTTTTTGACACTTGACAGTTTGGACAAGTGCGCTCTGAAGAGACCATCACTATAGGAAAAAATATTCTTTCATTTTATAAATAAGTACATATATTAAGAGTGCATACATATTTTAAAAAAATCCCTGCAATTCAATCTTTAATTTTATTGTCTTATACAACAAACGGTGTGCATTCATTTAATATTCTGAACAACAAAGTGAACAGATCCGGAAATTTCTCTACATTCCAAAGTTTTTGTATCGATAGGCACAAAAGAATGATACGATTCATCTGTGGTGCAAAAGAATTCAAATCAGCCCAAATTCCAGTAATATTTATGCATATAAAAAATAGTCCACAAGATAAAATCTAAACTTACTATCTGAATTTTCATCGTCCGAACTGAAAATGTATTGATTAAGGCCACATTCATTAAATACTTTCAAACATTCATTTTCTTTTTGTACTGGCAGAGAAACACAAACTTTATCTTTAATCACTTCTAATCTGCAGGTGTTGCACAAATATTTTCTAATTAAATTCAAGAACAAACAATTCCACTTGTTCGTAACTACACTAACCCCTTTGCTAACTCGGCTATGTCTTTTAAAAATGGATTTTTGTGTTTTGAGTTTTAAAAAATATTTAAAGAAGAGATTAAAGAACATCAAACCGAACGATTAATTGATCATACTGTATTGAAATTGGTGCAAGTGTTTTAACGTAGAATACGTTATACGGGGGTGTTAATCTGGAGCACAAAATTTTGAGAAAATGTTTGTCACTTTCATTATAAGTTTTTAATACTTTATGCATGCATTGAAGAAAATTCAAGTATGGTCGTAACATATTTAATATGTCTTCTTTTGATTTGTATTTAAATAATCATATAATTTTTACATATAATTTTTTTGATTCTATAAGTAAATCAAAATTTAACTCCTTCAAATTTTGTATTAATTTTCATATGCTTTGTATTTTATGCATTATAACATCATGTGTAAGAGCAGTACGATTATCTGTGTGTTCATCACAGAACCAGTGTGAGAAAGAGAAGAAGTATAATGACCAAGTAGCGAACGATGTGTACATACACAACATTGATAAGCGAAGCAGAGAAACAAAATTGTGCTTACCCAGTTGGCCACGTCTTTAAGACATCCTCAATGTCTTACAGCCTTATTCATAAACACATTTTAGAGGCAGCGTAACTTTAAACGGGCTTTAAACAAGAAAACGTTATTCATAAACATTTTTCGTAGTTGTTTAAGAGCTGCGTAACTTAAACGCCGAAATTGGCGTTTAAAGGTTACGTAAATACAACCATGATTTTTGTTTGTCTTTTCTTTAAATATCAAAGACATGCTCCATATGCGCCCTTTGCAGCATTTTTTTATGCGGCAATTTTTATTTTTTTATTTTCTATAGTTCAGACACAAACCTTACAATCATAAGCAGAAAATGAAAAAATGTTTATGAATAACAATGTTAGCAAGGTTGCATAGAAGCTGCGTAAAGCCTTAAACAGTGCGTAACTAAACAAGCGTTTAAAGGTTGTTTAAGGAAATCTATTGAATAAGACTGTTAATGACTAACGTCTCTACGTCTGACCTATGCGCCCGTGTTATCTAACACAGGCTTGAGTTTTTTTCCCAATATGCTGAGACGAGGTAGAATATTAATGCACCCTCTCTTTCTCTCAGGCGTAACACTATCAAATTGTTTTTAACATTGAAAACACTTTTTAACACTGTTTATTTACACAAGCGACCGTAGTCAGGGAATATAGCACCGCGCGGCTGCAGTATTTTTTAAATTCTGAATAAATCAATTGTTTCTCCACTGTTTTCTCAACGGATTGCGTTTTGTAACAATTTCATGCGCATTTTTAATTTTTTCAGATTTTTGCAAGGCGGGGAAGAGTACTAAAAATCAATTGTAAGACAAAAATGTGTAAAAAAATAATGAAAAAAAAAAATATTTATTCATATTTCTGAAAATAATTTGAAAAAACTCTTATTTACCTTTCATTTGAGAAACAAATTATTAAAATGGATTAGACTGTTCGGAAGTTGTGAATTTTTTAAAATGAAATGATCCAAAAATTAAATTTCCTATAACTACAACAAAAAAAGCAATATCCGCCTTAAATTTCGCATAATTATTTCTACTATTAAAAGCTATCGATATAGTCACATGCGATCAAGAAAATACTACCAAAAATATTTTGTGCTGATTTCACGAATTCTGACCCAGAACGCCAAAAAATTAGGACCACTAAACCAAATACAAGGACATACATGCATTAAAGTGAATCAACGCATTCACAGAGAAGCAAGTTGTTATTTCTGTTTCAAATTTCTATTTCAAAAATCTATTAAAAATCTGAAAATATGTTAAACCATACTTTCGATAATAATTTTATTATTTAATAACCGATTTAATTTTTTTTTTAATTAGTTCGAAAATTAAAACCCTTGTCTTTTGAAGAAAAACATAAACAAAATTATGTTAATAGACTTATTTTGATGTCTTAACGTTAGAAAATGTAAAAATTAAAAAAAAAACTAGTAAGCAATGAACTTCGACTAGGCCGAAGTTAAAATACCCCACGGCCGAACCAAAGTATATTCAAAGTCTTAAAAAAATTAATAAAATGTTTATTTGTAAAAACATTTTCGTTATAATTTTAACAGAAAATATTCCCTTTTGTTTTTTAAAAAGGTTGATAAAGTCACTTTGTACGGAAGGTAGGCGTGGTTTTCACTCGATTTGGTTGAATTTCATACTCAAAGTGTCCATATTAAAGCTCTGCAAAGAACCACCCAAGTAATAATTGTGGTATGAGAGTGAAATTACCAAGCATCAAAAATATAAGCTTGAGAACATACGGAACAAACAGATATATCGGTAATATTGTTCTTACTTACAGACATTTTGACGTAGAATACATCATTCTCGGAGGTTAGTAGGGCAGTTGATAGTGATCAGTACTGATTATATAATGTTGATGTAAACACTTGTTGGTCTGGTTGATCCTCATTGGGAGAAATATTCATGTTTAAACTTTCTAACTTATATAAATTTTACACAATTACATGAAATATAAAGCCAACATTTGATGTTTCTGTTATCTGTGCGCATGGTTCTTGTTTAAGGTTGCTACCTATTTATCGATGGTTTCCGGTTTTTGAAAAGCGCTATCTAGCGTAGCGAAGACATAAATCTTATAATTAAAAAATATAGCATACTTTTGGGGGCATGTTGTTTTTAACAGAATCGCGTTGCCCAGACACGCTTTTTTTAATTATTTTAATTAAAAAAAATATTGCCTAATTTGAGGGGCATGTTTTTTAACAGAATCGAGCACTACCAATTTCCGTTTAGAAAAAGTGTCAGCGGAGGCGTGGCTGCGGCATAGATTTATAATTGTTATTTAATTGTGAAATGGAGGGTTTAATTTTGGCGGGGGCAGGGCGGGGCTGCGGCATGGTTTTATAATTGTTTTTTGTTTAAGGTACTATTACCGTCTAGAATGCTTAAAAAATACATATTCAACAATTTTTTTTTCACTTTTTTATTATATATGGTTATCAAACTTTTTTTATAGTATTAAACACTTCTTGAAGATTACGAAAAAAATTTTTATTTTCTATTAATTGTACATTTAATAGAGGGCGCTCAAATTTTCTTATCAAAAAACACTGCTGCATGGCGGACAGTTAATCTCTGAAACGGTAAGTCTGAAACATAAAATTCGAAGGGAATTACAAAAAGGAAGTGCTCTTACGTGATAGTTTACGAGAAAAATTGAAAAATCATTAAAAATAAAAAAATGGCGGACATTTGAAATTTTTTTCAAAAATCGCCTTTTTTTGGCCTTTTTTTTCAGACTCAAAAATTTTATATATTTTTTTTTTTTGTGGTCAAATTGTAGTAAACTATCACACAGGATATACAAACAAACAAAATGCTTCAAAATTTATTAAAATCGGCCCAGTAGATCCAGAGATTAATAGCCATATTTTGTAAAACGAACGCAGTCACTTGCGTTAAGATTTTCAGTCTGGCTATGCCTTTTTCATATGGAGTTAAACAAAGTCTCCCTCTCACTCAAAAATTTTCTACTAAAATATATTATCAGATAAAAAAACCCGAAGTGACGTTTTTTGGCCATAACTGTCCGCCAGTTAAAAAACCTAAACTCGAGAAAAACGCGTGTAAGGCTGCGTGAACACCTGCGACGAGCCGAGAGCGCGCTTCAATTGAGTCCATATATCTCGACACTGGATTCAAATTACGATTTAATATTTAAGACAGTTATTATTGAAGGTATAAAGAATCTAAAAATGTAAAAAAAATTCATTTTTTGAAAATTCTAGACGGTAATAGTACCATAAAGCTTAGTATGCTGTAGAATCGAAAATTCCGCGGCATATAATTCTACACAGTGTAGTCAAAATTTTTGTGTGGAGAAAAAAGCAACTAAAGTACAACCTTCCTCAATGCAATGCAGATAGATTTTTCCTATATAAAAAATGTAGTTTGCAAAATAAAGAAGAACTGAAAGAAAATAAGGTTAAAGTTTATGCAAGTTTACGCAAATGTAAGTTGCGATAATTGTGCCATTTTTTCTTTAAGGTTTAATAAACAGGAGCTATTTTCAAAACATTTTTCTAGATATAAGTAATAATTATTTTTATACCCCTACGTTTAAAAAACGTAAACGGGGTGTATTAATTTTGTCACTCCGTTTGTAACGCCCATAAGGAGGCGTGGTAGGTATAGAAAAGTATACATATTCTTGATCAGCATCACCACCCAAATCGATTTAGCCATGTCCGTCTGTCCGTCTGTGATCACGATTACAGCCGTAATTTTAAAGCTATCATCACGAAATTCGATATTTAAGCTTTTATTTAAAAAATAAAGGTCAAGTTCGAAAATGAGCCAAATCGGATCATAAGCACGCCTACCTCCCATACAAAGTGACTTTATCAAAACGGTAAAATCTCTTAAAATTCCACAAAAATTAATATATGAAATTGCAAAATTTCAATTTATATATGAAATTATATATGAGCTTAGATATATAATATACACTCTGAGCATGAAATTGAACCAAAGTGGGTTAAAACCACGCCTACCTCTCATATAAAGTGACTTTATCAAAAAGGTAAAATCTCTCTAAAATCCACAAAAATTAATATATGGACTTAAAATTTTGCATATGAACTTTGATATATAACGTGTAGAATGTGTATGAAATTCAATCAAATCGAGTGAAAACCACACCCACCTCCCATACAAAGTGACTTTATCAAAAAACATAAGAGAATATTTTCTGTTAAAACTATGTCAAAAACTTTTTACAAATAAACATTTTTTTGACTGCTTAAGAGTTTGAATATACTTTGGTGCGAACGTGGGGGTATTTTAGCTTCGGCCCAGTCGAAGATCATTTCTTACTAGTTTTTTTTTTAAATTTATACAGGTTATTGTACATAAAAAACACTTTATAAAAATATTTTGAAGCGAAGCTTTTTACGCCTCGTTCTGCGATTTGCTAGAGTGAAATCAGAAAAAACGACACTTTTTTCCGACACCTTTTTTCTTAGAATCGATATTGTTTTTTGCTTGCATCAATTGAACCAGAAAATATTAAATTAAAAATAATTTCTTGCCCGCTGCAGGAATTGAACCCACAATTCACAGTTCTATCGTTTGTTGGTACTTTCCTCTAACCATTACGCCAAAACCCCTTTTTTCATAATTTTGTTGATTCAGTGATAAACATTAGCAGAAGCTATGTTTCAGCAGATCACTATAATCTATAAGAAAGGATTGTGTGTTGACTATTCTTCAAAGGATTGTGTCTTGGCTAGCCAAACAACAAAAGTAGCAAAAAACAAAACTGTTGCTTCTTCTATTCCACACTGTCATCAACAGCGTTCAGTAGTTTGGGTTATTGTTTGGGCATTTTTTTTTTTATTTTTTTAAATATTTTATTATTTTTAAAAAAAATAAGAATGATATATAATAAAACTTACTGGTGTGAAGATAAACGTGTGCTTTTTTAGTTTACTTTGTTATTTTCAAGTTTTGAATTTAAAAATTATTCGAATCGAAAAAAAGCCATTAAATTATCAAATCTATGAAATTGTGAAAATGCTTCGCTTCTGTCGTGTGTCCAGTGACGCACCTGTTTTATTTTTTTTAAATACAGATTTGGTTTTTATATAGAGGGCGCTGAAAATGGCATTGAAAAAGACATCCAAAACGGTTCGATGGATATGGCCTTTCCCATGTATCGGAAACAAAAAAATTAAATGACATTTTAAAGCATAGGCCATATATTAAATATCCCCCTTACGTAAGACCCCGGGGTTTTTTTTTAATTATGGCGGAAGTTGAAGTAAAAAGTTAAAAAAATAGATACATTTTTGGGCGATTTTTTGTTTATAAAAACAAAGATAGATACTTGAATTTAGAGGGATGCTTAAAGGACATAATAATGAACAAAATGCAAACAAAACTCATTGAAATTGAACCAATCGATTTCGAGTTATCTATCGAACCGTTTTGGAAAAACTAGTTTCGAGGAAATCGCGTTTAAAGTTTTTTATTAACGTTGTATGGAGTTTAGACATAGGTTAACAAAAACCGTTATAACTTCTGTTTTTTTTTTTTTATTTCAATTTAAAAATGTGTATATATATTCTTAAAACTATAAGGAACACATTAAACAAAAACAAAAATTTTTTTTTCTTTTTCCAAATTAAATTTGCGTTTACTAAGTGAACAATGTACTTCTTAACCATGACCACTCTTAAGGGAGGTCGTTAAATATCCGGGCATATAATCGACAGCGAAATTTTGACATTTCAACTCTCCACATGGGTTGTTGAACTTGCTAGCATTGAAAAAATTTTTCGACTCTTCAGCGTACTAGGTATCGAAAAAAAATTCCGCACCTGTTCGATGTTAAAAACTCAATTTGCAAGCAAAGAAGAACTGAAAGGAACAAAGGTAAACGTTTATGCAAGTTTACGCAAATGCAAGTTGCGATAATTAATAAATTATTATGCAAGTTTACGTAAATGCAATTTGCGAAAGTTAAAAAATTATTAATATATGATATGGAAAAAATTCAAAAATTCTACCAACTTTTTCTATGCTTTCAATAAGAAATGTATAACTCGATTGTTTCTAATTTAAGTATTATATAATTCTACGTCTTGTGTTACGACATAGTCCAAACTGCTGTATCTTTTTTATTTTCTTCTTTTATCAACTATTACTATTTAAATTTGCACAGGTACCCAATATAAACCTTTCCAATCACAGAAAGAATAGAAATGAAGAATAAAAAAGTAAAAATACAACATTAGAACAAAAAGAACGATCTGGAACATCCATATTAAATGGATATATCTAATTAAAAAAAGAGTTAAAGCAGTTACTTCACTTAGTGGAACAGATCACAACTAGATCACCAACTAGAATCACAAATAATACACAGACTTTAATAGATTATGTGATAACAAATTGTAATTTTGTTAAGACCCAAATAGATAATAACAACAAAATATCAGATCACGAGACAATAAGTATTCTAGTCAATAATTACAGTAAACCTCAGAATAAAACACGTTATGTTAAAATTTGTAAATATAGCAGAGCTTCCTTTGTGAGGCTGTGGAATAATAGTGAACGTATTGAACACAGTTCTAACATTGACAGTCATACGGAATTATTCGAAAAAAAAATTAAAAATATATTTGAGATTATGACGGTACGCAAGGCTGTAAATAGTCACAAAAATTCTGCACCATGGTATAACAACGACTTAAAAAAACCTAAACTTAATTAAAATTAATTCCTTTAATAAAGCTGTGATAACAAATAACTTTGATGACTGGATTACATATAAGCAAGCTAGAAATAAGTACAAGCAAGAAATTAATAATGCAAAAAATAAATATGTGCAATATAAAGTGGCTTCTAAAAGCGGTGATCAAAAAGGTCTCTGGCGTGCAATCAAAACCTTAGTTTTAGGCGATGATCGTAAAGATATATATAGTTTAAATATAAATGGTGCAATAGAAAAGGACCCGAGTGCAATAGCTAATTATTTAAATGAATTTTTTGTTGAAAGTGTCGTTGAATTAAATAGATCAATTGTAAATGTGCCGTATATGTCAATCATTCGTCCAGTTGAAAGCAATTTTCGTTTTGAAACAATAACATTTAGAGACTTAAAAGAAGTAATTAAACGAAAGAATAAAAAAAAAGACTTATTGGGTCTCAGTTCAAAAGTTTTGCTGGAAAATTTTGAAATGGTGGGAGAAGATATTCTCCATATAATAAATAATTCAATGATGGAAGGTGTGTTCCCGTCATGTTTAAAAAAGTCGGTAGTAATTCCAGTTCATAAAGTTCCGAACCCAAAAACTGCAGTGGATTTTAGACCAATAAATATGTTGACAATTCTAGAAAAAGTTACTGAAAAGGTCATCGGTAAACAACTCGTTAAGTTTATACAAGAACACAACATCATAATAAAGCAGCAGTCAGGATTTAGAACCGGGCATTCTTGTGAAACGGCTCTGATATGGACAATTCACGAATGGAAAAAGAAGATTGATGATGGTGACAAGATTGTTGCGATTTTCCTCGATTTCAAAAGGGCATTTGAAACTATTGACCGTGAAATCCTTATACAGAAAATGGAAAACTATGGAATAAGGGGTAACGAAAAGAGATGGTTTGAATCATATTTGAGTGGAAGAACCCAGAGCACAAAAATTATGGATATTTCATCTCAAGAAAAAGCTGTCAATATAGGAGTACCGCAGGGCTCAACACTAGGGGTGGATCTCTTTCTGCTCTACATTAACGAAATTAATACTGTCCTAAAATGGTGCAATATTGCTTTGTTTGCGGATGACACATTAATATATATAAACTGTAAAAACCTAAGTGATATACAGAACAAATTACAAGAAGACTTACGAAATTTAGAAAGGTGGCTTTGTATGAATAAGCTAAAGTTAAATATGGACAAAACAAAATATATAATTCTAAATTCGAATGAAAGCCTCCTTTTGCAAATCGGCAGTGAATATATAAGTGAAGTTAATTCAATAAAATACTTGGGTGTTATAATAGACAAACAATTAAACTTTAATGAGCATGCAGATTACATATGCAACAAAATAAGTAAAAAAGTGGGCTTTTTAAGCAGAATTAGAAAAAGGATAAACTTCCAAAATGCGGTAATGATTTTCAATACAATCATACTACCACATTTTGACTACTGTGCAACTATTTTATACATGTGCAATAACAATATTAAAACAAGATTACAAATACTGCAAAATAAAGCAATGCGAGTAATAATTAAGTGCAATATCTACACCCCTACGTCCTATATGTTACACATGTTAATGTGGTTAAATGTTAAACAACGTCAGTCCTTTAGAGTCCTGATATTTGTATTCAATGTAAAACACCGTGTGTCTCCAGAGTACCTCCAAGATGAGCTTGTTTATGTCAGAGACATATATATAGATAATTTAATTTAATTTATTAAAGTTAGGCTTAAAGTTATTCAATACACTACCGGATATAATAAAACATGAGCGTAACATTCATCAATTTAAAAGGCTTATATTAGATTTTATAAAATTAAATATACACTGAATTTGTTAATTTGAATAATATTTGTTACACATATACACAATAACATTGAATTATAAATGTAATAGTTATCTATCAACTAATAAACTAAATAATAATAATAATAAGATAAAGAGAAAAAAAGCGTACACTACAATAAGAGCCAGAGAAAGAGTATAAGCATATGTTTTTATCTACTCTTTGTTGTGTTTGTACCAATAATAACAGATTCTTGTTTTATCTGTACAAGTAGAATGGATGGTTGGCAGACCTTTAGTCCATATATTAAGTTTTGTGGAATTCTAAGAGCTTTTACCGTATTGATAAAGTCACTTTTTAAGGGAGGTAGGCGTGGTTTTCATCCGATTTGGCTCATTTTCGAACTTGACCTTTATTTTTTAGATAAAAGCTTTAATTTCGAATTTCGTGATGATAGCTTGAAAATTACGGCTGTAATCGTGATCACAGACAGACAGACGGACATGGCTAAATCGACTCGGGGGGTGATGCTGATCAAGAATATATATACTTTTCTATGCCTACCACGCCTCCTTATGGGCGTTAAAAACGGAGTGTCAAAATAAATAGACCCCTTTTACGTTTTTTAAACGTGGGGTATAAAGTTGCGTTGATTGTTTTAGCGTCTATTATTTTGAAATGGATTGGTATATTTCTATTATTTAAATAAGGAAGCAAAACTGCAAATCTTACCTTTGTTATAGTATAAAGGTTTTTAAAATCGGTTGAGCAGAAGCAATGTTATGACATACTAAGTAAGACAAGGTACGAACATTTTTACTGATTCATTTATGAGGTCCTTGCCAAAAAATTCAAAGTGATACAAAAATTCTGTAAATGCAGAAAGTCATCATATATTACCACTTAATGAAATATATGTGTGGGATGTCTTGTACAGTTTTTGTGTAGAACAGAGCTATTTTACTTCTCCTCCGTTCTATTTACTTTTCTTTCTAATGTCTTCCACTATTCAATATTATTAAAAAAAAAACTTTAATAATAATTACACCGTTCTACACGAAAACTGTACAAGACATCCCACGCATATTCATTGCATTTTTAAACTTTAAGAAATCAAAATAAGTCTATTGACATAATTTTGTTTATGTTTTTCTTCAGAAGACATGGGTTTTAATTTTCGAACTGATTATTTTAAATAGATTTTAAAATAGAAATTACAAATTGCTTCTCTGTGAATGCGTTTTGAAGCCAAATCATTGATTAACTTAAGGGGGATTATATACCCATAGGCCGAAAAAAGGTCATGTTTGTGAATTTTTTAAGGAAACCTAGGAAATATTTTTTAACCAGGGTTTTTATACCTAAAAATATACACATTCAAGAGTATGTGTAGTTTTTTTTATTAAAAAACATTTAATATTGAGTAGATTTTTCAGCATTTTTTATAGAGCGATGTGAAAAAAGGTGAAAAGCGGTGACCAAGATTGCACCTCTTAAATTCATTTGAAACAAAAAAACGAAAAATATTATTTAACAAGATACTTAAAACTCGTACTTGTCATAATCAATTTTGAAAATATTGACTTTTCACAAAATGGTGGACTTCCGAAAGTAAAATAACGATTTTCGACCAAAAATTCGTCATTATTTTGCCTAAATCCTATGACAAGTATGAGACTATTAATAGGAATAAAATAGTCAAATTAATCATGTAAGAATTTTTTGATTATTTTTAATAGCTAAAAACAAAAGAAAAATGCTCTTTCTCTTCATGTAAGCACCTTGCATTTGTAAAAAATAAAACGAATTAAGACATTTCAGAAAAAATGGAAGACTTTAAGTGTAATCGTTAATAAAAAATGAAATTTTGATGAATAGAAGCAAAGTTATGATACATTGAGTTAGGCAAAGTACGAAAAAATCGATTGATGAAAACATTCTGAAAACGCAGAAAGTCATCATAAGGATCGGAAAAATATAAAATATCGGTGGGAGCACTTGTACATTAAACAAAAAAATATTTGTAGAACAGTGTTATTGTAAAGTAATCTGGTTATCTATTTTATCAAAGTTTCATCTATTGATATTTTACGGCATGTCTAAAGAATTTCCACCAGTTGGTAAACTATTTGACCGGCTAGTGTGCGGACTTCCGCAGCACGCCATACCCACTCGGCAGTCTGCGGATAGTTGCCAGACTTTAAAATCAAGTGGAAATCCGACCTCCCATTTGATTTTTTAGTTGGGTTTAATTCATCGTTAGGTGTGCGCACTTCCATAAGAAACCATGCCCAAATGAAAACGAATCAAACTATCAGCCGACTAAAAGTCTGTAGTGTGCAACGGCTCTAAGTTGTTTACACTTCAGCAAACTATACATACTGAAAAAAAGCATAACGATGACGCTTTAAAATGAAGTTGCAACATTGTCCGATTCGATTTAATACTGCCATCTTAAAAAAATCCTTTTAAACTTTTTTTTATTTATATTGATATTAACTTTGTAGTAATTTTTTGTTCAATCTTAGTTTGTAAGGATTTACTCCAAAGACTTAAATAAGTTCAGAAATTAATAAATAAATAAATGAATAAATAAATTAATGAATAAATAAAATTAATAAATGAATAAATAAATAAAAAAATAAAATTAATTTCTATTGAATTTTATGGAAAAATTCTATACCTTGCGAAAGTATTTACAAAGCGCGAAAAACTACTCGTGGATTCATCATGGTAGCAACTGATAGAATCTTTTTTTCTTCAGTTTTTTTTTCTTTTTTTATTGAATTACTTAAAGTCAAATAGTCGTATTGTCTTTAGTTCTAAATCAATTTTTTTGTTTTAAGATATGGACTGATTGGAAGAAAATGGAAAGCCTCTTAAGAAAATAGAAAGCCGTTCAACTGAAGGAGAGCTTTTTTCAAAATACGTATTGGCACAAAAATTATTGTGCACATATAGTCGCTAGCGTGACAAACTGTCGTAACCAATACTTTACCGAAAAATGAGTTAATACCACTATAACACTTCTTATTCAAGTTTTGCACTTGGTTTTGTTTCTTGAATAAAACTTAATATACTCGGGGCTGTTATAGAAACCAAGACGGTTTTGCTTTTTGTCGGAATAGCAAACCAATTCTGATTTCATTTGGTGTCACAAAATCGTCTTGGTTTAGATCTTTTCGAACATAAACAAAACCGATGTTCGAATCAGCTGTTTCTCACATTTTGTCTGTGTATGTGGAAATTTTATTTATTTCATTAGTTCACAATTTTATTAAATTTAAGGGAAGGGTTCCCTCATTATGGACAAAAATAAGGCAAAGTTTGTATTTTTGTTGTAGGACAATGAAAAGGCGTACGAACTTTTGGTTTTGATGATTATATTAGTTTATTATCAGAGAATTTAAAACAGTGAAAAAGTTGAAAAAATTCAAAATGGCGGCTACAAAATGCACATTTCCGTGGGCCCCTGCGCGCGAAACATGGTGTCCTAACTAAAATTCTGCCGCTTCTTGTGGTGGACTGAAATCAAAAATTGTTGTTATTACTTAAAGATAATGATATTTTCTATGACTGGAACTAAAATTGTTATTATCCATGTAAAATTCATTGAATAATGAACATTAGAACTAAAAGTTCAAATTTTGCTTGTTTTTTTCCATTTCAACAACGTTAAAAAAATATAAATAAATAATTTTTATACATGATGTTAATTCAGGGCGTACAAAAAAGCATGCACTTCCAAACAGTTCTTAGATAAAGAGTATTGGATCAATAGATCAGGCCTGAGAGTTTTAGTTAGATCGGAAAACGTGGTTTCGAGATAAGCGCGTTTGAAGTTTTTTTAAAAGTTTAGTTTGGACGTAGCGCGCGTGAGATAGGTGTCTTCAAGACGTTGCCATTCGAAAAATATTCGTCGGATCGAAAAATCCATTTACACACATATTTTACACATATGTGGCTTTCATTTTTTGCAAAAAAAAAAAATCGATTTTTTAGTCCAAAATGAGGGAACCCTTCCCTTAAGTGTTTTTTCTGATTATGTTAAATAAGAAGCAATAAATAAGCATAAAATGGCTTCAGCTGTTGTAGCCTCTTTATTAATACGAGAAAGGAGCTCAGAAAAGGTGAAAAGAAGAGTTTTGATAGATTGCAGCAATCCACTTGAGCTGCCTGCGTCGGCGTTAGCATATTTTTCTTTTACTGGGAAGTTATCTATATCTATAAATATAGCTATAAATACATTTTCTTTTTTGTAGATTTATTTATTTATTTTTATAAAAGAACAAGAATTTACTTACATTTCAACGAAATATCAACTAGTAAGAGAAAAAAACTCGAGCAAATTAAATCTGTCAACGGTTAGATGCTTGGTTTGATTCCGATAAGAAAATCGATAATATTGGTTTCTGTGACACCAAAAACCGATATTAATTCCGATTCGAACATAAAACCAATAATGTCGGAATTCATGACACCAAAGTAAATTTTTTGTCGTTTTTAAAACCAATTCCGACAGCTATTGGATTCTATGACAGCCCCGACTATATTGATAATTCCATGCCAATTCGACTATTTTTGAGCAAAATCTGACCTTTGTGATTCAGATTTTTTTTAACTTTTCAGGTTAGTAGTACTCGTGAAAATAACTTAAACTGTATTTTTTGTTTTTGCGAAAACAATTTGTTTTTTTAAGTTAAGAATTGATGTATTATAACGGCACTATGTTCAAAGGGTGAAAAATTTACTGCTATCTTTATGAAAAATGTGACACAAAACTTCAGGCTAAAAAATTGAAAAAAAAAAAATCATAAAAAGAGCCCAAAAAAATACACCAAAATACCCAAAAAGAACAACTCATTCAAGGGCTTTAAGATATTCCTCGGATTTTTTGCTGTACAACTTACGGTTGCGAAGTTACAGTTGTTTGAATACATGCACTTATTGTATTTTTTTACGATATTTTCAAATTTTTTACAGTGTATATCTTTTAAAAAGAAATAAATAAATAAAACAAGTATGTAGATATAATACGTTTCAGGAGAACTATCAACCAAGAGAGTTTAAAAATTTTAAAAAATAGTGATGTTAGAAACGTGGGTGTTTCAACATGGAATCACCGATATATGTATATTAAAAGCAATTGAAAGCAATCATTTCTTATAAAAATTGTGGATTACGACCCTTTAAAATTCTTAAAAATTATAAAAAAATAATCATAAAAAAAATAAATAACTGGTCATTTCAGCCCTTGAAAGGACTTTGACCTAGCTTCTTATGATCAATTGTGTTGTGCGTGTTATTAAGTTTGTACACAATTGACCGAGAAAAAAAAAATAATCACGTGCGTGTTTATTAGTTACTACAGTTTATATGTAATACTTGCCTACATTTTTTTTAAACAATTCGAGACACTATAATAATAACAAAAGTACCCAAAATATTGAATAAGTTTGATTTTAAAGTGGTCACATGAGTGGTGACCAAAAGAACCAAAACAGAAAAAAGTTCTCCTTAAAAGTTTAAAATGTGAGTTACGATAGATTATCACGCGAGCGACATGTGACATAGCACAGTCGGTGCAAGGTCACTTGGACTTGGGGAGGTTTAATAAGCAAAGAAAAACATTAATATAGAAAGCCTTGGTATGGTAATGCTTGAAGAATTTCCTTCAACTTCCACAAAGCGAAAAATTGAATTTTTAAGTATGCAGTTCTCCAAAAAGACGCAGAACAGAGCTCAGCGAGTAACTTAAACAAGTTCCTTGATGAAAATAGTGAAATAAAAAAGGAATTAAATAAAAAAATGAACGAAATTATTAAAACACAAAAAGAAATTGCCTGCAACTTAAGGCGTGGGTATCGCGATATCGAAAATGGAATCGGTTACAAAATCCATAACAGCTTTAATAGTTTCTAACACCAAAGTGAGTGAATTTTTTCTTAAGCGCTTTTGGGCCTCAAATTTGCAAAAAAAAAATGCAAGTAGCTATCAATGTTTTAACTAAATGCGAAGAATGTGCTACGCCGATTTTGATAGCTTCAGGAGATTGCTCTTTTAAAATGAGCCATTTTGATTTTACATTAGTTTTATCCTCGATAAATAAAAGGGCTAGGACAGCAGACCTCATTTTGTGAATTTTTTTTCACAATTGAATTTATGTTAATATACGCAAAATTTAAAATATTTTTTTTAATTTCTGCAATTAAACACAAAACTTCAGAAAATAATTTAGCTGATCTCCTTCGAATGTTATATATTTGCATTCGAACTTCGGGTTTGTTTCTGTTCTAAAAGAGTCCAAACTGACCGGATTTCACAACACCATTTAATATCGGAGTCGTTTCAAACGACTCGGATTCACAACCCTCTATATTATAAATTTGTTTTCAGGCAGCATCATTTTATAAGGTTCTGATCTAACATTATTGAAACGAAAAAAACGATATTAAAAACAGAATTTTTTCTACGAAACATTTTGATAAAAAGAAAAATACCATTCCATTTTGATAAAAGTAAAATACCATAGCTTCCTATGGACAATACTGAGAATTACGTATTGGTTTATTTTGTTACTGTAATGTTATATATTCGCAGAAAAATGCCTCATTTCAAATTATATTCCCAATAAGAACAACAAACTTTCTTCAAAATTGATGATCTTAATATGTACATAAAAGGCAAACGTGCTGCTCCACACCTAATATCACTCAAACTATAATTATTTCTTGCTATTACAGTGCTTTTTAAAAGGTTCAGCCTAAAAAGTATGCACAGATCGAACAAATTGTTGTATTTTTTACTCCATAAATTCTAGTTTAGGTATTTTATAGAGATAAAATGAATATTTATGTAAATTATTAAAATCTATTACCTGAAATCTTAAGATAATAGTCCATATTAAGCCTAAGTTAAGCGATGCATTTCCATCCACAATATCATGAGAACCAATGTTTTCTAAATGAACACGTTGCTCTCTTAAAAATTGCAGAGCCTTATCAACATTTTCTAAGCAATGAATTCTCATCTTTCCTTTGGTTGGCTTTGGTAAACGTTCGCCAGATAAGACTTCTAATAGCTTAATTAAATGCTTTCCATCCCTCATATCCACATATAGATCCGCAATTCGGCAATTAACTCTACATAGGTGTGAATTCACCCATTTTGTAAAAGTTTTTTTTTGAACGCTTTCTCTTTCTTCGGCTAATGCTTTTATCCGCGAGCGTTCAAACAATCGAGAGCTTGAATTTCCTCCATCATATTCGTATTCGTCGATGTATTCACTTCCAGAACCCTGACTTGGATCCCAGCGAACAATAGATATGTCGGTCGTCATTTTATATCGTTATCTGAAATTAATATAATTCAATTAAATTTATTATTAGTTGAAAGTTCAATACAAGTCATATACACTGGTATATTTAGCATTGTCTTAGATATTATCAAAACTGTGGACGCTTTTTAATGAACGCATAAAACTTTTTAACCATATATAGGATTAAGTGAAATTTTTAACAATTGAACAAGTCTTTCCGAAGAGTGTTGTTAATATAAAATTATTTAAAAGGCTTTATATTCTTATTTATCAATGTTTCCGAGTTTAAAATTAGCGATGAGATAAAAAACTCATATCGGTAAAAAATTTTCTTTTAAAAAATTCTTTGAAATTATTTTTTATATACTTTGTGCTTTTCAATAGGATTTATACAACCTTAAATCACATCAGCAGCAAACTACTGCAATGACTTCATTATCATTTTATCAATATTGCCAAATTTTCCTAGATGTACACTTAACTAGACTAGAAAAAAAAATACAAAAAAAAATATTTATTTTCCATTTGAGCGCAATTTATGACCAAAACTGGAGGGACGTGTTGACTATCAACTCATTCACAACAACACAAGGAGAACAATTATGCAGGTCCAATTTAGACAAAATGAATTTGTCCCGGTGTAACTTAAGGGGGGCGATATATATGTAAATAAAGGTTTTTTAAACAATTTTGGAACTGAAAGCCCTGGTAGCTAGTACTCAAAAAAAAAAAAAAAATAAATAACTGGCATTTTATTACTCTCTGAGGTTTGCCATTGTCTGCAGAGAGATGGCGGCCGTACAGAAAAATTATTTTAATTGAAATAATTTTATGTGGCTGCTGGGGTTCGAACCCGGGTCTCCAGGTTCGTTACCATAGAGGCCACGCACTTTAACCAACTACGCCACGGTAGCTAGTACTCAATCTATTTAATTATAACGCTCGTTTTCTACAACAACGTCATAACTAAAGAAAAAAAAATTTTCAGGAGAAATTGATAACAAAGTAAATTAATTCACCATTTTCAAAATATGGATAAAAAATCCAATATTTATTTATTTATTTATTTGATATCATCGATATATAATATGATTTAATCGGAAATATATTGAGGTCACAAATTCTACTCTTCAGCAAAAAATTAAGAAAATATCGTTACCAAAATTGCACACAGTATAATTAACTCAATTTTTATGTTTTTTTTTTTTATTATGTCGTTATTGAAGAAAACGAGCGATAAGATTTTATATTTTATAGCTAGTTATAATAAATAAAAATAATAATTTAAGTAAAAATATACTACGTTTTTAAAACGAACTAGAAAGTATAAAATAATTTCTGCTAGAGTGGGGCTTTTAGTTCTCATAAAAATATGGGGCGCATGCTATGGAGAATAGTAAGGAGTGTTATTAACTAACAGTACGTTAGTGAACAAATGCTTTCTTAACTCAGGCCCCTTGACTGTCAGGATAGAAGTCCTTACATGGATGGCAGATTCAAGTTTGCAGACATCTATTGCGTTCAGTCCAGTAAGTTCTACTTGGGTTTCAGAATTCTTAAATTTTAATGTTATCGAAGTTATAAAGACTGGCCAGTTTTTTGTATAAAATTTTCCTATCTTTCTTTGATGTATTATTGAAAAATTATTTGTTTAATATATTAGTGGACAAATTCTTTCTTGACCAAGGTTTTCTTAACTCCTTAATATTCTCTATAGAATGCGCCCCACGTTTTTATGAGAACTAAAAGCCCCACTCTAGCAGAAATTATTTTATACTTTTTAGTTCGTTTTCAAAACGTGATATATTAAAAATTTTTTTTACTTAAATTATTATTCGGGGGTGTTCTGAAAACCGACACAGAATTGACACAGAATCGGAATTGAAACCGATATCGGTTAAAAAGTAAGTTAAGCTGGAAATATAGTATGGAAATAGTAAAAAAAAAAAAAATAAATATCTGGCCATTTCAGCCCTTGAAAGGACTTTGACCTAGCTTCTTATGATCAATTGTGTTGTGCGTGTTATAAAGTTTGTACACAATTGACCGAGAAATGGACCTACAGGCTTAACGCCGACTCCGAACGGCGATGAACGAAATGTTCTTATTCTCAAGAAGCTTTACATGGCATTTTGATTACTCTCTGAGGTTTGCCATTGTCTGCAGAGAGGTGACGGCCGTACCGAAAAATTCAAATAATTTTCTGTCGCTGCTGGGGTTCGAACCTGGGTTTCCAAAGTTCGTTGACATAGCGGCCACGCACTTTAACCAACTACGCCACGGACGCCACAAGTTGGCTGTAGTTGCTTACTTATTAATGACGGAATCCGAGGAAGAATCAAACGAAAGGTTTAGGCGGAAAGTGTTGAGAGATAAAAGCAATCCGTTAGAGTTGCCGGAATCCCAGTAAGTGTAATTTTATCTTTTAAATTTAGCCATATATGAATGATGCTTTAATTTTAATGCAGATTCGTAGACCAATACAGGCTTAATAAGGAAGCCTTTGTTATGGTGCTTGAAACCATAAAAAATAACTTACGGAAGATGTCTATTCCTCCTGTGCTACAACTAGCGGCAGCCTTAAGATTTTTGGCAGAAGGGTCGTATCAGCGATCAGTTGGAAACGACGTAAACGTGTGCTTGGCGCGGCCCACAGTGTCGAAGGTACTAACAGAAGTACTTAACGCTCTTGGCCGCTCCATTTGTAGAATTTGGGTGAAGCTGCCGATGGATGAAAATGAAAAAGTAAGAGCCAGGGACTATTTTTATACCAAGTACCGCATTCCAGGCATTATTGGTTGCATTGATGGAACGTACATAAAAATTGTGAAGCCATCCGTTGACGAACACTTGTTTTTTAACCGTAAAGGCTATTTTAGCATGAATGCGATGATTGTAAGTCAAAAATATTAAATGTTTTATTTTTGCTTTCTAACATTTAATTTCTTAGATTTGCGACAACAATATGCTGATTCGAGCGGTAGATGCACGATATCCTGGCTCAAGTCACGACTCTTTCGTCTGGAACATAAGCAGCGCTCGCCACTTCTATATCAGGGAATATGAGGGTGGCGATCGTACAAACAGGCTGCTTGGAGACTGCGGTTATGGCATTGAACCATTTCTCCTAACGCCATACAGGAACCCGCAATATAATTCTCGGGAGTATAAATTTAATATAGCGCATTCCTCTGCAAGAAATATTGTTGAAAGGACAATTGGAGTGTTAAAATGTCGCTTTCGCTGTTTGCTGGGCACGTTGCACTACAGGCCGGAAAAAATCGTAAAAATAATTAATGCTTGCTGCGCCCTCCATAATATATGCAGAAATTACAACATTGAAAATGTTGAAGATGTCTTCCATTCACCTGATACCGAAAGTGATGCTGTGTCATTCTCTAGTTTGGCTTTACAAACTGAAGGTCAGAGGATAAGAGATGAAATAGCCGATTGTCTGATGTTATAAAAAAAAAAAATAAAAAGAAAATACAACTTAAAATATTTTTGCAAACAAGTTAATCATAACATTTTATTAAACTCATAGTATAAAAAAATGAAGTATAGAAAAGTGTAAAAAAGGCAATCAATTCATTTTTTAAACTTAAAAAATTAAATAAATAACCTTAAAATTATTCGCGTTAAGGCACATGTAGTATAAAAAAAGGGTTAATTTAAATAAACTTAAAATTATTCACGTTATTAAGGAACATATAAGGAACAATATAAAAATAGGTTAAAAAGGCATTTAGTTCTTTTGCTTTTCAAATTCAAATTTAGCAAAATCTAGCTCCAGCTGTTGCTTCTTTAATTCATTTTTTTCCTGCATGGCAGTCAACATGCGTGCACTCATGCTCTGGAATTCATTTTTTAGTTGTGTTACCGCTTTTCCAACTACCTCATTACTTGTTTCAATTGCGCGGTATATTCTTCGTAAGCTGCTCGCATTTTCTTTTTGAATTGAAATAAGTTTATCAATTTTTTGACTTAAATCCTTCTTGTTTTGGGTATCCTCATCAAGGAAAACTTTTAACCGCTGGGAAATGGGCTCCGGCTTCAGCTTTTTTGGCGTGTTGCAAGAACGTGGAGTCGGGAATATTTTTTTTGATGAAACCGATGGTTCTTCATCATGTGGAGTCAGGGATCTTTTTTTTGACGTTACTGATGGCATTTCGTCATCAGAGTCGGCTTCCGCATATTCACTTAGTCCCAGTGTTTCCTCTGGAGTACCATCTAGTGATCGTGCAATTGAACATATGCGGACAATAGCCTCATCTGAACTGGTAAGGTGGTGCTTAGAAAAAGGACCACCACCAGTTGCTCGTGCTTCATTTTTGTTTTGCGCTAACTTTTTTTTTACTTCGCTCTTCCACTCCGTCCAAACCTTCAGAAAGTCGAAGGCGTCAAGAAAAGTTTTATTTTTTTTTTTTTTTTTTGCTAATTTACCTTTTTCCAGCCAATTGTGTCTTTCGTAGGAGGACCAGCTGCATTCAAGCTCACCACAAGTTCTTGCCATAATGATTCTACAAGTGGCTTATCTTTTTTGGTGAACCCCTTGGCCAGGTCCGGGTGGTTTTCCATAAAATCTATAATTAAAGAAATTTGTGCTGCGTTCTTGTGTTTTCCCCTAAGATAAAAACTCGAAATAAAAGCAATAAACTAAAAATATGTGATTAAAATTGTTAACTTACATGTTTTTCAAAATGTTCACTGCTTAAAAAAAATTAACGGAACCAATTCTGACAACTCTCAACTGATCGATTTTAAACAGACAACCAAATCGATAAATCGGTTTCTAGAACAGCTAAAACCGACACAAAACCAACTTCGAAAATGAAACCAGTTTTAAAATCGATAATCGGTTTTTAGAACACCAAAAAGGATTTTTTGTCGATTTCAAATCTGATTTTGACAGTTGTCGGTTTTCAGAACACCCCCGATTTTCTGTTTTTTAGTCTTCTGTAAAATTTTACAATAGATTTTGAAGGTTTTATGTTTTTATCAGTACAAAATTTCTTTTAAAAACCGAAATGGTTCCATAAATATTAAAAAAAAAACTGAAGAAATTCATTGGCATTGTTGAGGCTCGAACTCTCAACCTCACGATTATAAAGCAATCGCCGTGCATTCTGAGCTGCAGAATCCATTAAAATATATCATCGAAATAGAATAAATCAAACAAACTACTCTTTAAAAATTTATTCCACCTTCTGTGGTGAATTTTTAAAAATTTGAATTTTTTTCATAAAATAACAAAACATTCGTTAACATTCTCGAGGCTCGAACTCACTACATAGCGTTTATAAATCGATCGCTTTAGAGCCCGAACAGAACCAAAGCGGCTGTCGGTTGTCGGATTCGCTGTGCAACAAAATACATGAAAATATATGCAGCCGCCAAAAATTAAATGGCCGTAGAAATCCGCGACGGAAAAACGCCAGAATAGAATCAATTCTATTTTTTCTCCGACGACTGGCGGATCTCTCTTTGAGTGGCGTAAGTGTTGCCATATTTTAGCTAAGAAAATGCTGTGTTCAGTGCTATTTGCTTGGTTTTTACCATGAGCTGACGTTTTGTTTTGTTTTGTGTGTGTGTGTGTGTTGCATTCCATGAGGTAACATTTCGTTTTGTGTGTGTGTTGAATTTGTAGGATTTATGCAACGAAAAGCAACGCTGATCCGACAACCGCTCCTATTCTGGACGTGTTCTCAGCGGATTTCTCCGAGAGAGGTCCGCCAACCGACAGCCGCTTTGGTTCTGTTCGGGCTCTTATGCTCTGAGTTACAGAACTCACAGGAAATATTTTCTAAATAAGGTTATAAATTCAATTCAGTTGTGAATTTATAAAGATTGAAAAAAAAAAAAAATTCTTTCGCATTGTTGTGGTTCGAACTCACTACCTAGCGTATAAGTCGATCGCTTTACGCTCTGAACTACAGAACTTACACAAACAGATATTCTAAATAGAAAACAAATTTGAGCTTTAGGCCAAGCATGTTGACAACAAGACAACATGAAGACAAAGAAGGCAACAACCACCAACAACAAAAACGGTTCTGTATGGAGCAAATCACACAGCTTGACTATACAGACTACTTCGTTGGCCGCTACACCATATTGAAGTTGTTGTTATTTTGCTGTATAGCTCCTCTTTTTACGATACAGAATAGCTTAGAAGTAAGTCAGAATGTAGATACCATTTGGTGATGTCCTTCTATTAGAAAAGGTGACATGAATTGGACAAGGAGACTATGTTGCCAGAAAAGCACGATAAATAGTACTTATGGTATTTTTCAACGATTATGGGATGTGGGAATTCCCATCGTATTTTGTGGTAAAAATCTCTCGCGTGGGGAAAAAATACCACATGTGACATATTTACCACGCGTGGGAAAACAAATACCTCAAATTACCACAAAATACCTCAAAATACCATAGAATACCTCAAATTACCACAAAATACCACAATACCTCAAAGAAAATTTGAGGGATTTTGTATTAATTTGAGGTATTGTGGTATTTTATGATAATTTGAGGTATTTTTGGTATTTTGAGGTATTTTAGCGAGTATGGTAATTTGTGGGAATTAAGTGTGAGAAAAAGAGAATTTTGATGGTAATTTCATCTGGCGACACTGCAAGGAGGTGTGTCTCCACTCATACAGGCCACATTTATGACACAGAAAAGCTATGGAAGTAAAAGACAAAGAACATAGAAGTAAGAATGAAGTTACTACTTGGTAATATCCTGCTACTGGGAAATGAAAAATGCAAAAAATGTACAATAGGGAACGCTGCTATAGACTCAAAAACTACTGAGCCGATTGAGTTCAAATTTGCGCAGTAACTATGGGGTCATTCATAAATTACGTTACCAATTTAGTAGAAAGAGATTTTAAAATGTACTACGATAAGTAACTAATGGGGGAGGGGGTCTCAGATATAGTAATGTGACCAAAAATAAAAAAACCCGAAAAAAAAGAAATAAATGCAACCCAACATTTCAAACCATTTTCATCCTTACATCTTCATGTTTATGTTTATGTCATGTTTATGTCATGACCGTCTAAATTAACTGTTAACTATTGGCAAGTGCAGTAATTATTTTTCATTTCTTGCTTTTCGACAGTTATTTTTTCTATTTTCGAATATTTTTTAATCAATTAATTTTTTATTTCATATATTACGTTACTTTATGGGGATGGAGGGGAGTGTTTTTGAAATGCACTACGAAGAGTACCGGAGGGGGATAAAAAAAAAATTGAAAATCGGTTACGTAATTTATGAACGACCCCTATGTTTCGAGTACGAGATGGTTTAGAAATAATAACGCTAAAGGCATTGCAACATTTTCCAGTACTTATCTAGATAAGGTGCAGCAAATCGCACCGGGAAAAAGCTAGTCTATATATATAAAAATAAGTTGCATTATGTATGAAAATTATGTTCTCTGTAATGCGTGAACCGATTTTGTTTCTGGATTTCCCATGAAACGTGACGTCAATACGAAGGTTTTTATGTATAAACGGTCTTTGTATGTGTATTGGTTCATGAATTATAGGCATTTTAGTGAACTTATACAACAATACAGGTGTGAACAAATACGCACATATGGTGTATATGGGGAAATATTTGCAAGGGAAATTGGAAATACAGTAGACGTCCAATATAACTAATGGTTTCTTGTCCAGCCTTTTCGTTAAATTGTAAAATTCGTTATATCGAATGAATATTTTAAACAAAGAAATATAGATTTTAGTAGTTCAGTTTTTATATATATGTGACCCGGTCTACGAAAAGGGACCTTCGGTGTGAAAATATCATTTTTCACTTTTTTGGCGATTCGGATAGACTAATGTGTGCTCTTTCTAATGGCGCAAAGCAGAAGTTTCCAACTCGTAAAGAATAGAGGATAAGCTGAAATAAATGAAAAGACGCCATTCAGTGTGCGACAATTAAACGTTTACAAACAGCTGTTTTCTCGAAAACTTGTTTTTACACCGAAGGTCCCTTTTCGTAGACCGGGTCACATATATTAATAAAATATTTGCATATTTTGTCCTTTTTTTAAATTAATTTTTTAGAAAACTTAACAAACTCCGTTTCTTTCTTGACGCTTTCCATTGATTATTTGTGTACTTCCTCTTGAAGCTCTTGTAAAATATTGATTTTATTGCTGTTGACATTATTTTCTGAAGCCCATCGTATAGAAGCCCTTAAGTGTTCCACTGCATATGTGTGGGATATTTTGGGTGTCATTTCAGCCACAGACTCTCCTTAGTTAACTCTTTCAGCGACAAATATTTTTAAATATTCATGTTTTGTTTTTGGATAAACACAAAGGAACATTGCATATGCTGCACATCCAATCAGTTCTTGTTTGTTTTTTAGTTGTGCTGCACAAAGTACACCTTCTACGAGTAGTTTGTAGTGGTTGATGAGCAGCTTCTGCAGTTCTTATATAATTTGGCACGTGTGGTTTTGATTTTTTTATTGAGCTTACTGGTAGATTTGTAGAAATACTCTTCCGTTTTATATTTCTATTTATAATAGTTTCCTCAAGAAGCCTTTCAATTATGGCCAGCTTAAAGTTCTTATGATCTTGTGAAGATTAAGATACGAGTTCGTGCAAAATGTATGAATTTACCACACACACGCATATCCAGGAAATAAAAAAAAAATGCGATGCCACCATTTATTGCTTTTTCGGTCACATTTGCCAACAGTTGGTCAAATTTGTTTACAAAGTTCATGTTCTCGTTATAGTCTTTTACCATAAGAGGTGCCGATATGTTTGACAAAGATCCATCTTTATTTCGTCTTGGCAACTCAACCGTTAATTCAGCGTCATGATAGTTGGATATTATATGCACACATCTTTTGTCCTGCCACTTGATAGCTGCCAGATCTTCAGTACAAAACCAATCATGTTCTTCGCATTTTAGCTGCGTGTCGCTTTTAAATTTTGGTAAATACTTATGATGGCGTCCGTGGCGTAGTTGGTTAAAGTGCGTGGCCGCTATGTCAACGAACTTTAGAGACCCAGGTTCGAACCCCAGCAGCGACAGAAAGTTATTTGAATTAAAATAATTTTTCTGTACGGCCGCCATCTCTCTGCAGACAATGGCAAACTTCAGAGAGTAATCAAAATGCCATGTAAAGCTTCTTGAGAACGAGAACATTCCGTTCATCGCCGTTCGGAGTCGGCGTTAAGCATGTAGGTCCGGCTCTCGGTCAATTGTGTACAAACTTAATAACACGCACAACACAATTGATCATAAGAAGCTAGGTCAAAGTCCTTTCAAGGGCTGAAATGGCCAGTTATTTATTTTTTATTTTTAAATACTTACGATTGGTATTTACAGTTCTTCAAGCATAAATTTAGTTATTTTGAAAGGTCTTCATCAAATGTATACTGGTAAAAAAGTTATCAAAAAAACATCTGTGATATTTTCCCGCTAGCTCAGCAGTTAGATTGGTAACAATCTTTTCTCCTAAATTTAAAGTTATGCCTCCGTCAGTTTTTCCCGTATAAAGGTCAAATTTCCAACAATAGCCATTTTCATCCGCTAAGATCCACACTTTATAACCCCTTTTGATAGGCTTTTTAGGCATGTATTGTTTGATAGAACTTCTACCTTTAAATTTGATCATTGATTCAGCAACAATAAAATTTCATAGATGGATTCAGAGCTTTTTTAAAATTTGATGCTAACGCTGGTAACAGCGGCTTAACTTTATACAGCTTATCGATATTTGCATTTCCTCTCGAAATTTCCTCTTTTTGGCATTGTTAAATTATCATTTATGTGGAAATTTGATAAGAAAAACTCACAAGCGTTTCAAGCTCAGCAAACGACATATGTAATTGTCTTGCATCATTGGGTTTGTGGACCAATAGTCCTTGTAGCTGGGTAGTTTTTTAATACCCATCAGTAAATTTATTGCAAGGAATGTCTTAATTTCTATAATGTCGGTTGCTATGTAAGCTCTTCCTACTGCAATCTGTTGTTGTTCACAGTACAGATTTGTTTGGAAGACCAAATTATTAGCAATATCTTCTGTGAACAACAAATTGAAAATATTTACGGGTGATTTATCGGTAAGAGAGTTCACATAATCTGTCACGTCTTCATCACCGCAAAATTGACTTTCTGCAGAGGGTTTTATTATCTTGCTCCACTTCGGTTCATCGAATCGACAATCGTCATGACTTGGAATCAACAAGGAAAGAGGAGAATTGTCATCACTATCATTATTTTCATTATCATCAGCATCTGAAAAATCTTGAACTACTTCTTCAATTGACTCGCAATCAGAGGGAATTTCCGCGAGGGAATCAATGTGGAGATTATAAAGAATATGAAGAATTTCATCGTCATTCAAATGATGCTGTCTCTTATTCATATTTTTATATTACGTGTGAAGGGTTCGCACAGTCTTGGTGGTTCAAATTAAATACCACAATAAAAATCACTGCTAGAAATAATCAGGTTGCACTGTTATCTATATTTCATATTCTACAACACAAAAATACTTACATTTTCAATGTTTTGTATTGAAACATACAATTTTTATAATTATAATGAAAAAATTCACATGAATTGCACAACATGAAAATCACTACCGTCTCTTTGCACAAAACTTCCAAAATGTGCAAAATTCCAATGAAAAAAAAAAACATTAAAAGAAGACTGCTTTTATTCCATTGTAACGTTTTTTCCTTTGGTTAAAATTTCAAACCTTTGCCACAGAAGTTACAGCGAAATGTACCAGTGGTTTAAAAACTGTACCATCTTCGCGCAAAACAGTGAAATCAGCTGGTACAGTTTTTAAACCACTGGCGCTGAAAGAGTTAAAAACTCTTGCTTACTTGCCATTGCAAAATATTCTTTTATATTGAGCTTTAAAACGCGTGACAATTGACAATTGACCTAAGCACGCACCACTCATTCCTTTTTAGCAGTCCAACAAAAGTAAATGTTGATTCATAGGAATTTATAACTGTACCAAAAACAAAGAAAATCTGTGTAGGCAGAATGGTGGAAAATGGGATTACAGCAACAGCTGATCAATGAAAATAGTTGCAACTCGTATTGATGTCATTCGTTAAATCGAATGACAACAAAAAATTTCAATTCGTTATAAAAGGTCTGTTCCCGTACTCTAAAGTTTTAGTCCAATTTACCATTTTTACAGGTTTTAGTCCGAGAAGCGTTCCCGTACTCGAAAAAATGGTAAAAGAGAGTGCAATCGAGAGAGTAAAAAATTTCCCCTCCCTGTCAAAAGCTGCAAGTTTTAGTCCGATAAATTTCTTCTGGCAAAAATGGAAAAAGTGTCAAACTGCTTAAAATAAAATGTTTACATGTTAGCAAAAAAATTGCAAAACAATAAAATTTTTTTGAAATAAATAAAAACTGTTGGAATGGAAACCAAAAACATGGGAAATTGTGTAAAAACTAAATATAAATGTTTATTTGAGAATTAATTTTTATATTGTTCAAAATCTTTAGCATGTCGTCTGAACTGCCAATGCTCCACATCAAACAAACGATTTTATTTGACAGTTTACACAATTTTAGTCCAAAAAGCGTTCCCGTACTTTTTTGTGTTTTGCAATATTTTTGAGAGATTTTTCCTTACTCTCACGTTTTTGACAGTTTTACCATTTTTAGCCCAAAAAGTACAGGAACAGACCTAAAGAATAGTCAATGAAGAGATTTTGCCGTTCGTTATATCGGACATTTGTTAAATCGGGTATTCGTTACATTGGACGTGTACTGTAAATGGAATAATTTGGCAAGTATCACTTTAGTTTGCATTTGCGCGAAAAATATAGGCATAGTAAAAATTTTCAATACCACTTTTTTCCATACGCCCTTTTTCCGCCCACAAATCAATAAAAATGCTAAATTTAAGACGGTTTTGATCGTATTAGACGAAAATTTGGTAAATAAGTTCGTATTGTTACTGTCGGCAACTATACTAAAACTGGGCGTGGTCAACTATATATGTATATATACGCGTTTTGATAGTGAGACTTGATATGTTACTATATATAACTAGACGCAGTTACTTTATATTTGAGCAAACATTAGACAAGGGGGAATTTGGCCACACAGGCCAAATTTATGATATCGAATTCCTTTGGAACTAAATGTCGTATAACAATGAAGGTCTTTCTACTGAAAAACTGGCACGGGCATTCGAAAACAGGGCGTGGCTTCACCCATATAAGCCAAATTTACGATACAGAATAGTTATAGAAGTAAAAGTCACAGAACATTGAAACTCAGAATGAAGATACCATTTGGTGATGTCCTTCTACTAGAAAAGGTGACATGCATTGGACAAGGGGGTTTATCTCCACCCATACAAACCAAATTTGTGACACAGAAAAGCTATGGAAGTAAAAGACAAAGCACATAGAAGTAAGAATGAAGTTACTATGAAATGAAAAATAAAAACAATTTACAATTGAGAACGCTGCTATAGACTCCAAAACTACTGAGCCGATTGAGCTCAAGTTTGCAGAGTACCGGAGGTGGGTAAAAAAAAAATTTTAAATCGGTCACGTAATTTATGAACCACCCCTATGTTTCGAGTACGAGATGGTATAGAAATAATAACGCTGAAGGCATTGCAACATTTTCCGGTACTTATAAGGTGCAGCAAAGCACACCAGGAAAAAGCTAGTTTATATCTAAAAAATAAAATTAAGTTCTTATTTTTTCAAAAATAAAAATCAAGATCAAAACCACAAAATTAATGTATGTACTTGAAATTTTGGGTGGGACTTTGGACTAAAGCTCTGCAATGTACCATCTAAGTACACTAGTTGTGTGTCTTTATTTTTTCTTATATCTACATTCTATTCTATGTTTTCATCTCGTCGTCTCCAAATTTTCTCGAAATACATTGTCCAATTCATATTTTCTGTCTGACTCTAAAATTACCAACTCTAAATTACCAAGCATCAATAATAAAAGTTTAAGAACATACGCAACAAACAGATATATTGGTAACGCGTTCTTACTTACAGACATTTTTTATTTTCTTCTATTATTAATTATCGCTATTTAAATTTGCACAGGTACCCAATATAAACATTTCCAATCACAGAAAGAATAGAGATCTAGAACCATTCTATACATACCACGCCTCCATATGGGAGTTACAAATGCAGTGACAAATCCTTTGATTTATTCAAATTGAAAAATAGTTAAAAATGATTATATGAATTTTAATACATACATTTTTCTCGAATATTATAAGTATTTTTTTATTTTCCATTTAGAAATTAAGTCATTTTAAAATTCTGAAAACTCTATTAGTTCGTTGGTTATTAAATCGAAGTTAACTTAGCAAAGACATAAACTAATATCTCTTATACGTATGAAGTTAAATTCGTGCCACTCTGCATCCGGACGAATTTAATTTCTTTTTAGTGCAAATTACGAATTAAACTTTGGGTATGAACTTAACTAACGAATCTACGAAATTAACTTCATTTGAAAGGAAATCACTTTGACATCGACTTGGAAACGCATTAAAGTTGAAAATTTATGAAAAATTAAAAAAATATTATTAAATAAGAGTTAACAGCTCTGCTTGCTGAAACAATAAATAAATAAGTATATCACTTGGTAGGTGATTGATTGACCTTTTCAACGAACAATAAATTAATATCATAGGAACAGGTTGGAAAATACTGCTGGAACACTGTCATGTCGATATGGAGGTAGGAAAAAAAAAGTGGGCGAATTGACTAATAATAATACCATTCAATAAATCAATACATCATTCAACATACAAATAAATTATGTCATTAGAATCAGAAATGAAATCATGATAATTTTTTAATAGATGATCCAATATTAATGTGCCAGAATAAGTTAAGACTAATAAAATAAGTTCATATTAAATATGCCACACTAAGGCAAAAAATAATACAATAAATTCATTATTGTTAGGGAATTCCTAAACAACACCCAAATTAACTGTACGATTAATTAAAATTTTTTTTGTGGATCTCTGATATGAATGCCCCTTACGGCAGCCAATTCTTATTTAAGGTTTTTCGACAATAAACAGAATCCGCGAATTTCATCTTGCAATATTCTAAGGGTGGCCAAATACATATTTATTCTAAAAGTTAATCAAATAGTGATGTTTAAAAAATTTAACTATTTTTAATAGCGCTCTTTTAAGTCATTTTATCAATACTCTAATTCAAAAATGACCCTCCTTAAATTTAAGGGTGATGTTTACTTTCGATGCAATTAAATGTTAATTTTTTTAAAGCACTTATATGTATATCAGTGCGAGGAATGTCTTTTTCAAATGGTTAAGATAAAAAAGGATGAAATATAAAAACTAGCTATTTTTTCTTTGTAATTTTAAAAACCGTATCAAGTCTATCATGTTTTATTAAAACATGTTCCAAATCAATTATAGTAACTCAACCCCATTATTGACCCCATTCATTGAATTATTGAAACGACAAAACCATTCACAAGTCAAGATTTACTTTTTTTATAAAAAGTTCAGTCCTGTTTTTATTTAATTGATTTACGAATTATTATTACAAACTTTATTTTGAAAATAAATAAATCCTTTAACATTAAATCAGTAAATACATATCAATGATGTCATCAAAATAGTAATGATCTAAATCAAAATTAAGATATCGTCACAGCTTATTTGATAGGGCGTTGTCTTGCAGTAAATATATTATGTTTATATAACTTACCAGTTAAGAAAACCTATTGCAGGCTAGTGATTATTCTTTATTGTCAAAATTTTAAAACCAGCGGTTCACAGATTTTTTAACACAGGAACACGATTTATCGAAGAATGAAAAATTCTGTATACATTTACAAAACCAAATAGAAAAACGAATATATAAAATATTGTTCTTTTTCTCAGCTCGTACAGCAATGCCAACTTTAAGATAATAAAATACTAATGTCAAACATTCACACAAAGTTGCACAGGGCAAGGTTGCACAAGTACGTACTTTTGTACCATTTTGGATACTTTTTTATTATTTAAATACGAAGTACTAATCTTTTCGTACTAGTACAATTTTATTTCCATCCTTCCCTTATGAATTTTGTTCTTGGTGTTGCCAAACATCTTTAGATTTACTTTCTTTATAGATATATGGCAGCACTCCAACAGCTATTACAAGATTGTTTACGTATGGGATGCAGAAAATACACAAGGAATACCATTTCAATGAGGAAAGTACGAGGAATACCAAATATAAAGGAATACGAAATATGGAACGTACTTGGTACCATCCAATTTATATGAAATTTTCATACAAATCTAATGGTACCAAGTACGTACTATTTCGTACTTCCTTTATATTTGGTATTCCTCATACTTTACTCTTTGAATCGTATTCGTTATAAGTTTGTTTACAAATAATATTAAAACAGAGTGAAAGAATAAAACAGTGTCGATCAAAATTAGCTCGAGAGCTAACAGCTTTTTCTGCAACGTATAGGTATATAAAATTTTGCGCTGCTAAAAAGCTTTCAGTCTGCAGCAAAGATAACAAGATGGGAAACTTAAAAAACATAACCTCAAAAAAAGTTTGCATGTATTAGTGCGATGAAAAATCAACCCTGAATTTTACTCTTGTTCTTCATCGGCCGCAAACTCTCGAAGAAGTCACTTTGCAACCCCTGAAAATAATGCATATTATCTATTTATTATGATATAAATATTTAAGTTTAGTTGCAATAAACTGTTTGCAACCAAAACTGATTACTAAGTCCCTTTATTTTAGTTCATACATGCGTTTAAAGTTTGCCAATTTCTTCAGTTGTTGTATTTGTTAACATTTTTGAAAAATTTTAATTTTACACAAACCCCCGCTATTCTACACAAACCCCCGCTATTCGAGGTGAAATTTAAAAAAGGAACGCTCTTGTTCTTCTTCTGCATTTTTCTGCTGAAACTTCGTTTACAAACAAGAAAAATAATGTATGAATTGAGTGTTTGAATATTTAAATATTTAAGTTATGTTACAGGAATCTGTTTAACACTCAAATAATTACATGCATTTTCTTATTTTAATCTTAATCGCCTAACAAAGTTTGCAAATTTTGCCACTTGTTGTATTTGTAAATAGCTTTTTATTTTCACCACGACCGTTTTGTCAAAGTTCTGTTATTTTTCATCCCATCAGAGTTGTCAACTATCATTGTTTTCTTTGAAAATTTGCTTGGTTGGAATAAATATTGCTTTGGTACGAACTAGCATTTGTTTTATCTATAAAATTTGTAAAACTGCTTTGATTATGTATTTGCGTAATATATTAAGTTTAAAGTAATTTCACATATTATTCCATTATTTGCCATAAATATTATTTTTCCATTTATATTTCTACGGCTCAGTCCTCAAACTAATACCTCCAATTTATATCATTACTTATCCTTTCTGAATTTGAAGGGAATATCTGTTAAATTTATGGAAATATTCCGGACACTTAATTTTGACTCATATAATAATAAGAAATTATGAGCAATAATAAATGTATCTTTGGGTAAATAATAAGAAAATATTTAATTACACATGCTTTTATTCTTTCAACCATGTTATTTCTTAAAATTCAGACTATGAATCAATTAAGTTTACCAGCTTATATATTTTGACTTCCGTAGACCCAATTTATTTCCTATGACCATCATTGCTCAGTTTGTTCGATTTTTGTGTCGGATTCGGTTGTGTTTTCTTTGAAAAATATTTCAAATAAAAAATTAAAATTAAAAAATAAAACTGAAAAATTTTTGAAAAATTTTATAAAATTTTTGAAAAAACACATTGAGAGCTTGGACAAGCTTTATAATGAGTCAGGAACAGTATGATGTCCTTTTAGAAAGGAACAGGTCCTTGGAAAGTGAAAACTTAATTTTGAAACAACAATTGAACAAAATAATTCTTCAAAATACTAATTTATCCAATGATATCGCAATTCTGACCGCGCGTTTAAGTGATCTTATTGATAATAGCACAAACTCGAAAAAACGTAAACTAAGAAATGCTAATAATAATAGTAAAAAACAAGACGGTGTCAAAGAAAATTTAAATATCGACATTTCATTAGATACTCAAAAACCTAACTTTTGATGAAGTTGCGTCTAATAGCAATAACAATGAAATCACTCATGGACTTCAATCAAACTATCCTGATGAAGAGAGCAGCGTCCTGATGAATGAAAATGACTTAGAAAATTCAATTTGGCAGAATGTTGTGTCCAAAAAACAGTATAAGCAAAGCAGAAAGCTTACAAAAAATATTTCTACTGATGTTGGAACAACTCCTATTCAATTAAATTAAATGAGCTCCGATGAATGTTCTTCTTTGATCAAGGCTCTTTTAACCAAATTTCATGGAAAAGGGTATATTTTCCAACAAATCAAATATGGAAATAATCCTAGAATTCTAACGGATAATGACAACATAAAAACTTCTATCATGGACTTTCTTGTTTCGCATGGATATGAGTTCAATTCATACAACAACAAATTAGAAAAGAAAAAGTCTTTTATATTGCGTGGATTTTGCTGCAACTCTGATGACGAAAACATTAATGCAATTGAAATCGCTTTAACTGCTGCTGGAATTTCTGAATTCGTCGTAACTCGGTTTTTAACTGGATATCAACGCTGCAATCCTAATAGATCGCACAACATTTTATATCGTATTGTAGTGGATAATGCCACTCAAGATGAAACATTGACAAATATCAGAACGATTGGTTATTTTGGTGTTAAAATCGAAAAAATGCGTGCTAGTAAGGTGGTTCAGTGTCACAACTGTCAAAGATTTAACCACACAGCAGGTCAATGTCATTATAAATACAGATGTGTACAGTGTGTTGAAAATCATCAAGCCCAGCAGTGTCCTCGTAAGTCAAACGCAAATTTTCCTTTAGGCTGTGTCAACTGCTATGATTCCAATTTGGAGTATGCTGGACATACATCGAATGATCTTAAAAATTGTTTTTTTTTTAAAAATAAAATTGATCCAGTAATTGTAAAAAGTACAAATGTAACAGTTAAAAATAACACTTCTAATGAATATTCTAGGTTTAAGACTAAATTTAACAATTTAAGTAGTACAAATGTTAATAAGAGTTATGCTTCAGTGGTCCGTAATTCTTCCCCTTCTTCTAATGTTCATACAGCACAGTTATTTGCAATGTTTTCTCAAATAGCTGAACCTCTTTCTAAAATATTTCAAATTGTTAATACTACCAAAAAATGAGTTTTAAAATTATCTCTCTCAACGTCAATTCTTTAATCAGAAATGAAAGAAGATTTTTACTTAAAAATTTTTTGGCTAATTTTTCTGCTGATGTATATCTTCTACAAGAAACTAAATTGGATGAAAATTATTCCTTTCAATATGATGGTTACAATTTTTTTAAGGTAGATAATAGAATCGGTTCTGGAGGAGTAGCAATACTTATAAGGAATCAGTTTAAAATCAGAAATTATAAAACTTTTAATAACGGTGGCATAGAAATAGTTTTTATTGATGTTCTTTTAGGAAATGATTGGATTACCATAGCATCTGTTAACGTTCACCCTGCAAATGTTGAATTTAACACTTTCTTAAAAATTTTCCAACTAAATACACATCTCATTTTTGGTGGTGATTTTAATTCAAGGCATTCTTCGTTTGGAGACATATCTAACAATATTCTAGGACAGCATCTCAAAGATATTGAAACTATTACAAATGTTATTATTTTATCTCCAAAATCTCCAACTTGTTTTCATTCTCCCTCTGGCTCATTCATTGATAAATTTATTTTTAACAGCGAATTTCCGTTTACGTTTTCAAATATTTCTAATCTTCCTTCATTTTCAGATCATAATGCGATACATATTTTAATAAGTGGTAATTTTTCAACAAATTTTATTTCTAATAATTTTTATATTAAAAAATAAACTATACAAAAAAAATTTATAGAAAATCATATTAATCAAATTAATATTCCTACTAATGACAATCTTTCGCATGAAGAGCTAGATCACATTTCAGAGAAATTTGGTAATATTCTTAGAAATGCTATTGATAAATTTGTACCGACTGAAGTTATAAGACCTAATGGTATTATTTTGTCGTATTCAACGATCAAAATTAAAAAATTGCATCATTCATTACAAAGAAAATTGTGTAGAAACTTGCAACGAGGCACAAATTTCTACTCAATTGCAAACATCAAAAGAGAAATTTCTTTGACACGTTCTATGCTTCTTAATGCTATTTCTTTTGATCTAAACAACTATTACAAAAATGTTTTGGTCAACACCAATACCACTAGAAAAGCTTTTTCTACCGTAAAGTTTTACACCGGCTATAAAAAAAGGTCTAAAGTTCCTAATGTTATTTTTGAAAATGGTGATAAAAATGTAGAATTCGTTGGAACTGAAAACATAGCCAATGCCTTTTGTAATCATTTTTCTATTAATCACAATTTGTCTACAAATTTAGATTCAGTAAAGTCTGATTCGGTTCAAGTTTTCAATAACTACATTTCAAATTCATTTCCTCTTATTCATTTCAATGGAACTATTACCCCCGACATCAAAGATGATCGCGAGCTAACGATCATTAATGAGAATCTTCCTGACGAACAAAAAAATCTTCTAACTTCAGTAACTGAAGTCTCTAATATAATTTTAAAAAAACATAACAAAAAGTCTTCTGGCATTGATGGTACTCCATTCTATCTAATAAAACATTTTTCGCCAAATATAATAATATTTTTGACTATTCTTTTTAATCATCTGATATCTTCATCTTATTTTCCTTCTTGTTGGAAATTAGCTCATATTACTCCAATACCTAAACCCAAAAAAGATATTTCTGTATTAACAAACTGGAGACCTATTTCTAATTTAAGCTGCATTTCTAAATTATTTGAGCGTATCTTAGCTCAAAGAATGTTTTTACATATTGAAAAGCTTGAAATATTTCAAAATCAGTTCGGTTTTCTACCTGGTTTATCAACTGACCATGCTCTTGGCAATCTTCAAATGAACATAGATCGCGGACTGAACGTTGGTGAGGCAACATCTTTTATTTCTTTAGATCTTAAAGCAGCATTTGATACCGTATGGCATGATGGCCTAATTTATAAACTTGGTAAACTTGGTTTTTCAATATTTCTAATTAAAGTTATCAAAAGTTTTTTATCAAATCGTTCTTTTACTGTTAGATTGGGTAATCACTGCTCTATTATTGCAAGTATGCCTTCTGGAACTCCTCAAGGCTCTGTTTGCTCTCCGATTTTATTTAATTTATTTCTCTATGATTTGCCATCCGATGAAAATGTTCAAACAATTCAGTATGCTGATGATACGTCTATTTTTCTTACTCACAATGATGCCGCAATCGCACAAAACAAAATTAATATTTACATTGCGAAATTAGTTTCATATTTTCAAAAATGGAAGTTAATATTAAATGAAAATAAGACGGAAATGATTCATTTTGTTGGTTCAGTTCAGGATACTACAAGTAAGCTGAGAAGAACTTGTAAAAACATGAAAATCTCAATTAACGGTCATAATATTGAATCTAAACATAATATAAGATTTCTTGGCCTATATATGCACAGAAATAATAAATTTATTCACCACGTTAAAACTATTGTTGTTAAAGCTAGAAAATCAAAATTTGCCCTAAATCGACTTATTCGTTCTAAATTAATTCAACCACATATCAAAGTAAATTTATATAATTCTTATATCAGGCCAGTTTTGACATACGCTTCATGTATTTGGCGCAAAATTCCAAATTTATCATCTCACCAAATGGAAATTTTAAGACTTTTTGAACGGGGCATTCTTCGAGGTGCTGCAAATTTTTACAGAAATATTGGTTCTTTTAAATATAAAAACAATAATATGCTGTATGAAAAAGCAAAATGTTCTAGGATAGATAATTTTATTGTTAAAAACAATATTAGGTTTTTTGAAAAATGTTTAAATAATAATAGTATGACTAAATATAATTCTTTACTTGATTTTGATTATTCTGGTAAATATTCTTGTCTTTCTGACATATTTCGTTCTTTCCGAAATGGTACTTTATTTACGGACCACAAGCTTCTTTTATTCCACCAAGCATATTCGAATAGTAATAATTTAGTTTATAATGTAAACCAAATGTAATTTCTGTATATATATATATCTATATCTATACTATTATATAAAAGGCGTCTCTCGAATTTTCATCGTTCAATCAAGGGGGTAAATGCTGAACCGATTTAAATAATTCTTTCACTATTCAATTGCTATAATAAGCGACCCTGCTACTGGGTACTACGTTTTTGGTAAATCTTTTTATTTAATTATTTAAGAATTCGTGCATTTTAATCCATGCTGCCATTGTATAAGCAGCACGAAATAACAGCAAACAATAGCTTAAGCTCTTTGTTGAGAGAGAGAGAGAGGTGAGATTCTACAACTCACCGCGCTGGTCTCTTGAGTGGACAGTTGCACTCAGTTAATTCCTGCTACAGTGTAGCCATAAGCCCAATATATCGTATTTATTTGCGTGCCACTCTTTTTATTTCAATATCTACTGAGTTAAATAATCCAATAAATATATTGAGATAAATTTTACAGCATCCTAATATATTAAAATGAATAGTGGTTTGTTCGGATGCTTAAAACTTGAAAACGACTGGACCAAATTAGATACTTCCTTCTGTGAATTTGTTCGTAATTGTTACGCGAAGGTTTTGGAAAAAATGCACGGAACATTGAACAAGGAGGCGGGGCACCTCCAATACAATCCAAATCTACGATAGCGAATAGCTTTGAAATTATAGGTCGCATAGCATCGGAATTCGGTGTTCTACCTCAATTTACAAGTGCCGTTCCACAGGAAAAATTTTATGGGTGTTGGACGTGGGGCGTGGCACTTTTTCAGCAGACCAAATTTTCGGTATATCTTTCAAGCTATAAGTCACACATCAATGAAACTTGGTAAGAGCGTACTATTTAGTCGCGTCCTTCGACTAGCAAAATTTAGCAAGCATTGGACAAGGGGGTGTGACACCGCCCATATAATTAAAAAATATGATATCGAATAGCTTTGGAAATACATGTCGCATAACAATAAAACTCAGAATGGAATTACTATTAGGTGATGTCCTTCTATGTTCTACAAAACTGAGACGGACTTTGGAAAAGAGGGTGTCGTTCCGCCCATACAAGCTAAATTTGTGATATAGAATATCTTTGGATATAAATGTTGCACAACAATGTTACTCAGTATGGAGTTGCAACTTGGTGATATCCTTCTACTGAAAAACTGGGACAGACAGGTCTTTCCATGTATAGTGGTTTGCATGTACGTTGAGTGTTTAACGTTATCTTTTTTGGGCCATCTTGAACATCAGAGGGCGCTGTAGTACAACATTTTTTGCAAAACCACCTTAAACTCCCAAAACGTTCATGCGGTTAGAATGAAAATTGATATATAGTGGTTTTTGTGTACGTTGAGTGTTTTTCTGCTATCTTTTTTGACGCATCTTGAACACCAGAGGGCGCTGTAGTATAACTATTTTTACAAAACCACCTCAAACTCCTGAACCGCTCATGCGATTAGAATGAAAATTGGTATATAGTGGTTTTCAGGTAGGGTGAGTTTTTTTTTATCTCCTTTGATCCACCTTGGACACCAGATGACGCTGTAGTATTACCGCCATGTAAAACTGGCTAAATAGAATTTTTTGTAATTTTTGTAGGTAATTTTTTTTTATTTTTATATATTATTCAAACTTGACTTATACATTGCGTTTCTTAATAAATAAAGTATATAACCAGAAAATTTGGTAGCGCTATATAGAAAAATGGCTTTGCAACAGTCAAAAATGCATAAAAGTGGAAACATTTAGCCAGTTTTGCTCGCCACTGTAGTTGCTGGGTGCAGCAACGCGCGCCGGGAAAAAGCTAGTTTATATATAAATAAGTTTTTTTTATCCTATTCTCTTTAAAAGTATTTGTTTTTTTTCTAATCAGTTGAGGTTTTTGTAATTTTTCCTTTGCAAATGTTTATACTTTTTATCACTAGTTTTATAATGTTCAATTAGATTAAGTTTTTTGAAAAAAGCGTTTTCTGTGCTTACGAAACAATATAAATGACAATGTAACATTTTATCATTTTGTTCAATAAATGATTAAGATTTTAAAAAAAAAAAAAAAAAAATGACCATCATTGCAGATTTATAAGAGAAATTTAGGCGTAGCTATCCTAAAAACGAAATACAAATTAAAAACCTAATAAAAGGAAAAATTAAAAGCTATCCTAAAGAAGATAAATTGGCAACACTACTTCTAACAGTCGAATGGAAAAAAAAACATTTCATTCATAAATTCACCCAGCTGATATTATTAACCTTTACGTTACATGCACAAATTTTTTGCTTTTCCTTAGGAAATAATGTGGTTTTTTTATGTATAAAATCTTATTGAACATGAAGCTAAAGCACAAAAATAAATATTTTTAGCTTATATAAGAATATTTAGAGAACTTTAGATATTTTTGTTTTCGTTATAAAGCCAATCAATAACAAACGTGTTGGAAGGGTTAAGGAACATAACCCGAAACTGACATATTCACCTCACTATTTGTGGTGAAATGGTTTCTCTTGTATGTGTGTTTACTTTTTGCAATTTTTAGATTCCCCACAGAAGTTTCCCATCTTGTTATCCTTGGTCTGCAGGCAGACTCCAAGCAGAAAGGGTCACGTCACTTTGTTCGCTTAATTTGATTATAATTACGCAATTTTTGTACACCGAAAAGAAAACATTAAGAAGCAAAGCACAGTTCAGTTAACTATGATTCTTCGGAAACGCAACACTTTGTAATGTAAGCGATGATTTTATGCAATTTTATATTTATTTTGTTTTTAGTTAATACCGAAAAATGTTGCTATTTACGTATGTATATTTAATATATGTAAATAATTCAGCACACTTTTGCTGTTTTCAATTAAGAAATAGCTGTCAGCAAAAAAGAACTTGTAAATGCAAAATAAAAAAAATTGGGATGAAAAATAAGGTTAGTGCAATTCATAAATTTAATGTTTGCCTAAATACAAGGTTTTTACTCTTTCCAAATTTTCTTTTAGATGAAAGTGTTTACTTGCTTGCCGCAAAGGACTTAAAAATAAAATTGAATATTTTTTCAATTCGAAGAATAAGATCGCCTCTTCACCAACATACTTGTTTCAGCATTTGTAGACCTATAATTAGTCAATTCAAATTCTGATAAACTGAATCATATTGTCGCCTATAATTGAAAAAGTCATAACTACAAAAAAAATCGAATTATTGACTTTTCAAAATAAATTTAATTAAAGAAACCTGTCTTACTGAATTCTATACTAATATCACGGTGAGACCGCCAAAAAGTTTCAGCCAAAATTCTTAAAAATTCCGAGAGAGGGACATCTTGTGATTATATCGCGACTAGTCCGACCTCTCAGTTCCATCACAATTTATTTTTAAAAATTCTCAAAGTTAAAAAGTAGGAATTCTAGTATTCCGACTTTTAACAATTTTTTACATATGCTTAGGTTGTGAGAATTTATAAACAAAATGCACTTTTGTTCAATAGAATTAAACGTTAAATTTAACAGTGCCAAAAGATTTTTGAAAAAAATATATAAATTGGGTTTATCGCAATGGAGAAGTCAATTTTTCAAAAATTTTGTACAAATGTTAGTTCTTCTTTATTTTTTTTAAAAATGGTAACAAACAAAAATCCTTAGTTTTTTTACAGGAATTATTAAAACTACTAAGTACCTTTCAAAAAAGTCTAAGATAACTCAAATCAGTTGAAAATTGGAAAAATGGCAGAAGTTTTAAGGTGTTTTTTAAATCGACAATCATCGATTTTTCTGATATACGTTCACAGCGTTCTAACTGCTGCCATTTAACCAAATGATAACGGATTTGGCTCATATATGGATTGTTAGAATGCACAAGCTAAATGCCACATTTTGCAATTCTAGTTTTTGTAGAAAATAAAAACGGCGATATCTTATGACTGCGAATAATAAAAGTTTTATTAATTTTTTGGGATTAAGGTTCAAATTTTGATTGAATGTATGTTTGTGCCTTTATTGTTAATTGTATTTATATAGGTGCTCTTCACAACACCTCATCCAGTGCCAAAAAAAAAACACAAATTAGCAATAAAAGATTGCAAATTTTTATTTTTGTGCCGGTCCACCATTGTTTTTGTCGTTTGATGGAAGCGCTCGCCTTGTTCAACAGACTTGGTTGGAATTGGCCGTTCGAATACATCTATATGATGGTGCAGAAAGAGTACTTTAAGCGACATTCGAACATTGAGCTGGTTAAACGCATCAGTGACAAAACTTGGTGCTGTGTTTTCTTCTGGAACTGGATGTGGCATTGGCAATTCCTCAGAATGTGGTATGGGAAGAAATACGAACATAGTGTCTAGATACACGTGTGATTTCTGCATTTTTCGATTGAATTTCAATACTTTTTTGTTGACACAACAGTAGCAGAACTTTTAACATGACGATGAACAGATTTCCAATCACAGGTATTCCGAATGGCATTACTTTCTTGAAGCCTTTTATTAAAGCCAACATAATGAATTGCAAGGAACATAAAAAATTGGGTGCCCAAAAAACATTTTTTTGCATATCAAGGACAAAATAACTTTTATAAGCGTTTTGAACTTGAAATCGCTTGACGATATGATTTTAGTGTATTAGATATTAGACACACACGTAACAAAGAGTGTTTATTTTATCGCACATCATGTATAAAAAAGTCTGAAAAGTACAACAGATGGTAAACCCATTGCATCAGTAGAAAGTCTGAACACACTTTTCACTTTTTTGATCTGCTCAAAGTACACAATATTTTACTTACCGCAGGATATAACAACAGCAAGGAGCTCTAATAAAATTTCTTTCGGAAACAATTTGGAAAATATGCAATGCACTTTTCACTATTCAAATTACACAATTCCAAATTAAGTAGCACAAATAAGAAGTTTTTCAATCGTAAAGACACTCAGATTATCTCACAACAATCTTGTGATATCTTGTTTGATATCGCCTTTTTTTTATTTTCTACAAAAACTAGAATCGCAAAATGTGAAATTTGGCTTGTGCATTCTAACAAGCCATATATGAGCCAAATCCGTTATCATTTGGATAAATGGCAGCAGTTTGAACGCTGTGAACGTATATCAGATAAATCGATGATTGTCGATTTAAAAAACACCTTAAAACTTCTGCCATTTTTCCAATTTTCAACTGATTTGAGTTATCTTAGACTTTTTTGAAAGGTACTTAGTAGTTTTAATAATTCCTGTAAAAAAACTAAGGATTTTTGTTTGTTACCATTTTAAAAAAAAATAAAGAAGAACTAACATTTGTACAAAATTTTTGAAAAATTGACTTCTCCATTGCGATAAACCCAATTTATATATTTTTTTCAAAAATCTTTTGGCACTGTTAAATTTAACGTTTAATTCTATTGAACAAAAGTGCATTTTGTTTATAAATTCTCACAACCTAAGCATATGTACAAAATTGTTAAAAGTCGGAATACTAGAATTCCTACTTTTTAACTTTGAAAATTTTTAAAAAAAATTGTGATGGAACTGAGAGGTCGGACTAGTCGCTATATAATCACAAGATGTCCCTCTCTCGGAATTTTTAAGAATTTAGGCTGAAACTTTTTTAAAGGTCGAATCGGTCACACAGTGTATTTATTGATTAGCTTGTTAATCAACAAAATGCATAAGAAGGAGTGGTTGTTCAATCTGAAATATGTGTCTTTTTATAAAGTTTTCGTCTTTTCCTAAGAAAATATAAAAAAATGTTGCTGCGGCTTTTTGGATTTTGGGTGATGATATCTTCATATATAAATCATGTCTATCTAACAAATCTTCACTGTGATTTTAGATTTCATTCAGACCAGTTGATTTTCGTTTACTTTGCTCCGCATTAAGATTATTTTAAAAAAATTGATTTTAGAACTGTGAAAAAATGTTTTTAGAAAGGTGTGTAAAAGATTATTTTTTTATAAAAAATAGTTTAAGCGAAGCTCAGTGCTTAGTATGCTTTAAGGTGTTGGCTCAGGTGAAAATATCCAATATCAAGAGGCATTACATTACACAACATGCTGAATTCCATAATGTAGTGGGAGGGGAGAGACAGGAAATACTTATTGACTTAAAACGTATGTTTTTTGAAAAATTCAATGAATTTAACACCAATAAGAAGAAAAACGCAGTAATAAGTCAGTCGGTAACCGATATAAATTTTGTCCAATTAAAAGCTTCTTATGTTATAAGTCTTGCTTTAGGGAAGAGGTGCAGGCCATTCGAAGATGGAATATTCTTTAAAGACTTAGCCAAAGAAGTTTTTGAGTGTTTTGGTGAAAAAGGTAGAGAGTTTAAAGACATTTTTGAAAGCCTAGCTTTATCGAGGTCAACAATCACTCGTCGGACTGAAACTTTGAGCGAATACTTATTTTCAAAAACTCAAAAAAGAATGCGTGATTGCAAGTACTTTTCTATTTGCTTAGACGAGAGCACTGACGTTAATGATTGTTGTCAACTATTAATTTGTGTAAAAACTGTGAATGAAAATTTTCATTGCTCAGAAGAAATGCTAATAAATAGTTGAGTCTATGCATGGAAACGTGAAGGGCAAAACAATTTATGATGTTTTAAATAGTAAAATCTTTTCATTTGCAGACATAAATAAATTATCTTCGGTTTGTACCGATGGAGCTCACGTTATGACGGGGAAAAAAGAAGGGCTTATAGGTTATTTATTAAAGAACCAAATTGATGTACCCGTATTTCACTGTATAATACATCAACAAGCTTTGTTTGCCAAATCATTAAATTTATTGGAAACAATGAAAATATCCATTAAAATTATCAATAAAATTCGAGGTGGTCACAACTCTTTAAATCATAGAAAATTCAAAACATTTTTGGAAGAACTGGAGGCCGATTATGGTGATTTGCTACTTTTTACTGAAGTACGATGGTTGAGTCGAGGAAATAGCCTCAAAAGATTATTTCATCTGCGTTTTGAAGTTTTGTCATTTTTTGAGCTTAACCCCTCTCCTGGCTCGGATTTATTAGTTAACTCTTTAAAAGATCCTATTTTTAACTTGGACTTGGCATTTTTAACGGACATATCTGAATTTATCAATAAATTAAATCTAGTATTACAAGGGAAGCAAAAAATGATCTTTGATTTGGTTTCAGCCGTTGTAGAATTCCAACGACAGCTTACTATTTTATCTACTAAATTTAAAAACGGCAACCTAGAAAATTTAACAACAACTGCAGAGGCTTACACTGCGTGTTGTAATGAAGTCAGCATGAACCGTTTTTTTGAAGTCTTTGATACATTAGAAACCAACTGTTCTAAAAGATTTCAAGATTTCCAAAAAATATCTGATTTAATTGAGCTACATAACAATCCTCTAAAATGCAATATAGAAAAACAAAGCCCATCGATCCAAAGCGAGTTAAAAATTTTGCAAGAAGATTTAATGTTACCTATTGCAGACGGATGTGAATTTTGGAAAAATGTTGATGAGTCCCTTTATCCAACAATAAAAAATGCTATATATAAACTTTATTCGATGTTTGGAACAACATATATTTGCGAAAGCTCTTTTTCATTGATGAAAATAATAAAAAACAAACACCGAAATCGCTTATCGGACAATCATCTGCAAGATTTGATGCGCATAAAAATTTCCAATGACGATGTAGATTTTGACGAAATAATCATGATTTTAATAATAAAAATAATAATACCAAAAACAATAATAATAACAACACTAATAAACATATTTGGCGGCCGTGGATATAAAAAATCAACAACAATTGGTTGATTTGTTATCATGTCAAAAGTATGTCAGAAAATTTCAGGAAAAAACTTTTCAAAATCAGTTTGAAATCGGGTTTTTTCATATCGTTTTCATGTTATTTGACCCCGTCTTAATTTTAATATTTTTTCCAGAAATATTAACATTATAAGAAGCAAACAAGGGCACTGCACATATTCAAAGTATTCAAAATATACCCATACGATATATATTCATATATAATAATAAAAAATCCAAAAACAATATAATATGAAATATATTATAAGCAAATAATCTATTACAAATAATTTCATAGTTTTTCGATTTGCGTCGATTTAATTCTATTTATGAACATAAAGCTTTCGGAAAGCTTTCAAATTGCTTTAACATTAGATTTCTTTCAGTGAGAAGCTTTAAGTGTTACACACACATCCAATCAAGTTTAGTTGTGTGCGTTTGAGCATCACTGGAATAAAATGATGTTGCCATGCAATTTTAATTAAATAATAAGAATTTCTCATACGATGCAACATTTTTTTGCAATTAGTAAACGTTGTTATTTGAAAGCTTTAATTGTGGAAAGTTAATTAAATGCAAAAGCAAATAAATCTAAATAAAGTAAATGTTGAAAACATTAAAATATATAATATTTGTTTTTGCCACAGTCAAATTAAATAAAAATCAAGGAAAATTGTATATCAAGCTGGCAGTCAAATTCGAAAGTGTGTAAGTGAAAAAGTGTAAGTGTATTGCAACTTGAAAGGCAAAACTTGACCACGTTACCCCTGTGTAACTCAGTTTATGGGGGAATTGAGACGGATCACTTTGCTTTTCTCTTTGTCACTGGATGTGACCGTTGAAATATATCTTGCCAAACATATTTTTTACTGACAGGTAAATGCAATCATGGACTTTAACTACATTATTGAATACATATTAGAATATTTAAAATATAAATAAATAAAATATATTAATACTTTATAACAACACAAAGTTTTTATTTCACTGAATATGCATGGTAAAAATGTCAATCCATATAGTTACATAATAATATACGATTACATAATATAAATACATTAATTTTTTTTTTCTAAAGTCATACCTTGTTAGAAAACCGTTACTTTTTTATAAATGTGGCACCACGTTTTATTTTTTAATACAGTTTTTTATTTTTGGTGGCAACATTTATTATTTCAATAGTACTTTTTTATTTTTCTCCGATGCAACCTTGGCACAGGGACTTACTTTCATACCATTTTGAATACGTTTTTTTATTTATACAAAGCAACAAAGCTTTTGTATTAAAACAATTTTATTTCATCCCTTTCTCATATCATATTAGGGGTATTCACGATCCAGAGCTCTTCATAGAGCTTTTGTGCAAAAGAACAAAAAAGCGCAACAAACTGTGAACACACCCCATACACAGCCCTAGCAAATGAAGTTCAGTTCAGTCAGCTTTGAAAGTTAGTGATGTGAAATTATTTATTTGTTTATTTGTTTATCCAAACATGGCAATTTTTACTTATACTAACAGGTTTTTTTTTGTTTTTTTCTTCTCCTTTCCTTGTTTTTGTAATTAAGGTGTTTTATGATCCGCCCACGTCACTGACATTTTATTTTCTAACATGTCAAAAAGAGAGAGACGAAAAGCAACAAATTGTTCTTACAAACTATAAAGACAAGAGAGGGAGAGATGGAAGTTAAGTGGGAAACAGATATTTGGAGAGGGTACACTTAAATGTGGATTTGGACATGGATGGCGAATAACAGTCGCTGATATTATTGAATATCCTACAGCATCTTTTTATGGGTTCATTATATGCATAAACAGTGTAGTGCTGGTATTCGTTTAACAGTCTTGTATGCCTAGTTAGTCTTCCAGGAATTTTAAATGTAATCGTGCTCGAGATATATTCAATGCTGATAACTCCAGTTATAACATCAAATGTGAAGCATGAACTTAGGCCCCTATTAGGTACGACAACTCAACTTAAGTCGACATGACTTAAGACACCTCAACTCAACTTTTTTGCCATATTACATATAACATACATTTTCAGTTGAGCTGTGGTGTAAAATGGCTTTTTCTATTGGAGCATGATTACACCGAAATTTTGACACTTTCATTGAAATGAAGCATTAATTTCAATTTTTGTTTATATGTATTTTATTCACAAGTATCCAAGCAAGAAAATAGCGGAGCGGTAAGACATTTGGCTGTAATGCCAGCAGTCCGAGTTCAAACCTCGCATGTGACAAAGAACACAATTTTCTTGCCATGTTTTTGTGTATTTTTTTTTTAACACAGCTCCTTGGACTAACACATAAAAGAGCTTTTTTAACTATTTGTTGAAGCGCTTTTTAAACGATTTTTTAAGCTGCATTTAAGAAGCGCTTCCATCCTAGGATATCCATATAAATTTTAATATGAATTTGGTTTACTTAAAATGCGCTCCAGGTGTGTGAAACGCTATGGCACCCAGCGGTAATCGAAGCGCTTCATTAGCACTAAACAAGCGCTTCTGCCATGTCTTACCGCTCTGCTATTTCCTTGCTTGATTACTTGTGAACAAAATGTAAACAAAAATATGAGCTCCACAATTCTGAACTCTGAAAAAAGCATCCTCAAAATAAACGCATAAAATGCGCTATTTCTAGGAGCGCTTTTTATTTTCCCGCTGGGTAATAATATAATATATACACGATATAGATAATAATTATCCATTTTCACTCAATTAACAAAAAACAATAAACAAATAAAAAGTTCGTATGAAAAAGACGTTATACAACTAGCTCAAGGCAGATGTAAGTTTTGGACAGTCTTTACACTCGACACGGAGTTGCATTGTTAAACCTAATACCACAAAAAATACATACACATCTCTGAAATACATACTTGTCAGACGACAGACACGTATGTACCTCAAATGTGTAGCAGAGATAAAGAGATGGGAAACTTCGATGTGAAAGGGATAGCACTATGCCTGCTTTATGTCAAATTGAAGTCAATACTAACACAATATTATAGTTGTGGTCGTACATTTTGTTGAGAAACTCACCCAGTTTGGGTGCTAGTTTGAGTTATTCAGCTGGTTTGGGTTCTCACCACTGTGTAAAATTTCACTGAGCTTAGACAAACTTACCACGGACTAAACATAAACAAATTAAGGGGTAACTCACACTTGTAACTCTGAACTTCATCGATTTTTTTGTTCTTGCATATTTTTTAAGTATAACTATCTACGAAGTAATACGTCTCCAAAAAGGTCCGTATGCCTCGTATTTCTGGCATTCATATAATGTTTGGAACTTTCAGAAATGAATTTTCGATGCCTCTTATTGTTTAAATTTGTCAGTTTAGCTCGAAGGTTCGACAACTCGATTGCAGTAACAGAGAGGTGCACGACGAGAGAAAAATGAAAAGCAACAGGAAATTTATAAGAATCATCGTCGGTGGAAGAGCTACCATATGGGTCCTGAATAGATGGCTGCATTTATTTTATTGTTTATTGTTATTGTTTTTAAGTTGAAACTTAAATCGTAATTTCTCGAAATGTAATTTTTTAATCGGTGACAAAAATTACTCGAAAATTCTGAACCTATCTTTTTAAAAGTTTGCAGATTCATTCGATAAAAAACGTCCATTTTATAGCCAAAAACAACAGTATTTTTAGTGAAAATTTAACCATTAACTATACTTTGCATACTTTTTAAATGAATCGATCAGATACTAGTTTATGTTGTTATTTAACTAAATCAAAAATAAAAACACAATTTTTTAAAGTCATTTTTAACAAGACCATACAATATTTTTCAATAAAAAATATAACTGAAAGTGTTCAATGTATGTATTTTTAGATGATATAACGATCGTTTAAAAAATTTTAGTAGTTTTCGCATTCATGAAAAAACCCTATTTTTTGTACTGCAAGTTTGGGTAGCGCCTTAAGTAAATAAAGTCAGCTGCTGGTTCAAATTTACGCTGGTTGTTGTATAATCTGTGAAGAAACTCAACATGCATTGAAGGTTCGTGTACGGTATAAGGATCAGAGTTGCTTTTTTAATTTTCAAGGCATTTTCATTGGCAATATTAAGTTAATATGTTATCAGTTGAGAGATTTTGCATGCATAAATTAAGTTTCAGCCTCTTTTATATTCATTTTATGTCCATATTCAATGCCTATTTATTTAAGCTTCGAAAATAAAACAATATTATTGCTAACTTAAAGCAGCTGTTAGTCGATACAACAACAGTTGACAATCTTGAGGTGAACTCATATACACAATACGTGAGTGCATAAAAAATGAGAAGAACAAGCACGATTTTGGCGCAAAATCAACAAAAATGACAGCAGAATCGAAGTTTCCCATCTCTTTATCTCTGATGTGTAGTAGACAATACAAATTTACAAAATACACACTCAACTTAAGTTGAGTTGTCGTACCTAACCGAGCGTTTCCACCGCCCGAACGAACGAAGAAATCATCGCGAACAAATCGTCGCGATGAATTCTTCGTTCGGTCCAACTGTTTCCACCGCACGAACACAAGTTGCGAACATTGGTAAGTCGCCATCTTGTTCGTTCGTGCAGTGGAAACACTTAAATTCAATGCTTGCGAGCATCAGCGTTGATCAATATTTGTTTATGCAAACGTACTAAATTTGATTAATTTTTACTACTTTTATGCCTTTTAATTTAGGTTTTATGTAAGTATTTTTGTAAAGAATTTATTATATAAAGAATATTTTACAAATAATTTGCTTATATAAAGTGCTAATAAAATAAGAAAGCAAAAGAAAATTCTTTTGCGTTAAATTTTCAATATATTTTCTTTCTTTTTTGTTTTTCCTACGTTATTAACTACAATTTCAACAAATCTACTACCTATGCGCAAATAAGCAGTGGATTCGCCCAAAAAGATCGAGCGTCGGCCGATTAGAGCGAACGAAGAAATCTTCGTTCGTTCGTGCTGGAAAAGTGTTTACACTGCGCGAATAGCGCTCGCGAGCATTTTGTAAAAACCAATGTTCCGAACCTTGGTTCGGACCAAACTGTTTACACCGCCTGAACGAACGAAGAAATCTTCGTTCGTTCGGGCGGTGGAAACGCTCGGTAATAGGGGCCTTAGTAAGATTCTCCGTGATGATAGAGGCATCAGATTTAAAAGGCCTAGTCTGTGTTCGTACGGAGTCAGGTTACTAAAGTCGCGAGGGTCATAAGATTCTCTCAGAGCAAAAAGCAGAAATTGTTTTTGGATATATTCGAATCTAGCGCTATGTGACTTAAAGGCAGGATTCCAGATTACGCAGGCATATTCAAGTATTGGGCGCACTAATGTGCTATAAAGGGTCTTAGTTACCCAGACATTCTTGAATTCTTTTGCACGCCTTTTTATGAATCCGAGTTGCTTACTAGCTCTAGATAAAGTTTTGTCGTAATGAAGATTAAAGCGTAGCTTGTTGTCCAGAATTACGCCAAGATCTATGATATGATTTACTCTTTTAAGTTCAATGCTATTCAGAAAGTAGCGGTTATTCTCTACTAGAATCTTTCGGGAAAAACTTATAACGTTACATTTGCTTACATTGAGATAGAGCCTGTTAAATTACACCATTGTTCCAAAGCATATAGTTTCGACTGTAAGAAACTGGCATCTACTTCCGACTTAATGACGTGGTACATTTTAAGATCATCTGCGTACATAAGATGTGAGATGCCACTTAATACTTCAGACAAGTCAGACCGAGATGACTGCCTTGAGGAACACCAGATGAGACAGATATTTTCTTAGACAATATACCTTGGAACTTAACATACTGGGACCTTTCGTGTAGGTAAGATTTGAGCCAATTAAGTACAGAACCGGAAATACCAAACTTCTGTAATTTTAGAAATAAGATGTCATGATCAACACGATCAAAGGCTTTACTGAAGTCAGTATATACCGCGTCGATCTGATGTCCTTTTTCCATTTCAGTAAGCACATATGAGACTAAAATTGCAAGATTTGTTGTGGTTGATCTACCCTTACGAAAACCATGCTATGGTTCGTTTAGTAATGGATTCACTAGACCTGTAAGCTTTTCACATATGAGTTTTTCAAAAAGTTTTGGCAAAACCTGACAATATTGCAATGGCCCTTTAATTTTCGACAGATCTTTTATCACCTTTTTTATGAATGGGTGTGAGATGGGAAGATTTCCAGTACGATGGAAAGGTACCTAGGGCCAAAGATTTATTAAAGATGATATGAAGTGGCCTGATAAATTTATCTGCGCATTGAACTAATAAGCAAGCAGGTATTTGGTCGGGGCCAGGAGACTTGTTTGGATCAAGATTAATGATGGCCTTATATATTTCCTCCTGAGTTAAGCTGAGGTTATAAATTAAGGGTGACATGTTTGGAGAGAGAGATGGTGATATAGTCTGATTTAAAGGCACACAAAATACTTCTTTAAAATGATCACCGAAGAGGTTACAGATCATTTGTGGGTTGGAAGAAACCTCGTTACCTTTAAACATAGACGTAGGGTAACCACATGATTTACGTTTAATATTAACGAAATCGAAGAATTTTTTAGGGTCTTTAATAATATTCTCACCAATTAAATTTGTGTAAGATTCATACGCTTCATTTGAATTGATAGAGAATTCTTTAGACAGTTCTTCATATTTGGTTTTTTGTTCGTCACTAACGTTGTGGGAGTTTCTAATGATTTTGTGAAGCTTATTTCTTTGATTTCTTAGATACCTAAGATTTATATCTAGCCAAGGCTCTGAAAGTTTGTCTCTTTTCTTAATTTTTGGGACGTGCCTATCAATTATATTAAGAATACGCTGGTAAAAGAGCAACACAGCACTATTCAAATCCATAGCCGCAAGTTCATTCCCGTTCCAAGTGCTCATATCAATTACTATACTTGTGTAATCCGCGTTACGAAAATCGTAAACAATTGAGTTGTTGAACGAAAGGGAATATGTTATATTAGTGGTGGACAACTCAACTGTTATAGCTGTGTGGTGAAGTGTATTAGAGAAAATATGTTCGGCATTAGAAGCTTGACCAACTTTGACTTCATCATAGGAGTTTGTGAAGACTAAATCTAACCAATTGCCATTCTGATTTGGGCGTGGTGCAACTTGCTGCAGATCATTATTATTGAGCGTACTAAATAAAGTGAAATCTATCGAATTTAAGAGGTTAACTGGTAGAAGGCAGTTGTCATTATCATCAATTTCAAAGGAGACATTTGGACGATTAAAGTCACCAAATATTATAACCTTATCTTCTTCATTCAAGGTCATCATTAACGATGAAATAGATTCACCTAATACGTTGTACGCGTTTTCTGTTGCACCTGGAGGAATGTAACCGACACAAATGTAGATGTAGAGATTTTTTCGTAAGCACATCCTGATTATTAGGTGTTCGAAAAATTGGCAGGAGGTGGTTTCGACAAGTTCAGAAGGAAGGGAGTTTCTAGTTGCGATTAAAACGCCACCTCCACGAGAAAGGCCAGTTTTTAAATAATCCCGATCATTTCTGTAAAGTGTCCAACCACTGTCCAAGATTTCCTCATTCTTAAAAGTGTCATTTAACCATGTTTCAGTGAAAACTAATACATTGAAGTTGGTAGATTTTCCTTCTATGTACAGTTTATTTAGTTTCCCTCGCATCCCACCACAGTTGTGATAGAATATGTTTAAACTGGGTATAAGACAGTGTGGATATAAGTTAGGGACAGTAGTAATTTTTAAAGTTTGAACGCGATCTTTGCAGATGCCAGAGATACTTTGAACAAGTGTGCGAGGCAAACGCAGTGAGATCATTTTCCACATCTCTTGGCGAGATATTAAGACTTTCGTGAAAATTTACAAACATTTTTTTCAACTCAAGTGGGTCCGTCGGAAGACCTTGTTGCTGAATTGATGCCATTGCGCTTGTTTTTGTTGTTCCCTCAATGCAAACCGATTCTGATTTGTTGTGCAGATATGCTAGGTACAAGCGCACATTATCAAACAATCGAAGGTCTCTAAGACGAGACATAATAAAGCGGCCTTCACTACTAACATCAGCTAGATTTTTAGTTAACTTTGCCGTTGGTGGGAGAAGAGGATCAAGAAAGACTAGTGATGCATTAGTGGAGGGTTGGCTAGAAGGTACTTGAGCTGTCGTAAGATTAGCGAGTGGACTTGGGGTGGGAGTTGTTATAGTGGATGGTTGTTCTATATGTGTAGGATTTGATGAGGATGGGGAAGGATTTAAAATATGGGAGCTAATGAAATTGGGGTAGTTTATCGTAGGCGCAGACATTTTTTTAGTAGCGTTAGTGCTTGAGGGAGGATTAGTTTTCGGTGAAAGGTTAAAAGAAACTCTTTTCTGTTTAGAATTTTTGGGCTTAGATGGATGTTGGGAACCATTAGTGTAATAAAAGGAAGAAGAAGTTAAAGGCTGTTTTGAAAGAGAAGAGAAATTATTGAAGATGTTTGTTTTGCAAGTCCAATTAGAATCTGGCAAAGACTTTTTAGATACATTAATTCTATCATTGCTATTACGCATATTTCTTATTTTACTTGATTTATGATTAGGATTGGAATAAGGAATAGAATTAGAAATAGAATTAGCATTATACTCAGGCTTACTTTTAATTTTTCTTATGTTGTGATTAGAATTAGAATTAGAATTAGAACTTAAATTAGAATTTGAGCTAAAATTGGAATTATATTGAAATGTAGTTTTTTTGCTGTTGGTGCTTGGTATTTTCGACTTCCTTCTATTATTATCTATCCATTTGGCAATAACCCAATTCCCATATTTCGCACTCCCACCAGAGCCATTCAGGAACATCCACGCGTACTGAGTTGGAATGTTCAGTTTGAAGCTGCAAAATTTTGTAGCTCTGCTAGACATCTTTATACAGTTTGAGATTGAGATGCCGAATTTCTTCCGAAAATAGTTACGCATCCAAGATACACTTGTTTTCACAGATGTGCCCTTAATAAACAAAGCCGTTTTTTGAGTTTCGTTCGCACTCTCCAGCTTTTTGATCCTACTGTCCCATTCGGATGTTGTCCATGATGTTCCAAACTGGTGGATCAATTTTCGGGGTGCAGCGACAGGATTAATTGCTGCAGGCTCTTTTGATTTTCCAGTGGGAGAGGTCGGTGGTGGTAGAAATGGAGTCCAGAACAATAGAAGCTATATTGTAAGATTCTGACGGTGAGCGTGATGAGGCTTCAACAATTTCTTCAAATACTGAAGATGAGTTCTGATTAAAGATTGAGGATGAATTTTGTTGACGTCCTGTTAACTCTGGGAAGTTTTGAATTCTGTTGGGTGCAGAACTAATGACATCCGATATTTCTGCAAAGGTTGCCCGAAATATGCCTAGATCGTCACTGAGTTCGTCTAATTTATCAAATAGCACAGTCATCATTGGATCTGGCTGCTGGGGTGAAGACGCGGGCTTATTTGAAGAGGATTGAAGCATTATGTCGAGGTCACTTCTTAGGTACGAGAGGTTTTCTTTGATAATGTTTATCGACTCATCATTGTTATTTTTTTCATAATTTGTATTAATTAATTTTTTTATATCCGTGATTGCGCTTGCAAACGTGCTTGCGTTGATATTGTTTTCGGAATTTAAGTCCGTCACTTTTTCGCAAGCTTTTGAAATTTTATTTAGTTTTGCCTCTAAGTTTGTTTTCCCTATCTCAAAAGCGCTGCTGAGGTCTTCCGCGATTTTTATGGTTTCATCAAATTTTAATTGATTTTCGATAATTTTTTTATGGCACAGTTTATTTTCCGACCTAAGCGAGTTTATAGAATTACTGAGGCACTTTACCGAGAGAAGGACATGCGAGAGGGAAATGTCTTTGCATTCATCGCAGTAGAAAACAAAGTTTTCGAGATAGTCTTTTAAGTAATTTATACTTCTCTTCGATAAGCCTATGCAGGAGGTGTGAAAAGACTTTCCACATAGGCCCTTACAACCGATTGTGGGTGCTTTTTTATCATCTGAAGTAGAAGTAGAGGAGTTGCAGATGTTTTCCATTGTTAAAATCGTAATTAGGTTACAATCGGTTAATAGCTTTAAAAAAATGTTGTTGCCGATTTGCAGTTATTTATTGTTCTTTTTTTGTTTTGGCTTATGTTTTGGTTTGCTTTTGTTTAGGATTGTTTTTTTTTTTCACTCGCACTGGATTGACACAGTTATTATTTTGCCGAATTGCTGTTAAGCACTTAGGTATTATTTTATTATTTAAATTGTTTAAGTTTTAAGCTGTATTAAAAGTTGTAACTTTGCAGAACTTACACAGCACAATGGGGACTTAAAGGTTTTTTTTTATGCTTACAACGGCAAGTGGGCTCGCGGAGCTAATTATTATCACGTCCGATCGGTTTGACTAGTGAAACTCAACTCGAGCTTTAGGGTCATGGGTTAGTAGCATGGTGGAATATATATAAGGTGTTCTCATCCGGAATTTCAGAAAAAAATAAGCTGCCTTATTTTGATATTTTCATACAAAACCGTTTGTATAAAACACTTAAAATTGTCAAAATAAGACAGTTTGTCAAAAAACATATATTGAAAAATGTCAAGGGATGAGAGCACCTTCTAATTATCCCACCATGGTTAGTACCTTGAAGTCTACACAAAATAGCACATTTTAACAACACGTGTATTTTGTTATTGTAGGGCTCTATTTTGATGCAGTTTCGCAAAGGAGCTCTACAAAGAGTTCAGGATCGTGAATACCCCTATTATGTTCAGACTGCGAGCTAAATGCGCCTTTAGAAGTTCGAAAATGCAGCAAAATGTCACATACTCAAATTATCGAGTAACCCTAAATTTGTATTTGAATTTACAGATTCTTTTAAATAATAGGTCTGTTTCCGTACTCGATTGTAGTAACTTACAATGTGCTAGAATGTGTTTCCGTACTTTTTCTAGCTCAAAAGAGAGAAGAAGAACAAGCATAAAAATCTCTCTCGAGCTCGAATGTAGCTCCATGGTTGAATAAATAAGAGGTCTGTTTTCGTACGCACTTCAAGTTACTTGAAGTTGCTTTAAGGCGTTTCTTTACCGAGCGTTTCCACCGCTCGAACGAACGAAGAAATCATCGCGAACAAATCGTCGCGATGAATTCTTCGTTCGGTCCAACTGTTTCCACCGCACGAACACAAGTTGCGAACATTGGTAAGTCGCCATCTTGTTCGTTCGTGCAGTGGAAACACTTATAGCTGAATTACAATACTGCGTTAGGTCGGTCGGCCTTTGACCGTACGTTGGTCTCCGTTGTAAAAACTTTACGATATAAGCTGTCAAAACGGACGACCTCAAACTTTGCAAAACTAAATGTTGCGTTGACAGATCGTGCGTCTATCATTTTGGTGATGCCAATAAAAGCAGCTATACTAAAATTCCCACAAAACGTCCCTTTTTCCGAAATCATGCAATTATAATTTCAATCAATAAAAAAATTAAAAGATATTGTCATAAAATCATTAAGAACCATAAAACCTACTTTAGAAAGCTAAGATATTTTTATTAAGTATAATATAATCTGCGAAATAATGAAAAATGTCACATATTAACGTGAAAATTTCGACTAGAATCTTCAAAATAAATGAACACTTTCCAATATAATGATAAAATGTGAAATTAAATTAAGATTTAAAATGGAATTTCTGGAAACACATTTCAGTTTTTATGGCAAAAAATTTTTCTTTGATTGATCGATATTTATATATATATATATATATGTATATTGTTTTTTTTTATAAAATGTGATTACTTGATGTCATTATTTTTCTTGTTTTTGTCAAAATTACTGCTATTTATTATTATTATTACTGTTAATTTTTGCCGAGATCTTTGCAAATTTTGAGAGCAAAATGTAGGAAATTTCGTCAACGAAAGCAAGTTGGAAATACGTATGGAAATATTCATGTAAATTTGTGTATGGAAGTTTTTTGGTACGGTGCGTGTTTTGGGGCAATTTCAATCAATTTTTATCCACCTTGAACACCAGAGGGCGCTTAAGTACAAATTTAAAGAAAATCGGTATATAGTGGTTTTCATGTACGCTGAGTGTTTTGCTGCTATCTTTTTTGACCTGTATTGAACACCAGAGGGCGCGGAAGTACAATTATTTATTCGATTAGAATGAAAATTGGTATATTGTGATTTTTAGGTACGGTGAGTATTTTGTCGCTTTCTTCTTTAATCCAACTTAGACACCAGTTGGTGCTGTAGTACAAATTTACAAGTACCATAGGCGTAGAAGGATATCACCAAGTGGAACGCCATTGTGAGTTTTAATGTAATGCGACTTTAATTTCCATAGCTATTCGATATCAAAACTTTGGCATGTATGGGCGGGGTGTGGCTCCTTGAACAATGCCTGTCAAAATTTTTTAAAAGAAATACATCACCAAATAGTAATTCTATTCTAAAATTCAACGTTTTGTGACTTACTTTCATAGGCTATTCGATATCAAAAATTGTAATTGTATGGGCGGAGCCACACCCCCTTGTACAATGCCCGTCTCGGTTTTCTAGTAGATGGACATTACCAAGTGGCAACTCCATACCGAGTTTCATTACTATGCGGCATTTAGTTCCAAAGCTATTTGATACCATAAGTTTGACTTATATGGGCGGTGCCATGCCCCCTTGTCCAATGCTCACTCAATTTTTCCAGTCAAAGTACAAGACTAAATAGTACATTCTTACCGAGTTTCATTGATGTGTGACTAATAGTTCGAAAGTTATACCCACAATTTGGGTAGCCGAAAAAGTGCCACACCCTTTTCCCAACGCGCATAAAATTTTACCAGTGGAACGGCACATGTAAATCGAGGCCGGACACCTAATTCCAATGTTATGCGACCTATAATTCCAAAGTTATTCGATATTGCAGATTCAAGCTGCCACGCCCCCTTGTACAATGCTCGCTGAATCACTTGTAATTAGTGAGTACTTGGGTACAACTTTACAAAAACAAAGTGAACGGCATTTGCCAATCTACCTTACCACAACATTCCTTTGTGTGTTATATTATTCAAACAATGATATTAAGGGTATTCGTCCTCAACCAACCTCATTAAAATATCTAATTGACCAATATATAAGTTTGCCATTTTGCATGAATACCCTTATAATATTATTTATAATATACTAAAACATGCATAAATTTTAATATGAAATACAATTGAATAATATTAATATCATGCTAAATTCATCAAAATCATTTTTATACTACTTAAGCAGCATGTTAATTTAAAAAATTTGATCAATTTAAAAAAAAACTCGCATCAAAATATAAATTCCCACGATAATCCTATGAAAATCTGAGTTTTCCATCGGAATCCAAGAATACCCACATTTTAGCATTGCTCAACGAAAATGCAACCCAGCGTTAATATGGAATGTCAAAAGCACGACCTAGCTTGAGCATGTCGCTACTCATAGCGTTGATCGTACGTCACCCCCTCAAATTCATATTTACGGGATGAGGTCGACGCAATGCATGAGGTCATATTTTGTGTTGCTTCATAAGAACCCATTGTTTCTAGTCGAGCTGTCAAAGGCCGACCGACCTAACGCAGTATTGTAATTCAGCCATTAAATTCAATGCTTGTGAGCATCAGCGTTGATCAATATTTGTTTATGCAAACGTACTAAATTTGATTAATTTTTACTACTTTTATGCCTTTTAATTTAGGTTTTATGTAAGTATTTATGTAAAGAATTTATTATATAAAGAATATTATATAAATAATTTGCTTATATAAAGTGCTAATAAAATAACAAAGTAAAACAAAGTTCTTTTGCGTTAAATTTTCAATATATTTTCTTTCTTTTTTGTTTTTCCTACGTTATTAACTACAATTTCATCAAATCTACTACCTATGCGCAAATAAGCACTGGATTCGCCCAAAAAGATCGAGCGTCGGCCGATCAGAGCAAACGAAGAAATCTTCGTTCGTTCGTGCTGGAAAAGTGTTTACACTGCGCGAATAGCGCTCGCGAGCTTTTTGTAAAAAACCAATGTTCCGAACCTTGGTTCGGACCAAACTGTTTACATTGCCTGAACGAACGAAGATTTCTTCGTTCGTTCGGGCAGTGGAAACGCTCGGTTACACATTTTTCGAGATCGAGAGAGAAGAAGAACAAGCAAAATGCCACTCTCTCGAGCCTCGAAACTACATTGAACTTTGCTTGAACAATTTCTTCGAGCGCGATAAGAACAAGCATCAAGAAGAACAAGAAAATGTCAAATTAGTGTAAATAAATTTGGCGCTGCTTACGTATAGGCAATCAGCTGTTTTTGTGCTTGAAACTTGCTAGAAGTCGTTTCCGTACTTTTGTGTAAATTCTCTCATTTCGACAGATAATAAAATTACTCTCACAGCTTGAACTTACCTTGAATTTTTCTTCAAGTTTGTACAGAAATAGACCTAAGGTTGTCTCATGGGTATGAGGGAGTTCCCATAAATGCCAAATCGAAGTTGACAGCTCATACAAAATCTGATAACATGAAAAGCCGATGAAGTATTTGTTGTTGCTTTTCATTGATTTTGGCTGAGAACAGAGTACGATCAGAAGCGAGACAACCTTATTTATTCAACCATTAGTAGCTCGAAGTGTACTGGAAAAATTTCTTCCAGCATTTTAAGAACAAGCATCAAGAAGAACAAGAAAATGTCATATTTAAATTTTTTGCTTGTTTGTGCTGTGCGGCTGAAAAGAAATTTACAAATAAAGAAATAAAATTGCAAATAAATGTAAATGAATTAATATTAAATTAATTTGAATAGGCAATCACCTGTTTTTGTGCTTGAAACTAGCTAAAAGTCGTTTCCGTACTTTTGGCACAATTCTCAAATTTCATTTTACGCTCCCTGCTTGAACTTTACACGACATTGAGTACCACACCTAATTAGTATTCTATAAAAATGCGTCTGTGAAAAACATTATTTTGTGTTCATATAAGATCTGTCCTCATACTCGACAATTTATGGGAATTCGTACGATACTCGTATTCTGCCATTTTTCGCTTTTTCCTGTCCTAGTACTCAAAAAATTTGCAAAAGAAAGCGAAAAAGAGTCTTGTCAATAGTTGCAATTTTCTGCTATACAAATTGGGCAAAGCAAGATTCAATTATTACGAATATTGCAAGCGCCAAATTTTAACAGAGCATGTTGCATCAGCCCTTGATACAATCACAAGGTAAAAACAAAAATAATAAATAAATAACTGGTCATTTCAGCCATTGAAATGTTGTTTGCGTGTTGTTAAGTTTGTACACAATTGACCGAGAACCGGACCTATAGGCTTAACGCCGACTCCGAACCAGAGATAAAGAGATTGGAAACTTCGGCAAAAAGGAGATAGCCATATGCTAAAATGGGGGAGATTACGATTTCCGTGGCCCCTCGATTTGAGTATGCAGTCTTGAAGTACGCTTTGAGAAAATAAGATTCGCCGAAGGATTTATCGATATTTCGATTAGCTATCGAGATATCGATTTTTCAAAAAAATGTTTACTCAACGGAACCAATATTTAAATTCGGTTATATTTTTGCTAATATTTGTCCGATCTGGATGATTCAGGTGTCATTCGAAAGATATTTAAAATGTTTTAAATATGAAATGAAAAAACAAAATATTTTTTTTACATCGGCCACGCTACAGACTGTCTTTTTGTATAATATGTTTTATTTTTGCATAAAACCGTTATTTTCTCTCAAAAATGCGTTATTAAGATTAAATAAAGATATAATTAATTGAAAGCTGAAATATTAAGCTTTTGTTTGGTATGCAACATGTTATACTTTTTCTTTCATTTTGGCCGATTTTTGCTGTTATGTTATATTTTAGGTTGAACAGTACAATCATATAGCATAGGAAAATGTTTCATAATTGGGCTGAATATATTTCATTTGCTTTATAAATTGTGCATTTATACTCTAAATGGTGCAAGTAAGATCTTCATAAAATTTTCGATGTATTTTGAGTTATTGAATAATTTTTTTTTTAATGGTTCTGCCTTTTACAAAGTGTAATTTTTCTGTAAAAGGAGCCGGATAAAATTTTATCAAAGGTTGTTTGTTGTATTCTGAAGTACACATTGATATTTTTCCTAGCTTTTTTTTTTTGAGTTATTGAATAATTTTTTTTTTAGTGGTTCTGCCTTTTACAAAGTGTAATTTTTCTGTAAAAGGAGCCGGATAGAATTTTATCAAAGGTTGTTTGTTGTATTCTGAAGTACATATTGATATTTTTCCTAATTTTTATAAAAAAAGTGCCTTTTACAAATTGCACAATTATTGTTGTTTTTTTTTTTTTTGTGAAATAAAATAAGAATCCGTACCTATCTCTTATTAATAATATGATTCGAATATTCTTTTTTATTTTACATAGGTGTGCGATGTGCTTGCGATTCTTCTGTGCTTCGTGATGAAGATGAAAGTTGTTGATGCTTATCAACACCTTTTAAACTTTCGCCATCATTGTGGAACTCAAGAACTAAGTCGTTCAACTATTGTTGACTACTATTGGCATCACTGATTGTTCTGTTTAATCTAGTAACAATAGGGGTATTCACGATCCGGAGCTCTTTGTAGAGCTCTTGTGCAAAAGAGCAAAAAAGCGCAACAAACTGTGAACACACGCCATACCCAGACCTAACAATTGAAATTAAGTTCAGTCGGCTTTGAAAGTTAGTGATGTGAAATTATGATATTAATGAAGTTACTACCTAGAAGTGTACACAATATACCGTCACTATTTGTTTGCTGTCAAAAATTCACACAAGAGCTCAAGAGCACTACAAAAGAACTACAGGGTATCGCCAGTGCGCTTGAGCAAAAAAGAACAATTTTGACAGCACGTGTATTTTGTTATTGTAGAGCTCTTTTTTGTTGCACTTTTGCTCTTTTGTACAAGAGCTCTACAAAGAGCTCCGGATCGTGAATACCCCTAATATAAGAATGTGAATAATGGTAGAAATAGGGGAAACAAGTATAACATATTATACACCAAACGAAAGGTTAATGTTTCAGATATTATCATATGTTATATTCTACTTACTTTTATTACGTATTTTTTTAAGAAAATAACGGTTTTATGAAAAAAAAATATATATCAATCCGACAAAACCATCTGTAGTGTAATTAGATTAAGTACCAAATTTTTTCTTTGTTTCTTATTTTCAAGATATTTAAGTTTTTTATCGAACGATACCCAAGTTATCCCGATCGGTCAATTATTAGCATAGATATAGTCGAATTTACATTAAGACTTCTTTTAGTAAAAATTTTTTTTAAAAATCGATAACTCGATAAATTCTTCGGTGAATATTATTTTCTCAATGAGCTCTTCAAAACTGCATATTCAGATCTTGGGGCCACGGAAATCGTAATCGTGCCCTAAAATGCAGTCAATACTAATGCAAATGTTATAAATGTGTTAGTAAAATTTCATGACAAACTCACCCCTCTCGATGGATTCTCGATGAATTCACCCCTCTGGATGGGCGCATGAGCGCTGGTGAATATCTGACTTTCGACAGCTAAGCAACCAGTGTACACATAGGGAAAAACTAACCTACAATTTTTGTTCAAACAAATTCATGCATATAAAAATTAGAAGAGAGTTTTTAAAACAAAGATGTAGCTGTTCTTGAAAGAAATTGAATTATGTTTTTCTGTTAACAACAGCACTTGTAAATAGAACAATTGTTTTCATTTTATATTCAATTTTTTTTCTATCAAAAATATTTTTGTCTATTATCGAAGTAACTCCACAAATTAGATTGACAAAACTGACATTTCTATATTAACAAAAGTTCTTTATCGACTATTATTAACAATATTCTTGCTCAGCTAAAAACAATTTTCTTTTAAATGTGCAAGACTTTTTTGGGTGTAATACGTATTTTTGACAAATATGAGGTGAACTCACATACACAAGACGTGATTGCATAAAAAATTGGAGAAGAAGCATTTTCAGCTGTCAAAATCAACAGAATTCACAATAGAAACGAAGTTTCCCATCTCTTTATCTCTGCTCCGAACGGCGATGAACGGAATGTTCTTGTTCTCAAGAAGCTTTACATGGCATTTTGATTACTCTCTGAGGTTTGCCATTGTCTTCAGAGAGGTGACGGCTGTACAGAAAAATCATTTTAAATCAAATAATTTTCTGTCACTGCTGAGATTTGAACCCAGATCTCCAGGTTCGTTGACATAGAGGCCACGCACTTTAACGAACTACGCCACGGACGCCACACAATTTCAAGGTAGGCTCATTTTAAAATGAATGTTCAAATGTGAAATTTTGCAACAACAAAACTGTAGGAGCTACATATTTCAGACGACAAAAACAACAAGAACAATTAAAAAAAGGCATAATTGAAGATGAACGAAAACTCAAAATTAATAAATTTTTTTTGTGGAATATATGTATTAAGACCTTCTAATCTCTAATCCGGAAAAATTTCACGCCGCTCTCAATAGGGCTTGAAAGTTGGGGAAATGGACCTCAAAAACTTGTGATGTTTTTTAAACTTTCCTACAAAACCTAGCATTATGGGTATCAAAAGAAAGGTTATCCTGTTACCTATTTAACGAGCTATCAATCATTAAAATCCACGCATCGCTTTTGAAGATACAGCATTTTCCATATGCACACTTGGCGGTTCACCCTTTTACGAAATAACCTAAACGTAAGTATAAACATCAAATTAAAAAATTTATTTAAGAAAAATGCGAATAAAGTAGGCAATGAAAGTATTTAAATCCTATTTAAATTTTTTCACCATTAGCTTTTTTAGCTCCAAATACACATTTTCAAAAAAAAAAAAAGTGAAAAAAATCCATTTTCACTCATCTTCAATTGTTCCAAAAAAAACTCAAAATTACCAGCTGATTTTGACAACAAGCGCACCCAATATGAGCTTAACTTGTTATTGTATTATGCGTCAGCCTATGCCATCCGATAAAAAAATTAAATAAAGCCATGATACAATAAGAAGGTAGGGTAAGGAGCTTTGACAAGACCGTCTGCTAATGTCAAAACCATAAAATACAGTGCTACCATATCTAAAGAAAAAATCCCATGACAAATCCATGTTTCATGGTTTCAGTAGGTAAGCGTTTCATATGAAATGCGTTGCTGAAAATTATGATAAATTGAGCACTGCATCAACGTTCAAAAAAAAATGTTTGATTTATGTTCAACAGTTCCACTGTCAGACAAAATAAAAAAACTTTTTATTAGATATCGTATGCACATTCGCATAAAATTTTTAAATAAGAAATTAAGAATACAAAAAGCTAAGCAAAAAATTATGGGCAATAGTAAATTAGTGAAAATAAAGCTTTAAAATTACTAAAAAATTCATTGTTTCAATTATAGATAATTTCATTTAATATTTTTCTTATTTGCCCTACACATAATTCCTTTTCTAAGTGTTTGTTCCACATTTAAGAAAAATACAGAAAAGTGGCAACGCTAAAAGGCTTTTTGATATAAGCAGACGGTCTTGTCAAAGCTCCTTACCCTACCTTCTTATTGTATCATGAATAAAGCAAATGAACTGCCAGGTAAACTGAAAGGATGGAAAGTTGTAAGCAGTGTTTTATCCAATAAAATAACTGTTTAGATGTTACATCAGCTTTAAAACAAAACAAAACAACAAGAATAACTGTTTCGTATTCATCAAGCTAAGGCAACAACAACAGCTTTAGTCTACTTTGTTAAGTCAGCAGCCAGGCCAATGTACGCAGCTTGACCCACATTAATAAATATGCTATTTTGCTCTTTTAATTTAATTTGTAGTATTTTTAATTATTGTTAAATTTCCAATATTATGATTTTTGTATTTTATATATTTGGTTAATTTACTTATTTTTGGTATGTTTATTATGTACAAAAGAAAGACAAATTTTAATTAAGATTTACTTCACTTCCTCATTTGTGAAGCTCAATTCAAGTAACCATTGTTGTTTACTTTGAATCATCAATAACTGAGACCTGGATCAAGTGCCAAGGTTTTCACTTCATCAATTAGGAATCGGGTAATGTGCCGAATCCTTCCACCAGCATAAAAACAATACTTGCATGCAAGCAAACAATAACAATACCATTGAAAATAACTTATTTTCTTTTGTAAATATCAATTTCAATAGTTGTGGCACAGAAATTCTGTTACAGTCCATAGGAGAGGAAGAAGCATATGAATAAAATTGCATTGTTGGTGATGCCTGTATTTATGAAGAGCATGAAGAAGAAGATGCGAGCACGAAGACAATTTGAGTCGATGCTCCAACGAAGCTATTAATTTCTTTACCCAAAGAATACTTTCTACAAGTTGGAAAAAAATTAAACTAAAACCAAAAACACTTGTAACCGTTGATGAGCACACGAATATAGGAGCACGGATATTTTTTAACGCGGAATAAGCAGAAAAATTCATATCAAAGGTAAAACATATGTTCCGGTACAAAAACTTACAATATGTATATATCTACACATCGATGATTTCATATCAATTCGACTATTTTTGAGCAAAATTTAACCTTTGTGGTTCAGATTTTTTTTAAACTTTGTAGTTTAGAGTGCTCGTGAAAATAACTTAAACTATATTTTTTATTTTTGCGAAAACAATTTCTTTTTTAAGTTATATACTGTAAAAAATTTCAAAATATCTGGAAAAATGCAATTACAGATCAATTCTGTCGCGGTAACATTAATCTTGTTACCGTAGAAATTCACCTTTTAGTAACTTGAACACTCTGTTGGTATTCTGCGACCAAGCGTTACTGGTGAATATTGTTACCATCTCTTTAGGTGGTAACAAGCAAAACAGAAGATATTTTTTAGCTTGCATTACAAAAAATTGCTGGTATTTTGAGTAATTAATTTAATTTTAAAATCCTCAAATCGAAATCGGAGCAAATAAAAATAAAAAAACGATGTCAAATTCACTGTTGCCGCTTCTTCAGCAGTTTTCAATGATAAAAATTTATAGCGATTCACTGTGTAATATTTATTAATTTAAATAAAATTAATATATAAATTAAATATAGATAACACCGCAGCTGTGCCGGCGTAGTGCGTGCATATTTTCTGCCAAGAAAAACAAATATTATATAAAAGGTTAACATAATGCAATTAATTCTATGTATTTACTTCTCACTTTCCATTGTTCATATTTCACCACACAAAAGAGCGAGCTTCATTTCAATAAGGTGAGTTTACGACTGTTGACAGAGTTACCGAGTACACAAAATACCAATTTCTAAGACCGGTAACGAGTTTCGGTAACAATGTTACTGTTGCCGGTAACGCACAGAATCTTTTTAAATGATATACACTGTAAAAAATTTTAAAATATCTTAAAAAATACAATTGGTGAATGTATTCAAACAGCTGTTACTTCGAAACCGTAAGACATACAGAAAAAAAAATCTGAGATATATCTTAAAGATCTTGAATGAATCTTTTTTGTGGTATACTATTTTTGGACTCTTTTAATGAAATTTTTTAAATTTTTTCAGCCTGAAGTTTTGTGTCACATTTTTCATGGTGATCGCAGTCAATTTTTCACCTTTTGAACATAGTGTCGTTGGGAATCTAACAATTGCTATTTTGAACGAATTTTTTAAAAAATGCTTACAAAAGATTTCTTACTTTTCTATCGATTGATTGATCGGCTGGACCGATTTTGATGAAATTTGGTGTGTGTGTTAAGTTTCTTCTCTCTTTAGAGCAAAATAAGGTTTATAGAAATACCAAATTAAGTTTCAACTTTCTTTATTGAGAATCTGAAATGAACTGATGTTTCTTAACTCTACCATAAAATGTGTAACTTATGAAAATAACTTTCTTAAATGCTTATTTTCATTATGTTTTCCAATCTTTTACTTACATATATTTAGTACTCATGTGTTTCATTAAATGTTTTACAACACTTCCTATATATATATAAATGTTTCTGCTTTTTTATCTTTTCTCCTCATTCTGCTTGCAGTGAGTAGGTCATCGGAATGTAATACGAAATTGTTGCTTTGAGATCCATACGTGGGATCCATACGTGTTTAAGCAATTCATAAAATTTGGGTTATTCAAGTGTTGCAAGATTGGGTTCGAGGGATTGTCGGCATGCATTTTTCGAATTGACAAAGGCATGTCGCAATTTATTGAACATGATGCAATGCGATAATAGTGTTTAGGCAACACACTAATCATATGGGTTATTATGATAATACATAGAGTGCTTGAAAATCTTTATACTTTATATGTAAATAAACGATTGGATGGGGGTTGGTTGCGTATCTGATGTAACTAGTGCTTGAAAATATTTATTCTTTATATGTAAATAAACGATTGGATGGGGTTGGTTGCGCAATTGACGTAACTTGTGTGTACAGCTGGGTCTGTAGATGGTTAAGGTTTGACCCGGTAGGTGGGGCTGTTGGTGCTGTAACAGTGTTTAAAGGGGTATTTGCGAGTATAACTCAGCAACGAATTGAGAAATTGACATAATTCTTTCACTACACCATTATTTTTTATGCAAAAAAATTACAAAAATTCAAAATGAATAAAAATAAACAAAAATCTTATCATATATATATAGAAATTTAACATTATTTCGCCCGAGTAAAACCGGATATATCATCTAGTTGCAACGGTAGACAACTTTATTTCGAAGAATCATGTAAATTCCATGTCAAAAGTGCTAACTTATGCCATAAACATAAGCCCATTGTAAATTAAATATCAATAAGACTGGCAATGCTGTTTTGGTTGGTCGGGTTGCGCCTTGCAAGATCTGCCGGGTCAGATTTTGATGACACCCACTTTCACTGGTCTAAGTTGTTGTTTTCGAGATTTTCAGCTACACTGTGCATGAAGATTTGCTGGAACTACCTGGGATCCATACGGAGCCATTTTAAAACCGTAGCTAATCGAGGAACGTTTTGTATTTGGTTTGTAACTCGAACCATGTAATGGATGTTGGCTTGAGCACTGTTACCTTGGACTTTGCTGCTACCAATGATGTATTTGTCCTGCTGCACATCGAACTCATAGGAAGCACTCCGTTTCGTAGCCATACTCCCCTGCGTCCACAAACGTATGCAATTCGATGTCATCAACTTCTTTTAAAAAATATGAAGAAAAAGGTTGAAGTTTCGTGGTATTTCAACCGCTGATATTTAGTTTAGTTTAGTTTAGTTTATTTGGAAGTCTTTGAATACAAAAATTCTTACAGACTATATAAGTTTAGAGAAAAACTAAAATTAATAATTTATAGTAAAAATATAATCTTAAGACTAGGTTTAGTAAATACTATGGACAAAATTCTTAAACTTTTGTTTCGGGGCAAAGAGATCAAAGTCATTAGATTAATTCAACTTATTAAACAGTAACAAAGCTCTTGTAATTGGCTTATTTAAGGCATAGTTAGTTCTACACTATTTTACATAAAATAATTTGGAAATTCTTAGATTTCTTAATGGAATATGAAAAGGTATAAGTTCCAAGAGAGATTGACAGTCAATTAATCCAGAGATAATGTCATATATAAACATCAATGATGCAATTTTTATTTATTTATTTATTTCAATTCAGTCAATGAACAAAAACAAATTAAAACTAACAATTTTGTAAATAGTAATACATCAAAATTTACAATTCAATAATTGCTTCATTGCACATTGCACAACAGAGAAATCAACATTACACTTAGAAGCTAATAAGTTAAAATTTGATAATGCTCTGTACAGAGGAGAATTCATAGCATAATTTGTTCTGCGTGTATCTAAATAGAATACATCCGAATTTCTTAAAGTTCTTGATGGAACATTAAAATTTATTTGTTCAAGCAACGCGGGACAATCAATAGCCCCCGATATAAGATCCGAGATAAATAAAAGTGAAGCAATTGTACGTCGATTTTTAAGAGATTTTAGATGTATGAGTAAACATCGCGTATTATAAGACGGAATAGGGTCTTCAAAATGAAGAGCTCTAAGGGAAAATCGAATGAATTTCTTTTGTACGCGTTCAAGACGTAAGATATGGGTATCGTAAAAGGACTCCAAATGAGAGAAGCATATTCCAGCTTTGACCGAACTAATGAAGTATAAATTGCTTTTAAAGTGTAAGCATCTAAAAAATTTTAGCTATTTCGTCGAAGAAAAGCTAATAAAGCATAGGCTTTGGGAATAATGTAATCCAAGTGGCCTACAAATTAAAATTTAGCATCAAACATTATGCAAAGGATCTAAACTTCCTTAACACAAATTAGCGGAAGGTTAGACAATGCGTAAGAGATTGGTCTAGGGCTATTTGATTTAGAGTACGTGGCATAAAAACATTTATCAATGTTAAGACATAGTCGGTTTTTAACGCACCAATTATAAACAGCATTAATGTCAGACTGCAATAAGAATGAATCCGACATATTATTAATTTTTAGAAAAATTTTGAGATCATCTGCAAAAAGTAAACATTTAGAGTGCAAGACAACATTTGTTACATCATTGATGAATAATATAAATAATAGCGGCCCCAAAATACTTCCTTGCGGAACTCCAGATGTCGCTATAAACGCAGGGGAGTTGAAATTTTCAATTTTTACAAAACTTTTTCTATTAATCAAATAAGAGCTTAGCCATTTCAGGACTTTAGAATGGAGACCGAGCTTAGCCAATTTATTAATCAATAAAGAATGTGAAACTTTGTCGAACGCTTTAGAAAATCCGTGTAAGCTGAATCAACTTGACAGCCTGAGACAAACGCTGAAATGCAATATTCTGAGAAGCTAGCAAGATTAGTTACCGTGGAGCGACATGGAACAAAGCCATGTTGAAACGGTGAAATTAGACTTTTCACTGCAAAAAATAATTTTTGTTTGACGATATATTCAAAGAGCTTGGACGATGTTGAGAGTTTTGAAATAGGCCTATAGTTAGCAATATTATTTTTGTTGCCAGTTTTGAAAATTGGTGTAATCGATGAAATCTTCCAATCAGATAAAAATATACCCGCATCAAGGGATTTATTGAAAATTAATTTAAGGGGTTTAACAAGGGATAGGCAGCAATTTTTAAAAAGAAAAGCGGAAAACCCATCAATATCAGACTTCATGGAATATTTCAGATTACGAATACCATCCATAACGTCAAGGTCATTTAAAGTTAAGGAACCCAAATCAATGGAATGAAAAATTGCATAATCATATTCACCAGCATAGTCAGTGATTGGTTCAAAGTTATTCAGAAAATATTCGGCAAATAAATTTACGGTTTCTTGGCCAGAATTTGATGTTTTATTCATATAAAACATAGAGTTAAGAATATGAGATGTTTTCCTTTTTGAATTTATGTAACTCCAAAATGCTATAGGGTTTGATATAATATTTGTCTCAACTTTCAGAATATATTGCTTATATAGATAATTGTTAAGAAAATTAAATTCTCTCATAAAATGACGATATTTATGAAAAAAATAAATGTTTTTAGTGGCAAGGTACTTCTTATAAAATTTATTTCTGCGATTTTTTAACTTGATTAGCCCAGGTGTATACCAGGGAAGTTTTAGTGATTTCCTTATAATGCGCGGAATACAGTGCAGGCAAATATTTTGCAATTTGGATTTAAATAAATTAAAAGCATCTACAATATTTATGGCATTAAGCTCACAGTCCCAATTTATGTCACAAATCATGCTATTTACAAGGTCAAAATCACAATTTTTAAAGTTAAATTCAAACTTATTAGATTTCTGTAATAAAAATGAGTAAAACCCTAGCTCAATGGAAAGCGCAGTATGATGTATATTAGATATAGATATTGGAAACACTGATTCACATATGCTAAAATTAATATTATTACTAATGTACACTAAATCAAGAATTTTATTTAATTTATTAAAACAACTGTTGATTTGTATAAGACCTAAATCGAAAAAGCTATCAATGACAAAAACCTCAAGATCAGTATGAACATTTGAAGGATTAAGACCTATATCAGTGTTAATAAAAGACCAAGTCACTTTACTTAAATTAAAATCACCAAGAACACATAGCTGATTATCACCTAGATGCTTGGCTTCCAAAAAGCGAATATTATCAATTTTCCGCCTGGAATCAAGCGATTTAAGCCCTAAGAGCATTAAACGAGAGTTATAGTGTTACAAAGAGTCACAAAAGTTAAATGACCTCAGGGCAAACGTGAAGTTTTTTTGTATTTTTTCCAGTCTAAAAGAGGTAGACATATAATATGGGCTCCAAACAATGGATGCATACTCCCATCTAGACCTCACAAACGCATTAAATAACATTATTAGAGTATGTGGATCAGAAAAGTTATTTCAATTTCTTCGGAAAAACGCAAGTAGAGAGTAGGCCTTAGGAATTAGGAACTTAACATGGTCATGAAACGAAAACTTTGCATCAAAAATAACACCGAGGTCTCGATATGAAGACACAGTTTGAATTTTTGAGTCGGAAAGAGAATAAGAGTTAGACAAAGTATTAAGAGAAAGTTTGGATAGAGTAAGATGAAAGCATTTAGAAAAGATATGAAATGATAGTAGTAGATATGAAGTGATTCTCGTTATAGAAACCAGATTATTTTTGTTCAAATAGTTTCATTCATATTCAAGCAAAAAATATATTTTTAATACAAAGATATACGTGTTGTTGAATGAAGTTGAATCATGTGGTTCTGTTAACAACAAAACTTGTTAATATAACAATAGAGTAGTTATTTCAAACTCGATCAATCAAAGATATTCTTATCGATTGTCGAAGCAACTCCATATAAAAGATTGAAAATACTCAAATCTTTGTATTGACAAGATTTCTTGATGGACGTTTATCAGCAAGATTCTTTTTAGTTGAAAACAATTTATATGAATATGAACACTTTTTTTGGGTGTGAAGAAGAATCTTCAGTGAAATGGTATATGTGATACGAATTCTAACGGATTAGATATATACAGCAAAACTTGAAGGAGCTCACACTTTGTGGGTGTCACATCGTCAGATAAAACATTACTTTTCATCCTGCAAATCTCAGCGCGTACTTGAATACGTCCTTATTTGGGTCCTAATATACTCAAAGTATCTTCTCACTCGTGTTCAGCCCGATCGGTTCTTGGCTTACTGTATGGTCAGTGCTTAAGTGCGTAAGCACGAATGTAGAGTTTGAAGACTAGTGGCGTATATGAAAACCTGCTGCTTCGTGTTTGTTTTTTACCGTTTCTGTCAACTGTTCCGCTGCCTGCTCACTGTTCGACATCAATGAAGTTATCAACATAGTGATGCTTCTTAATCGCGTCCACGGCGCACAGTGCGCTTTTTTCAATTTTAGGATGACATTTCAACTTTTTTCAAAAACTATAAAAGCTAGAGTAATGAAATGCACCAATGCTTCCTGTGTTAAAATACACTTCTTGATAAAAAATAAGAATTTTAGGTCAACTGCAACTCCTACCTCCCATACGAAGTGCCTTTTTTGTATAGCAAAAATCCCACAAATTTTGCTTATATGTGAACTTAAAAAATAAAATAAATTTTTTTAACAACAAAATAAACACCATGCCAAAAATTAAGAACGGACCATTTTAGATTTTCCTCCCACACAACAAGACTCAAGGCACTATTTTGATGATATTTTACATGTTCGCTAATTTAATTATGTGCATGCTTGCATGCTTAAAAAAAATATTAAAAAATGTTTTAATTTTGTGTTATTTTTTGTTTATTATGAATCAGAACTATTACTCAGACATAGGGATTTTAAAAGACCTAGAACATTTGGAGTTATATTTGATTTATAACATTTAGGTGGCTGCCTTAAAGAATTTATAAATGGATCGGATGTAAACAGCAATCTGTGAAAAAGGTCAATATTTTTATTTATCCTTAATGTCATTATCAATATAAAAGTAATGAAATAAGACGTAATCTTTACCTTATGAACTGCGACTGGCATATAATACCACGCGTAGTGAGCTAAGTAGATATTTCTAGTTTCAGTGGAATAAATTCCAAACGCACTGGAAAATAATTTTAAAAATATTTTTGTTTGCTGGCAGCTGGATTCGAACTCAGGACCGCAAAATTTCTCAATATAGCAAAAAATTAGACAACGCTTTTGCACTCTCAGCCAAAGTCATTTTTAGCTCTGTTGTATGCGAATTGCTCCCAGTAGGTTAATTTTCTTTTGAAACCAGTTTTACCGTTCTATTATTAAATTAATTTTTATTAAAGACACAATTTTTGCTTCTTTGTGTTGTATTATGTTTGTTTTAAGAAACTCTATTACTGGGAACAAACTGTGTTGCTATCGAAATATTTTAAATATCTAAATTGAACTCCTTATTAAGTCTTCAGGAGTGCTGCTATCGAAATATTTTAAATATCTAAATTGAACTCCTCATTAAGTCTTCCGTAGTCGCGCGGTGGTTTACAATCGATTTTTCTGTAACTTTTACTATTGTAAACGTTTACTGAAATGTAAACATCTAAAATAAAATAATACGTTAAAAATTTCATTTCAAAAAAGGAAAAAAAAATTGCTTTTTGTGTAATTTAATGCGGTTTTACCGTTTTTATATGGTCACTTTGTATGGGAGGTAGGCTTGGTTTTCATACGAATAGACTGACTTACGACCTCGACCTTTATTTTTTTGATACAAGCTTATATTTTGAATTTCATTAAGATCGCTTTAACCCTGCAGTAGTCGCGTACCTAAATGTGACGAGAGTCACATAATCCGTACGTACCGATACATATGTAATCCGTTTTTTAAAGTTTAAAATAAGAGATGGCAATTTGAAAATGCTTAGTTATTTGTTTTAATTTTTATTATTACATTATTTTATATTATATTTATTTAAAAAAACAACATAATTCTTATAGTACGTAAAATCAATGAATATCGATTGCATACAATTGTGAAATTCATAATTTTGCATGACTGGATTACATATGTAATCGGCGCGACTACTGCAGGGTTAATATAAGAGCTACAAGCGCCATAACAGACGGACTGACAGGCAATCGGAGAGACGGAAACATGGCAATACGCGGGGGAAAACAAAATTATATCTTACTAATTGTAGGTACCTTTGTTAATTAACATAAAAACGACATCTTTCACAAACATCTTTTAGTTCAATAACATAAGTTGTCTTGAAAATTAGTGCGTTTTGAGGAAAACTTGTTTTTGAAGCTTTTTTTTAAATGAAGTGTTTTTTCTTATGCGCAACTTTGCGCAGTCACTTTCTTAAGAAACATAGAGCAGATATACTATATTTTATGAAAGTATAAATATTCGATTGTAATTAGGTTGACCTATTTGGATTTTTTCCACTAAATTTTAGTAAAATAAAAACTGCTTAATAAATTTAGAGACATACTTTCACGTTTTTTCTAATTTTTGTTCCCCGTTTTTCTAATTTTTTTTTTAATATTTTTATTTGTTTCAAATTTTATGCTAATTAAGTCAGTAAAAAATAAAAAAAAAACTAAATTTAAATATATGCTTTCTCTTCTAAGTAATAAATGTTTCAAATTGCCTTACTTTTTGAGCTTGGAAAGCTCTACTTTATGTTCGAAAAAAGTTTCAACTTTCAAAAATTCCATACAAATATCTGAAGAGAGCATCAATTTCGTAATATCATTTCCATAATATTTCATCAATTATCTTTAGAAAAACAAAAATATATTTTTATTAAGTTTAAAAAAAAAAAAAACTTTTGTCTCCCTAAAATCGACAAAAGCGCACTGTGCGGCGCGGAGAAATGATCATCGGAATTTTTTTTGCGCACGTAATAAGCATTGCACTCCTTTGGTTTTTGTGGATTCGTCCCACACTTGCCGCGCTCTGTTGGGCTTATTTGGATTCCTAGTAGTGAAAATTGAAAGATATCAGATTACGATCTGTGCTTGCATTTAACTCCTCGGCACTAAGTCGTCTTGCGTAGCCTTTTTTCAGCAAGTTGTCGATTTGTTGTTACTTTGCTCTCTTCAGCGATGGGTCCTTGCGAAATATTCGCTTCAACGCAGCATCGAACCTTTCTGGCAAATCGATGTGCTAGTAGCGCCAGAGCAAAAATAATGCATACAAGATTATGTATGCACGAACAGAAAATCAGTGAGAAACACAGCGAAAGTGTATTTTTCTATCTACGTCACGAAAGACGTAATATCTTGCGCAGAATAGTGCAACTTTTACTGCCTCTGTTGCACTGGCGTAGATAGCTTTTTGCAATGAGAGGGGATGAAATTTATTTTCGTAACAAACATAAGTACATAAAACAAAATTTTTTTTATAACTATGTCTGGATGAATCGCGAGTGTTGTCAAACCATTTAATCGTCGCTACATTGAAATAATACAAGATATTACAAAAATTTTACTAATAAAGAAATATATTATTTTTATCCTCTTTGGATTTTTTTTATCCTCTTCAAAGCCGAAAAGGTATGCTCAGGCGTGCTTGTGAACACTGGCAGTGTAGCTAAAATTAATAGCACGTATATGTTTGGAGGACGATCCTCACAAGGCAACGCGTGAGGGCGATCTTCACATGGCAACGCGTCTCACTGTCTCAACCTGGTGAGGCCAGCATTATCCATGTCGAACTCGTTTCAATTCGACTCAAACGTCTACGTAGTGTCCTCTAGAAACGGCAAACTGGCAACCGTTAGTTTGACGGCTAATCTGAGCGGCGGGCTCCCTGCCTTTAAAGGGTTGTGCGTTGGGTTTGAAGCCCACCACGTAAAAACAAATTTCAATGAAAAATATAAGAAAAAAGATAAAAATGATCCCCAAATTTGATGACGACTACCGCAAACGAAAAACTGACAATGATATATGGATATGCACTTGGAACGTCCGAACCCTTAATTGGGATGGTGCCTCTATCCAACTGATAGATATTTTAGAAAGATACAAAGCTGATATCACTGCAATCCAAGAAATGCGATGGAAGGGACAGGGTTGCTCACGGCAAGCACCCTGTGATATCTACTACAGCAGCCATGCGGAGAAGCATGAATTTGGATGCGGACTCGTGGTTGGCAAGCGACTACGGCATCATGTCCTGCGATTCACACCTGTGAACGAACGACTTGCCATAATCCGTGTCAAGGCAAGATTCTTCAATATAAGCCTGATTTGTGCGCACGCTCCGACAGAAGAGAAGGACGATGAGACCAAAGACAGCTTCTACGAGCGCCTTGAAGAGGCCTATGAGCGCAGCCCCCGCCACGACATAAAAATCGTGCTTGGTGACTTCAACGCCAAGGTGGGAAAAGAAAATATCTTTGGTCCAACAGTCGGAAAGTTCAGCCTCCACGACAATACCTCCGATAACGGAATGAGGCTGATTGACTTTGTCGCAGTGCAAAACATGGTCGTTAGTAGCACTAGATTCAAGCATCTCGATATTCATAAAGCAACTTGGCTGTCATTTCAAATGCTGTCCTGATCAAAAGACGCGCAACCAAATTGAAAATGTTTTGATTGACGGAAGGCACTCTTCCAGTGTTTTAGATGTACGCACGATCCGTGGTGCCAATATAGACTCGGATCATTATCTTGTCGCAGCCAAGATCCGTACACGTCAGTGCGCAACCAAGAATGTGCGCAATCTAGCACAGAGAAAGCTAGACGTCGAAAAGCTGCAATCAAAACAAGCAGTCGAAGACTTTGCTAATCGACTCTCACTCCTGCTTCAAACAAGCACTCCTCCGATCGACGATACATGCGCGCAGTGGAATCACATTTCCCACTCTATGCGTACGGCTGCCGAAGAGGTGATTGGCTATCATCGCCCTCGCCGAAACCAGTGGCACGACCAGAAGTGTCACTGCAGAAAAGACGCCGCCTACAAAGCCACCCTGCAGTCGATTGTAACACGTGCTGCTAAGGGGCGATACAAAGAGAAGAGGAGGGAAGAGAGACGCATTTTCGGGCGAAAGAAAAGGGAAGCGGAAATGCTCGAGTGCGAGAAAATTGAGATGCATGGTGACAGGAATGTGGCCCGAAAATTTTTCGAAAAAATAAGACGCCTGGCCGATGGTTTCAAGACCGGGGCCTCTTCCTGCAAGGATGAAAATGGGAATCTAGTGACAGATATCCAGAGTTCACTGATGATGTGGAGGGAACACTTCTTTCGGCTTCTGAATGGTGACGACGACAACAATCCCACCAATAGAGATGATATCCCGGAAACCCCAATTGTGGACGACAGCGTTGAAGTTCCGCTGCCCGACCATAGTGAAGTCTTGAAAGCTGTAGCTTGGCTTAAAAACAACAAAGCCACAGGAGCCGATGCCTTACCTGCTCTTCAAGAATGGAGGCGAAGCTCTATTTGAATGCATTTATAAGTTTCTATACAGAATATAGTCGGTAAAATGCATTCTAAATGATTGGAACCTCAGTGTGCTCTGCCCAATCCACAAGAAAAGCGATCCCACAATTTGCGCCAATAACCGTGGGATAAGCCTTCGTAATATCGCATATAAGGTTCTGTTGAGCGTATTATGTGAAAGACTGAAGCCCATCGTAGAACAGCTGATTGGACCTTATCAGTGTGGCTTCAGACCTGGCAAATCCACCATAGACCAGATATTTACGCTACGACAAATCTTGGACCCTTAGACCCAAATCTAGAAGACCCTAGAGAAACATCGACACACACCATCTTTTTGTCGATGACAAAGCCGCCTTCGACATTCCAATAAGGAATCATATTTACTACACCATGTCTGAATTTGGTATCCCTGTAAAGCTCATCCGTCTTTGCAGAATGACACTGAGCAACACCAGCAACACAGTTAAAATCAGGAAGGATCTCATTCCTTCATTCGATACCAAACGAGGTTTCAGAAAAAGTGATTCCTTATCGCGCGACATTTTCAGCCTATGATGGAGAAGATCATCCGATCGGACACAAGATCATTGAGACACAGTGGCACTATATTCTACAAAAGTATTATGCAGCTGACGTAAGCTGATGATATCGATATTATGGGCCATAATACGCGCGAAGTCAGTGCAGCATTCGCTAGATTAGCGAAAGAGTAGAGTCGAATGGGTCTTGCAGTGAATGAAGTCAAGAAATACCTAGTGTCAACAAATAAACAGTCCCAGCGTCTTGGAAACCACGTCACTGTTGACAACATCTCCTTCGAGGTTGTTAAGGACTTCGTCTACCTGGGATCCAGCATTAACTCTTTCAACAATGTCAGTATTGAGATAAAACGAAGGATAACTCTTGCCAACAGGTGTTACTTTGGGCTAAGTAGGCAATTGAGAAGCAGAGCCCTCTCTTGACGAACAAAACTCACGCTCTATAAGTCACTAATCATGCCCGTCCTATTATATGCAGCACAAACCTGGACGTTGAGCAGTTCTGATGAAATGTTGGCTGGCGCAATTTCTTATACGAGGCCAAAACCGACCTTCGGTTGTAAGCGCCAGATAAGTAAGTAAGTAAGTATATGTTTGAAAAATTACCCGAGTAGCTATAAAATGCCTCTAGAGCATTTAGAGGCTGAATGGAACCTCTTTGTTCCAGCTATAACTTCCACATTTCCAACTCTTTAAAAGCTTGAAAGACACTTAAGTCAAGAAATTTACAGTAAAAGTTGCCGATTTTTTTTATTCTTCAGCTTATTTGTTAATTTCTATAACTTGAAAGGGATGAAAGTCCTTTAGTATATTTAATCCTTTTAGTATATCTTCGTGTTTAGTAAGTCTTTAGCAAATCAAAAATATTAAAGATACAGTAAAGGCTCAAATAGATTGACGCTCTAATAAGCGGACACATTTTTGGAAATGAACATTTTTTGGTTTTATCCATATAAAATGCCTTTCGTTACACGGACTTTTCGATAAACGGACGCGGACATACAAAAATGCATATTTATAAAAAAAAATCTCCCATTAACGGACAATTTTGTCTTTTCTTGACCGCAATCTATAAAACTATTATATAAAACTATTATATAAAATGAAAGTGAAAATTTTTTGTTGCAGCTAAACTCCAAAAGTACTTGTTCGATTTTTGTGAACTTTGCTGCGCTTAAAATAAACGAACAAATGACTTCAACACACCTATTGCCAATTGGATCGAAGTGAATTCTAATATGTTGTTAAATGGGAATTCATTGACCGTCTTCAGCATGTTCAAGAATTTTTTTATATGACGTTTTCGGCTCTATCTCTGTACACTTTCAATGAGACTCAATCCGACTTGATGTATAGCATATATGACGCGTTCAAAGCAAAAGAAGGCAATATTTTTTTTGCGCGCAAAAATCGAAAAGAAAAAGGTTCAGCGCAAAAGTAAGCACAACTTGTGGATGACGGTTGCAAGCGAACATTGAAAGTTTACATGATTACCATCATCATCAAGAGGTTGCGAGTACATGCTGAAGAGCATAAATGCTTGGTATTTGTTTGATCGTGTTTATGCTTTGTTATGAAAGTATGTGTGTCATCAATGCAAAATCTCAATTTTCAGCATTTTCTGCGTTTTGATATTTTAATAAATAAAATCGCATAGTTTTGAATGAAATTATAAATTTCAAGGTTCTGAAAGGGATTTATCTTATTTTTAAATTTTTATGAGAAATGGTTCTAGATTATTGATTGCCAGCAAATAATATGAATAAATAATTATTTTTATAAATCAATTTTAATTACATTTTTATTTTTGAAAACAATGCAACTTTAAAAACTATTCGTGTTCATAAGAATTCATTACATAAGAAAACAAAACGGGATTTATTTAAGTCTTACCATGATGATTTAACTTTATTAAAGAGGCAGGCGCGATTCTTTTGTTCCACTCATTTTCGTTCATGATATTTATTTTAAAAAAGAGAAACGTATAGAAAGTCTTAAGCAGCCAATAAAATGTTTATTTGTAAAAACATTTTCGTCATAGTTTTAAAAGAAAATATTTGCTTTTTTTGTTAAAGTCCCTTTGTATGGGAGGTAGGAGTGGTTTTCATCCGATTTGGTTCATTTTCGAACTTGATCTTTATTTTTTTAGATAAAAGCTTAACTGTCGAACTTCGTGCTGAGAGCATGAAAATGACGGCTGTAATCGTGATCACAGACAGACAAATGGACAATGGACTGATCAAGAATTTATTTACTTTTCTATACATACCACACCTCCTTATGGGCGTTACAAACGGAGTGACAAAATTAATATACTCCTTTTAAGTCTTAAACCTGGGGTATAATGAGAATTTATGTTATTTCTAAAATTGAGTAAAATAAATGATTGCTTGAAAAAGAATAAAATACTTGCTTTTTGAACCTGAAACAAGACTTGAATCAAGAAAATTTTTTTTTAATTCAAGCAATCTTAGAGAATTATTTTAGTTTTTAGCAAATTTTTTACTTGAATCAAGCAAATTTTTCTCACTTGAACTTATATTGGTATGCTTATAATTCACAACATGTTTACATGAAAACATAGTTAAGATGGTGCGTATTAAAGAGCTATACAATAAAGAGCTAATACATTCATGCATTTAATACAATAAAGTGCATCGAGCATTTTATTGTCTTGTTCTCTATTTACTTTATACTTTCAAGTATAAGCAAACATAATACAGCATTCTCTTACAAAAAACTGCTCACTCTACAGCATTTGTTAGCCTCTCACCAAGATATGTACTTTCTTATTATTTTTAAATGCTTTGTATATTCGATACGATCAAATCTAGACAATCAAATCAATGCAAAAACAACGAGCACACCGAGTAAAACAAATATGTTATAGAGAAATAACAACATTCGATGTTATTTTCTTTGCTCTGATATGAAGCAGAAAAACCTTTTAAACACAAAACAATAACAACACACATTATTTGTGTGCAAGTTGTTTTGTTTCGTTAATTTTTCAATAACCAGTACTCAGTGTCCATGGTATAATAATACAAGGTAGCATTGACAACTGCTTATATTCCCTTCTACAAGAAAACATCTCCTGTCAAAAACAACTGTACAAATGCATCTGCAGCTGATGAAGTTGTTGTTTTTTTTTTACTTCTACGTTTTCACCATTGTTTGTGTTTTCAATGGCGGAGCAACTGTCAATGCTACCTTGTATTATTATACCATGCTCAGTGTCTAGCACCGAGCATGGTGTAATAATAATAAGGTGTTAGTGAATTTGACACTTCTCTCTCAAAATGATAAATTTTTTCGCCCCGCTGCTGTCAAAAACAGCTGATGGTGGATTGGAATGAAAATAAATCAGCTAACGTGCAGTCGGTCGAAGCTCAATGCCATGTCCACTTCTTTTGATGGCTATTATCAGTTGAGATATTGAACATTCCTTCATGGCATTCGATATTTTCTTGAAGCAGTCGATGTGAATGCAAGACAATTTGCATGCTGGCCAAAGCTTATGTTGTAAAATTAATCAAGTGGAGCACAAAGAAAATAATAAGTCCGAACTTAACAGATGGTAAAGAAAGAAGAAAAAATTTATTCAATGTTGTATCACATGAACCAAGAAATAAAGATCATGCAAAGAAAAGAGCCGCCATATTGTAAACAAAACACAGCTGATAGCTCTGACGTCATCGGTCACAAATTCTTTTGTTTACTTGTAGCAATTGTATGTGAAAAATTATTTGTTGAAGTTTTAAAGAATTATTAGTGCTTATAATTCGTAATTTTTGTGTGTTTTTTATAAAAATGAAGTGTGCTGTAGCGACGTGCAATAATTGCAACAGCAAGAAAAATAAATATGTTGGTTTTTACCATTTTCCAAAGGAAGAAATTGCTTGCAAGCAATGGCTGATTTTTTGCCGGCAAAACGTCGACACTGCAACGGCAAGAATTTGTGGAATTCATTTTCTGCCGGAAGACTTCGAAAGAAGGCTCCAAGTTGAAATGGGTAAATAAGTCTTGATCTTTCCACATAAATATTTTTTAAAAAATGTTTCGATAGGGTTTGGTAAAGCTATGCGCTTAAAGCCGGGCGCAGTCCCAACAGTTGTGAGCAAAGAGGCGCTTCCAGCAAATGCTGAACGATGTCAGCGAATTTTAAAACGCGAAAACAAAAAAATTGTTAGCGCTTTGCTTCAGGAGTCGATGGTCATGGAGGAAGTGCAGCGGCGTGAAGAAGTTTTTCCTTTACAGGAAATATAAAAAGAAAATATGGTCGCATCTGTTCCTAGCACGTCTTCAGAGCAGTTTCTTAAGGCGAAAATAAAGCAGCTAGAGTCGCATGTGTAAGTTAAATTTAACAATTTATGACTTCAATATTTTTAATCTTTTCCTTGTAGTGAAGAGCTGAAAAGAGAAAATTCTTCATTACGTCAAGGTGCCATAAATCTAAAGCAGCTGGAGTCGCAAGTGTAAGTTAAATGTAACAATTTGTGAATTCAATATTTTTAATCTTTTCCTTGTAGTGAAGAGCTGAATAGAGAAAATTCTTCATTACGTCAAGGTGCCATAAATCTAAAGCAGCTAGAGTCGCAAGTGTAAGTTAAATGTAACAATTTGTGAATTCAATATTTTTAATCTTTTCCTTGCAGTGAAGAGATGAAAAGAGAAAATTTTTCATTGCGTCAAGCAGCCATAAATCATGGCAAAGAAATGCGTGCACTGCAACAACGCGCTGAGAAAGCAGAATTTGAAGGAAAACTCACTGAAGACAAACTTCTCACCATATTCACTCCTGGTCAAATAAAAAAATTTAAAAGTGGCAATAAGAGGCGTAATTGGTGTGAGGAAGATATTTCTCACTCAATAACTCTTTATTCAGCGAGCGCCAAAGTTTATAAACTGTTGAGAAAAAGAAATTTTCCACTTCCCGCAGTGCGTACACTTCAACATTGGGCGCAGAAAATAGAAATTGACACAGGAATATTGGTGTCTGTAAAAAAAATTTTGTCTTCTACCACCTTGCTCGATGAGAAGCAAAAAATATGTGTTGTAAGCTTCGATGAAATGAAGGTACGCAAAGCTTATTGCTACGATAAACCATCAGACACCACATATGCTCCTGTCGATTATGTGCAAGTTGCTATGATACGAGGTAATATAGTGCATTTTTGTTATTTTCACATATAATTTTCTTTTTACAGGATTGATTGCTAAATGGAAGCAACCGATTTTTTACGACTTCGACTGTCGTATGACGTGGACCATTTTGGACGAAATTCTACAAGAAGTGAAAACTTGCGGTTTTTATGTAGCAGCTGTAGTAAGCGACATGGGAGGAACAAACAGAGCATTGTTCAATCAATTAGGAGTTTCTGCTGATCGGCCTTGGTAGGTTACATTCAATATATTTCTTAAAAGGTGCAATTAATGTTTATTTCTATTCTAGGTTCGATTACGATGGCAGAAAAGTGTATGTTTTTGCAGATGTGCCGCATCTAATAAAATTGCTGCGAAACCACTTCCTTGATCACGGTTTTATTTTTCAAGATAAACCTGTGAAAAAGGAAGTTATAGTGGAGCTTCTTTCCTGCACCTCGTCGGACTTATCGATAACCTACAAAATCAACACCACTCACCTTACAGTTGTCGGGTCTCAAAGGCAGAAAGTGAAGACAGCCACAAAATTGTTTTCCCACACTGTAGCCCAAGCAATAACGCGAGCTGCTAGTTTGGGCCACTTAAGCGGATACAACTGGCAAGAGTGCCATACATTGTTTAAGACGGTAAGGAAAACTAATTCCGTGCATGAGTTTATATTTCAAAATATATAACAGCTATTAGAATTTTTATTAATTATTTTTGCATTTCCTTTAAAGACGAATGACTGGTTCGATGTCATGAATGCTAGAGTTCCATATGTAGACAGTAGACAAAGGACTCATGCCTACGGATTGGCCCTGGAAGTTCAAGATCGCATCGTGAATCATATGACTGAAATGGTTGAAGGCATGAGAGTCATCGGCAAATCGAGTTTACTGCCATTCCAGAAAGGTTATTACAACATATAAAATCTATACATGTAAAGACAAAAAAATGTTTTTCTTGCAGGAATTATTCAGTCGAATAAGGCACTTACACATTTATATGAAGACCTAAAATCAAAATTTGGCATTGAGTTCTTACTCACATACAGGCTTAACCAAGATGTTCTAGAAAACTTTTTTGGGGTCATTCGCAGTATGGGTGGTGTTAACGACCATCCAGATAGGCAGCAATTCAAATACCGTCTGCGTTCCCACATACTTGGGCGCAACGAAGGCGTATTGTCAGACAACGCAAATGTGTCTGAAGACGACACTCCAGATTTGGAAACTATTCCCCACACTCTCACAGGTAACTTTAATAGATCCTCTTGATAAATTGTTCCTCAATAATAACTTACATATGTCAATTGAAAATGTTTTCTTATTCATTTATAGGCTCCATCTTAAAGGGTTTCCCAGAAACTGTGAAGGACAAGGAATGGAACGAAGGAAACAATGATGCCGAATTGGATGAATTGGAATACGACGGTTTGGAAAACCTCGCGGGATACATCTGCCATCAGTTGCACAAAGACGTTCCAAACATAAGGGTGGAAGAAACAGCGGCAGCATCACTTAGTTGGGTAGATCATCTAAGCGAGGGCGGCTTGTCGAAGCCAACGGAAGAGCTCATGGCGCATATGAAGGCTTTGGAAAAAGTATTCGTGGAGCTAAATGGCGAAGGGCTGCTGATAACCAAAAATTATTTGAAGACGCACATTGCAAGCGCAGAGCATGTTGTGTGTGACAACAAAATTAAGAAATTGTTTTTCCGCGCACGAATGTTTTTTAAAATAAGATCCTTAAATAAAGAAATTGTAAACACTTCCTTCCAAAAAAAAGAAAATTGAACAAAACAGTTCAATAATAAAAACAAACTGAACTTCCAATTTTGTTTTGTATTTATTTGCAATTTTTCTCTTCACAGCATTACTTTAAATTTCGTTACTGCATGAAAATATAAACAAACAAAGTATTCAAACACTTTTTTCGCGAATTGAACTTGTTAATTTTATAATTTTCCACTTTAATCTGAGTTTTCACATGTTTCGCATGCAAAACGTATGCAATTTGACAGTTCAATAGCTTGTTTGTGACCGATGACGTAGCATGAAAAAATACTTTTTTCTCGCACTGCTGATTGCTTGATCTGGTCTTGTTAGTTCATGGTTGTATCAGTTGTACAAAATAATAACAGTGTTGCCATTTCAGTGAAACTACTATTTTAAGTTATCATTACAATACCCCCACTATAACGAAAAATTACTAGTTGGCAAATTGTTGTTTAAGCCCCATGCCTTTTAAGAAAAAATCAATTTTTTGTCTGGTGACCGCCTTTGTCAGAATATCTGCTATCATCTTGCCAGTTTCTATGTACTTCACACTGACGCTACCTTCACTGATCTGATTTCTAATAAAATGATGCCGCACGTCGATATGCTTTGTACGAGCTCTGTATGCATTTAGAACAGCCAAGTCCAATGCACTTTTGTTGTCGCAGTTTATTGTCATCGGAGATGGCACGCCAAGTAATTCAGCAAGAAAACGTTTTAACCAGATACCTTCTTGAATCGCTGCTGATAATGACATATATTCTGCTTCAGTAGTAGATAATGCTACTGTCGGTTGTCTTCTTGAATTCCAAGATACAGTGCCACCTTGTAGGTTGAAAACATATCCAGTTGTAGATCGCCTCTCGTCTGTATCAGATGCCCAATCAGCGTCACAATAACCAACTATTTCCGAATTACCACTGCTGCTAAACACCAGCTTTGTGTCGAGTGTTCCCCTTAAATAACGAAGAATACGTTTAATAGAATTCCAGTGTGTCTTACCAGGGTTTTGATTAAATCTGCTTAAATTGCTGACTGGAAATGCTACATCCGGGCGCGTCACCTGGGCAGCAAACATTATACTGCCTACAGCTTCTTGGTAGGGAACGGATTCCATCTCTGCTATTTCATCTTTTGTTTTCGGACACATCTCTTTTGAAAGAACTTGGTTGACGTCTAGAGGAGTTGAAGTTGGATTCGCTTCATACATCCCAAATCTCTGCAGAATTTCTTTCAGGTATTGCTTCTGGTCAATAGATATACTTCCATTGATTCGATCACGTTGTATCTGCACGCCTAGTACATACCGCGCTTCCCCAAGGTCTTTCATTTGAAAAGTATCCATTAGTTTGGACTTGAGCGCAAGCTTGAGTGCACTGTCGTTTGATATTACCAGAATGTCGTCTACGTAGACTGCAACAAAAAGTTTTCTTTCTCCATTTAACTGATAGTAAGCACAGGGGTCAGCTAGAGATTTTATCATGCCGAACTTCTCCAGTGCTGCATCTAACTTGATGTTAAAGACTCTGCTCGACTGTTTGAGACCATAGAGTGATTTTTTGAGTCTACATACTTTTGAGTTATCGTTGCTTAGTCCCTCAGGTTGAACCATATAAATTTCTTCGTCGAGTTCTCCTTGCAAAAATGCTGACACTGCATCCATCTGGTCAATTTCCAGGTTAAAACGTGCAGCCAAAGCCAAAAGAATACGTATAGATGTGTAGCGGACTACCGGCGAGTAAGTTTCCCCGTAATCGATGCCCTTTCTTTGCGCACAGCCTTTCACAACCAGACGTGCTTTGTGTTTGATAATTTTACCTGTATCATCCTTTTTGGTTTTAAAAACCCATTTGCATGAGATAGGTCGTCGGTTCGGTGGCAGCGGCTCCAAAATCCAGGTTTCATTTTGAGCTAAGGCGTCAAACTCATCTTTCATTGCTTCACGCCACAAGTTTGCATCTGATCTAGACATTGCTTCATTCACTGTTATAGGATCGTTTTGTTCTTCTGCAAATACTGCAAGCGAGACAAATTCTTGTCTTTGTACAGGCTTTGGTATACGGCTTGATCTCCGTACTTCAGATCTCTCGTCTTGATAGCCTGGCGGTGGAGAAAAAGAATCATCTGTTTCTGACTGAATGGTATTGCTGCTTTCTGAGTAGTATATTTCTTCGGACGATTCAGACAAAAAGGAACGTGTCTCATGTTCCGTGTCTGTGGATGAATAAACATTGTTCAAATCTGCTTGGTTAGAACATGTCTCATGTTCCGTGCCTGTGGATGAATAAACATTGTTCAAATCTGCTTGGTCCCCCACTAAATCATCATTTTCGATTTCAGTTGAACAATTGTTTGATGATTGTTGCAACTCAAAAAATACAACGTCTCTACTAACATATATTTTATAAGTCTTCGGGTCTATTAGCCGGTACGCTTTTGAATTTCTGCATAGCCCATCATAAGACACTCTCTCGATTTTGGATCGAATTTCTTCTGCCGCTGTTTTGGTATGTGTACCATTGCACGGCAACCAAAAACTCTGAAACTATCTACATATGGTTTAATTCCACTCCAAGCCTCCTCCGGTGTTTTGTCTATCAATCCCCTTCTCGGAGAGCGATTAATGATGTAGACAGCAGTTGCAACTGCTTCACCCCAGAATTTGGTTTTAAGTCCTGCATCAAATAATAAACAACGAGCCTTTTCAACTATTGTCCTATTTGACCTCTCTGCCAAGCCATTCTGCTCGGGTGTGTACGGTGCAGTAGTTTGATGCTGTATTCCGCGCTTCTTCAAATAACTGAGTAATGCCGCGTTGCAATATTGTGTCCCGTTATCCGTGCGCAGAATTTTTATTTTTTTACCAGTTTGATTTTCTACTAGTTGCACAAAGTTCTCGATTTTTTCTTTGACCTCGCTTTTATTCGTCATCAAGTACAAAAAAATCTTTCTGCTGAAATCATCGACCAAAATAAAGAAAAAACGTGCACCTCCTAGAGAATTCTCAGACATTGGGCCACAGACGTCAGAATGGACCAACTGTAAAATTTCAGTTGCTCTTGTCCCAACATTATTGAATGGGACGCGACTTTGTTTTCCCTTGCAACGAACGACACACGATGAGTTGGCTTCCGATCCAGTGAAATGTACACCATGCACCAATCTCGGGAGTTTATTTAAACTATCCATACTAAGATGTCCCATTCTGCGATGCCATAAATTTTGGTCCTGACTGATACGAGCTGAAAAACTAACGCACGAAAATTCTGCAATATCCAGCTTATAGACGCCTGCCTCTAGCGACGCAGTTCCAATTCGACGATTGTTTTTATTAAAAATATTTGCTTGGTTTCCATTAAACTTTACTGTGTTTCCTCTTTTTGACAAACGACTGACTGAAATCAAATTTGCACAGAGCTGCGGTACATATAAGACATCTTTTACAATGGCAGTTTCACCATTCGAAAAAGTAATTTGAACATCACCCATACATTCAACTTTCAATTAATTTTTGTCTGCAGTTACCACTTCAGTGTTAGGTGGCACCGTCACATTCTGAAGCCAATCTCTACGCAAAGTCATATGTGCCGATGCCCCAGAGTCGAGATACCACGCCTGAGTGTTGACTTCGTTTACAACAAAGGACGTGTATAATGCATTTTCAGTGTCAGTATTTTTATGATTTCCATTTGCCTGCTGAAACTTTTTCTTTGGGCAGTCCCTAGCAAAGTGTCCAAACTGGTTGCATTGAAAGCAACGAACTCGCTTCTGTCTCTCTCTGGATGAAAAATTTTTTGTGTACAACGCCACTGTGCTGCTTGAATCTTCCTTTACATCCTGAAGCAACTTTGTTTTTATTGAATCGGCTGTTAACGCTACTCCGGAACTTTCTATACCCATTATCATTGGCTGATAGCGCTCTGGCAAACCTGCGAGAAGTAACGTGCCAATCCACAAATCGCTTATGTCCATTCCTATACCTCGCAATTTGTGCGCAGTCGTTATGATTTTGTTGACATATTCTTCTACGGAATCGCTGTCCTCTAATTTAGTGTTAATTAAAATTCTAAGCAACCCAACCTTCCTCGTCAAACCAGAGTCCTCAAAAGCTTGCTTCAAGTTGTCCCAGACCTGCTTGGCCGTAAGTGCATTTTGGATATGGACGTAGTTTATGGGTTCAATCAACAACATCAATTTCGATTTCGCCTTTGTGATGAGCTTCACATCTGTCGCCGTTCCTTCAACGCATTCCCACAACTCTTCGTATTGCAGAAGATTCTGCACTGCAAACTTCCAGGAATCGTAATTTTCCCGTCCTTTAATTTTCTCGATCGAAAAAGTTGTACTGCCGGCCATACCTGTGTGCTTCTAACCTCAAAAATGATATTTATGGCCTAATTCTGTATCCCTAACGAGCGACTCAACTAACGATTGCTTGGCGAACGATGTTCTGTTCTAATTGAAATCTGTATCTCTAACGAACTTGCTCGCCAACCCTTACGGCAAACTGAAGTTTCTTACGTCATTGAAACTGTTATACACAATAAGTTGTCAAATTTAGCACTGCCATATCAACCAATATATAAGTTTTCTGTTATTTTTTCAATTTTCTGTAAAGATTTCTAAAGTTTTTGGGCTTTTTTTCGTTTGTTGGCAATGCTTTTTTTTGAGTTGTTTATATAAATTGACATGTTTTTTTTATTGAATCAATGTGATTTCAAAAACATATTTATTGTTGTTATTGCAAGAAAATATATTTTCACATGTTAAAGAAGTTTTATGTGATTGTTTGATTGCAGTGATAAGTGCTTTAAATAAAATGTATGCAGAAATTGTTTTTTTTTTTATTTTGAGCAAGTGAGTTGATATGGAAGTGAGTTGTGAATGCACATGTGGTGAATGCGAGGCTTAAGAAATATTCTAGAGCTAGCAGACCCTGAGAAAGTTCTTGCACAACTCATCGACAGATACCCTACAAGCTCCCAACTTTGGGGCGTATATTCCTAAATCCAATTTACCCTCTAGCTGCTTCATAAGAACTCAAACATATCACAACGATAGCATAAAAGTATTCGTGTGATTTTGACGTTTCAATTCGTCATTTGGTTGATCGTTAGAGATACAAATTTGAAAAATGTTACTGTTTTACGGCATCGTTCGCCAGTTCGTCAGCTGTTATCTGTTCGAATTAGAAATTTCAAAATCACGAACGAGCAGTGTTTTGCACGAGACGAGTGTTCGGATAGGGATACAGAATTAGGCCATTAATCTTCGAAAATATCGAGCATCCGTTGAAAATATGATCAAATGGAATATTTTATAAATAGCGACTTTCGGTATCTTTCTTGTGCTAATTTTATTTGCGAAAATCTGGGCCCATAACCCGTTGTAAAATTAATCAAGTGGAGCACAAAGAAAATAATAAGTCCGAACTTAACAGATGGTAAAGAAAGAAGAAAGAATTTATTCAATGGTGTATCAGTTGTACAAAATAATAACAGTGTTGCCATTTCAGTGAAACTACTATTTTTAGTTATCATTACAATAGCTTCATGTCGGTGGCACCTACCAGTGCACGTTTTTGATAAAATTACAAAACCATTCAATGGCGAACTTGGCAAATGGGCGAAGACAACTGCAATAACTTTTTGTTAACACAACACGGCATAATTAATTGAATTAAATAATTATTTAAACATTATTCGAACAATAACCTATAAAAACTATAACACATCATCATCTGGCAACCCATGGTATAATAATACAAGCTAGCATTGACAACTGCTTATTTTCTCTTCTGCAAGAAAACATCTCCTGTCAAAAACAGCTTTTTGTGCAAATACATCAGCAGCTGCTGTGGTTGTTGTTTTTTTTTCACTTCAACATTTTCAACATTGCTTGTGTTTTCAATGGCGGATTGTGAGCGCTCTCTTTTTGAGTATATTTTTTGTAAGGAGATGTTTTCCCAAGCAACTGTCAATGCTACCTTGTATGATTATACCATGCTGGCAACCCAAACAAATAACACAATTTGACAACTATCAACGGCTAATCTCTTTGGCTCTCAAATTTTTGACAGAAAGAAAGCTATTCTTGGTGTTGTCAAAAATTCACTAACACCTTATTATTATTACACCATGGCACCGAGCATATCAACACATTTCAATTTAACTTTATATGCTTGCTTTGAAGAAGTTCTCGTTTGTCTTGTTTTCGATATGCTTTATGCTCATCTGTTCTTGGTCTCTATAGTATTGGTGTTTAAATGCTGTTAAAGATGAGAGATGAATAGAGTGAGCATGCAAACAACAAACGAATGTCTTGCAAACACACCCGTGCAGCTCTTTAGTGCGTATTGACAAACTATGGCATAGTTCGGCGCAGACTTATTTTATAAGCAAATTGGTCTGTTCGAGTACTGATACTTTGTGAAAATTATCACAAATTATCAGCTTTTGACGTTCGCGTACGCAAAAAACTTGCAAAATGAGAGAAATTGAGAGCGCAAAGTGACAGTTGACTAGGAGGGGAGTTGCAAATTCCTACTGGAAAAATTTTTACTGTCGAGAATTTGCAAGCTAGAAAACAGCTGATTTAATAAAGTTGTAATTTGAACAATCAAACAAATTTAACAAAATTGATGTTTACAAATCGGAGGATTGACTGCTGCAGTCGTAAAAATATGGAAGTAGTCGTTTAAAAGTTTTGAATAGACCAACTTGCCTGCTGGTAAAGCAGTTTATGCTGTGGAGACGTGCGAGGGAGATGGCTGCCGCTGTGAGATAGCATTTGTTACGTGTCCCTAGCTATCGTACCTGGCCTGACCGCGCCGACCAGCTCAAAGTTAACGGGCGCAGTTCTCAACCCGTCATGCCAGGTCGAGGGAGCAACAATAACATCCGGGATACACCGGAAGCAAATAAAAACACAAAAAAAAAAAATAAATTTGGAATCAAAAGAAAAACTAAAAGCAAAGATAAACAAATTACTCAACTATTAATAAAAAAAAAGAAAAAAAACCGGAACCAAAACAAAAAAAAAATAGAACCAAAAAGAAATTTGAAGCAAAAAAAAATTCTCTGAAATTTGCTACTCAGCCAACTCAAAAACAGAAAAGAAAAAACCGAAGAGAACCAGGAGATGTTTATCCTGCTGCGTGCCCACCCAACCTTAGTTATCATCCATTTTATTTTTATTTAGATAACCCCATAAAAGAATCAGCGAAGAGATTTCGCCTTTATATGTCCATGTCACCTATTACCCTCTTAGGAACGGCCCCTTATTTACTCCCCACCACAAATTAATTTAGCAAACCATTTTTTTTTTTTTACAATTACATATTTATTTACAAAGTAACCCTAATACTATCTCCACTTCTTTCCAGAGAAATCTCAGAAACAATATTTTTGGACTTACAATTTAAAATGAAAATTTAACCTTACGCGAAAACAAAAAAAAACTGTTACATTAATAACAATATAAATTATAGATAAAGATTGTATAAAAAGATAAGAGTTTAAATTTACCTCTGTAAAAATTATTGCCTAAGAAATTCATAAGTTTTTTATTATATATTGGCTTATAACTAGTGTATATAATTATAGCTTGAGTTTACAAATTTTTTTATATTTATGAACCATTATAATTATGGCTTGAATTTACAATATTTTTTTGGAAAATGGTGAATAAAAATTTATGTATACATATAACTGGGTATTGTATTGGATTTTAAAGTGGTAACCACAAACAAAACAATGTACATATATAACGATTATAAAATTTGGTGAAAATTGTAAAAGGTTTCCCTTTTTTTATTTTTTTTTCTTTTTTTTTTTTGTTTAAAATCGAAATTCGGAACAATTATTAATTATGGGTCTTTTTCGAAATAAAGTTTTTCATTTATGAATCAGACCTCTATTCTACGGTATTTTCCTACCTAAAGGAGCTCGTTTAGGGAAATTTTCTTGCAGATAAAAAATTTTAGAAATTTATCACAAAAAAAAAAAAAACATCAGTTGACCTCATAAGTTTGCGATGAACCGAATTGGGAATTTAAAATTTTATAAGCGGTAATTTTTAACTGAACTCACAAGCAAAAAATTTTTAGATAAATTTTAATTTAATAAATTGAATTCAAGTATCTCTGATTTAATTAGTTTAATTAGATAATTAATTTAATAATTAATTTAATTCGGAATTAATTCTAAAAAAAATTTTAGGCACAAAAAAAAATACTTAAACGAATAGGTAAATAATTTAGCTATAAGAATAAATTTTTTTTTGTTGTTTTTTTTATATATATAAAAATTTTGAAGAAAACAAAAATTATCTTTTTATATAAATTCAAACGGAATATAAAGCTAAGGGATTATGGGACATTATTCCGCCATTTTAAATTTTTGGACACATAGGTATATAGGTATATGTAGAACACCATTTTGACTCGAATTTTTGACCGGAATTTTCTTGGACGCCAATTATATTTGGTCTAGTGCGACCATTTTCTTTCGCCGTAATCAATTTTTTTTTCTTTGCTATTTGAAAAATATGTTTTTTTCTTTTTAATATGGCACTCGCATTTTTCTTATTTGGGAACCCCTGGCCTATTCAGCTACATTCGAAATATGCTGAATCTTCATTAACTTCCCCTTCTTGACAGTGTTTCGTAGGAACTTGTATACTACTAATTTTGCTTCACTCTTAGTAGTAGCTTAACATATAGGGACTAATATAATAGTGACCGACTTATCTTATTTTTGGGCGAGTCCTCGATTATTGTCACCAAAGGTCCTTGGATTCCGGTCGCCCACAATGTTCTCTGTTTGATTTCTTTTGGATGCTGCTTATATTGTTTTTCGTTGTTGCTAGTTGCTATGATGGTTTTTGCTATGATGGTTTTTAGCAACTAGCTACTAGCAACTAGCAACTACTACTTAGAATTATTAATTTAAAATTCTTACCAATTTTTTTTCTCTTCTTTTTATACAATATATATATATAATTTTCAATATTTTCCGCCACTTTATTTTAACATTTTTCACTTCAAACTTTGCACCATATTAAAACTCTAAAAGTTTTCTTCATCGAGCGAACCCTCTAGCCGAGCTTCCTAGGAACGGGAATTTTCCATCCTTTGTGTAACTTTTCTCCCATAGCTAAACCGTATCTACTCTTTCCTTCCTTAGGTTTTTCATTGCCGCTCTTGGCGCCTTTTATTTATATTAAGGTTAGCTATTTTCCTCCCCATAAATTTTTCTTAAGCTCCCCTGTCACTATACCTATCTTGTTCTGGTTTTTCCTCTTGTTTATCTCGTCCTTAATCCTTTTTATTTTCCTATAAAAATATCCTTTCCCAAGTGATCCTTTTTTCCACAAGCCTACTACTATTCCCTACTAAGTTTTTCGACGAGTTATCTGCACTGCCTTATCAACCGTGTGGATTGACATTTGCTGACGAGACTCGAACACTAATACTATGTTCACACACAGGCCGAAAAGACGCTTTTCAGCTGAAAAACTTCTTTTCAAAAAAAGGTGTTCACACTTGAAAAGCAGCTTTTCATTTCATTGTTCTCAGAAAATAAGATGCTCCTATTGGCTACATGTATACACATAAAAAAAACAGAGAGACGAAATGTCAAACATCAGTGATAACCTCAATTTTAGTAATAGATTTTGACTATACTCACAAAAACAGACTTCAAAGCAGGGTTGTTTTCTAGCTTTTTAGAGTTTTTCGCTGAAAAGCACACAAAAAGACGCTTTTCCTTTGACAGTTTTTCTATGGCGAAAAACTTAATATCATGTAGCTTTTCAGCTGAAAAGCCATTATTGTACGAAAAGCCGCTTTTCGGCCTAAGTGTGAACATGGTATAAGTCAAGATTTCCGCAGAACATGATAAGTTCATAGTAGATGTTACATAGTTTACATTAGGCTCAAAAATAATAAATACAAGATTATGCCATGCGCATGTCTGCCTACGTCATGATCGACACATTGTCAAAATCGGCTGTTTTTCACTGAGCAAAACATAAAAAACAACTGTAGCTGAAAAAAAAATCGTACAGAACTATTTCGCACTATCTTTCGTCTTTTCTTGCACGAACAGAAAATCAGTGAGAAGAACAGAGAAAGAGTATTTTCCTATCTACGTCACGAAAGACCTAACATTTTGCGCAGAACGGTGCAACTTTTTCTGCCTCTGATGGCGTAATCTGATTTCTATTATTTTTGCATTAGGCTTGTGCTAAACAGTTCCAAGGTCGGAACGAACATGGAACGATTCTTTTGTACAGCGGAACTAGTTCGCGGAAACATGTCCGCTGAACTATGTAGTTCATTTGAGCTGTAGTAGCAATTTTTTATGGTTTTTGTATATGTATTCTCTACACCTGAACAGAAGGGCTTTAAGAGAAGAGGATTAGTATGTATGACCCCCATTACTTTTGAAAAAGGAAATTTTTTTTCCTTAGACACCTATTCCCTCTGACCTTAGGGGGGCTCCCATAGAAAAACGCAATAGGGGCATATTAATTTTGTCACTCTGTTTGTAAGCCCCATAAAGAGGCATAGGTATAGCAAAGTATAAATATTCTTGATCAGCATCACCACCCAAGTCGATTTAGCCATGTCCGTCCATTCGTATGTAACTTATAAGTGCTTAAAAATAACAAATTGAGTACTCTCGAGTTGCAAAACGTATCCGCGGAACTATCTAGCTCCGCTGTTCCATTTCATTGAATGAAACTCATATGCAGCAGATTGTAACATGTTCGCGAAACTATTTAGCTCCGCAGTTCCATTTGATTGAATAAAACTCATGCAAATCATATGCAGCAGATTGTAACATGTCCGCGGAACTATTTAGCTCCGCAGTTCCATTTGATTGAATGAAACTCATGCAACTCATATGCAGCGGATTGTTACATGTCCGCGGAACTATTTAGTTCCGCAGTTCCATTCGATTGAATGAAAGCATATTCAAAACGAAATAAATACAGGGGCCTTACTCTGTAGCGCGATTCGAAAAGCAATGCGATCCGAAAATCAATTGCGATTCGAACACAAAATGGCACTCTGTAAATACTTCGTATGGATGTTAGCGTTGCCAATCATGTGTTAATTAAATTTTTGTAAAAAGTAAGCATCACTGTGTTATAAAATGTCAAAAAATAGAAATGTAAAAGAAAATGTCAAAAAATATAAACATTTTTATAGAAACGTCAGTGATACATTAAAAAAGTGTTTTGATTTTGTAATTGTGCTTAGATAAATTAAATTTAGAATGGATTCTGTGGCGATTTGGTTCGATGAAGAAGAATTTCAAGAACGTATTGAAAGAAGAGTAATAAGAGACAATTCCAATATTCTGGGTCTCAGTGACAAGCGGTAAGGAATTAAGTTCGGAACAATGTGATGCAATTTACATTAAATTTTGTTTTTTATATTTAAGTTTCATGAAAAACTTCCGTTTGAACAAAGAGGCGTTCTTGTATGTTCTGAGCAGCATAGAGAATGAGTTGCAAGCTCCCCAGCGCTCTACCTCAATTTCAGCTATGAACAAACTTGCTGCAACGCTCAAATTTCTAGGTCAAGGTGGATACCAACATCAGATTGGCCAGGACCGCTATGTATCCATGGCACAGCAAACCATGTCCAAATGCCTCTTTGAGGTTTGTTCAGCTATAGAGTGTGTTCTTTGTACAAGACACATCAAGTTTGAAATGTCCGAAGCTGAGAAGAGGGACGCAAAAAATTATTTCTTCCAGAAATCAGGTATTCCCGGAACGATTGGTGTGGTAGATGGCACTCACGTTCAATTCATCAGGCCCTCGCGAAATAAACACTTATATTTCAACAGAAAGTTGAAGCACAGCGTAAATGCAATGGTGGTGAGTTATCTTTGCAATCTATTTTGCTATTAGTAAATAATTTTCTTTGAATTTAGATATGCGATCATAAAATGTGCATAAGGGCTGTGAATGGACGTTATGGAGGTGCATCTCACGAGTCCCATGTCTGGAACTTGTCAAGCGAAAGGCAAAATTTAATGTCAAGGTTCGAAAACGGAGAATATGGAACGTGGATTCTTGGTAATAACTTTTTATTTGTAGTTAAACTTTAAAAAATTCAATCAAATATCTTTTAGGTGATTCAGGGTATCCCCTTGAACCATGGATTTTAACTCCATTTCGTTATGCTTCCGAAAATTCCGCAGAAGCTCTTTACAATGCTAAGTTTTCCAAGGCACGTTCTTTAATTGAAAGAGTTTTTGGGGTCTTGAAAGGACGATTTAGATGCCTTCTAGCTGCCAGGGAGTTGCATTATACTCCAGAAAAAGCTGCGAAAATTCTTAATGCATGCTGTGCTCTTCACAACATTTGCACGCTATACAACGTCGATTTGCCTTCCGAAGTTCAAGAAGATCATCAAGAACATGATTTTTATCCTGACATCGAAAATCAGCAGAATATCAATAATATTGCTCGAAATATCAGAAATGAAATAAAGAATAGCATAATACCGTAAATAACATACCCAAAATGCATTTTTAATTTAATCGTTTTTATGCGCCTTAAACCAATAACAAATGAGAGGTTAATATTTTTCTAAATTCATTTTATTTATATTTGTATGAATGATCTTTTGATACAAAAGAGAAACAAGGAAGGACTTATAAAATCCAAATAAAGATTAATAAAAAAATACTAAAAATATATCACTTCAATGTTAAAGAAAATCAATAAGGAGTTTTTTATACATATACATACATTTGTATATGCTTTGAGATCACATTTAAAAAAAAAATTTGACACATTAATCCTTTTGGGATTCCATTTCAAGCATTTTCTGCTTGATTTCGAGTTTTGCTACTTTTAATTTAAGTTTCTCACGCTCCATATTTTTTTATGCTCAAACTTTTCTTTTAAGAGTTTATATACTTTCTCATCTAGCCGTAATTTATTTTTCGCTTGAGATCGTAAGCTAGCGTATATCCTTTAGAACCTTGATGGAGTTCTCGTGATATTTCTTCTGATTCTCTTTTTGGCTGCGGAGAAGGTTTTCTTTGCCTTTGACAGTAGACACCGATCGGTGCGGCTGCGGTGTGCATGTGCGACTGCGCTGTTCAAGTGCGGTGTTGGCGTTTACAGAGGTTGTGCTGCTCGTCCTGACTCTGCCCGAAGAACTTATCTGATGTTCCGGCTCAATAACTTGAGGATGTTCAGAGGTGCTGCAAGCTTCATTTGCACCAAACCTCATGACACCGTTTAAGCCTTCGGTCGCTTCGTCCATGGAGAGCAATTGCGAGACTTTCTCTTTCAATGAAGTAAGAGGAATGAATTTTGATTGGCCGCCACCAGTGCCAGCTATTGAACTTTTGTTCCGACGCAGCTTCGAACGCAGGTGGTTCTTGTAGTCTGCCCAAACCTATGTTTTTTATGTTAAGTTACTCTGCATGATATTAAAGTGGACAAAATGCTTACCTTTTTCCAACCAACAACGTCACGAGAAGGTGGGCCAGCAGCATTCAAGTCATCCGTCAGTCTCAGCCACAGATTGTGGGCACACGTTTTGGCTGTGGAAGTTTTCAAATGCCCCTTTGCCAAGTCGGAATGTTCCGAGAGAAAATCAACTAAAACTTCAAATTGACGAGGCTTTGTGAAAATATTCTTAGATGTAGAATCCCTGCAAATAACATAAATGTTTTAATACTTATAAATAAAAATATATCAATAAAAATAAAAACTTACATTTCAGTTTTGCTCTTCTGCGCAAACCAATAAGCTATCGAATAAAATTTCCGAAAATCGAACGAGTCTGACATTCGCATTCGAGTTGCCAAGTGGCGAAAATGCGATATACGGAGAGGGATAAAATGAAATGCGATTGTCAGATTTTTTAATGCGAAAGCTTGATTACAGAGTGTCATTTTTCCGAAATCGAACAATTTAACGTTCGAATCGCGCTACAGAGTAAGGCTCCAGCATTGCGCGCAACAAGAACGTCGAAATTTCATCCTACCATCACACATCAGTTGTTTCGTTCGTTCGCAAACATATCTTTGCACTTATATGCGTGTAAGCCATAATATGTGTGAAAGAGAAGTCGGTTCATATTGATTTATAGAAAAAAATTCATTGCAACCGGAACTGTTTGAACATGCTAAAAATGGATGGAAGGAACGATTGGAACTATGTCCGACTGTGAACATAGTTCCAGGAACTATACAGGTTCGGAACGACCTATCTCTAGCTTACATTAAAAAGCAAACAAATGATAATTTAGATATTTCTTTATTTATTGCTTTTCTTTCCCTTTTCTTTTTCTTTGTAGTTTTTTCTGGACCCACCATCAACCATGCCCCGGCCGAGGCATCATTGCGGGATCTTGCGGATGACCATCGTGTCCAGCTGTTATACAGAACCATCGTTGGACAGCTCCCGGACAACAATGGAGCCGCCTTCTGGCCATCCTGCTGCACACGGCCTCTCCAACATAGCCAGGAATCCCTTCGCCGTCGCCCGAGTTTCGACACCAAACGTGGGCTATTGTCGGCCCATTCGCCGCATCCCTAATGGCTTCTTCCACACGCAGCCAACTGCGCAGTCGCCGCTGCTGCCTGTGTTTGCTTTTGTTTTTTTTTTCTTTTTCCCTTCTTATGGCCAAATGTGATACGCAACACATTACTGCATCATAAGAAGAATTTATATATCTTTACGTATGTTCTAAGTGTTTGTTTATTTTTTATTAATTCTGCATATTGTATGATCTAAGTGTTTGAATATGTTTTATTGAATGATATAAGATTGTTTTATGTCTAATTTGTATTTACACTAAGGTACCTCTAATCTCAAGTTGTATTGCTACTTGCAACTGTTGCACCAAAAATTTATAAATATCCAAAACTTCTAAAAAACGGCCCTTTTCTGTGTCCAGCTAGCCTGGAGTTAAAACCAAAGAATAAATTCGCGAACCAATTATAACTAAAATAAAAACGATCATTTTGTTAAAAACTTAAAAATAACGAGTTTAATTCACACTCCGGACACGGAAAAGTCAACAGAAGGTATCTTAAATTTTTGTAGAAAACGTTATCATTGGGTATTTATAAAAAAAAAATTAATAACTGGCCATTTCAGCCCTTGAAAGGACTTTGACCTAGCTTCTTATGATCAATTGTGTTGTGCGTGTTATTAAGTTTGTACACAATTGACCGAGAAATGGACCTACAGGCTTAACGCCGACTCCGAACGGCGATGAACGGAATGTTCTTATTCTCAAGAAGCTTTACATGGCATTTTTATTACTCTCTGAGGTTTGCCATTGTCTGCAGAGAGGTGGCGGCCGTACAGAAAAATTATTTTAATTCAAATAATTTTCTGTCGCTGCTTGGGTTCGAACCTGGGTCTCCAGGTTCGTTGACATAGCGGCCACGCACTTTAACCAACTACGCCAAAAATCTCTTATTACTTTGCGTTGAAAATCTCCTTAAAAAAATATTGAAAAATTGTATACTTCAAGTCCAATTTCCTTTTTTTTTCATTCCACTTGAAATGTAAGCAAGACGTTAATCAGCTGTTATCAAGGCTTGCAAGTTTTTGCAAATTTTGCGTTCGCGTACTTTTTTGGATATTTTTCTATTTGAGATAGAATTGTGCGTTACTCTCTTGCAAGTTGCTGCTGGATATTTTTCACTGGAGAAGTACGCGAACAGACCAAATGTTTCTTGAACTAAGCATTTTTTCTTAATATCATGTGTTTTAAATATGCTCAATTCTATCAAAATAATTCTTGAATTGAGAAATTTATGTGGATAATTTCTTATTTCTGTTAGTTACAGTTAATTAATACAAACATTCAGGCTATTTATGAAACATATTTACTAATTATTTAAATTATCCATACACTTTATTTTAAGTTTTTGCAAAAATAAGATTTAAGTTTAATTTTTAGTTTACTTTTGAGTTCTTTTAACTTTCCAATTAGATGTAAGGTACATTTTACGTTCCAAATTAGAGTTAAGTTTAATTTTAAGTTCACTGAATTTTAAGTTCTTTTAGCTTTCAAATTATGCAGAAAATGTAAATATATTTACAAAGTAAAGAACTGTATGCTCAAATCTAAATTGGCACTAACAACAAGAAATACAATTCACAAACATAATACGCGACAAAAACACAACTTAGAAGATCCAAAAGCCAGAACAACAAAACAACTGAAGTTTTTTCGTCCATATAGCTGCGATGTCATCAGAGATAAAGAGATGGGAAACTTCGATTCGGCTGTCATTTTTGTTGATTTTGCGCCAAAATGGTGCTTTTTCTTCTCATTTTTTATGTCCTCACGCATTGTGTATGTGAGTTCACCTCATAGTTGTCAAAAATTGCTGTGTCGGCCGTCAGCTGTTGTGAAGTTTTATAATTTTGTAACTTTGTTTTATAAATTGTCTGCTTTTCAAATACCTTATTTTTGCTTTAATTTCATTTCACGTTAGCTCGGGTTGAGAAAAGTTTATAATTATATTATAAAGTTGTGGTCATTCTTAAATATAAAGTAATAAAACTGTTGCGTCTTAATGGGCGCAACTGCAAATCCTTAGTCTTAACTTGACTAAGGAATAGTTGTTTGAATAATTATTCAAAAGTTATCCAGGCACTTTAACCTGTTCAACTAAGGATAATTATTTTTGTTTTTTTTTTTTTGCTTTGGTTAACCAGGCACTTGAACCTGTTCAACTAACGATAGTTTGTTTTATTTGCTTTGGCTAACCAGGCACTTGAACCTGTTCAACCCAGAGGAATAAAAAAGAACCGCTTCAAAGGTGTTGACTTTTAATATTCATTTATTGTTACTATTTAGATTCTTTTTATACAAAATTTGTTCCAATTTTACATAGAAAAAGAATATATAAAACTAATATGTAATATGTATGTATATATGTATAAAATTATTGATTAAGCATATGATTAAGCATAACAACAAAATGCACACACAACAAAAACGGCCAAGCTGCCCTTGAAATAATTGTTCAGCACATTGCACTACAAAATTCTATTCATATTAAAACATAGCCAAACTGGCCTTGACTTTGTCCAGAACATTGCACTGAGACTCATGTGTCGTTTTTTGCAGGCTCAGCTTTTTTGGTAGTTACTGGAATGTTTTGTTGTTTTGTGTTTTGCTGTTATGCTTGTATATTTGTATGACTACAACTACTTATTAATAACTTAATTTATTTGTATTGTTCGGAACTGAACATTCTCCGCCCCGTTGAACCATGGGTTCAACAGCTGAAATTTAAACTTCAATCGTAAAATCCGAATCTCTTTTATGGCTTGTATCAGGTGCGATGACATGAATTCTTGGCGTGGGTTGTGGTGGTAAGCAATTGATGCTGTGAGATCTCCTGATGCGTTTCCAAACAAAGAATGAAATAATGCAACCAACCAAGAAGAGACATAAATAACTTATTGAGTAGTGATGAATGTCATGTGGTCGAATTTCGTTAGGAAGATTCAATTGTAGCTTAGATAATTCACTTTGGATAGCGGATAGTTGTTCTTGATGGGAGTTGTAACGAAGGGAAATGTTGACTGCTGGAGGTTCTGTTGACGAGAACACCAAATCAGATGTCTGAACGGTTGGGATATATGATCTGTGATTGGTTGACTTTAATGTCTTGTGGCCTTGAATGGTTATCAGTGGCTGTTTAATGACGCAGTTTTCATTCATAGATAGAAGTCCTGAGTCTTGAATGGTGAATTGCGTTAGAACTGCTTCACAAACTGCATTTACCACGACTTCGCTCCTGACAGAATATATCCATGTGTTAGGATTGTGTAGTTGAAGCCAGCATGACGTGTTTGTTTCAATGTGATTAAGCAAGTTCAACTCACATATTGCTATGTTGGATCCTCGTTTATAAAGTGGGTGAATTTGTTGACAAAGATAGTGCTCACTTTCGGTTGACGTGCATATCCTTGAATCAGCTTCCTTTAATGGATAGTATTGATCACGATGCAGATTTACAATCAAAAATGAGAAGGGAGACTGGATTTTGACAAATTCATTGTTTAGATGCCACGGCACAGGAGTAAGTTGTAGTAACTCGAAATCTTCAGTTGATACTAGTGGAAGTTTCAATTTAAAAATAACGTAGTTTGAAGTGACTCGTCCTTCGATTGACATCAAGTTATATAGTTGTATCAATTCTTCGGTAGGTAACCTTAGATGGCTGGGAAGGCTGGCCTTTATGTGGAGTAGCTCTTCTTGTAGCTGTTGAGGTGAGATTAGTTCGGGACTTAATTTACCATGATGTGTGTCTATTAAAATGCTTAGAAGAGAATCTTGCACGCGTTGGAAGTATATTAGTTCCAACGTTGTTTGAAGAGCTAGTTCAGCAATTGATTGAGCGATGCCTTGTTTGTTACTTCTTGTTGCACGTTCTCAAATCGGAATTCCAGGGTTTTCAATGTCTTTTCGACCTTTACAAATTCTTCTTCAATACTTTGTTGGTTCCTTTTCATGATGTTTATTGTGCTGTCCAGAAATGAGGTTTGGTTGTGGATTTTATTTTCAAGATAATTTTCATTTTGATATATTTTGTCAATGGTACTGGCGACATCTTCTGCATACTGAGAATCTAGAACTCCGAATAAAGAGTTAGCTATGTTGCCGATGATGTTGAATGCACCTCTTTTCGCTCGATGTCCATTGTGTATTTTGAGGAGTTCATTCTTCAGTGTTATTTCATCCATTAAACGCTTAATTAACATAACTATTACTGAACAGTGTTTGGACGTTTGCAAGATTGTGCAGGATTTTTGTAATATTTGTGGATAACCATTCATTAATTCCAAATTCTTCCAGTATGTTTGCATATTAATGTAGGTTATTAGGTTCCATTCACTGGTGATTATTCCAACCGACCCTAATTTTTCGAAATAAATACCCGGATTAGACACAAATGGCTGAACCTCTATTGGCGCAGGGGAAGCGTATGGTATAAATAAGCAAGCCATCAAGATAGTTACAAATGCTGAACTTGTGTTCATTCGTGTTCGTTTTGATTGGTGAAAAGAGTTGGTATGATCTGAGTGTTTAATCTTCCTTTCATTTGTTTTAGAGCTGTCTTCTTTGCGCTTGTTACCTTCATCGTTTTGATCTGATGGAATGAGTCTGTCTTCTTGTTCAAAATTCTTTATTGGTAGTGGTGCAAGCCTATGTATCGGACGTTTTAAAGTTCCTGCTGCTGTTTGAATGTCAGCCACTCTAACATTGTTGTCGGGACCTGTGTATGTCCTTACGATCCTGCCTAGCGGCCATTGGAGTGGTGGTACGTTATCCTCTTGTATTATAACCATTAAACCTGGATTGACGTTGTTCATTTGTTGTTTCCATTTGCTTTTATATTGCAGTTCCTGAAGGTAATCTCGCGACCAACGCCTCCAAAATTCGTGTTTCAGATGGGAAACTAACTTCCATCTTGTTAGTAGCGACGCGTTGTTTGGCGTGGCATATGTGTCTACGGATGTTGTCAGGTGTTAAGGCAGTAAGATCCTTGGGATCGGATGACATTGGAGTGAGTGGTCTTGAGTTGAGTATAGCTTCAATCTCAACCACCACTGTTTCTAGCTCTTCATAGGTTAGCGACACTGTAGACACACTCCTTATTAACAAATGCTTGGCTGATTTGACTGCAGCCTCCCAGAGCCCGCCAAAATGTGGAGCCCGAGGTGGAATGAATTTGAAATCTATTCCTTTATCACTGCATAACCTTACTATTGATTCATTGGCTTTCTGGGAGTGGATTGCTTCATTAAGCTCATGGAGTTGGTTTCGAGCTCCAACAAAATTTGTAGCGTTGTCGCAGTAGAGGGTTTTACAATGTCCTCTACGGCTGATGAAACGTTTCAATGCGCCAATGAACGCATTCGTTGTTAAATCGCTTACCAATTCGAGGTGGACTGCTTTCGTAACGAAGCAACAAAATACAGCAATATAAGCCTTTGTTGGCTTATAAGCCTCTTTTTCCTCTGATTTTATAATGAATCCATAATGGTCCACAGTAGTCAACGCCACTGTTAATAAATGGTCTTGCTGGAGTCACTCGGGTGTGTGGTAGATTACCCATGATCTGTTGACATAATTTTGGACGGGCCTTGCTACATCGTATGCATTGTTGTACAGTTGCTCTGGCTGTTAACTTTCCTTTGGTTGGCCAAAAACGTTGCCTTATTGTTGCTAATAATGTCTGGGAGCCACAGTGTTTGTTGTCCTTGTGTATCATAATGAACAAAAGTTTTGCTAACGGGTCGTTGTAAGGAATTAGCATTGGATGCTTAGAGTCGTAGTTTAGTGTTGATGCTTCCAGCCGTCCACCCACTCGAATGATGCCTTTATCATCAATGAACGGAGTCAAACTGCTAATTGAACTTGATTTGTTAAGTCCTTGATGATTTTTTAATTGTTTTAACTCGCAACTAAAGTCAGACATCTGCATGCTTTTTATGATAACAAAAAGTGCATCATCCATTTCTTTGGGGTTAAGCGATATTTGTTGTTGCCTCAGATTCTTTTTGACTTTTGTGTGGCTTATAAATCGCAAAATATACCCTAGGATTCCTTGTAATGTTCGGAAAGAGTTTCTATGCCTTATTGTATACACTAATTCTCCGTTAATATGTGGTTGCAGCAATCCTTTTTCAATCTCTGTTGTAGCAATAGCGACGTCGTTACTGGGCAATACTACCAATTGCTTCCTTTTTTCCAGGTCGTTTGGAATTTGAAGTTGAGCTAAAAAACGTGGAGGCCACAAGTCCTGTCTCCCATGTAAGAAAAATGGTCCTTGAAACCATAGGTCACATGCTGCGAGAGCTTTCGCTGTTAATCCCCTTGACAGCACGTCTGTAGTGAACACGTAGCGTGGTAGCCGGAACCGAAGAAGAATTGAAAAAAGTTCGCTTTGAACGGTTGGTCCAGTGTACATTAGATCATTTAGTGAATATCCTGATGATGTCTTGGCTGAGGCATCAAAGACGACCCGAAGTTTCGTTGTCGTGCTGTCGGGCTTGAATACACAATGATGTGGAATGAAATAATTCGGAGTTAGTACAGAATCGAGATTCACTTCTTTCATATGCCCAAGTCTTTCATAATCCTTCATAAATTGAATGTATTCCTTGCGTACGATATCATTTTTTAGAAGTCGGCGTTCTAGACTCATAAATCTGTTGTGGATCATGGCTTGTGATTGCCCTAAGGCTGATGTGTTTTCGATAAAGGGGAGTTTACCGACAAAGCGGCCTTCCTCATTGCTACGAACATTTTGAGCAAAGTGAGATTCACATCGCTGCTCTGCTGGTGAAAGATATTTCTTACTTGTTTCAACTTCTTCTATTTCCCAAAATTTTTTTATCAGTTCATTCGTGGTTTCTTCTTCTTGACTGAATATACCACATGTGACAGCATCGTAGCTTGTTGATCCCACCATTCCTGCTACTATCCAACCAAACACCGTATTCTGCAGTATGGGCAACTGTTCACCGATGTTGATTTGTTCTGGTCGGATCAAGTGATAATACAGTTCTGCTCCCAGTAGAACATCGATCTTGTCAGATTTGAAGAATTCAGGATCTGCTAACTTAATGTTTTCTGGGAGTGACCAGGTTGAAATGTCAATGTTCAGTCTTGGTTGAGGTGATACGATGTGAGACAGGACGACTGCTTCGAGTTTGGATGTGAAATTGCCAGTTCTTGAATGCATATCTACGTTTACTCGCTGAGTTGATTTATGAGTACCCTTTCCAATGCCTTCGACACAGAGCGATGATGATGTTGTTGATAGCGATAACTTCTTAATCAGTCTTTCAGTTATGATATTAATCTGAGAGCCGGAATCCAGAATTGCTCGAACTTCACACGATCTTCCATTATTTGCTGAGATTTTAATTTTTGCTGTTGCTAGTAGAACGTAGTTATATTTGTTAGTTTCATTTTGAGCCGCAGCTACCGTGAAAGGCACAGTGTTGTTATTTGACTGATCAGGAACTTGATGGTTTACTGTTGTTTTCTGAATTTTAGCATCTCCCTGTAAATGCAGTAGTGTGTTGTGCTTTGCTGAACATTTTGTGCAGCTTCGTGATTTACATGTCTTGGCTGTGTGATTTTCTTTGAAACAATTGACGCACAGGTTTTGTTTCTGTATCCATTTCAGTCGTTCTACAGCGGACATCTTGAGAAACTGTTGGCAATAGTAAAGAGGATGGCCACCTTGCTTACAAACCTTGCAACTGTTGTGATTGGATACTGCTGTCGATGTTACCACTCTTTTGATATTACATCCTATGGCTTCTAATGCTTGGAACCGATTCTTTAAGAATTTGAGAAAGGTGCTTATTTCTTGAAGCTTTCTGGGGTCTTGAAGTGATTGCTCGTAGAGCATATGGGTTTGGTGATCAAATTTCTTTATTAAAATGTGCAACAGCAGAGGATCCCAGCTATCTGTCTCGACTCCAAGATTCTTGAGTGCGGCTAAGCTTTCATGAATGGTGTCATGAAAGTTTCGAATAGTCTTGGCTTCTGATGTAAGGTTTGGAAGGGATATCAGCCGTTGTATTATAGCTGATGTAAGCATTCTCTTATTGCTAAAACGATCTTGAAGAGCTTCCCATGCGATGTCGTAATTATCTTCTGTCAATTCGAGATGACCAATCGCGCGTTCAGCCTCCCCGAATACATTGGTTTTGAGGTACCACATTTTCTGGATTTTTGGAATTTGTTGCTGATGTATCATTCGCGTGAATATGTCTGCGAAAGTTTGCCATTTCAAGTAGTTTCCGTCAAACTTCGGTACTGACATTTTTGGTAGATGCACCAATTGGTGATTTATTGCCTGGAATTCATTATTGATATTCTTATGTTTTGTTAACAATTCTTGTCGGTGTATGACTATGGCTTCGAGTTCTGAGTATGCCAGTATGTCATATCCTTTTGCTGCCGGGTCCTCGAACAGTTCCCATAATTTATAGTGAATTTCTTCAACTTGGCTCCACAGCTTGCTTAACACGATCAGACACTGTGAAGGAGCCTCTTGTATTGAATTGCCCGGTAGTAGACGTTCCAGTGATGACATCATCGCCTTTTGTCTCCTACACATGGCCTCAAAACTAACTTGGACTGGAGAAATTGATGACGACTGATCCTGCTGAGTTGTTGGTGCGACCGAGGATGCATCTTTTGTAAATCCTCGTATGTCTCTTGGGGTTGCCTTTGGAGGTGGTTCCAATTGGGGTGATGATTTCGATTCCAGGTTTTGTATCTCGGTTGTAAAAATCTGTTTGTACTTATTGGCCACAGTGAAAATGTTGTTATAGTAGTCTGTTTTAAAGTATTCATGATCTAATGATAGATCCTTTATCGTACGAATCTTCGTGTCATTTTCTTCAAATTGATCCCACACTTTATTTAGACGCTGCAGTCGCTCTTCAAAATAGATTGATGTCGTCTTTCGATCTGGAGAATCCTTTTTGAAATTCTTCACAATTTGCTGAATTTCATTGCCCGCCAACTTTTGCAAGGCAACCAATGATGAAAAATCTTCCATGATAAATGCTGATGAACTAAACCACCAGAATGATATGTTGAATCTGCCTAAGAAGTGTTGCAGAATGACGTCGGGGTCACCAGAATGTTGCGTCTTAATGGGCGCAACTGCAAATCCTTAGTCTTAACTTGACTAAGGAATAGTTGTTTGAATAATTATTCAAAAGTTATCCAGGCACTTTAACCTGTTCAACTAAGGATAATTATTTTTGTTTTTTTTTTTTTGCTTTGGTTAACCAGGCACTTGAACCTGTTCAACTAACGATAGTTTGTTTTATTTGCTTTGGCTAACCAGGCACTTGAACCTGTTCAACCCAGAGGAATAAAAAAGAACCGCTTCAAAGGTGTTGACTTTTAATATTCATTTATTGTTACTATTTAGATTCTTTTTATACAAAATTTGTTCCAATTTTACATAGAAAAAGAATATATAAAACTAATATGTAATATGTATGTATATATGTATAAAATTATTGATTAAGCATATGATTAAGCATAACAACAAAATGCACACACAACAAAAACGGCCAAGCTGCCCTTGAAATAATTGTTCAGCACATTGCACTACAAAATTCTATTCATATTAAAACATAGCCAAACTGGCCTTGACTTTGTCCAGAACATTGCACTGAGACTCATGTGTCGTTTTTTGCAGGCTCAGCTTTTTTGGTAGTTACTGGAATGTTTTGTTGTTTTGTGTTTTGCTGTTATGCTTGTATATTTGTATGACTACAACTACTTATTAATAACTTAATTTATTTGTATTGTTCGGAACTGAACAAAAACTAAAGAAATATGCCTGCAAAAGCTGTGCGTTATCAATGGCGATGCTAGTGGCACCGTCTTTTTCGAACAAGAGAGTGCCGGTGCGCCCGTTAAGGTTACTGGTGAAGGTAATGGTCTCACCCAGGGCATACATGGTTTCCATGTGCATGAATTTGGCGACAACACCCATGGATGCACCTCCGCCGGCCCTCACTTCAATCTTCATGGCAAGGAACATGGCGCACCCGGTGATGAGAACCGTCACTTGGGCGAAAGCAACAGAGAACCAAAAACTTAAAGAAATGGGAATGGAAGTAAGTAATATTGTTATAAGAGATAACTCTGCATATGCATGTATATTGATAATTTGTTTGTTTTAAGTGTTCCTCGAAGCAAGCAGCAAATGAAAATCTTGTCTCTCAAATTTTTAGAAATGATGGCATTAGCAAACTTAAGGTATTGAGTATAATAGTAAGCATCTCAATATAATTGTGAGTAAAATTATAAATAATGATATCTATGTTACTAGCAAAATATTAAAATGGACAACAAATGAGATATCTGTAACAAACGCTCGAGCTAAACAATAAATTGAAATTCGTCGAGAACGCATTGCTGCTTCTTCCAAGGTCCAAAAAAGTCAGGAAGACACCAGCCTAGAATCTGCTCATTCCTCCAAAAATTAGAAAATTACGAAAGTAGTCAAAGATAAGACACCACATGCTGTGGATAATGAAAAAGATAATGATAAAGACGGTGCAGTAAGCAATACTTTATCTGGAGCAGCATCTTCTTATATTGAGCTTTTAAAAAACACTAAAAAAAGGTTTATTTATTTCATTAATACATTGAGTCAAACATTACTCTGTAATCATTTTAACAGATTCAAGAAAAAAAGTCTGTACGGACACAAAACAACATCATTCAAAAACAGGACTACACATTTGAAGAGGATTTCAAAAAGCATGAAATTTCGAATGGAAATAAAGTAAGTAGTATATAAATAATAATCGACAATATGATGTCGATATGTATGATACTATAAGTCAAACATAAACAAAAAACTATCAATAGGTTGCAGAGAAAATCGCTGAACATTTTCAAAATTTCCTGACTACACTAAAGAAACATCAAAATAAGAATGTTCGCAAAGAAATCAAGTAAGTAAAATTATTGATTCTTTATAGAATTGATTATTGAATAATAGAATTGTTTATTTATTGAAAAAAAAAGTCATTATTAAACAAAAGTTTATTCGGAATGAGAAAATTTTATAGGAAAAAAATGAGAAAATTTTATAGGAAAAAATTTTCTCAAAACCATTGAAATACTCGATTGCTATAATTTAATAAAAATTGATAAAAAATATGTATTTCATTATTTGGGCTGCATTCGACCTAAGGTAATTTTTTTTGATTTAATATAAAAAAATTCGTTCGTTTGTTTTCCTGATCCAAAATTGTTAAGTGTTAATTTTATCTTTAATGTTTAATCCTGTCCCTGATGATGAACTCCGGCGGAGTTCGAAATATTTGGCTAAATAAATAAATTTAACTAAAAAATATTAAAGATTGTTTATATTAAATAAAAAAAAATTGAGCCCAAATGCAGTCCAATATAAATTAAGGGGAATTGCATGGAAAATGAGCAATTCAATTTGTACTTTAATTTAATAATTTAAATCATACAAAATGTTTTTTATAACCATTTAAAAAATTTTAAATGCAATTTAATTACAATAATATATTTTGCAGATTCAATTTACTTTCATCGTGGCTGCTGCAATTCTACTTTGCTGGTTGTTGCACAATTGTAATCAAATTGGTTACACTCGCATGAGCTATAAAGCTTTTTCTTGTTTGGATTCTTTTTTACTTGGAATGCAATAGGGTTTGAACGAAAAGCAATGAAAATTGCAAGTCAAGCAACTGAAGTGAGTGAGAGGCTATTTGTAAAATAGATATCTATATGTAAAATAGATATATAAAAAAATTCTTATTCATTTTTATTACAGAAAATCTTCATAAATGCCAATCAACGGCAACATCCTCACGCACAGCAGCAACACAATTGTCCCATAATGGAACACATGATATTGCTGAGGATCGCATATCCGGTGAAAATCTAAAGGTACTATTTAAATTAAAACACCAAATATATTGGTTACAAATGTAAGCAGTGCCTCAACACCTGCTGTTTCTGGCGTTCAAGAAGTACTGGAAGAAATTGAGGCAAAACCGGATTCGATAAATAAATCGATGGAACTTGCAGCTAATAACAACAGCGTTCATAGCAAAGAAATGGATGCAGCGATATCAAGCGATTCAGTGCTTGATAGTCCAGATTTTGCCAATGAACAGTAATTGATGTTTTTCCCCTTCGATTCCCATCGATATAATAAAGAAAGAATTTAAGAAAAGTATTTGCAATTTTTTATTTAATGTTTCGTATATTTGGAAAAAGTGATAAAAGAATTTTTTTTTTATTAATAAAATGCATTGTTGCTCGTTTGATATTTATTAATACTTTTTTGTTTTTTTTTTTTTTGTAATTTTTTGTAAAAAAAGAAAATTATAAATCATTGCTACTTGAGTACAAGACCAGCAATTTATCCACTTGTTTAGGTTTTGACCGTGGTCAGTTCGTTTAAGTTCAGTGAAATTTTACACAGTGGTGAGAACCCGAGCCAGCTGGATAACTCAAACTCAACTCAAACTGGAACCCAAACTGGGTGAGTTTCTCAACAAAATGTACGACCACAACTATAATATTGTGTTAGTATTGAATTCAATTTGACGTAACGCAGGCATAGTGCTATCCTTTTCACATCGAAGTTTCCCATATCTTTATCTCTGGATGTCATTCTACGACTGACTACGCTTCTGTTTAAATTTTATCTGTTGCGTTCGTTGTTTGCCAGGGCTGTCATAAACTAGCTACTACTTAATAGTTTTGTCCAGTCCATCCATGTTGTCTTCTTATTTTCTAATCCCACGATCGGCCATCCCTTTGCTGCATTCGACTCGAAAGAGCAATCCCATGGTTTCATATTTTTGGCAACCGTTGTTGTGCATTTACGACCTTCGCGATCTCCTACCTTTTCCACCACACATCTATCATGACCCCTCTTCTCTAAAACTTTATAAGGACCAAAAACCTTGGTTTTAATTCGTGTAATCAATGTATAACGAGTAGGCCTGTTTATTTTGGTCCGGCTTATTCTACGCTTTTCTTTGTTTATTGCAATACCAAAACTATAATTTGATCACAAACCATTATTATATAGAATCTAAACTTTGGTTAGAAAACGATTTAGGTGATTGTGATGAACCAGAAATGTTGTATTCTTTGATTAATTAAAAAAATCAATAAATATTTGTGTTTATTCCAATGTTTGGTTTGTTGTTTTTTTAGAAACAAAATACTTAAATATTTTTCGAAAAATTATATGAAAACTTTTTCATATTTATTTTTATAAGTTTATTTTTTTGTTTTGTTTTAAAAATAATGCTTTTTAAAAACCATGGGTTATAAATAAGAATATGTTTGCAAAAATGTTACATAAAATGTCTTATCTAATTTTTTGTTTAGAAAATTACTTCAGGAACGCATATTTTTGCGGAGTGTCAAAATGTCTTTTGTAAATTCATAAATCACTGAATGTACTAAATGAAAAACATTATTAATTTTGCATAAGGCAGCTTAGTTAGAAAATTTCGTATGAAGGCCTTCAAAACCTGAATAATTCAACAAAGAAAATTTTCTATATGTACAACTTGCTAGCAGGGTTTCCAGAGACTCTTCGGCTAAAATCGTCAAAAGGCTTTTAAAAAATCGTCATTTGGGTCTAAAAATCATAATTTTCCCATCCCAAAAATCGTTAAGTCCTAAAATCGCTATACAGAACAGAAAATTTAAATTTTTACTTAAAGCAAAAAAGTAATGATCAATTTTTGATAAAATTCACTTACATAAATTTACTTATAACATATATCGTCTTCCGGAGATTCACGTGCTCTATGTACAAAAAACACATTTTAGTAAAGTAAATAGTAGAGTAGAGTAAATCGAATTTAAAGTTTGAAGCGATTTTTTTTCAAAGGCTGTACGATAGGATTTCCTTAATGTCTCACCATAAGTTTGTGTAAAAATTACAATCCACAAAACATATTTCAAGCCATTTCAAACTTATTTTTATGTGAATTCATACACATACAGCAGAGTAACATTAAGAAAAAATTAAACAGATTTAAAGTTATTCGTCAACAGCAATTTTTTCATTTACGAATCCATTAAAAAACAAAAGAAAAATATATTCTTAAAAATATTTGGCAGAAATCATAAAAAAATTTATTAATTTACAAAAAACAAAAATAAAAAGCTGTTAGTATAACTATAAAAAAAAAACATTAGTGGTATTCAATGAACGCCGTGTATATACGGAAGCGTAAAACTATAAGTTTACGCCGACCGTATCCACGAAACCACCTGAACAAATACCAATTAAACTGTGTAATTGTATAGAAAATAAGTTGCCATCACAAACTTTTTTGAAATCCATATTGACATTTTTGACATATGGCAATACTGTACCAATTTTCTTAATTTTTTCGTGAGCGCCAAATAATTATAAATGCCAAAATTAAGCGAAAAAATTAAATTAATTAAATAACTTAAAAAAAATGTATTAGAAAAAATTGAAAAATGCGCGCTTATAATCTGTTAATAATAAAGTATGAGCCCACAGTTGCATTCACGAATTATACGTGCTGTATACACCACGATTTTGTGTCGTAAGCTCCGTATTTTTACTCCCATACAATTTTGTTGTTGCAAAATACGCTTCTGTAAACATACGGCACATACGCCATTTACATCACTAATACGGCGTTCATTGAATACCACTATTATCAAAAAAAAACTATAGGTAAAACAAAACCAACGAACACATTCCTATACAAAATAATAATAATAATAAAAACTAGTAAGAAATGATCTTCGACTGGGCCGAAGTAAAAATACCGCCACGGCCGAACCAAAGTATATTCAAAGTTTTAAGCAATCAATAAAATTGTTTGTATCGGAGGTAGGCGTGGTTTTCATTCGATATCGGTGAAATTCATACTGAGTTCATATTAAATATTTAAACTTATTTGCAAAATTTCAAGTGATATATTAATTTTTGTTGAATTCTAAGAGATTTTACCGTTTTGATAGTCACTTTGTATGGGAGGTAGGCGTGTTTTCATTCGATTTGGCTCATTTTCCAACTTGACCTTTATTTTTTAGAAAAAAGCTTTAATATTGAAATATTGACAAAATTAATATACCCCGTTAAGGGTTTTTAAACGTAGGGCATAAATATCAAATCTTGAAAAAAAGTTAAATTTAAATCGAATAAGTGATACGTGGAACACCATTTTTCGACCTACTTCAATTTGTATGCCAATTTCGAGTGAAAGGGAAATGCAGAATATACATAGCTGCATATAAATATTTTTTTCAATTGTTACTTTCTATTTAGATGACAGTCAAGACCAGAACTACTTTGAACGATTGACAATCTTACAACTAATTAAAAAAATAATTTTTTTTAAGTATTCAGTTTTTAATGAAAATGAGTATATAAAGTTAATATTTCTAAATTAAATAATTATTTAGGAGCAAAATGTGTACATAAGGAGATAGATTGAATTTATTTGTTCTTCTGTCAAACTACTTTGTAGCTTAAGGCGTTCCTTCAATAAAACTGGACATGTCATAAGTGGTGCAGCATTTTCTGGGGACATGCGGTTGAGTACACGAAACCAGATTTCTTTTATTATTTCAACTCTTTTCTCAATTTCTTTTCCTATTTCGTGAAAATCATCATTTGAAGCAAGGCAAATAATATGGCAGAGTGCAATACACAAACGTTCTTGTAAATAGTCCCGATGATTATATTCTAAGAAGTTATTGAGGTCATAAGAATCCTCCAAAGCATTCATTAGTGAGCACCAACATAATTTGAAGTATTGAGCATAAAATGATCTTTCCGAAATATGTGTGATAGCATTGGTTGCATTAATTCGTACTTTGTAGTTAGAATGTTGCACTATAACGTTGCAGAGCGTAGTAAACATTGCCTCTATCCAGATTAAGTCTTCGTGTTGCGATGCAGCTAAAAATAATGCATTATTTTGCATAATACATCCTATTGCGTAGCAAGAGTTCCATTTAACTTTAGCGCTTCCTGATGCTTTAACGCAATAAACCAATTTCTGCGTAACATCTTGAAATAATCTTCTGCAGTTAAGGTCATCCAACATTTTTTTGGATATAAGGCGCATAAAGTTGCCAAGAGCTCGTACAGAATTGCAACGCACTTTATCATTATCATTGCATGCATTTAAAGAAACTTTAATAAGGCGAGTTAACAGCTTCTTCGATATTCTTTCATCACGTACTAATTCACAATTGCTTGCTAATGCATCGCTTATATTACCTATTGACCATAAGGACTTAATACGCACATGCAAACTCTGATCTGATACAAGGAGAATTGCCAGCTCAGCAGTGTTTTCAACGAATACTAAATCTTGTTTTAATGAGGGGAAAAGCACATAAACTGCTAGAGCTCTAATTGCAGCTGCTCGAACGGATGTGTCTTCTTCAGTATCACTCCCTATTCCATATAAGAAACTTAGTAAATTTATTTGAACTAAATTAGACAAACGATTAAACACAATAACGCCTATATTTGATAAGAAATCAATTAAACTTATCTTAAAAGTAGTCGATTGATGCTTTTCTGCAATTTTTTTCATAGCCAAGGGCAGCATATTTGTCCAAAAATTTTGACAGCTTTGGGCATTCGACTCATTATATAGCAAATATTTACTCATGTTATACGCAATGTTATCCAAGCATCTAGTTGCACAAAGATTTACATCAGTAGAAAAATCGAGAATCGAGTTGTGAAGTGACATTGCTATTTCTTCTAAACTATTCATCAACATTGAAAAATGGATCGACATTGATGATAGAACTTGCAGGCTCTTTATTTTTATTGATGCTGGTAGTTCATGGTTCCTCTGATGAAGTTTTTCCAACACTAATTTTAATAGCCAGCTATCACATCGTGTTATTTGCTTGTTTATAACAGCATTCTGTTCTTCATCGAAATTATCTACATATTCTTCTGAACATTCCACTTGAATTGAATCCAATGCAAAAGAACTGCTTAAATACATTGGATTTTCGTGTAAGTCATCAAGTTGAAAAGGCATTCCTAAAATATCAGATATTTCTTTCGTTATTTTTGGCGTTGATATAAGTAACTCCAAAACCAATAAAGCAGTAAACTGTATAGACGCATCCTCATGATGGAGAAGTTTTCGAATGTGAGGTAAAAATCCACCCACTATATCGCAATGCATACGATGAAAGGGGGTAGCCTGCACTAAGACTGACAAACATTTTAGAACATTTACAAGAACAGAGCGAGAAGTTTCAGTAGCAAGTACGTGGTTGAGAACATTATACATAGCTTGCAACATTTGTCCTAATGAAAAGCAGAGTGGCATATATGATGTTGGGCTTTTCTTAGGTACTTCAGCTTGTTCTAAGAATGCTTTTGCGCCGAATATGATTTGAGAAGCTATTTCAAGTGCAATGATACGACATCGGACATTTTCATCGGATGTAACCACGTATAAAATGCCTTCTTTACATGAAGCGTTATGTGGAAATAAGACATGCCAATAGCCATAAAATATGTGATTTTTAAAACTTTTTGTAAGAAGCTGCAGCAATGCTAGTGCGGCTAGTCTTACTTTTGAACATTGAATACTTAAATCTTCGAATTTAGAGTCATCTCCAAGGACAAGGTCACCGCCAAAATTTGGTTTTTGTTCATCAGTTGTGGGAAACGTTAATTTCTGCTGAAAATTATCCGTTATTTGAACAGATTGTGAACCTTTAGTATTGAAACGGGGCTTAGGAGTCCTTGAAACTTTTCCCCCAGGTGATTGTTGACATTTCACATCATGCGTCTCCTCCAGCGAATTATAAATTGACTGATGTGATATAAGTAATTTTTTTGGATGTTTTATATGTCCTTTAATGTTAAAGTGCATGTATGCGACGATTAATCCCAAGAGATCTCCGGAATGAAATTCTGAATATTCCGTGCATTCTATTGATATTTTTGACAAAATAGGTAATGTAATTATTGGTATGAATAAATAGTTTGATATTTGACACTGAATATTTTCAGAGAAGTTTATCTGGAATATAATATCTGCAACAGTTTCCAAAATAGTCACCTTGGTGCATATGCTTTCGCTGGAACTGTTTAATAGTTCATCGTTTACAAGAAGATTAATAATCTCAATCACAGTCATAATACACTCTTTATTATCTGGAGTAATATCAATCAATAGGTGGTCCACACATAGTTGGAGCAATGATTTGACTGGGTGAAATAAATGTGCTAAAATGTCAGCAGTAAATTGATACTTTATTAATATTTTAACCGTATTCATCGCAATTTTGATCAAGGATTGGTTAAACTCAAGCACTTTCTCAAGCCATGCAATGATGTCTTTAATAACGATATATTCAATTTGTTGCCTTTTTGATAAGGTCAAAATTTGCGATACTAGCAAACAAGCTTTTTCCACTATACTATCACCGGGCTCAATTTTTGCAATGCTGAGAAGAATATCGTTCTTTGAAGAAATAGACATAGAACTTAATTCGGAAGATTTCAAACTATGCACTTTGGTAAGCATATTAATCATTTTAAATCTGTGTTTTAGGCAACAAAAAAATATTTTCAATACAATTTAGACAAAAACAATTTAGAAGTAAAATATACAAAACCCCACACCAAGGTTGCAGAAGTCAGTACTTTTATATCATTTTGAATACGTTTTTATTATTTATATAAAAAATACTAATCTTTTCGTACTAATACAATTCTATTTCTATCCTTTTCTTATGTATGTTTTCTTATGTTGGTGTTGCCAAACGTCTTTAGATCTACTTTCTTCGACCTCTTTTACATTGGTCAAGACTTGAATTCAAGTCTGTGAGTTTGTTGGCAATTCGCCGCACATCGGAAGCGACGAAAGGGTAAGAGAACATTGACGCTGTACCGTCCATGGTATAATAATACAAGGTAGCATTGACAGTTGCTTGGGAAATCATATACTGTCAAAAAATATACTCAAAAAGAGAGCGCTCACAATCCGCCATTGAAAACACAAGCAATGTTGAAAATGTTGAAGTGAGAAAAAACAACAACCACAGCAGCTGCTGATGTATTTCCACAAAAAGCTGTTTTTGACAGTTTATGTTTTCCTGTTGAAGAGAAAATAAGCAGTTGTCAATGCTACCATGTATTATTATACCATGGTACCGTCAATTTTTTGGAAATTTTTTGTCGAAGTGCTTCACATTATTTTTCGTTTGCTTGCGTGCGTTTGGTGTTTTGTAGCTGAAAATTGTAACGCTGCGAACATAGTGCATGCGTATGAGCAGAGCAAACATATTAAAGCAATAAAGAACGCATTTCTTTTGCACCAGAATTCAATTCTTGACCAATGTAAAAGGTTTCGTCAAGTCTAAAAGAGAACGTCAAAAAAATTTATAGATATATGACACTACAATAGCTATTACAATATGTACTATGTTTCCATGGCGAGTTAACTCGGTGTTTACTCGGGGTTAACTCGCTATGGAAACGCGAGTTGAGTTGAGTTTCGTTAAATCCACGAAACTCCACGAAGCTTGTAAGATTTAACTGGGTTCTATCTGTCAAAGTGAATGCTGCCATTTAGTATCCATTTCGCTAGTAAAACAATAACAAAAATGCAAATGAAATTGACAAGTTCGACTCAACTCGATGCTGTGCATGGAAACACTATCGAGTTAGCGACGCCATTTTCTTAACTCGACGAAAACCCTAACCCCGAGTTAACTCGCCATGGAAACATAGTAATTGTTAACGTATGGGATGCAGTGTTGCCAGAAGTTTTTGGGGAAAAAGGCTAGATGGGCTTTAAAAAAGGGCTAGAAAAGGATAGGTGGCATAAAAAAAGGACTAAAAAAAGGTTAGATTTGTTTACATTATTTTTACCTCTGTGAAACACGTACGTATTTATATATTTACATACTATATGAATAGGATATAAAACAATACCAAGAACAAACTATATTTGTAATTGATCAAAATTGAATTCAGTCTTTCAAGCTCATATATATAATAAGTGTAAAAACTGTATTTTTTTGAGTTTTTCAGATTTTTTTTGCTTGCACTCGGCTCCTCAAATTCCATTAATCAGACGAAGCCCCATTGCTGGAGCTGGAAGTACTTTCAGTTTTATCATTAGAATCACATTTTTCTAACTCATTTCTTGTATGAATTTAGAAACTTTATTGAAATATCTAGTAAATGGAAACCAGAATTGCAAAGAATATTTGTATTTTCCATTTCCAGCTGAAATAACGTTTCATTTATGAAGTGCTGCTAAATATATTACTTTTAGAGCACAGGGTTGCACTGGGTCCATACCAGAGATCTGCAACAAGTCAATTGAAAATCAAGTAACTTGAAAAAAATCAAGTTTTGACTTGATTTGTAGAAACTTGATATGTTTCTACACTACAAGCCACGACTAGCTTCTGAAAAACGAATCATAAGTCAGACTTGATTCTATTTTGTTTCTACTCTACATTATTTGGTAGAAAAAATCAAGATTTTTCCTTTTCAAGTCTAAGCGACTGCGCTGTCGTAAAAAGCCACTGACGAGCATCTACTTATACATTTCTATACAAAGTGACGAAATTAATTAGCCCCTACGGAGGGGTCGGAGGGAATAGGTCTCCAAGGGAAAAATGTTTCGTTTGCAAAAGTAATGGGGGTCGGTCATACATATTAACCCTTTTCGGCCTTACTTAGCTCTCCTGTTCAGATGCAAGAAATAACAAAACAACAAAAAGAACACAAACATACTTCAATTCGAGAAGCGAAGTTTGCACTGACGACACGAAGTCATTTCCTCGAATTTCGTAAACAGACTTGAAAATAAAGGATTTGTAGGCAAGATAATTACGCTTTCGCTACATTTCAGTTTATACATTTGGCGACTTAATTCTTGCTGCCTATGAATCGCGCAAACTTGTTGTTTCCCTGCCTCAACTTGCAGGGAGTTGAAAAATTAAAGGAACTTGAAACAACAAATGGATCCATTCATACAGATCTCTGGTCCATACATCTTAAGCAATATATCAAAAACGCTAGAAAAGACTAGAAAAGGCTAGAACGAAACAAAAAAAGGCTAAAAACAGGCAAGAGGCAAGATGGTATTTTTCGAGGCTAGACGACCGTAAAAAAGGCTAGATCTAGCCTCGAAAAGGCTAGACTGGCAACACTGATAGGATCCAGAGAATCAACAAGGAATACCCCTGCAAACACACTCCGAGTTAATTAACTAGTTTCCTAACCGGTTGAGTCTCTGTTAGTTTTTTAGTTAGAAAGGATAGGCTGTCGGGAAAAATCTAACCTATTTACTTTCTATCTGTGTGTCAGATACAGATGGCTGACTCTTTCTTACGCATGTACGCAGACATCGCTCTTTTCATTTTAAAGTGGTTAACAACCACGTATTTATAGGGTTTTATACCTAGTATACTAACCGTTTCCTAAGCAATATTCTAACCGCTTTTAAAACTACTATTCTTACCGTTTTATAACCATTTTCCTAACCAGTTTTTTTATTCATATCCTAACCACGTTCTAACCAATATTCTAACCGCTTTTTTAACTTGCATGCTAACAGTTTCTAACTAATATTCTAACCGCTTTTTTAACTAGTATTCTAACCATTTTCTAATAACATTCTAACCAGCATGCTGAATATTTTTGAAATTTATTTCCTTATTAGATTATAGTTCTAAACAGTAAATAAATACACAAATTGGTTTTTTTTTTAATTTTTTTGTTGTTTTTATAACTATTATTTGTTTATAATAATATATGTACATTTGAAAATAATATATGTATTTACATATTATGAAATAATTCAATATTTGAAATTATATACAGAAATGTTCAAAATGGAAATAAAAATTGATTGAAGTCCTTTTCGTCGACGCTCGGCAACTCCTTAATTAAGAATCTATAAAAAAAGGAAAAGTTAGAAGAGTTAGTATTTTTGTTTAATTTTCTTAATGTTAAAAATATTTTAAATTTTAATATATAATAAAGAATTTATAGTTTATACCCAAGCATTGTTTTACCTAAGACTTGAAAAATTTCTACCGCATTTACTGTGGTATGGGATTGGGATTTAGTATTTGAAAACTTTTTTTGTTTAAATCTGTTATGGGATAAATCAATCGCCTTTCGCATTTCTTTTTCAAACTCCTTTCTACACATTCTTGAAATTCCTTATAATATTACAAATTTAAATAATTAAAAGAAAAATAAATAGATCAGGTAAATGCTATTGAATTACAGTAGACTCTCACAAATTAGAACCACATTGTTCCAAGAGTAAGGGTAGTGTTCCAGTAAAAACATTTTCCTTATACAACTTTTTTGTGGAACTTATTTCGAACTTGACCTTTATGTTTTAGATAAAAGCCTAAATATTGAATTTCGTGATGATAGCTTAAAAATTACGGCTGTAATCGTGACGACAGACGGGCAGACAGACGGACATGGCTAAATTGATTCGTGTGGTGATGCTGATCAATAATATATATACTTTTCTATACCTACCACGCCTCCTTATGGGCGTTACAAACGGAGTGACAAAATTAATATACCCCCATTTACGTTTTTTAAACGTGGAGGTATAGAGGAGGAGCGTGGAGCGTGGAAGCGGCGCAGCGCGCCATCAACTCATCGTACGGTTTATCATGTAGCAAACAGAGCACAATATTATGGCCATCTAGTCCACCCATCTGACAATCAAGCGCTAGGCAATGATTCATCGACTCTTCCCAGATCTCTACTGGAAACATTCCCATGCCGATGCGCTTTTGGCAGAAGTCGATGGTTCTTTGTTACTCATAACGTCGCATATTCATATTCAGCCTGTTTGTATATGAAATTCTGCAAGTGCTTACCGGCATACTGAGCTACTGTAGTGCCAACATTGGCTGTGGAGCACCACTAGGTTGCAATGGCCAGCGAAGTCACTCTGCTGATGCTTGGCTGCCTCCCACACTAGATTTTTTGCACTTGCATATTCATACATACATTCGCTGTTTTTCTTACCTTTAAGAATTCTTTTTTTATTTGTTTTATTCACTTATTTTGATTTTTTTACTCAATTTTTTATTTATTCACTTATTTTAGTTATTTAATTTTAACAATGTTCTAATGAGATGTGAATAATTGAGATGTGACAAATTTTGGCGCTTAAAAATTTTTCACATTAGTCTTCATCTATACCTTGTTCTGTCTTTCACACGCAATGGTTAAAGCAGACATATTTCTTTCACTGTTTCACCAAATCTTTGCTAAAGTAAATAGAAAGGGTCGTTTCAATGTGTAAGTAAACCTGCAAATTTGTTTTGAATGTATGTGTACTTTCGGTAGCCGATGTTTGCAGGGACCCTTTCAATAGAGGCTTTCACATGGACGTACATGTCATCCGACTTGGGCATGTCCGACGACATGTACGAAAGCAAAGTCCGAAAGCAAATGAAGTGGTCGGACGACTTGTCGGAAGAAAATTAAAAATTTTTGAATTTTCTGCTGGTCTGTCCGACATGTCGGACGTGTGAAAGCATGTCGGTCCGACTCGCTGTATTTATCATTTCTATAAAGTTTTCATCGAGTAAACATCGGCTTAGGCAAAGCGAAAAAGGTTTTTACTTCGTTTTTTTACCGATGTGTTACTCTCGAGAATCTGCAAAAAATGAAGTTGTCTTACATGTCCGATCATTTGAAAGCTAAACAAAATATTCCCGTTAATTTGTCGTCGTACAATGTCGGCTGACATGCACGTTCGTCTGAAAGCACCTAATGAAGAAAGTACGAGGAATACCATATATAAAGGAATACGTAATATGGAACGTACTAGGTACTATTCAGTTTATATGAAATTTTTATACAAATGAAATGGTACTAAGTGCATACTATCTCGTACTTCCTTTAAATTTGGTATTCCTCATATTTTGCCCTTTGCGTTGAATTCGTTATAAGTTTGTTTAAAAATAATACAAAAACTATATAATATTGTTCAACTTTGAAGCCTTGGCTGTCGATAAAGCAATAGAGTAAAATGCAATAGTACGTTTACATATGAGGATTAAGAGAAAGAAGATTAGCCTAATCTCCTACTGTAATCTCAACTGTTTACGTTACCCCCTAGCCACACGTGCCAGTAACAGTTCGAAAAACTCAATACACTCTCACTTTTTCACTAATACACTCACACTTTGACATCGACAGCCAGTACTGGCAGTCCACTGGCAACAACTTTTACAGAGACAGTGGATTTTGACAACCACAGCCAGTAAAGACAAAAGTAAGGAAAACAGTGTTGCGTTTTTTCCCTAAAATATTCGAACTTTAAGTATGCATTTTTCTTTTATGTCTTGTAGTAAAATATATTTAATTTATTTAGTTGCTATTGCTTTAAAATTAAAATATGATATGAACAAGTTTAATTTCTTTTTAAAAAAAATTGTTAAACACATTGACAACATAATTTGTTCCCTATTTTTCTCCCATTTAAGTTTGGTGCTTTATTGGCATATAAAAGCAACAATAAAACTGGATGTGAAACTAACAAGGGAACTTTGATTGTTGCGAGATCCTTTGCCTACGACGACATTTTGCAATGACTTTTACTAGCACATGTGGCCACAGCAAACTTTCTGGCTTATTTCGAAAGATTTTCGAAGTTAATACATACTTTCAACTGGCATGCCATTACTGTCACGTGTGGCTGCAGCGTTAGCGTGATCGAGATTAACTTTGACATTTCATCGCTTTCTCTTGTTTTATGTATTTACCTTCAGCCATGTTTTATGTATTTGTTATTGCAGCCATTTTCCATCACCAGATAAATGTTTGCCATTTCATTTTATTACTTCTTATACTGTTGCATTTTTTAAAGAATTATCGCAGTTCACAACGTTGAAATAAAGATCATGCAAAGAAAAGAGCCGCCATATTGTAAACAAAACAAAGCTGGTAGATCTGACGTCATCGGTCACAAATTGTTTTGTTTACGTTTAGCGATTATATGTGAAAAATTATTTCTTGAAGTTTTAAAGAATTATTAGTGTTTATAATTCAGTAATTTTTTGTGTTTTTTATAAAAATTAAGTGTGCTGTAGCGACGTGCAATAATTGCAACAGCAAAAAAAAAATTACTTTAAATTTCGTTACTGCATGAAAATATAAACAAACAAAGTATTCAAGTACTTTTTTCGAGAATTGAACTTGTTAACTTTATAATTTTCCACTTTTATTTAAGTTTTCACATGTTTTGTATGAAAAACGTATGCAATATAGCTTTTTTTGTGACCGATGACGTGGCACGAAAAACATACTCTTTTCTCGCACTGCTGATCAATGTTGCCAGAACCTGGGATTTCGCCCATATTTCGAGTTTTTAAACCTCTAAAGGGCGCACGGGATTTTGAGCCCAAAAATGGGATTTTCGCTCAAGTCGGGTTTCTTAACTGTTTTATTTTTAATTTAAAAAATTTATGAGAGAGGGCTGGGCTGTGAACCAGGATGGGTTGTGAACCATTACTTTTTTCTTTCCCGAATTATCGAAGGAATTTCGTTTCTTTTTTTCTTATATTTTCGTAGATTTCTTAAACGAGGCCAAAACCGACCTATGGTTGTAAGCGCCAGATAAGTTAGTAAGTAAGTAATTGACATATCGCTAATCTTTCAACTGCTAAATTTGTCTTTTGACATGACGCAGTTTGTGCAGTTACACCGAAGTGTACAGATATATTGCTTGTGCCAGTGGCAGACATTGTGTTTGAAATTGTGAAAACTTTTGCGAAAGGCAATGGAGAGCTGCGAGCTTACTGCTCCAGAAAAAAATGGATGATCTGAAGCAGGAAAAAACAGCAGAAAAGTCAAAATTCCTAGCAAAAGCATTACTGAAGAAGGCACAATCGTATGTTTTACCGATCTCAAAGACCCCCTACCAGAATCTTAATGTACCTCCTATTTTCATCAACAACGTAGAGCTTAGTTTTGTCAGTAAGACCACAAATCTGGGTTATCAAATCAATACGTCACTGTCCTGCGAAGATCACATTAACCGTTGCGTTAGTAAAATTTACTACGCCCCACGAAATCTTAGAATGACTGCAGGCTCTGTACCGGTGGACATTAAGAAAAAACTAGTGTTGCAGCTGATACTGCCTATTATAACATACTCAGAAGTAGTATACAGTAAACTCGACTCGAGATCAATGCAGAAGCTACAAGTTGCCTTTAACAATACTGCACGCTATGTGTACGGACTCAAAAGATTTGATCGCATATCACCCTTTACAAATCAGCTTTTGGGCCGTGGTTTATTCAGCTATCTTGAGGCAAGAAACTGCATTTTCCTGCATAGAGTCATCCACTCGCGTTGTCCGAACTATCTTTTCGAAAAGCTAAAGTTTTGTAGATCCAGTCGAAACATGAACCTTGTCATTCCTAAGTACAATTTTATGAACTCTAGCAGATTATTTTTCGTTAGCGCAATAAGGCTGTGGAACTTACTACCAAACACCATCAAAATTGTTTCCAATAGTAAGTACTTTAAGCATTTAATTTTTAATTTCTTTTCTTAACTGCCTTTTTTCTCATCTCAAAATTTTATGATATTATAATATAATACTAAAAGTACTGCGTTGAAATTCATTTTAAACTTAGTATTAAGATATTTTGAACATGTTAGTTGTTATCTATATTTTAAGTGCGGCATATAAAAGAATAAGTCTTAAATGCCAACATATATGAATAAATAAATACAAAAAAAAAAAAATACAATCAACACCATCCAAGCGTCCTAAGGCAAAAGAACCATCAAAACCATCTGATGAGGATATTGATTTTTGCACCATTTGTTTGAGAGTTTTGCCTAAAGAACTGATACCCAAAAACTCCATCGAATGCAACACATGTGGCCGGCCTATTCACTTCAAGTGCGTCAATATGGGAAGGAGTTCGTATTTCACATGCAAACATTGCGACACTGATTTGGATGAAGATGAAGAAAATTATGATTAAACACTTCTTATTGGCGTCATTATAACTTGTTTTGCCTCTAACTTATAATATTATTGGCGATTTACTTCGTATTTTCCGCCTTTTATTGGTATTTGCCAGATTTTTCACAACCCAGCGACATTTTTGGAAGAGCCAAAAATCACGTCTTTAGAAAATTGGCAGTAGAGAGTTAAATTTTAATCAAAACGCTAATCTGTCTGCATAAAAAGGTTGCGTTGTATATGCACCTTTCCAACAGTATCTTGGATTATTCGATATCTTTATTCTGAGGAAAAGTTTGAGCCCAAAAACGAAATCCGGTTCACAACCCAGCCATCTGCCCTACATTAAAAGCAATACTCTTGCTGTTTAAAGCAAGACCCTTGCAAAGGTGTTTAAGAATTGAACTTGAACACAATGACACTGTGAATATTTTAAAGAGAAAGAAGAAGAATTCAATTTTGGATGGTCGGATTCGTTTTCTTTTTGACTTGACTTTACCAGGTAAAAAAGAGAAACAAGCCAAAAAAATTAACGAGTAATTAAACAAGAAGCTATGTGCAAGGTTTGTGAACGGGATTTTTTATATATAAAACAGGATAAACAGAACGTTTTAAAGAAGAGAACGGGATATTTGGAGCTCGGCCTCTGGCAACACTGCTGCTGATTGCTTGATCTTGTCTTGTTGGTTCATGTAAAATCGTGGCCTTAATCTGGTTTTTTAAATTAAAACTTTTATACAGGGTGTTGTTCAGAAATATTTGAAGAATCAAAATTGAGAAAATTACCATCGGTACCATTTCTGATACCCGAGATAGAAAATCTTATATTCATTTTTTTGAAAAAGTTAAAAAATTGCATTCAAGTATACATTTCTCTAAGAAAATGCATATGCAAAAATTATGATAATTATTAATTGGCCAAATTTAAGGGATACGTTGACACTATAATTAATACCACCACAATTGAGACTATTGAGTAACAATTAAAAGTACTGTGCTATCTCGATTACAACTTTAGCTTGGAATATCCTTCACACAGGACACTGTGAATAAAAATCGTGGATGGCATCGTGTTTACAATTATATTTTTAGTTTAAGCCCTATACTTACTATTGCTTTAAGGCCCCTATTAGGTACGACAACTCAACTTAAGTTGACGTGAGTTAAGACACCTCAACTGAACTTTTTTGCCATATTACGCATAACATACATTTTCAGTTGAGCTGTGGTGTAAAATTGCTGTTTCTATTGGAGTATGATTACACCGAAATTTTGACACTTTCGTTGAAATGAATCAGCTGTTCGCATTAATTTCAATTTTTGTGTATATGTATTTTGTTCACAAGTAATAAAGCAAGGAAATAATAGTATAGAGCAGGAGTGCCCAAAACTTTCTTATGGAAGTGCAAACACTAATACATATAAAATCCTGCAACCTTTCGTAAACGAAAGCATACTATGTTAGACAACAACAAAATCTACGTAGAAGATCACTGTCACCAAAATGTACCAACAAAGCATACGAAAGTGTTGTTGCTTGCACTTCGGTATAAGCAACGAAAAAAGATCAAAAACAAAAGAGACAAATTTGTTTGTGTATTTTGTATTGCTTAGTGCGGAGTGCTGTGTGTGTATATTAGAATACACAGCCTATGCCTAAGTGCTTTTACAAAAACAAATGTGCACCAAGTGCATAGGGCTTGGGCACCTCTAAAGACGCTATACAACTAGCTCAAAGCAGATGTAAGTTTTTGACAGTTTTTACACTCGAGACATAGTTGCATTGTTAAACCTAATACCACAAAAAATACATACACATCTCTGAGATACATACTTGTCAGTCGATAGACACATATGTACCTCAAATGTGTAATAGACAATACAAATTTACAAATTACACACTCAACTTAAGTTGAGTTGTCGTACCTAATAGGGGCCTAAGGCATTGCTAGTTTTTTTTTATAAAAGTCAAAGCATTTTACGATCGTTATTTTTTACTGTTTTCCTCAAAAAACAACTTTGTCCTTGCGGGACGGGAAGGGTTGTCCTTGCGGATTTTTGGGTGAGCTTGATAACCCCATGCAATTTTTGAGACCTCTTAGAATGTGAAATTCGAAAAAAAAAATTGTAATTCAATACGCCATTTAACGAACTTAAGTGAAGCTCATGAGCAGGTATGGGCAGAGAGCGCTCTGGGAGCGCTGAGAATAAGAATTGAAAAGGCTTATGTAGCAACACAAAACGCAACAACAAATCAAAGACAAAAGGCAAACACAGAAACAACACAGAAACTTTAAATGTAGTGGTGCCCATACCCGCTCATGAGCGATAATGTGTACCCCACTTTAGAATCTTTTTGGAGTACGGTATCTACAGGGTGTTTTTTTTAGGGGTTTGTTTTTCGAATAGAGATAAAACTGGCATTTTGTGGTCAAATCTGGCAACTCTAATGTCATTTATGTTCAGTTTGGTTTGCCATTTCATCATGAACAGGTTGACAAAAAAACAACGCTTGCAAATCGTGCAAATTTATTTCGAAAATAATGGTTCAGTTCGCGAAGTTTACATCGCAAAATTTTGTTCAGTGATGAGGCTCATTTTTGGTTGAATGGCTACGTCAACAAGCAAAATTGCCGCATTTGGAGTGAAGAGAATCCACATGAGATCCTTGAGACGCCATTACATCCACAAAAACTGACTGTTTGGTGTGCTCTATGGGCTGGTGGAGTCATTGGGCCATACTTCTTCCGAAATAATGCTGGAGAGTCAGTTACCGTTAATGGAGACCGGTATAGAGCCATGATAACCGACTATTTTGTTCCCGAATTGGATGGCATGAATGTGGATGAGTTGTGGTTCCAACAAGACGGCGCTACATGCCACACAGCGCACGTCACAATCGATTTATTGAAGAAAACATTCGATGAGCGCATAATTTCGCGGAATGGACCTGTCAATTGGCCACCAAGATCGTGTGATTTGACACCATTGGATTATTTTCTTTGGGGATATGTGAAGTCGCTCGTCTACGCCAACAAACCAGAAACGTTAGGGCCAACATTCGTGGCGTTATGGCCGACATACGGCCCCATATGCTCGAAAAAGTGGTTGAAAATTGGACCTGTAGAATTGGCTTTATTCGAGCCAGCCGCAGCGGCTACATGCCCGAAATCATATTTAAACATTAATGGCATAAAATTATCCTTCTAATAAAGCCAAATTGATGGACATTAAAACGATTTTCTTGTGTTTTATTTCAATTCAAAGTTCTATACCTCTAAAAAAAACACCCTTTATTATTTGTGTTGGTAAGCAGAGCCGGATTAACAAAATTTGCCAATGTGGGCTAGACTAAAATGCCACCCCTAAAAAAAGAAATAACAAAAGAAATGACACAACCCCACCAGCAAATTACATATTTTTGACGATATTTTTAAATATTTTATCGGCTAAAATCAAATCGGAATATTTTCAGATATAAGACATTTAAATTAAATATGAGTTCGTTTGAAAAATATAAATCCTTATTTAGAAAAGATTTTGAATTTTTGCTTCCAAAGACAACAGTTAATATATTTATTTAGAATTTGTTTTGTTGCATAAGACTATTTTTTAGGATCTGAAAATAATTAGTGCAAATCTTGAATATAGTTTAACTACTTATGTTGAAAATGCGAGAAATTCTTTAAGGCTTGTTTCTACTAGGCGCGCTCGGTATTCGTGTGAAAATTTAAAATTTTTTTATAGACAAACAGTAAGAAATAATGGAAACATTTTTTGGGGTCAATAAATGCACACAAAAAAGTTTTTACAAAAAAAATTTGTTTATTAATTGTTTTTATGCATGAAACTTTAATTTTAAGTTTTGTACATTTTTATACCTGGTGTTTATGTTTAAATAATTAAATGAGCCAACGGCACTTTAACCGTGACTCTTGACGAATGATTGAATTAATGCAATAAATGCTTAGTGGAATCTACGGCACTTGAACCGTGACTCCTTGAGAGAATAATTAAACACTTGTTTTGTTGAAGGTTAAAGCTATTCTGATTTATTAATTTTAGTGCAAGATATTTATATAAAAGAAAATACACCAATTAACTACAATAATGAAGACAAAGAAAAATATGCTTACGTTAATATAAATTATAAAAAGTATAAAAACATCTGCTTGCATAATTGTTTACAATATTTGTAGTTCAATGTGTTGTAATATAGAACAAGAAAAAAAAAATGCAGTTAAATTTAGGGTGTTGAAAGTGTGCCAAAAAACATAAGCAAGACTTAGGTAGCAAGTGTTCTGACAAACAATAAATAGGTCAATTGTCGAGCGTTGACTTGTAGAACGTTGGCTTTCATTATGCAGCGGCAGTGTTCATATGATTGATCAGCATAATATAAGTTGTTGCTAAACTGCACCTTAACGTTTTGCTTTGGCATTGTTTTGCAATATCAGATTATTGACATTATCAATTAAAAATTGGTCATTAATGCAATTTGTTTTTTTTTGTAAAACAAGCAAAAGACCAGTGCTAGTAATTATGTGTTAACACCTGGTTACCATCGTTACACAAAATTACCTTGTCCGATTATCTCCAAATTTTAACGTGTGAATTAAAATATTGCACAATTTTTATTTTTTCTATATTTTTTTGCAAAAAATCCAGAAAAAACTTGCGTTTTTTAAGATTTTGTTTTCAAATCTCCATAATTTTTTTATTTTTTTGCCAAACTTAAAAATTTTTAATTCAAACGATAACCTCGATAAACTCATATTATTAATGAATTTTGTTTTTTTGTTTTTCTAGGTGCTGCCAAACTTTAGTTATTATGATCAGCTCTTTCCGATATCGACACGTTAACTTCAAATTAAATTTTCATACATAAATATAAAATATTAATAAAAAAAATTCGCCATCAGATTTTGATTTCTGATGACGACTACCGCAAACGAAAAACTGACAATGATTTACGGATATGCACCTGGAATGTCCGAACCCTTAATTGAGATGGTGCCTCTATCCAACTGATAGATATCTTAGAAAGATACAAAGCTGATATCACTGCAATCCAAGAAATGCGATGGAAGGGACAGGGTTGCTCATGGCAAGCATCCTGTGATGTCTACTACAGCGGCCATGCGGAGAAGCACGAATTTGGATGCGGATTCGTGGTTGGCAAGCGACTTCGACATCATGTTCTGCGATTCACACCTGTGAACGAACGACTTGCCATGATCCGTGTCAAGGCAAGATTTTTCAACATATGCCTGATTTGTGCGCACGCTCCGACAGATGATAAGGACGATGAGACCAAAGACAGCTTCTACGAGCGCCTTGAAGAGGCCTATGAGAGCAGCCCCCACCACGACATAAAGATCGTGCTTGGTGACTTAAACGACAAGGTGGGAAAAGAAAATATCTTTGGTCCAACAGTCGGAAAGTTCAGTCTCCACGACAATACCTCCGATAACGGAATGAGGCTGATTGACTTTGCCGCAGCGCGAAACATGGTCGTTAGTAGCACTAGATTCAAGCATCTCAATATTCATATCAAAAGACGCGCAACCAAATTGATCACGTTTTGATTGACGGAAGACACTCTTCCAGTGTTTTAGATGTACGCACGATCTGTGGTGCCAATATAGACTCGGATCATTATCTTGTCGCAGCCAAGATCCGTACACGCCTGTGCGCAACCAAGAATGCGCGCAATCCTGCACAGACATCGAAAGAGAAGAGAAGCTAGACGTCGAAAAGCTGCAATCAAAGCAAACAGCCGAAGACTTCGCTACTCGACTCTCACTCCTGCTTCAAGAAAGCACTCCTCCGATCGACGATATATGCGCGCAGTGGAATCATATTTCCCACTCTATGTGTACGGCTGCCGAAGAGGTGATTGGCTATCACCGCCCTCACCGAAACCAGTGGCACGACCAAGAGTGTCGCGACGTCACTGCAGAAAAAGGTGCCGCCTACAAAGCCACCCTGCAGTCGGTTGTAACGCGTGCTGCTATGGAGCGATACAAAGAGAAGAGGAGGGAAGAGAGACGCATTTTCGGGCGAAAGAAAAGGGAAGCGGAAATGCGTGAGTGCGAGAAAATTGAGATGCATGGTGACAGGAACGAGGTCCGAAAATTTTTCGAAAAAAAAGACGCCTGGCCGATGGTTTTAAGACCGGGCCTCTTCCTGCAAAGATGAAAATGGGAATCTAGTGACAGATATCCAGAGTACACTGATGATGTGGAGGGAACACTTTTCTAGGCTTCTGAATGGCGACGACGACAACAATCCCACCAATAGAGATGATATCCCGGAATCCCCAATTTTGGACGACAGTGTTGAAGTTCCGCTGCCCGACCACAGTGAAGTCTTGAAAGCTATAGCTCGGCTTAAAAACAACAAAGCCGCAGGAGCCGATGGCTTACCTGCTGAGCTCTTAAAGAATGGAGGCGAAGCTCTATTTAAATGCATTCATGAGCTTCTATGCAGAATATGGTCGGAAGAATGCATTCAAAACGATTGGAACCTCAGTGTGCTCTGCCCAATCCACAAGAAAGGTGATCCCACAATTTGCGCAAAATACCGTGGGATAAGCCTTCTGAATATCGCATATAAGGTCCTGTCGAGCGTATTATGTGAAAGACTGAAGCCCATCGTAAACCAGCTGATTGGACCTTATCAGTGTGGCTTCAGACCTGGCAAATCCACCATAGACCAGATATTTACGCTACGACAAATCTTGGAGAAGACCCTAGAAAAACAAATCGACACACACCATCTTCTTGTCGATTACAAAGCCGCCTTCTACAGTCCAATAAGGAATCATCTATATTACACCATGTCTGAATTTGGTATTCCTGCAAAGCTCATCCGTCTTTGCAGAATGACACTGAGCAACACCAGCAGCACAGTTAACATCGGGAAGGATCTCACTCCTCCATTCGATACCAAACGAGGTTTCAGACAAGGTGATTCCTTATCATGCGACTTTTTCAACCTAATGATGGAGAAGATCATCCGAGCTGCTGATTTGAGACGCAGTGGCACGATATTCTACAAAAGTATTATGCTGCTGGCGTATGCTGATGATATCGATATCATTGGCCATAATACGCGTGAAGTCAGCGCAGCATTCTGCAGGTTAGCGAAAGAGTCGAGTCGAATGGGTCTTGTGGTGAACGCAGATAAGACGAAATACCTAGTGTCAACAAATAAACAGTCCCAGCGTCTTGGAAACCACGCCACTGTTGACAACATCTCCTTCGAGGTTGTTAAGGACTTCGTCTACCTGGGATCCAGCGTAAACTCTTTCAACGATGTCAGTATTGAGATAAAGCGAAGGATAACTCTTGCCAACAGGTGTTACTTTGGGCTGAGTAGGCAATTGAGAAGCAGAGCCCTCTCTCGATGAACAAAGCTCACGCTCTATAAGTCACTAATCATGCCCGTCCTATCATATGCACCACAAACATGGACGTTGAGCAGTTCTGATGAAAAGACTTTGGGAGCCTTCGAGAGAAAGATCCTTCGTAAGATCTTCGGTCCAATTTGCGTCAATGGCGAGTACCGAATTCGATGGAACCACGAGCTGTATGAGCTGTACGCTGACATCGACATAGTTAAGCATATTAAAATCGAGCGGCTCCGCTGGCTAGGTCATGTTGAGCGAATGGAAAACGACGCTCCAGCGAAAAAAATATTCGATTCGGTGCCCGGTGGTGGTCAACGCAGAAGTGGACGTCCACATCTTCGTTGGAAAGATCAGGTGTTGGATAACCTGACCACGCTTGGTGTTTCCAACTGGCGCCAGCAAGCGCAAAACAGAAATGGCTGGCGCAATTTCTTATACGAGGCCAAATCCGACCTTCGCCTGTAAGCGCCAGATAAGTAAGTAAGTAATAAAAAAAATTTTATTTGTTTATAATTTTTTAGTGTATTTATTCACCCCAAAAAATTTTCCATTTTCAATTGAGTTTACTAAAAGTCTTTCAATGAACAATACTGCAAAGCAGTTCCCTTTTTCATTTGTCATGGTTATGAAGCTTTTTATCTTCATTCCTGAAAATGATCTTTCGGATAAGCAATTTGTTGCAAAAAGGCATCAAAACATTCGAAATGCAATGTCCAAATTTCGGAAAATATTTTCAACTTGGTTATTTCGAATTATATTTGCCATCTGAATTATTATATTTTCTTGATTGTGGTTGCTGTTTTCACATAAGCAAAGCGACACTTCTTTTATGAATGGTGTTAACCAGATGCACAGTCGCTTTTTTCGGAAGCTTGAATGGGGCTGAACAATTTTTTAAGACGAGATGTATTTTTCAAAACATTGAATTTGTCTTTCATTTTTTTAATCTTTTTTAATCTTAGAGTATTGGCAGCCACTAAGCCGCTTCCGTCCATCCATTATTGTTACTTAACCCTTTTATGTACGAATTAAAATGGGCGGGGCTATAAGTTTTTTGAGGACAAATATGTGTTAGTGTTGACACAAATTTGAACAGACAATTATTTCAAAGTTCTTGGTGCTTCGTTGGCAACAGAATGTTGTCTAAAGGCAACATTGGGAAGTGGTTGTATCAATACAACAATACAATATCGTATCTGGAATAGTTTTCTTAATAAAAATCAAAAAGTAAGAAACAATAGGAATTTTGATACACCTCCGATTTTTCGTATAAAAATATATATCTCGGGAACCAGATGTCTCAGATAAGTAAGCAGTATACTAAAATGTTCGTATTCAAATTAGCTCCAATTCCAATGACGTCACTTCAATAATTTGAATTAAGTGCGGCAAAACTTGCAAAAAATCGATTTTTTCTTTTACAAAAGGTCACGGAGGTGGGCCAGTATGGGTTAAAAAAACAAAAAAAAAGTATCCAAATTTTATTTTTTCAAATATTTGCAATTTTTTATCGCTAATCTAAATCGGTTTCTATCGTTACGCCCTAACGCATATCCAGGTTTTCATTGTGGTCACACTTTGTATCGGAATTTTTATTAGACGTTCCATTCTTGGGAAATGTCGCAGACATTCACATACAGAAGATGCATGTGCGTATTTCTAAAAATGAATCCATTGTTTTATTTTATTACAATATGTTGGTACTGGGACGGCGCGGTAATCTAGATGGCAATGCCTTAATTCGGTACGTTATTAACGGGTTAAATGATGATGGGTTACGCAGAACCTTAGCAGCCATGTACTTTTCAAGGTTCCCTTTCATTAATGTCCCTTTCATTTTCGTCCGTTCCACAAGTGAATTCGAAGAGAGCTAGTTTTGTCGAGACAAAAGACGCAAGCGCTACCTCGGAAAGAAAAGATAATTTTAAATCGGGTCCAATTTGTTTTAATTGTCGTGATCGTTGGCATCTGGCCAAAAATTGTCCGCAGCCTAAAAGAAAAGTGCGATACCAAGAATCGAAAAATGGTAGTCGCGAAAAAACATCAATAAACCAAAACGAAAACAGTGCGCACTTGGACATAAAACCTAAAGTAGAGTTGGGCAAATGTCGCACATTACGCACAGGCGCACAATGTGCGACACAGGCGCACAATATGCGACAGAGCGTGCTGTCTGCGTGCTTGTCTGCATTGCGAAAATCTTAATTGCTCTCAGTACTGACCAAAACCAATTTTGCTTGCTCAGTGATTTCAAATAAAGGGCCGGGTGCAGAGGCCGGGTTTGAGTGTGCATTTTTTACTTAAAGCCAGAAAGTTTTAGTTATATTTTCACTTTTAAAATTTAAAAAAAAAGTATTTTTTAAGGCAAAAATAAAAATAAAAATTCTTTCGAAAAACAATTTCATAAATGTACCTGAAGACCCTGACCTGATTGGTAAACAAATAACATTGATTTTTGTAGCTACGTCAAATAAAAATAATCCCTCTTTAAGAAATCATCATCCTTATATGCACAATATGCAACATTTGCTTTTCTTAAGACTATTCTCTCGATCTCACACTTTCTGTAAACCTACGCTCTTTCCGTTCCCCTTTGCGATTCACACCCGAATTCATCCAGCAGCCGAGTCTGTTCGCCTTAGCGTACACTGGCGCCCACTGCCGCAGAATGTGCGCCAGATATGCCCGTCCCTAGCCTAAAGTGTCACGCGCTTATTGACTCGGGAAGTTCTAAATCTTTATTAAAACGTAACATTGCTGAAAAGTGCGGTAGTGAAATAAACCAGTGCGTAGAAACTCTACATGGTTTCGCTGCGGCCGAATATCAACAAAAATATCAGTGCAGTTTTTAGTTGTCGATGACAAAATTTTGAATCATGATGCGTTGATCGGTCGTGTCATAATAGAAAATGGTGACTTTAAATTAGATTCACTGAAAAGCGAAAAATTAAATGTCAGTGAAAAGCTTTCTGAAACGCAAAAAAAACTGATCTAAATGTGTTGTTAAATTCATACTCTGAATGTTTTGGTGAGAATTTGGATCACCTCGGTAAGTGCGGTACGGTAAAGATGAAAATCACGCTCACTTCGACAAAACCGGTAGTAAAGAAACCATATATGATTCCAATTCCCAAACAGAAAACTGTGGATCGAATTATTTCCGAATTAATGCACTTCAAAATAATTCGAACATCAACATCACAGTATGCGTCGCCAATTGTGCTGGTGCGTAAGCAAAGCGGAGAGGACCGTCTCTGCGTAGACTACCGTGAATTGAACGCCATCACTGAAAAGCAACCTTGGGCAATGCCAACCATGGAGTGTGCTCTATCTACACTAATAGGTAAGAAATACTTTACTACCTTAAATATGATGTCAGGGTACTACCAGATAGAAATAGCGGAAGAATCGAAGCAGTATACGGCATTCGTCACGCACAGTTGTCATTTTGAATTTAATCGAATGCCATTTAGATTGCGTAATGCTCCGTGTATGTTCCAGAAAATGATGTTGTAGATAATTGAATCTATAGAAGACAAAGTGGTGAGCTATGTTGAAGTTATAATTGCGTCAGACACGTTCGAGGAGGGTCTCCACAATCTTGAAGAATTTTTACGTATCATAGAGAAAGAAGGTTTGACACTGCGTCTCTCAAAATGGGCTTTCATAAATAACTGCGTCACATTTCTGGGGCATGAATTAGAAGAAAATGGGTTAAAGCCGGGTCGAATTAAAACGATTGCGATTAAGGAATTGCCGCTCCCTGTCGCTGCAACTGACATCAGGCGGTTTTTAGGTCTTGCTGGGTTCTTCAGAAAATCTATAGCCAATTATGCTCACATTACCGCTCCTTTCACCCGACAAACAAAAAAAAAATGCCGCTTTTGAGTGGATTGTAGAATGTGACAGCGCATATCGCCTTTTAGTTAGCCTTCTTACAAGAACCAGTCTTAGGCATATATAATGTAGGAAAGGAACACGAAATTCACACTGATGCCAGTAGTGTTGGTATTGCAGGGATCCTGTTACAATCCGAATAGAACGATACGCTGAAACCTATCGCATACTTTTGTAGTATGTGCAACAATGCGGAGCAAAAGTATCATGGATACGAGTTGGAGGTGCTGGCCGTGGTTGAGTCTTGTCAACACTTTTGCTAAGCACAGATTAGGAACAGCTAAGAGTCGTGCTTCTGTCGAGAATCCTATAGAACCTAAAGACATCGAATCGTGCGTTCTCTCCATTACTGTGCCTATCGGCGATTGGCTAGTTACGACGCAATCCAAAACTGATCGTGATCCAAAACTGAAAATATGATGGATATATTAAATGACAAAAAGGCGACAAGTCAGTCTAATGCCGTGGTTATGCTTACCAAACATTTTTGGTGTTCATTTTCGTCAATTTCTTCTCTTCTCTGAAATGTTTGTTGGGTGGTTATGCTATGTTTGTTGAACAGTTGCATTACATGTAATAATGTGTCAAAACACAAAGTTTTGTAGTTTTATACATACTACCTATTTATTATAAAATGAAAATCGAAATTAAGAATTAATTCATAGTGGAATTGTTTATGCAAGGTGAATTATATTTTGAAAAAAACCAACGTCGAATCATTTTGCAACATACAATCGAAGTTGCTGAAGCTATGTGGCAGTCGAAAAAATGTAAGACGAGCACATGAATTGTGAAGGAATGGAGGAAAATGAGAACAGAAAGTGTTTAAAATTAGAAAGAAATAAAATTTAAATTTATTGCACACAAATTTTTCCGTCTTGCTTGCATTTTGTGGTAAGGGTTGCTTAAGCACACAATTAATTATACTTTTTAATACTTTTTACTACTTTTTTGATGCTATTATACAAAATGACTGCAGGCAACACCGGTAGTTCGGCATGTTTGGTGTTTCGATCAGCAATCAAAAATGTTCGGTCTGAGAGCGAGAGAATGAATTTGAGAAAAAGTTCATTTCTCAGTTTATACGTGAAACAATAACAACAAAAAATGTTCGGCAATCATGTTTGGTAAGCATAACCACGGCATAAAAGTACAAAAATGAGTTTTTATTGAAGAAGAACAGGCTTTATAAAAGTGGGGACACCGGAAAGCTGATGTTGGTCGTACCGCGTGGAGTAAAGTGGCGAATAGTTAAGTTGTGTCACGACGATGCAGGTCACCCGGCAGATGCCGAAAAGAGTTACATAAGATCATGTATTGAGTGATGTTTTTGTCGTGAGCCAATGCGTAAGGAATGCCAATTGTACGGGATGGAGATATCCAAGGTGCCCTTCGAGGTATTACATATGGACCACCTAAGCCCACTCATCAGAAGTCGTCGAGGAAATGAGTACATTCTGGTGATTGTGGATGCATTGACAAGGTACACAGTTGTAGTCGCAGTGAGATCAACAAAAACAAAACCAGTCACGGATGCAATCAATCAATTGATTCTGCACTTTGGTATGCCAAAGAAAGTGGTGACCGATCGGGGAACTTCGTTTACGTCTTCAGCTTTTGCAGAATATTGCTGCGACAATAATATTCAACACATTAAAGTAGCTGTCAGAACTCCAAGAGCATACGGTCTCGCAGAAAGAGTCAACAAGTCAATATTAGCTTTTCTCAACGCTTCATCGTCGAAGGTCAAAAACTGGGATGCAGAAATTCGTCGCTTGCAGTGGACAATAAATACAAGGGTAAACTCAACGACAAAGTATTCGCCGATGGATCTCATATACGATTTTCCAGTGCACGATATTGTCAGTGCAAATAAAGTCATCACAGCCCTTCACGACGACGACGCACAGTGTTTTATTTGGCCTATTAGACGGAGATAAATCTGTAACTCGGGTTGTAGGGCACGGAATGATTTGAAATTTTAGACTTAAGCTTTTGAAAACCATATCTTTCTTAGGTGTAAAACCGATAGTCTTTGTAGAGCCAAAGTTACAAAAATTTGTATGGAAAATATAGCCTTTTCGCTTCCATACATAACGATTTTCCCAGTTTCTTTAAAATGGCATAACTCCTGAACGAAGAGTTCCACAGAAACCGTAGACCACTTTTTGCAAACAATACATTATGTTTGTTAGTATCTTAGTACACCTAAAAATAATTTATCCATTATTTATACATGTTTATATCTAAATTTAAAAAATATAGATCTCATATCTAAATTTCTTTTTATTTTTTTATAAAATGGAAAATCTAAAAGTGTCTGTACTTTGTCTAGGTCTTGAAATTTTTACTAATATAAGCTTATTATGTCTGTTTGTAAAATCAAAAGTGATTAGGTTGTTCATGACGGTACATCATATTTATTTTAAATTTTTTTGTGTAGTACCAATTTGTAACCTCTATTGCCGTCCCACATAGAGGTATTTCATCGGTTTAGGCGGCCAAAATTATTTTATTGGGTAAACAGTTTCTAATCATGTATGTTTTTCGATTTTTGATATCCTTAGCCCTATACGACTATTGGGTCATATTGACCCACCCCAAATTTTTTTGTAGTGCCGTGGTTATGCTTACCAAACATGTTTGGTGTTCATTTTCGTCAATTTCTTCTCTTCTCTGAAATGTTTGTTGGGTGGTTATGCTATGTTTGTTGAACAGTTGCATTACATGTAATAATGTGTCAAAACACAAAGTTTTGTAGTTTTATACATACTACCTATTTATTATAAAATGAAAAACGAAATTAAGAATAAATTCATAATGGAATTGTTTATGCAAGGGGCATTATATTTTGAAAAAAACCAACGTCGAATCATTTTGCAACATACAATCGAAGTTGCTGAAGCTATGTGGCAGTCGAAAAAATGTAAGACGAGCACATGTATTGTGAAGGAATGGAGGAAAATTAGATCAGAAAGTGTTTAAAATTAGAAAGAAATAAAATTTAAATTTATTGCATACAAATTTTTCCGTCTTGCTTGCACTTTGTGGTAAGGGTTGCTTAAGCACACAATTAATTATACTTTTTAATACTTTTTTGATGCTATTATACAAAATGACTGCAGGCAACACCGGTAGTTCGGTATGTTTGGTGTTTCGATCAGCAATCAAAAATGTTCGGTCTGAGAGCGAGAGAATGTATTTGAGAAAAAGTTCATTTCTCAGTTTATACGTGAAACAATAACAACAAAAAATGTTCGGCAATCATGTTTGGTAAGCATAACCACGGCATAGGTGAACATTAGAACCGTTATGTTGCAATAATATTATTAATTGATGTTTGTTTGCTGATTTTTTTATCCTTAACCCTGTGAGAACAATGGGTCTACCTATTTTGTTTTTCAAGTAAATCTTAAACAATTGTTTGTATAGCAGAAGTGATGTCTGTTTTCAGTTTTTACTTTTCTTAACCTTCTATCGGTCTTGGGTCATATAATTGAAATTCGCAAAAATTGCTTGTTTTTAACTGTAAAATTAAAATAATGTGCTTGTTAGTTATATTCTAAGTAAGTAAGATATAAAATCGAAGGTACTATAGCAGACTGATCTGTTGTTTGCAAATACATAGCTAAAGGGTTATTTATCGTATATTTAAACTTACCTGATTCTTGAGATTCCAAGAACAATATGTAATTTAAAGAAATAATTGAATTTTATAACGTGTAATAAAAAAAAAATAAAAACGGGTAAGAAAAGGGTAAGGGTAAGTAAGAAATACTACTAACTCTGTTAAGTAAGCATATATTTGACGTCTTCTTTTGAATTCAATTCGATTATAGCTTATTTCGTTTCTAAGATATAGCGCAAAATGTGTTTAAGTTGTATGGGAGCTACCATGCCCACTTGTCCGATTGCGCCTTAATTTTGAGGATTGTTTAGAAGTTATATAACTGACGTCTACTATTGATTTCGATATTGTAGGTTATCTCACTTCTGATATAGTGCAAAATTTGTTTAAGTTGTATGGGAGCTACCACGCCCACTTCTTCGATTGTAAATTATTTTTGAGGATTGTTTAAAAATTATATAACTGACGAAAACTATTGGTTTCGATATTTTAGATTATTTCGTTTCTAAGATATAGCGCTAAATGTGTATAAGTTGTATGGGATCTACCACGCCCACTTCTCCGATTGCGCCTTAATTTTGAGGATTGTTAACAAGTTACATAACTGACGTCTACTATTGATTTCGATATTGTAGGTTATCTCACTTCTGATATAGCGCAAAATTTGTTTAAGTTGTATGGGAGCTACCACGCCCACTTCTCCGATTGTAATTATTTTTGAGGATTGCTTAGAAATTACATAACTGACGTCTACTATTGATTTCGATATTGTAACTTATTTCGTTTCTAAGATATAGCGTAAAATGGTTTTACTTTGTATATGAGCTGCCACGCCCACTTGTCTCAAGTTTCTTAAATAATTTTTTTTGTTATTTCCTATACCTTAAATATCGAAAACTATCAAAAAAATCTAAAAAATAATTTTCTCCGTCTAACATGTATGAAACGAAACACTGTGCGACGTTGAGCTGGATGGTGAAACCATTACAAAGAGGCGTGAGATTGCCGTTAAAAATATCGAATCAGCACGTGAAGTCTTGAAGGCTAGATTTGACTAAGGCTAAGCATAAGCAACTACACTAGTATAAAGAAGGTGAACTTTTATTAATTGAATGTCCCATACCAAGCACAGGTGAGTCATGAAAGCTAGAGTTTAAATATCGTGGACCCTATGTCATCGCAAAGGTTTTACGCTTTGATCGGTACACCATCGAAGGCGCTCAGTTAAAACAACGAAATTACAGCACAGTTGCTAGCAGCGACAAACTGAAACCCTGGTGTGAGCTGTATCCAGAAATAGACAACGACTACGATGCTGAGGAAGAAGTAGCAGATGATCCTATAGATGAATAAACCCAGCTATAACTCGAAACGAGTTCTGGTCAGGAAGGGCCGAGTTGTCATCTTGTATTTTTATCTCACTTTGTTAACATTCTGTAACATTCATAATCTGTAATTTATGTATTTGGCAACGCCATGAAATATCGCTTATCTCTTTTGTGTTCATTCGTTAATGAAATGTCATTCTTACTTGCATTATTATACCATGGCGTTCTTTTTGTGTAATTTGAAGAAGACGCATGTGCCGCTGCACATCGTAAAAATAAAAGCTTCAACTTAAAACCTAAAAAGAACTTTTTTTTTTTTTTTACCATCGCGACATTTGTTTCTAGAAATAAGGGATCGATGAAGGTTAAAGAACAAACGAAGGTTTTTTATAGTACCCACTCAGAAAATAAAGATTATAGCTGCATTCCCGTGGTCGTTGATCTAGAGCGCGGCTCTATTTTATTCACATAGCAAAAACAAAAATTAGAACCAGCTCTTTTCCTGGCTCTATTTCTGATCTGAAAATGCTGCCATGTTTTGGTGCTAAAACAATGCTAATGTTTAAAGTATTTTTTGTTAAAAACGAACATAGTTGGCAAATCTAAACTGTGCTGTTTTGTATTGTTATTGTTGTTCAAACAGCTTTTTCAAGACAGTGGTGCCAAATTGTTATAAAGTTGAACTAAAGTTGTTCCACTGAGGTTTGATCTGATCCAGTGACACGGGAATGCAGCTATTGAAAATGTTTCCGTACTCACTTCAATTAATTAAAAGTTACTCGATAACACATTTTTCCTAACAAGTGAAAGAAGGAAAACAAGCAAAATGCCGCACTCTACTACTCGAACTTTACTTGAAAAATTTCTTCGAGCACGAATCTCGACCTTCAAATAGCTGATTGTCAAAGTGATAAAATTAAATTGTGTTATGAAAAAAAAAATTGGTTGGAAAATTAATAAAAATAAAGTTAAAATAAGCAAAATTTACGTAAATGGATTTAATTTAAACATAGCAAAATTTAAATATACTGCTTCCAGCTCTTCCTGGAGAAGAATTCAATTACAATTTCTATTTTGTATTTTTTTAAAAAAACTAACCTGTCAATTAAATTTGTGACATATTTTGTGACGAATTGTTTTGATGAATTGTTTTTTGGTACACTGTAATTTTAAATGTGGCGTCAGTGGCGTAGTTGGTTAAAGTGCGTGGCTTCTATCTCAATGAACCTGGAGATCTGGGTTCGAACCCCAACAGCGACAGAAAATTATTTAAATTAAAATGATTTTTCTGTACGGCCGGAACCTCTCTGCAGACAACGGCAAACTTCAGAGAGTAATCAAAATGCCATGTAAAGCTTCTTGAGAACAAGAACTATTCCGTTCATCGCCGTTCAGAGTCGGCTTTAAACCTGTAGGTCCGGTTCTCAGTCAATTCTGTACAAACTGAATAACACGCACAACACAATCGATCATAAGAAGCTGGGTCAAAGTCCTTTCACGGGCTGAAATGGCCAGTTATTTATTTATATTAGGGGTATTCACACCGAACTCATTAGTTTGTTATTTGGTTAGTTGTTACTTCGTTAAATTTGTTAACTGTAAACACACCCTTTTGTTTAATCTCGTTAGCCTGGTAATTATAGTTGAATAACAGCTGATTTTGCTTTTCACAAATTACAATTGGTGAACATCTATAAGTAAAAAATGGAAAATGCTACAAACTGGGGCAAAATCTGAAATAATTTAAAATTTGATTCCAAACGCTATGCAGCGAATTTCATGAAAAGGAACTGGAGTTGTTTCTTTCAACTGCTTCTAGCTTAGCAGCGTTTCAACTACGGCAGATAATTCCTCCTCGTTCCACTTCTTTTGTGGCTTGTCGCGCTAATTTATTTATGAAATACTTACTTTTTTACAAAAACTTCAATTTAATATACGTTGGGTTTTATTTTTAATGCATTTAAATATCATGCAATTAAAAATATGGAACAGCTGTTCGTATTTTACCGACTAACGAAAAAATTATCAGGGTTGATAAGTTGTTACTTTGTTACTCGGTATTATACCCAAATCGCAAAGGCGCGTTAGGTCGGTCGCGCTTTGACAGCTAAAGTAGAAACAACGAGTTGTTATGAAGCAATCCATAATTCGACCTCAAGCTTTGATCGTACTTTGTATCGTAAATATCGTCGAATTTCGTAAGAAGGGGTAAAGTACGATCAAAGCGCGAGCTGCTGAAAAAAGTTGAGAAGTGTTCAACTTGGTCGCGCGTTTGACATTTGCCGATAGCGCAGGGTTGTATTTTCATTGAGTTAGCTAAATATATGAGCATTGTTGAGTTGCAGTAGTAAAGACATGTTTGCATGGGATTTGTTGTTTCATGAAAATATTTTGTATTGAATGTAATTTAATTTTGACTTTTTTACAAGATAAATCATTCATAACATCAGTGGCTGCTTATGTTACGGTTGTTGCTTTGTTTGAAGCGAATATTTTTCAGTACCTGCTTGTGTTGTTGTTGATGCTGTTGTTGTTGTTTATATGTATGTGAATTTGTACGTGTTTTGTTGATGCTACTGTTGTTTATATGTATGTAAAATCAGTTGCTTTAGTTTTTTTTCGTTTGTTATTGTTTTTGTTAAACTTCAGCAATGTAATACAATATAAAACACAGATGTTTATTTATTATATAAATAATATAACTTCTACGCTGGTTAGATACGCAGAAACATTTATTTATTAAACATAATAAATTGTAATTATTTTCTTTATTATATAAAAAATACTTTATTATATAAATAATCGGTCGTGCTTTTGACATTCCATATTAACGCTGGGTTGCATTTTCGTTGAGCAATGCTAAAATGTGGGTATTCTTGGATTCCGATGGAAAACTCAGATTTTCATAGGATTATCGTGGGAATTTATATTTTGATGCGAGTTTTTTTTAAATTGATCAAATTTTTTAAATTAACATGCTGCTTAAGTAGTATAAAAATGATTTTGATGAATTTAGCATGATATTAATATTATTCAATTGTATTTCATATTAAAATTTATGCCTTTTTTAATATATTATAAATAATATTATAAGGGTATTCATGCAAAATGGCAAACTTATATATTGGTCAATTAGATATTTTAATGAGGTTGGTTGAGGACGAATACCCTTAATATCATTGTTTGAATAATATAACACACAAAGGAATGTTGTGATAAGGTAGATTGGCAAATGCCGTTCACTTTGTTTTTGTAAAGTTGTACCCAAGTACTCACTAATTACAAGTGATTCAGCGAGCATTGTACAAGGGGCTCGAATCTGCAATATTGAATAACTTTGATATTATAGGTCGCACAACATTGGAATTAGGTGTTCGGCCTCGATTTACATGTGCCGTTCTACTGGTAAAATTTTATGGGCGTTGGGCAAAGGGCGTGTCACTTTTTCGGCTGCTCAAATTGTGGGTATAACTTTCGAACTATTAGTCACACATCAATGAAACTCGGTAAGAATGTACTATTTAGTCTTGTCCTTTGACTGGAAAAATTGAGTGAGCATTGGACAAGGGGGCATGGCACCGCCCATATAAGTCAAACTTATGGTATCAAATAGCTTTGGAGTTAAATGCCACATAATAATGAAACTTGGTATGGAGCTACCACTTGGTAATGTCCATCTACTAGAAAACCTTCAGCCATTCTTATTTTTATGAAGAGAATTTCTGAAATGCACTGTCGAATCGTGGCGTTCCAGAAATCGTTATCTACCCTATTTTTTAGAGCATTTCGTACAAGGGCAATCATTATATCATAGAAAAACACGATAAAAGTTCAAGTAAATCTTAAATTTTATACACCAAATGAAAGATTAATTTCCAAGCTTTAATAATAAATTGTCTTTAATCCATAGTAATAAAGGTTAATTTTGAAGAAAAAAATGGTTTTATGTAAAAAATAAAATTACTTTTACATGCAAATATCTTTAAAATCTGAAATACTTAACGGATTTCATTAATTTCAAATTTTTCTGAAATCTTATTGTATTGTCTGCAATTTGGCACCTCAATCATTAATATTGGTTATATATTTAGAATAATACAGCCAATTTTCTTCATACACCTTATAATAAAAAAATTTTTAAATCGATAACTCGAAAACAAATCGATAAATCGATTTTTCCTTCTGTTAATCTTTTTTTTATTGAGATTACTCTTTCAATCCATCGTCAAATCGCGGCGCCCCGGAAATCGTCATTTCCCCTGAACACTAGATGAAATAAAATTTAATTAATTATTTTAAAATAAAAATATTTCAATATTTTAAGCCGCAATAAAACGAACTTCATCGCTACATTTTCAATAATTTTTTTTTTACATTTTCTGTTTTTTTTTATATATTATGAAACAATTTGATGTATTTTTGACATAATTTGTGCTCAGATGAAAACAAAATAAAATTTAAAAATGCTTTATCGAGGGTTTATTGAAGATTTCCTCCATTTTTAAAATTATCTCATTTATAAAGCATTTAAAAAATATTTTTAACGCTATTGAACGCTATTATGACACTATCTTTTAATTTTTCATTGATTACAATTATAATTGCATGATTTCGGAAAAAGGGACGTTTTGTGGGATTTTTAGTATAGCTGCTTTTATTGGCATCACCAAAATGACAGACGCACGATCTGTCAACGCAACATTTAGTTTTGCAAAGTTTGAGGTCGTCCGTTTTGACAGCTTATATCGTAAAGTTTTTACAACGGAGACCAAAGTACGGTCAAAGGCCGACCGACCTAACGCAGTATTGTAATTCAGCTAGAACAGTTCTCAACTTTTTTCAGCAGCTCGTGCTTTGATCGTACTTTACCCCTTCTTACGAGATTCGACGATATTTACGATACAAAGCACGATCAAAGCTTGAGGTCGAATTATGGATTGCTTTATAACTTTGCTTTATACTCGTTGTTTCTACTTTAGCTGTCAAAGCGCGACCGACCTAACGCGCCTTTGCGATTTGGGTATAAAGCGCCTTTACGACTTAGCCTTTATAGTTCGATTATTTTACAAAAACAAAGTGCATGTAAAAGAACAACAAGTAACATCTTACAAACTAGCGAGTCCGGTGTGAATACCCCTATTTATTTATTAATTTTAAGTAATGTGAGTTCATCTATTATGCTTCTAAAAATTTTTAAATTTCTTTAAGTAGTTTGTAATTTTTTTATTGAATACTTTTTTCATGTAAATAAATATTTCATAAGTAAACCATTACAAAAATTGCATCATTTCAAAAACATCATTACATATTCTGGTTAATTTAGTTTCTTTAATCCCGAAGCAGTACCGGGTTTTCGGTACAAACTCCTTAGTACAGATGTATAAATCAATTGAAATTCAAATACAAAAACCATTCACGGTTAAGCATAGTGTCCAATGTTTGCAATTTCCAAAAGAAAACTTGATTTATTAGCAGAACCTTTCCACGTTGTATTATGAATCTAAAATTAACCGCTTTGGATCTGATGGTGGAGTTAATTGCTTCATTTAGCAACGTAGATCATAGGAGACTGATTGATCTGGGGATGTTTCTAGAGAGATCATTAAGGATTTCTGGGAAAACCGTAGTTAAAACCAAGAAAACTATTAGTATTATTTAAAAGTCATTTCTAAAAAGCAATTTATTGCAATCTGACCGCAATGAAAGAATGTACTTGCAATTAAAAATTCAACTACCAAAGACATTAAACATAAACAAATATTTTCAATTTCTTTTACTAGTCCTCATAAAAACTTTGAATGAGTGCTAACACTTATAAACGATACATACCTTGCAAATTGGTTTTTTAACAGCGGAAGTTTATTATTTGTTTTTTGTTTCCTAATTATATCCTAATATATTCCTAATTATATTAAAATAGTAAGGGACGATATTTACATGTGCCCATATTTATGCTAATTAAAGAACAACATTTAATATATAATAATATTTAAGGTTGTCAAGACTTTAAACTATTCTTTAAAATATACTATCAGACTCCTTTGGATATAAATAGAGAATTATTGCGTAATAATGTAACCCGGCAGCCAATGCAACGAAAAGATGCCATATAGCATGGGCCATTGGAATTATTCCATCCGATTTGAAAAAGCAAATTCCTATAATATAAGAAAGACCTCCTAATTTCAATTCAGTCATCCCGTGGAATTCATTGCCAGATACAATTACTACTAATGCTGGTCCAAGTCCCATAAGAATGTAAAATGAGGTTTCTAAACATTTAAAACGCTCGTGAAAAATCTAGATACAAAGAAACAATATTATAAATATTAAAATTATATCTTAAATCTTTTACCTGCTGGTATATAATGCCAAATGCAGCCAGAATCCATATTATCCAATCCATAAAAAGGAAAAGGTAAGATTTTGAGGAATTATCCAGTTGCAACCAAGGGAAATATGATGCAGCAATGAATACATATATCATGCCGCGGTCACAACGATGCAGAACATTCTTCAGCCCTCTAAAACAAAATAAATTATTGAACGATCATATCGTCTCATGGCGCGCAATACCGCGTCCAAATCAAATGTAATAAAGCATAAATAACAAAAGTAAATCTTTCATGGGGAACAATAAACTACTCCAATATTATAGCTAGTAGTTATATATAGATTATAAGTTAGTTAGTCAATAATATATTAGGAACTTTCATCCCTTTTTTTTCAAATATATTTTCATAGTGTTTTTATTTGAAAAATAAATAAAAAAAGTAAATTTAATTGATTTAATATTAATATAAATCTAGCGAGGAAAATTCAACAAAACCAAGATTACCAAAAAGTAATGAAGATAAAAATCTCTTTCCGTTGCAAAAGTTACAGTTTAAAACTAAAAATGAAGAAATTTTTATTCGTTTTGATTTGATTTTGATTATTAAATGCCAGAAAAAAGTTAGTTTTTGCAGTAACGTATATTGAATTGAATTTAGCTCGTGTGGGCGAAGCCCCTTCAAGTTTCCAATGCCCGTGCCAGTTTTTCGGTAAAAATGCTTGACCAATAAGTAACTCCATACTGAATTTCATTATTATACAGCATTTAGTTCCAAAGCTATTCGATATCATAAATTTGAATTGTATGGGCGGTGCCACACCCCTTTGGCCTATACTTGCTCAATTTTGCCAGTCGAAAGACACGACTAAATAGTACGTTCTAACCGAGTTTCATTTATGTGTGACTTATAGCTTGAAAGTTATACTGAAAATTTGGGCTGCTGAAAAAGTGCCACGCCCTACGTTCAACGCCCATAAAATTTTACCAGTAGAATGGCAAGTGAAAATTAAGGTCGAATACCGAATTCCGTTGCTGTGCGACCTATAATTCCAAAGCTATTCGATATAGACGATTTGATTTGTATGGGAGGTGTCACGCCCTCTGAGTTTTTCAGATATTTTAATAGTTATTCTGCTATTCGGGATGAACACAAATCCAACAAATAAAAGATCATTAAAATCGGTCTAGCCGTTCTTGAGTTATAAATGGTGTAACAAACAGAGACTTTGTTTTATATACAGTGCCAGCTCGCTAATCCGAATTAATGATTGCATACCCTGATTCGGATTAACGAAATGTTTGGATAAGTGGATAGGCTGTTATTATGTATAATATTTCAGATAACGATATATTCGAAAATAAAACCAGCTAGAATTTCAAAAGCCATTTTATTTCAATCAAGAAAGACAAATCCATATTTATGCTTTTTAAATTATTATGTTTTTTACTGAAATTTGTAATGTAGGTTTGCTGCTGTTTCAATACACATGCTTTTAAAGCTTTATTCCAATCTATAGAAGTTTGGATTTTTAACGTGTTTGATCATAGTAGGCTCTGCTTCTATGTTGCCTGTACTATTTGATATGCACGTCATTATTGCGGTGAAATAAGTTTCTTATTGTGCGCAATTCTTTAGTTTCTTCGAGTTGACTTTGTGTGAATTAAACTCGATATTGTTTTTAGTTTTTTAACAAAAAAGTGAAAATTTTATTTTAGTTATAATTAGTTCGCGAGTTTATTCTCTAAATAAAAAAATGTGTTGCACAATATATTATTTATTAATTTTTTATTTATTAATTTATTTATTTATTGGCCAAGCAGGCAATTTACTTAATCTAACAGGTTTTTTTTATTTATTTTTGTTCTTTCCCTTTTCCTTGTTTTGGTGTTCGAAGATATGCAATTCGATGTGGGCGTAATTCGCCCACCTAAATGACATGATTTTACGAACACGTCAAAAGGAAAGGCAAGAAGAAGAGAACAATTAAAAGTAAAAGCTACTTACTAAAATACTAGTATATTTTATACATATTTAGTATTAGAAAAGGAAAGAGGATAGGGAAAGTAAATAGAATGAAAGTTCAAGGATTGGGTAGGTTAGGAAGAGAAAGAGACTTGGATAGAGATCGCTTGAATGATGATTTAGAGATGGAAGGTGAGTAGTGGTCGGATATACTATTAAATTCTCTACAGCAACGGCTGATGGGTTCATTACTTGCATATGCAGTATGATGCTGATATTCAGTTAACAGCCGAGTATGTCTAGTACGTCTTATGGGGTTATTGAGAGTAATCTTGCTAGAGATGTATTCGCATTTAGTTACACCGTTCAGAACATCGAAAGTAAAGCATGAATCCAATACCGTTCTTCTTATTGATAGCGGCATCAAATTTAATGCCTGAGTCTGTGTTCATACGGTGGAAGGTTACAATATTAGCGGGGGTTATAAGTCTCTCTCAGAGCGAATAGGACAAATTGATTTTATATGAATTCGATTCTATCACAATGGGATTCAAAAGCTGGATTTCAAATAATGCAGCCATATTCGAGTATTGGGCGCACTAGTGCACAGTACAGGGATGTAGTGACCCATACATTCTTGAATTCATGTGCTCGTCTTTTAATAAATCCGAGCTGTTTGCTGGCCCTGGATACAATCTTATCATAGTGTAGATTAAAACGCAGTTTGTTGTCCAAGACCACTCCAAGATCAACTATATAATTGACCCTCTTAAGTTCGATATTATTGAGGCGATAGTTGTAATTCGTAACTTGGTTTCTACGGGAAAAACTTATCACGTTACACTTATTTACAATGAGGTAAAGTTTGTTTTGGGTACACCAGGTCTCAAGAGTTAAGAGGTTTAACTGTAAGAAGTTGAAATCTTTCTGCGATTTTATTACGAGGTACATTTTTAGGTCGTCCGCATACATAAGATGTGGAATATCCTTCAACACTATGGACAAGTCGGATATGAAGATATTGAAAAGAAGAGGACCAAGGTGGCTACCTTGCGGTACTCCAGAGGAGACTTCGATTTTCTTCGACAAGATTCCTTGGAATTTAACATATTGGGGTCTACCATGGAGATAAGTTGATAGTCAACTAAGTAAAGATTCAGAGAAACCGAATTTTTCTAATTTATTTATTAAGATGCCATTATCAACACGATCGAAGGCTTTACTGAAATCAGTATAAATATTAGCATCTATTTGGTCTCTTTTCTACATCTTGCTTAAAACGTCAAGAAAAACCATGATCATGAGGTTAGTGGTGGTGGATCGACCTTTTCGAAACCCGTGCTGCTGCTCGTTTAGTCGAGGGTTTGAAAGGTGTGTTAGCTTTTCACATATAATTATTTCGAATAGCTTTGGGATGGCTGACAAAATTGCTATGCCTCTATAATTTTCAACAGAACTTTTTTCACCGTTTTTGTATATTGGTATTAGGTGGGAAGTTTTCCAATAAGAGGGAAACACTCCAATAGAGAGTGATTTGTTAAATATTATATATAAGGGCAAAAGTAGTTGGTCCAAGCATCGCACCAATAACGTGGGGGGAATTAGGACTGGTCCAGGTCCTTTGGTTGCATCTAAACCCTTTATTGCACTTGATATGTCTTTTTTCGTCAAGCTGAAGTTTTCAACCCTGTGTTGGGAATACGGAGTGGGGGGGAAAACATCAGAATGAGTAGATGGAGGACAAAATACCTCCTTAAAATTATCTGCGAAGAGGTTACATATTTCCTGTGGGTTGGAAGAGGTAACATTACCTTTATGCATGGATGAAGGTTAACCGGCTGATTTTCGCTTCAAATTGACAAAGTCAAAAAATGTTTTGAGGTCCTGGACAATTTTTTCTCTAATTAAGTTTGTGTAAAACTTGTAAGCTACTTCTGATTTGAACGAGAATTCTTTCGATAAAAAAAAATAAAATAAATAAATAACTGGCCATTTCAGCCCTTGAAAGGACTTTGACCTAGCTTCTTATGATCAATTGTGTTGTGCGTGTTATTAAGTTTGTGCACAATTGACCGAGAACCGGACCTACATGCTTAACGCCGACTCCGAACGGCGATGAACGGAATGTTCTCGTTCTCAAGAAGCTTTACATGGCATTTTGATTACTCTCTGAGGTTTGCCATTGTCTGCAGAGAGGTGGCGGCCGTACAGAAAAATTATTTTAATTCAAATAATTTTCTATCGCTGCTGGGGTTCGAACCTGGGTCTCCAAAGTTCTTTGACATAGCGGCCACGCACTTTAACCAACTACGCCACGGACGCCACATAGAATTCTTTCGATAGCTCATCATATTTGAGCCTCATTTCTGCGCTTACGTATGCAGTGCTTTTGAGGAGTTTGTAAATTCTGTTTCTCTGGTTTCTCAAGTATCTGAGATCTGCATTTAGCCAAGGTTCTGAAAGTTTGTTTTTGTTTTTCTTTATTTTAGGCACATACCTTTCGATAGCTGTAGAAATGGAATTATAAAAACTCGTAATGTAATAAACTGTAATGTAATAAACTAATATAAGTTATTAAAATAATAAGTGAATTAGTATAATAAAATATATGCAAAATTAAACAAAGTTATACAAAGTTTTAATATATTATAAACCTTACTTGGGTTTAACTCCAGCCTAGCTGAACACAGAAAAGGGCCGTTTTTTAGAATTTTTCGGATATTTATAAATTTTGGTGCAACAGTTGCAAGTAGCAATACAACTTAAGATTAGAGATACCTTAGTGTCAATACAAATTAGACATAAACAAATACTTATATAATACAATAAAACATAAACAAACACTTAGATCATAGATTATGCATAATAAATAAAAAATAAACAAACACTTAGATCTTACATAAAGATATATAAAATCTTCTTATGATGCAGTAATGCTATCTCACAGCGGCAGCCATCTCCCTCGCATGTCTCCACAGCATAAACTGCTTTACCAGCAGGCAAGTTGGCCTATTCAAAACTTTTAAACGACATCCCCACCCCCGTGAATTGACCCCGGAGGGGGAGACTCACCCATATCTTTTCCGTCAGGTTCAACATCTAGTAGAGCTAGCTTCGATACTGGCCTTTTAAATACACCTATGCTCGTTCTTACATCTGCTGATCTTGCGACTTGGTCTTGACCGTAATATAAATTAAGGATACGGCCACGCATAAATTGAGAACGGGTAGCGTTATCGTCGCAGATTAGCACCAAACTGCCAATAGCTACTGGCCTCACCGGTAAACACCATTTGGTCCGTCTTGTAAGTTCCGGAAGGTATTCACGAATCCAGTGTTTCCAAAAACCGTTTTTAAGCGCCTGTAGAACTCTCCATTGCTTTCGCAGGCAGAGTAACCTTGGTTCGAAAAGTGCAGGAGTTTAAGTAGAGCTTGTAGATCCTAATAAAAAAATGATTAGGTGTGAGTGGTTCGGGTTCATCCGGTGTGACAGGTAGATGGGTCAAAGGCCTGGAGTTTACTATATTTTCGGCCTTAATTAGCAAGCTCTGCAAGGTCTCCAAACGTGGTTTATGTTCCTTCAGCATTATGTACTGTGGTTTTTTTACGGATTCAACCAGTCGCTCCCAGGCGCCTCCAGCATTCGGATTTAAAGGTGTGTTGAATTTCCATTTTATACCTAGCGGTGACAAGCTCGCTTTCATCTTTTCTTCGTCGATAAAATCGTTCACTCCTTGTAGCTCTTTGCTGATACCCACGAAATTGGTGCCATTATCGCTGCGGATTTGGATCGGTACACCCCGCCTATTAATAACGTTCCGGATACAAAGTATGCAGGCGACGCTGGACAAATCGGTGGACAAATTCCCAAATGCACAGCGCGGATGGTCAGACAGGTGAAAAGAGCAACCCATCTTTTTTCATGACGTCGCACAGTACTTTGAGCCCATACAAAAGTGAGGAAAAAAATACAAGGAGTGGTTCGATTGTTATGAAATTCTGCATGTTTATGAATTTTTGGTAGCTGATTTCAAATATTGAATCAGATTTTACGTATATCTAGTATTTGCGCAAAAAATTAGGTTTTAATAAAAAAAAAAACGAAATTTTCCTATATTAAATTTAATATTAAAGTTATTAGAACTGGTAAAAAAAAAACAAAAAAAAAAAATTGATTTTAAACGATTAAGGCTTTAACTTTTTAATAATGAAAACCATTTGGCAATATCTTTTTTGTTTAAAAGGTAGGCATATAGTTTCCTATGCACTTTTTCGACAAAAATGCTGCTATACATGTAAAATAATGTTTTGCAAAACAAAAAAAAAAAATATTCGTATTGGTATTTTTTTTTAATCAAGTTAATAGTAAGAAGTAAGAAGGAACTTTATTGAGACTTCAGAAAAATTATAACAGATGTACATGGTGTTTTTTTTTCCTTTGTATTATAACTTAGAACTGTAAGTATTATTCTAATCAGAAATACATGTATACGCTACGCGCTTGTTTTAAGTGAGAAGAAAACCTGAATATAATATTCGACTTAAAATGTGTGTGTGTTTGCTCGCGACACATAGGAGTTGCCAGAGAATCACGTTCTCTAAAAAATAAGACTTAAACAATAAAACAAAACTGCCCTAAAAATAATATTAACAATTATATAAAAAATTATACATATATCATTTAAACAGAAAAATTAATTTAGTATAGCAAACATAGATTTAATTTTATTGGCCTTTTTTAGGGTTAATCTAGCGTGTTCGTTGAACTTAAACAATTTATTAAAAGTGATCCCTAGATATTTAAAGCTATTTTTAAAGGGGATTCCCACGCCATCCAAATATAGAGCTAGTGCTTTACTTTCCGGGACTACGTAATAGGGACATCTACCGGAGGCATTTCTGAGACAAATTGCCTCCGATTTAGAGATATTTATTTTAATGCCCCAGTTTTTATAAAAGCTATTTATTCTCGCAAGATGAGCGGAGACTAGATTCGATGCTGCAAGGGGAGAAGACGCATGCGCATACACCAACGAGTCATCAGCATAAAGAATACTCTTAAAAGAGTGAACTTCGTGTGGAAAGTCGTAGATAAATATATTATAAAGAAGAGGGGCGAAAATGGATCCCTGCGGAACCCCACTATGAATTGATCCCAGATTAGAAAAGCTATCATTGACCTGAATTAAAAACCTTCTATCACTAAAGAAGCTTTTCAACAACCTAATCACGAATGGATACAAAACCAATATCCATTAACTTAAAAAGAATACCATCTTGGTACGCGTTATCAAATGCCTTTTCAATATCTAGGGAAACCGCTACCGTGCATTTTTTCTCTCGAAGGTTAACAATTACATCATCTTGAAATTTGAGCAGAGCATGTGTTGTGGAGTGGCCTCTCTTGAAGCCAAACTGATGACACGGGATATAATCAAGAACAATATTATAATCCATTTTATTTTTAATGACACGTTCTAGAAGTTTCCCTTGATTAGAGAGCATTGAAATTGGACGAAAATTCTGAATATTAGTGTTGCCCGGCTTTTTTTGTAGAGGAAAAATCTTAGCTGTCTTCCAAGCGTTTAGGAAGTATCCATTGTTGATACAGTTATTGAATATACAGGAGAGAAAATCAAAGGCAGAGGAAGAAAATTTAAAATCTTAAGAAAAATCTGTAACGGGAATTTTCTCTTTATATATTTCTTCGAAGTGATGTCTAAAAGCTTCAACCTTATCTTCATCCTTAATATAGGTAATTTCATCAACAGTGATATCCTCACATTGTCTACTCTTCTTGGAAATCATGCCGTAAATTTCCTTAAACGCATTTGGACCAGGGCGAATCAAATGAAGCTTGTTATTAAATTCCGTAGCCTGGTGAATGTTAACCTGTTCTTTGATAATAATCTTCAATAGTTGAATTTGTTTGGAAAGCTGAACATAATCAGGGCTTCTCCTATTATAATTTATGTGATAAATCCGTTTTAAATCTTTTTGCCACGCGTACTTGGTTCTAAAGAGCTTTTTAATATTCTCAGGGAGTAAATATTTCTTATTTTTAAAGTCGAAAGACTCAGAATGTGAGGACGAAACTGAATTAACGATATCAGTAAAATTATTTACATAGTTGTCAATTTCCGAGTTTTCTAAGTTACGAAAATAGGGAGGCAAATTAGCAGATAGTTTCGAATCTAAATCAGACTGGAAATCCTTCCAAATGGTTTTACGATAAGACGTGACAAGTCTCGGTGAATTCAGATAAAACATAAACTCATTTAAATCGAATATGAGCTTGAGCGGAAAATGATCCGAAAAGGTGCTTAAGCTAGAAATGGCAAAATTTGGATTAATTAAATTCACTAGATTGGAACTAATTAGGAAGTGGTCTAGGAAAGACGAACCATTGCGATACGAAGGATTGTAATCACATATTCTACTAAAGTCAAGCGAGTAGTTCTGAAGCCAGTTAAATAAAACCTTACCATTCAAATTGTCAAAAGAATCTCCCCAAGATTGATTCTTAGCGTTCAAGTCTCCACCCAAAAAGGTACTGTCAAATTTCTTAGAGAAATTCCAGATCTTCACCAGGCCTTCATACAATTCAGTATCAAACTACCCAGCAAAAAAACCTTTCCCACACCGTTAAAAGTAAGCTCAACTTGAATGAAACACGACGGAAACTTTATACCCGGGATCAAAACAGGAGAATACTTTTGATATTTTTTGATAGCAATCCCTAGCCCCTGAGAAGAAGAATCTTTTAAAAAGTCATAATCTTCTAAGAAGATAGGACTGTTTGGAGGAACGTGTGTTTCTTGGATAAAAGCAATGTTGATATCATTTTCATAAAGAATTTTAAGCAAATCAATTCTGCGGCTGACGTCTATTAAAGATCTCACATTGAAGGTAAGCAATTTTAAGAATCTATGGACCATATTTAGATTTAACCTCCGACAACAATTTCAAATATTCTGCTTTCGCATGCGTCTTCGGCATAGAGCGATAATTATCAATAAAATTTTTAATTTTGGATTCTAAAATAATCGGTTCTGGCTCACAGAAAAACTCTGCCATTTTCAGGAACTCACTAATAAGCGAAGGTTTAGTTCTCGTAGAGATCGATTCCAAAGGAATATTTTCTACCGTGTGAAAATGACTAGCGTAAGATTTATCCTTAGCAACAAAATTATTAGCGACAAAATTAACTGCCCTTGCAGCACTGACTCTGGTTTCCTTTGCAGTCTCAATATTTTTTTTTTAATGTTGCGCACATCAATTTATGCAAAATGGCTTGGACTTATCATCCTTTTTTAAGAGGCATTCACCATGTTTGTGTGCTTGATCGCATTTCACACACGGGTAAGACCTATTACAATTACTAGCACTATGGCCCCAAAATTGACAACGTTTACATTGAATATGTTTGGACCTGGATTTAGGGGCCTCCCAGGATATGGATTGACTTAGTAAATATTTAATTTTATTGATATCGCTGATCGATTTGCCAGGAACTAGAGTGACTAGAAAAAGACCAGTGTCGATGTTATTACGATTGGAGTAAGTAGTAACAAATTTGCTTACACTGTCAACATAACCTGGGATTTCCTCATCCAGGGCCAGCTTCAAATCTACTGGATCGGATTGGAAATATAAACCGCGTAAAATTACTCTGACTTTTCTTAATTGGGGAGGTGTGAAAGAGTACGAGTCTATCTCTTTCTCTTTCAATAGAGCCATCATGGCGGTGTGAGCCTCTAAGTCTTGGATGTAGAGTTTGCTTTAAATTTCGATTTATGTATGATTTTAAATTTAATTTGCGGAGACTTAACTTTCAGCTGGTTTATTAACATGCTAATATTGACGTTGTGCAAAACAATTGGTGGACAGAAGCTCTCTTTCACCTTTAATTGTTTTCTAGCTGAGCTTGAGTTATTATTTGACGATAAATTTGGATTAATAGGGTTTTTATTAATAGGAAAATTTCTTCTAACATCATTTTTTTCTAGGCTAATTTCACCTAAAAGAGCAAATCTATTAGTTACGTTAGCATTTATCTTACACTTAAGTTCCGTAATGTCGATATTCTTGACTGCGCCAGCACTGGAACGCTTATAGCGCTTTTGTTGAACAACTTGGAAATCATCGTTTTCATTGAGCTTTAGGAGCTGATCAGCCGCCGACACTACACTGGGTGAAGGAGCGTCCAGAAAATCCATCACATGAATCGCATAGTTGATGGTGCGACTGAGCACCATTGAAAATTTTGGTTTTTATATTTTGTTAAAAAAAATTGGAAATTATTTTGAAAAAATTACTTAAATTTATAAAAAAATTTAAAAAATCTTTTGAAAAATGTTCTATTTTTAGCAGACAAGAAAGAAAAAGCTCCACATACCTCCAGTTTCATTTTTATATTTTAATTTTTTTAAAGTCTTTCAGAAACTGTTTTCACTTTATCCGACTTCTTCCGATTCTTTGAGTAATCGTTTTTTGAAAAATGGTCTAAAATTGATGTTTTCTCAAAAATTATTCTTTATTTTGTTACCATAGGTCTAACACTCTACCGGAGTTTGTTTATAATTTTTAAAGAATAAAAAAAAAATGATTCTAAACAAATAAAACAAAATTCTGATGTTATTTTAGACAAAAAAAAAATTCAAATAAAGGTTATGTTTCCTTAAAATACTCTTTTTAGCACATGATAAGGGAAAACTTAACACCAAATGAAATGGACCGATTTTGTAACACCGAAAATCGATTTTTTTTTCAAATGACCGCCATTTTGTTTTTTTTTTCGGCGGATAAAAACTATCTTAGTTCAGGCGGTGGCCACTTAAACAAGGATTAATTCGTTTTATTTTTATTTTTTCCTCAGATGTTTCAGACTGGTGATATCCTGCACACCGTCAATTTTTTGGCATTTTTTTAAAAAAATCAAATAACGTCAAAAACCGCTTCAAAAATTCTGAAAAAATTTTTTTGTATTTTTTAAATGTTAATAAATATATGTGCAAAATTTAAAAACGACATGAAAACAAAATTCCCGAAAAAATTTTTTTTTAAATTTGTAACCTCTATGTCCCCTTAAAATATTTTTTTTATTTAGTTTTATTTACTCATATTAACTTGATTAAAAAAAAAATACCAATACAAATATTTTTTTCTTTTTTATTTTGCAAAACCGTCCGAACCCTTAATTGGGATGGTGCCTCTATCCAACTGATAGATATCTTTAAAAGATACAAGGCTGATATCACGCAATCCAAGAACTGAGATGGAAGGGACAGGGTTGCTCACAGCAAGCATCCTGTGATAACTACTACAGCGGCCATGCGGAGAAGCGCGAATTTGGATGCGGATTCGTGGTTGGCAAGACACTACGGCAGCATGTCCTGCGATTCACATCTGTGAACAAACGATTTGCCATAATCCCTTTCAAGCTAAATATTGCAATATAAGCCTAATATGAGCGCACAGTCTGACAGAAGATAAAGACGATAAGATGAAAGACAACTTCTACGAGCGCCTTGAAGAGGCCTAAGAACGCAGTGTCCGCCACGACATAAAAATCATGCTTGGTGACTTCAACGCCAAGGGGGGAAAAGAAAATATCGTTCGTCCAATAGTTGGAAAGTTCAGCCTCCATAACAATACCTTCGATAACGGAATGAGGCTGATTGACTTTGTCGCAGCGCGAAACATGGTCGTTAGTAGCACTAGATTCAAGCATCTCAATATTCATAAAGCAACTTGGCTGTCTCCTGATCAAAAGAAGCGCAACCAAATTGATCACGTTTTGATTGACGGAAGGCACTTTTCCAGTGTTTTAGATGTAAGCACGATCCGTGATGCCAATATAGACTCGGATCATTATCTTGTCGCAGCCAAGATCCGTACACGTCTATGCGCAACCAAGAATATGCGCAATTCAGCACAGAGAAAGCTAGAAGTCGACAAGCTGCAATCAAAACGAACAGACGAACGAACGAACAAACTTCGCTACTCGACTCTCACTCCTGCTTCAAGAAAGCACTCCTCCGATCGACGACGTATGGGCGCAGTGGAATCACATTTCCCACTCTATGGGTACAGCTGCCGAAGAGGTGATTGGCTATCAACGACCTCGCCGAAACCAGTGGCACAACCAGGAGTGTCGCGACGCCACTGCAGAAAAATACTCCGCCTCAAATCCACCCTGCAGTCGATTGTAACATGTGCTGCCAAGGAGCGATACAAAGAGAAGAGGAGGGAAGAGAGACGCATTTTCAGGCGAAAGAAAAGGGAAGCGGAAATGCGTGAGTGCGAGAAAATTGAGATGCATGGTGACAGGAATGAGGTCCGAAAATTTTTCGAAAAAATAAGACGCTTGGCCGATGGTTTTAAGACCGGGGCCTCTTTCTGCAAGGATGAAGGATGAAGGATGAAGTGGGAATCTAGTGACAGATATCCAGAGTACACTGATAGTGTAGAGGCTTCTACACTTCTCTAGGCTTTTGAATGGTGACGACGACAACAATCCCGCCAATAGAGATGATTTACCGGAAACTCCAATTGTAGACGACAGCGTTGAAGTTCCGCTGCCTGACCATAGTGAAGTCTTGAAAGCTATAGCTCAGCTTAAAACCAACAAAGCCGCAAGAGCCGATGGCTTACCTGCTGAGCTCTTCAAGAACCGAGGCGAATCTCTATTTAAATGCATTCCAAACGATTGGAATCTCAGTGTACTCTGCCCAATCCACAAAAGAGGTGATCCCACAAGAAAGGCAATTATCAGTGTGGTGGACCTTATCAGTGTGGCTTCAGACCTGGCAAATCCACCATAGACCAGATATTTCGCTACGACAAATCGTGGAGAATACTCTAGAGAAACACACCGACACACACCATCTTCTTGTCGATTACAAAGCCGCCTTCGACAGTCCAATAAGGAATTATCTATACTCCACCATGACTGAATTTGGTATTCTTGCAAAGCTCATCCGTCCGTTGGTAGCTTTCGAGAGAAAGATCCTTCATAAGATCTTTGGTCCAATCTGTGTCGATGGCGAGTACCGAATTCGAAGGAACTACGAGGTGAATTAGCTGTACTCTGGCATCGACATAGTTAAGTGCATTAAAATCGAGCGGCTCCGCTGGCTAGGTCATGTTGAGCGAATGGAAAACGACGTTCCAGCGAAAAATTATTTGATTCGGAAGAGGACGCCAACATCTTCATTGGAAGAATCAAGTGTTGGATAACTTGACTACGCTTGGTGTTTCCAACTGGCCCAGCAAGCGCAAAACAAATGGCTGGCGGAATTTCTTATACGAGGCCAAAACCGACAAACGGTTGTAAGCGCAACAACAACAACGGCTATGCATAGAGCAAATCATACAGCAGACTAGAAGGACTGTTTCGTTGGCCGCTACACCAACTTATTAGTAGTCTGGCATGACTTTTACTGTGATCCACTCACTTACTAAGGTTTGCTAAATCTCAACTAGTATCAAGAAAATTACTAGAAATTTCCTTTTGGGCTGCAAGAACAACACTTTCACTTTTTAACAACTGAACTTCTATCTACTTTCAGTAACATATCATCAGAGGGCAACACAATCCACTTTCAGGCATGGCTCTAATTGTATGCAGCTTTTCAAGGCTTGGTCACAGCTGTTACTACTATCAAAGCTTGTAGTTGTCTTTTATGTTGTTATTCTTCTTTTTCCACAATTCCGTTTTTGGGTTCAGCTTGTTTGGCTGAAGAACACCTAAGCGGTATGGAGATATTTGTTTTTATGAAAACTTTTTGTTTTTGCTAAGCACACAACTAATCAAATTTCATTTAATTTAATGGTCAGACTTTACCAGAAAAATCTTTAAATTATATTTAATGCAACCTTTTCATTCAATGTTCTTTGTCTGTTGGAGGAATAACAATCTGCCTACTTGGAAACCTATCTAAGGTATTGTATTGGCCACAAGGCCTTTTGACATCAGCCGCAAGGCTTTATTTCATGATCCGCCACAAGGCAGACGCTCGAATGAATTACTAAGATGTGAATTTGTTAGTTCAAATCTGATAATTTTTTTTATTTGAAAAGTGGGTTAATGTATAGAACTATCCGGCCCGGCGCGCTTCGCTGCTTATAGAAGAAAAAAGATCAGCATCGAAAATCATGAATAAACTTTTGACGTAGAATACGTGATTCTCGGAGGTAAGTAGGGTGGTTGATAGTGATCAGGTGTCGATATTTAGGTCACAATTTGAGTCTTTGGTGTGCCTAAAGTACTGATCGTACAATGTTGATTTTAGCACTTGTTGGTCTGCTTGATCCTCACTGGGAGGAAAATTCACAATTACATGAAATATAAAGCCAACATTTGATGTTTTTGTTTGCTTAAACTTGCTACCTATTTATCGACAGTTTCCGGTTTTATCGACAAAACCATAAAATTTGTATGGTATGCCCCCCTAAGGAGTGGTCGGAGGGAATAGGTGTCAAAGGCAAAAATGTTCCTTTTGCAAAAGTAATGGGGGTCGGTCATACATATTCACCCTCTCCGGCACTCTCTTAAAGGTCATATGCTCAGGTGTATGGAATAAATATTTTGCTAAATATTTTTTAAAAAAGATGTCATCAAAAGCGAATTGAATAATTCTATGTCTTGTGTTACGACATAGTCGAAACTACTGTATCTTTTTTTTTCAATGGAAAGTGTGCATTTAATGAAGAATTTAATGAATTATTCTAGCGCTTGGGAATATACAACATTTTCCGTCTGTCGCATGAAAGTTTGCGTTTAATTTTAAAAAAGTTTTCAAATCCTTAATGGAAAACCCTTTACAATGCCAATTCCAGTTTTCTAGTAGATGGACATTACCAAGTGGATACTCCATACTGAGTTTCATTGTTCTGTAGCATTTGATTCCAAAGCTATTCGATACCATAAATTTGAAATGTATGGGACGTGCCACGCCCTCTTGTCCAATGCTCATTTAATTTTGCCAGTCAAAGGACATGACTAAATAGTACATTCTTACTGAGTTTCGTTAATGTGTCACTAATAGTTCAAAAGTTATATCGAAAATTGAAAAAAATGCCCTTAATTTAAACAACACCATTGGAACGGTTCAAAAGTTATGGAGTAACATACGGACAACATTAGATTTTTATATAAGTATATATCGCTCGTTTTCTACAATAACGTTATAACTCAAAAAACTAGATTTTTCAGGAGAAGCATTTTAAGTTTTGAACAGACAAAGGAAATTAACTCACCATTTTCAAATGCAAATAATGGGAGCAGATGGGGGAGATGACGGACGCGAAAAAACAACAAGTACTTACACGGCGAAGAGCATAGAAAAGCCCTTCGCGAGGTTAGCTTTATGAGCTAAGCAGCGGTGTTGTTGTTGATTGCTGCTGCTGGTGGCTGCTGGCATAACCAGTTTTGGTTTATTTTTGCACAGCTTAAAACAAAAAGTTTTTGTTTCACTTCCGTTTATGTTTTGTTTAAGTTTTTAAATTTTTGTTGTTTGTTTGGTTAATTTTTGTTTTATTTTGATGGAAATTATCATCTTTGAACTTTTTGGCTTAGTATATAAATCACATTAAAAACCGACGGACTCAAACGTAGCACGACATAAAAGATACAATCACATTTTAAAAGAAACTAGTAAGAAATGATTTTCGACTGGGTCGAAGTTAAAATACCCCCACGTCCGAACCAAAGTATATTCAAAGTCTTAAGCAGTCAAAAAAATGTTTATTTGTAAAAACATTTTCGTCATAGTTTTAAGAGAAAATATTCTCTTTTGTTTTTTGATAAAGTCACTTTGTATGGGAGGTGGGTGTGGTTTTCACTCGATTTGCTTGAATTTCATACACAAAGTACAAGTTATATATCAAAGTCAATATATTAAGTTTTGGAGAATTTAAAGAAATTTTACATTTTTGGTAAAGTCACTTTGTATGGGAGGTAGGCGTGGTTTTCATCCGATTTGGTTGAATTTCATACTCAGAGTGTATATTATATATCAAAGCTCATACGCAAAATTTCAATTTCATATATTAATTTTTGTGGAATTCTAAGAGATTTTACCGTTTTGATAAAGTCACTTTGCATGGGAGGTAGGCGTGGTTATGATCCGATTTGGCTCATTTTCGAACTTGACCTTTATTTTTTAAATATCGAGTTTCGTGATGATAGCTTGAAAATTACGGCTGTAATCGTGACGACAGACGGACAGACGGACAGACAGACGGACATGGCTAAATCGACTCGGGTGGTGATGCTGATCAAGAATATATATACTTTTCTATACCTACCACGCCTCCTTATGGGCGTTACAAACGGAGTGGCAAAATTAATATACCCCGTTTACGTTTTTTAAACGTAGGGGTATAAAAATAGACGACAATTCACCAATTTAACTCACCATTTTCAAAATATTTTTGTCCATATTTTCATCAAATTTACAAGTACTACTGTAATATACATGGTTTAACCCATAAAAATAATTAAAAAAAAAAAAAATGGGTATTAGCGATATATAATACGATCTAATCGGAAATATATTGAGGTGAATAAATCACAAATTCTACTCTTCTGCAAAAATTAAAGAAGATATCGTTACCAAAATTGTAGACAGCATAGATCATGGTAACACGAATGTTGCTGTGTAATTAACTCAATTTTTATGTTTTTGGATTATAACGTTATTGAAGAAAACGAGCGATATATTATTGAGTGAAAACTAACAATATTTTATTTTCACTCAATGTAATATTTCATACTCAGTACATTCTTAACATACACAAAATTAACTTAATTAAAATCTAACTAATATTATTACACATCTGTTTAACCCGAATGGTGCTGGAATTATTTTTTCGAATTCCTTTCGGGTCGCTGAATCCAAAAATTTCATTACATATATGATACACGAGCAGTTTTTGTGAACGTCAATTTGCGTGACGCTATCGTCACGCTGGCACAGTTCGGGTTAACATTATTATTCTGCTTGCACATCTGTTATTGTATTAATCATAACTTACTAGCAGGTTACGAATTTCACCGAACAACTTTTGGTAGCGTTTGTTGTGTTTACGTTGCCTTACTTGTTGTTTTACTGCAAGCATCCAGGGAAACCAAAACAAAACGTCTGTAGCGTTGTATGTTATGATGTAACTATTGACATATGTAGGTCAGTTAAGCCAAATGTGCACCACAGTGGCTGTAGTTATTGGCTGTAGTTATTGTAGTATATACTGTATACATCTTTGCCGATGTTGACAATACCTTTGTCTACAATATTCTAGATGCCTTTGATGGCAAGGTATGACTTAATCTGCCTTTTTCAGCGTTCTATAGGTTTGTTCAAAACATGGTATAATAATACAAGGTAGCATTGACAGTTGCTTGGGAAAACATATTCTGTCAAAAAATATACTCAAAAAGAGAGCGTTCGCTGGTCGGCCATTGTTAATAAATGAAAACACAAACAATGTTGAAAACGTTGAAGTGAAGAAAAGAATAACATCAGCAGCTGCAGATGCAAATGACCGAAATGAAATAAATTTTAATTAAAATTGGTATCTTCGGAAAGTGAGTAATATATTTTGTGTCATGATAAACTAATCTTCAAAGATTATAGCATGGATTTGTGCCTTTTCTTTGGTTTTGTTTTCATCATTTCATCTTTGGTCCAAGGAAGAAGCTGGTGATTGTACATGGTTATACTCCTGAACTGGGCATTAAAAAGAAACAAAAGAAATCACTTTCATTATTTTAAATGTTTATTTCTTTATGATTTGTTTATTTAAACGCACAATATTCTTATTAGTTTTTTGTTTGTTTTTGTCACTTGCTTTAATTTTCGCTTCGTTTCGCAAACAGCTGTGTTTGACAGTTTATGTTTTCCTGTTGAAGAGAAAATAAGCAGTTGTCAATGCTACCATGTATTATTATACCATGGATCAAAATAGACGAAATAGAAAAATAGACGATTGCAACTTGACGAATGTTTGCACTCGTTACGTGACATTTAACCCAAAATGAAACGAGTTTCTCTAATCGACTGAAATAGCTCATAAATTTCAAACCGATTTAGATTTTTGTGAATTATTAAATAAGCATTAAACTTTTGTGCATTATGAGTGAACTGGTGGAACCTGGTGAACTTTAATTCGCTCAGTGAAATAATTGACGTTTGGGAAAATAATTTGGACTATCTGCAAATTATTTATTTATGTAAATTGCTTTATTTATTCTTGCGGCTATCCTTTCCTATGCCTTATGCCTCTCCATTTTATTTATCATGAAAAAAATTTCACTCATAAAAAATTCTATGAGAATATGAAATAATCAAAAATAGAAAATTAAGAAGACTAATCTGACAGTTGTCGAGACGTTAAAAGTTCGTTTCTTACGGAACAAAACGACTTTTTCAAACTGTTTCGTTTAGTTTATGCGAATATTTTCCTCTTCACTCGTTACGAGGCAAATCGTCTATTTTCAGGCCTTGCCTAAGGAATGATCCCGAACCGGACGATACCAAATTTTGCATTACTTTAATGCAGTATTGCGAATAAAAAAATGTATACTCCGTTTCATTTGCGCGCGTGTCATATATCCCATTACATGTTGCAAAGATATTTTTATTGACAATTCATTATGAGATAATTCAAAAGAATGGTTAGACTTTTAGATTTTTAGAGAAAACAAGAGAGGGGTAATGAAGTTATGTTACTTTCGTTGTTCTGCTCACAACAATATACAAGCAAGGTAAATCGTGAACATTGATCCCAAATTAGCAGTGACAAAGGCGAAAAAACAAACAAAGCACTATCGCTATAGCACCTCCACATGGATTTTATACGAGCGACGATATGCTTAAATTCATTAGCTTGGAAGTATTAAATTAGTTTTTCTTTAAAAGTATTTGGTTGTGTTAAAAAAGAGCGAAATAAATGGGTAGTTAATTCCAGCAGCGCGCTGTTCGTATAAGAATTAATTTTCACTTTAAAAATATCATACATAAGCACAAACAAAAACCAAATTAATTTCTGATACTTCTAAAAGTCAATTATAAGGTACCCATTTATATTTTAAAAACAATTGGTAACGTGAGTTACGAAACAGTTGGCTGCGAAAAACGAGAATGGCGGTTAACGCGGAGACGAGTCTTTGAAACGAACATATAGAATTTGATGGATAGTTAAAAAATCTAAATTATACCACACTATTTTTAAAATATTAAGTGTGTATGAAATTAATTAACAAACAAATGCATCAGCAACTAAACTCAAAATAAGTGGAATTAATATGGTATTGAATGTTAAAAATTAAAAAGGTTCAATAAAATAAACTAAATAAACTATAAGTGAATAATTTTATTTTGATGCGTACACAGGGTCTTCCAATAGGGACTTAAAAACTTAGAATTAAATTTCTGAACGCACCCCCTCACTTACCATCAAACTGTCACTGTCAATTTATTCAGTAAGCTCAACATTTGCACCATGGTAAAGTACATGAACGAGTAACGTCTTCAAATTATAAAAATTTACTACCGAAATTCGGAATCGGTGATCGCAAGTTTAAGAGCGTTAACTGCAATTTTCGGTCGTAATTCTCGCCCTAGTAGACAGACAATAATAAGTTTAGTGCAAAAATTTGAGTCTACATATGAGACAACGGGTTGGTCGAAGTGTCGAAAATATCGTTGCCGTTCAGGCCACGGTTGCCACTTTGGTACAATTGTACCAAAATTGGTACATTTATTTTCGCTTGGTACATATGTACATTATTTTCTGATTTGGTACATTTTATAAAAGTTTAAAAACTTCACAAAAACCAAAATTTGATAGCACTTTTGGCGTAATGTTCAGTGTTCAAAGTTTTGTTCAGTGGAAACTTGCATTGCATGAAGTTCTACCTTTATTCTGAGGGAAAGAAAGAGTCAAAAGTAGAAGATATAATTAAAAATAATATGAACAACCAAGATTTCTGCGACAATTTTTGTATAAATTATAAAATGTAATTTATAATTGTGGCGTCCGTGGCGTAGTTGGTTAAAGTGCGTGGCCGCTATGTCAAAGAACTTTGGAGACCCAGGTTCGAACCCCAGCAGCGACAGAAAATTATTTGAATTAAAATAATTTTTCTGTACGGCCGCCACCTCTCTGCAGACAATGGCAAACCTCAGAGAGTAATAAAAATGCCATGTAAAGCTTCTTGAGAATAAGAACATTTCGTTCATCGCCGTTCGGAGTCGGCGTTAAGCATGTAGGTCCATTTCTCGGTCAATTGTGTACAAACTTAATAACACGCACAACACAATTGATCATAAGAAGCTAGGTCAAAGTCCTTTCAAGGGCTGAAATGGCCAGTTATTTATTTATTTATTTATTATAATTTATAATTGTTCAAGAGTGCTCTTCAAGTGTGTGCAGGTGGAAGGAAAAACGCTAATAATGGAAAGGTACTTATAAACACTCAATATTTAATAACATATAAAATTAAATAAAATCTTGCTTGCATATTTCTGGGTGCATAAGCACCCACTTCTGACTGCGAAAGTGAATCTGAATGCAGCAAGTAGCTGTTAAATTTTTATTGAAAAATTTATTTAAACTTGTAAAATTTTATTTTAAATTGTTGATGTTCCTTCCTAATCAAAGACGGACTTCAAAGGGAAGTTTCGTCCAGAATGGCTGCAAAACAAAAATGAGAATGCATTTTGTATCGTCTTCGAGAAATCGTTCGTGAACCACTTGCCACACTTGCACAGACATGCAAAGAATACTTTCCATAGCCAAAAACAATGAAAAGAAAAAAATAAAAATCAGATCACGATGGATGCATTCATGAAAGCCGAAAATACATTTTTAGAAAAGCAAGATCGACAGGCCGAACTTGCGCTTGTAATGTTCTGCATTATGCATAACTACCATTTCTTCCAATGGACTTTCTTTCAAACTTGTGATTGATGTGCTGCCCAGACTTACAAATTGCTAAAACTTTAAAATGTGGTAGAACCAAATCGACGCAATATAGTAAATAGTACGAAAAATTATGTGGCGTCCGTGGCGTAGTTGGTTAAAGTGCGTGGCCTCTATGTCAAAGAACTTGGAGACCCGGGTTCGAACCCCAGCAGCGACAGAAAATTATTTGAATTAAAATAATTTTTCTGTACGGCCGCCACCTCTCTGCAGACAATGGCAAACCTCAGAGAGTAATCAAAATGCCATGTAAAGCTTGTTGAGAATAAGAACATTCCGTTTCATCGCAGTTCGGAGTCGGCGTTAACCTGTAGGTCCGTTTCTCGGTCAATTGTGTACAAATTTAATAACACGCACAACACAATTGATCATAAGAAGCTAGGTCCAAAATCCTTTCAAGGGCTGAAATGGCCAGTAAAAAAAAAAAAGAAAAAACACAAAATAAGTTAATATTATTGTTTCGTTGGTGGTACCAAAAAACATTGGTACATTTTATTCCTTTTTGGTACATTTTCCTGGAGAATTTGGTACAAAAAAAAATAGGCGAGTGGCAACCGTGGTTCAGGCGTCCGTAGCAAACGATACAAAACAGTAATTCCACGGCGTTCTCAAGAATTGGGCATCGTCCAGAGCACTTTATGGCGAATTTTGCGAAAGGATCTTGGTTCACACTCATACAAGATCAAGCTGACTCAAGAATTGAAGTCGATGGACCATTTGAAGCTACGTACGTTCTGCACTTGGGCTCTGAAAAAGATGCGCAAAGATGATGAATTTCATCGCAAAATCATTTTCATTTTCAATGGGTTCGTCAATAAGCTAAATATGCTTTATTGGTCGGGTGAAAACCGCAATGATTACCGATTATTTTTTGCCTGAATTGAAAGATATGGACTTGGACGACATGTTCCAACAGGACGATGCCACAAGACACACAACACATGTGACAATCGATTTATTGAAGAGTAAGTTTGATGAGCGTGTTATCTCAAGAAATGGGCGCCAGTCGATTGGCCGCCTCGTTCGTGCGATTTAACGCCTCTAGACTATTTTCTTTGGGGGGGCCGTCAAGTCATAGGTCTATGCCAGCAAGCCGATGACGTTTGAAGAGCACAGAGCCAACATTGAACGAAAAATAGCCTCCGTTTCGGCCAAAATTTGTGGCCGAGTCATCGAAAATTGGGTCCAACGAATCGACCGCTGCGTACGTGCTCGCGGTGGCCATATGAACGACGTCGAGTTTCATTCATAAATGTTTTGATTGTAATTCAAGCCGATAGTAAAATTTTGATTATATCAAGCCGATAGATAGAAATATCTAAAATGGTTTGCGTTTTATTTGAAACAAAAGTTGTCAAGTCCTTAATGGAAAATCCTTTACAATGTAAAGTGATTATGGCTTTTTTAATATTAACAACTTTCCGTTAAGTTATTATCATAAGCGAGTGCCAACATGTGTCTATTATTGTTAACCCCCTTAAGAGTGCGTATTTATAATTTAAAGTTTTTAGATTATAAAACACCTAAACTCCAACCCATATTCTGAACTCATGGGTTATTAAAATGTGCTGTAGACATTGCAGCGAGAAGCATAAAAGCTTTTTTTTATAGTAACTCTATCGACCAAATAAACGCTGTTTGAGTTAAGAAATAATTCTAAATGATCTGAGAGCAGACCTCGGCCATTTAGACCACGTCATTTCGAGCACTTCTTTGACTTTGACGATAAAAAGTTGAATTAAGACCTTCCTGACAGTAGATTTAGCGCACTTTAGCAATTTAAATTTTTATTTTTTAGAAATACTGTTATGCAAAGAAATTTAATATTATACACTTACATCTTATGGGGGCAGTAAACTGAACAATGAAAAAATGTTGATATAGTAAACAACATTGTCAAAGCTCCTCCATAAACCCAGGAAACAAGAAGTTGCCCAGATGATTTAGACCTTTCGAAGAGTTGAATTGTGGCTATTACAGCTGGCATTATCCATATCCCATGTGTTATAACGTTGGCCATCTTCTCCACCTATTTAACAAATATAAGAAATCCTTTTATATAAGCCTTCAATTTATAGATAACATAACATACATACTTCTGTAGGCTTATATGCGTAACCTGGCTTCGCTTTGGTATTTCTCCATTTTATGTTGTGAAATTGCCATTTAAAGGCAAAACTCGATTTCAAATATGATATCCAGAAGTTAGTTAGCAAGTTATCTAAAAATGAATATTGCTTTTTTATTTCGCTCACAACTAGGTTCATTTTGTTCCGTTTCAAGATCTGAAAAGATTTTAATAAAATCTTATAGTAACAGTTCGAAAACTTCGTTGGCGTGTATAAACTAAAAGTGTGTCGGCTTTTGGGATAATTACAAACTACTCATCTACAATTGGGCTGTTCGAGGACGCATCAAACATGACGAAAAGAAAAAAATGAATGGAATGATATGAGGTCAATTTCGGTTGTTAAGAAGCACTAGGCAAATACTTGATTAAGTATTAACACAAAAGAACTCGTATAAGGTATAAATGCTAGAAGGCATAGTCGTTTATTTGATACTAGAAATCGATTTTTTTTTTTTTTGTATTTTTGTTGAAAATATTTTTTTCTTTCTTCATGTGCAAATGTAACCGAAATCATACTGCACCATACGCATCACCAGCAGGAAATCACAAAATAATAACTCCATTCTGAGTTTCTAATACTCTTTCAAGTTTTCCAATCGACACGGCTAAATGGAAAGTTGCCAGTTTCATTGATTTGTGACTTATAGTTCGAAAGTTATACCGAAAATTTGGGCTGCTGAAAAGTACCACGCCCATATTTTAACGCCCATAAAATGTAACCAGTGGAGTGGTACGTGTGATTTCAGGTCAAATACCGATTTCAGAGGCTTTGTGACCTATAACTCTTAAGCTATTCGATATCGCAAATTTGGGTTGCATGGGTTGTGCCACGCCCACCATAGATATTCGGTCCCAACTCTTACTGAATTAAAAAAAAATATTAAAATCTTTTGAGAAACACGGGAGAAAATGGTTCTTAACTGTTATGCCTACGGCTATTTATAGTATAAAAAAAAATATTAATTTTTCTAATATTTACGAAAGTATCTTAAAAAAATCATAATTAATAATATATCATGTTTATAATAAAATAACCATTGGCATGTTTTATTACATAACTAGTAAGAAATTATCTTCGAGTGGGTAAAATTCGTGGCTCATACGCCAGAGAACGCTGGTTCAATTTCCACCTGACCTGACTGCGAGTAATGCTATTCGATCAGCTGATTTTGTTTATATTTTTATTCCTTCTATTTTTATATTCGTGCGGCTAAAGTCAAAAATTACATTTAAAAATGCAGGAAAGTGGCGACAAAATGGTAAATTTTGTATAAATATAAATAATATGACATACAACTCCACGACTGTGTTCACAAGGGTTGTATTTTTATATAACTTTTACTTACAACATACAACTTTAGAACATCTTGGGAATTGCCTTATTAAAACGTGAAAATTTGAATTTTGCGTTGTGCACTTTTGTTTGGTTTCGATGTATTTAAATACAAAACAATTGCATCAAATATGAACAATTCCATGCCAAGAGTTTTGTTATCTAATTTATATAAGCTATTAGTGAGAAACAAATAGGACTAGACATAGTAGCAAGGGTTACTTGACAGAGTCTTAGCATATATTATAAGTTGATAAGACTTTCTACAAAAATTCAATTAAAAATATTTGGTTGAAACTCACTTTAAGCTTTTCAATAACATTTATACATCCCAAGATCATAGAAATAGCCCACCACCAGTATTTACTTATTATTATACTTATATCATAATTTTCCTTTAATAAAAGGAACCAACACAGTCGATAAGTTTAGCCATGAGATATAAAATTCAAAAATAAAATGTTTGTTTTGTAAGACAGTTTAATTCATTCTTAGACTGGTCTATTAAGTCGTTTTACAATAATAAAAGGTAGGTACTTTACTTATTGAAGTCCAAGTCACTTGTAACCTAATTTTGACTGGTATTACGAGAAAGTAAAACAAAGAGAATCATAAAAATAATTCTTTAATTATTAAGCCCATGGTGTAATTAAGAAGGTGATATCGAATTTTTAACATCTCTCAAAAAAATTTTACCTACCCTTGTCAAAAACAGCTGACGGTATTTTTATTGAGTGCAAGCGATTTAGCACTTTTCCGCAGTTTGTCTCTTTTTTTTCTTACTTTCTCAAAATTTTTTGACAACCGTAGGGAAATTAGTAAACATCACGTTCACCATGTTAATTACACCATGATTAAGCCATGGTTTTGTAAGAGCAATTGAAGTTAATGTGCACTAAATGGTTAGCGTGATGTAATGACCTTTCAGGACATTATGCTATGAGAACAAGTCTGGAAAGCAATTTTCACCTGCAAATATTTCTTAGAACTTTCAATTAAATACCTATAATAACGGAGTTTAATAGCAGATTAGAGCTTATATCCCTATGGAAGACACATCCCACACTAGATGAACTGATTGCTAGCATGTAACCCTAATTTACCCATATCTTCGTTAATCTTTACAAATCGATGTTTTGAAGAATCGAATATCCACTACTATTTAATTTTGCAAACTTCTTCCCTACAATTTTATTAAAAACTTTATAACTTCTCCAAGCTAAAGAATCAGTTAAGAGATATTATATACTTTCAATGTACAGATTGGAAGAAATTTTAATAATTAGTATCTTTAATTAAAGTTAATTTGAGTAAATTTTTATAAGAAATCATCCACATTGACATACATTACTTGATCGTTAGCTTTTCATGCGTTTGTGCTGCGAGTGTGCAGCTTTAATAAACACCATATTGCTCTCTGCTCTGTTCTCTCTTTGTTTTCAGCAAGCACAACACAACTAAATAATCAAACAAATACTTATTCATACATACTTTGCTTCGCTTGAAAAGAAATTACTTCACCGCACAAATTGCCAAGAGGATCGAAGTAGATTACAATATGTTGAAATTATGTTAGTTTTGATGTGGTGAATCAATCCAACACAGTTTAGTTAACATAAAAGGGGATTCACTGACCACCTTCAGCATGTTCAGAAATTTTTTTTATATGGAATTTTTCCGCTCTATCTCTCTACACTTTTAATGAGACTCAATTCGAATTGATGGGCGTATCGAATTACAATTTTTTTTTCGAATTTCACATTCTAAGAGGTCTCAAAAGGGGGTTGTCAAGATCACCCAAAAAAATGTTAGGAAAAGAAAAGGATGAAAATATGTTAGAGGATATGTTAGAAAAGGATGTCTTCCTCTCCCGCAAGGAGAAAGTTGTTTTTTGAGAAAAACAGTAAATAATAACGATATTAAAATGCTTTGATTTTTGTTAAAAAAAACAACATACGTCCTAAAGCAAAAGTAAGTATAGACTCAAACTAACAATATCTTAACAAGCACGAAGCCACATGTATGAAGGATATTCGAAGCTAAAGTTATAATCGAGATAGCAAAGAACTTTGGTGGTTTTAATTGCAGTGTTAACGTATTCCTCAAATTTGGCGAATTATTAATCAGCATATTTTTCGCATAGGTATTTTCTTACTTTTGAGATATACATATTTGAACTAAATTTTTTAAATTTTTCAAAACAATGAATATAAGATTTCCTATCTCGGGCATCAGAAATGGTACCGAGGATAGTTTGCTCAATTTGGCTTCTTAAAATATTTTTAAACAACTCCATATAAAGAGTATTTATTTAAAGTACCAGCTTAAGACCACAATTTTTTTTTTTTCTATTCTGATATTTTTTTAAGAAATTGTTAAATTTCATATAGAAGTATTTTTAAATTTGGCCTAATGTATAGTATAAATGTATGAATACATACATTATACATTATATACATTTGGCCTATACATTAGGCCAAATTTAAAAATACTTCTATATGAAATTTAACAATTTCTTAAAAAAATATCAGAATAGAAAAAAAAAAAAATTGTGGTCTTAAGCTGGTACTTTAAATAAATACTCTTTATATGGAGTTGTTTCGCAAAATGCAAGTTTTCTACACATGTTTTGACCGTGGTTTTCCTGTCATTTATAAATGAGCAAGAGGAACAAACGGCTGACTTTTTACTTTTATAAAGGTGGCACTGTGATTCAAAAGTTTTTTTATAAATTGATAAAGATAAACTATTGATAGATAAAAAACGTCCGTGGCTAAGCCGCGGACCGCTGTGACCTGCTAGTTTAATTATATAAACAATTGTCTTTTCAATTCGATACAATTCAAAATTATTAGTTTAATAAGAGCAAAAAATATAGAAAATTAGCAATTTAATATGTGTTAAAACATCTCCATAATTCTATCATATATTTAATGTAACTAAAATTAATATATACAAATAACTCAATATAAACTCATTAGATAATTATAATTTCCATTTAAGGAAAAAGTTCTTTCCAAACATTATATTTGTAATGCTTTCCAATATAATCCTTATAATACATGGCACATCACCACTATAAAAAAACAACTTTTGATATATTAATTTTTATTTAATACGTAGAGTGAGACGATTAAGAGATTCTCATAAAATATCTTGTGAAAATAAAATAACATTATTTTTAAATCAAAACTATTCTAAGCTTCCGATATTCAATACATTTTCAGCATCTTAAGGAGGCTTGGAGAAAATAATATTTAGGAGAAAATTGCGGGTTTATTATTGTTAACATGATAACCTGGTTTATTCAATTCGAACTATTGATTAAAAATATTTATTTATTAAAAGAAAGGAATTGGTCATTAGACCTTAAAAAGACTTAGGCTTCTTATGATCAAATTGTGTTGTGCGTGAATATTTATACACAAATAATGAAGAACTGAACCTAGTAGTGTTATGGCGACTCAGAACGGCTAATGTTATCAAGAAGGTGACATTATTTACTCTCTGAGGTAATAACATTAGATAACAAAATATTTCTTTTTAACAATTTTTGAGAGCACTTCTATAACACGAACATTTACCCGTTCGTAGTCGGCACATAACTTGTAGGCCACACAAGATGTGCCTTAATATTCTTGTTTAATATACATATATAAAAACTGAATATCTACCAAAATGACATTTTTTTTATTCCATTTTTCGTTTTATAATTAAAAATAATCCGTCGGCATAAACAAGTACCTTTTAAGTATTCTAATATGAATACTTTACAACAAAACGCTTTTTTAAAGATTTTCTTCAGGTAAGCTTTGAAGACATTAATCAATAACGGTGACAATTAAACAGATATAAAAGTAAACAACATCATAACATTTTAATGCCTCTGTAGATAAGAATGGTTAATAAACATTTGGCACCAGCGTTGCCATTCCGCTTAACAATATTGATATATCGAGTAAGTGTCTCAAATGGGAATTTTACACGATCAAGCATTTGATATCAATCATTTGTATGTGTTGGTAAATATTGTATGTGTTGGTTTTAGTATTTCAATCAAAGAAAAGTCGACTCTGATCAATCGAAGAAAAATTAAACAAGTTCAGTTAATTTATAATTTTTATTAGCTTTATTATAAGATACACGACTAACTGCTGTGATATCGTTTTTCAGAGTGACGCTGTTCCCAAACTTTTCCTTTGAATCATATATATATGTATATTGTTAGAAAGTTTGTCGTTGAAAAAAGATATGATAGCATGTTTCCACGGCACCCTGAACAATGTAATTCGGCTCTCATTCGTAATTCGAGGCTGAATTACAACAAAACAAGAGAGACAAACAAAACAAAGAGTCAAAGTCAGCTATCAAAGTGAGTATTTCTTTCAGCTCTACATAGTTTCAGCTGTCAAACTGAATTAAGATATCTTCGTGGGAACAGGCTATTTCACATTCTTAATTCGCAAGCCAAAATACTTGATTCAGAGTGCCATGGAAACATGCTATAAAGAGGAATACATACTTGTTGCCCCTACACTGATACAGGGTCAGTGCTTACAGCTCGGCTATTCTGACATCGTAATCGCCCTTGGTCACTAGTTCAATTTCCAAGTGGACCAATTGTTAACCTTTTGAATTGTTGTTGGTGAAGTCACCAAGGTCTCCGATCACGGGTTCAATTTCAATATGATTCCTTCTCTTCGTCATGCTATTGCAGCTGCTCCACATTATGTTGTTTCCGATGAAATCGTCGATATCTTCACTCACAGGTTAAATTTCAAGATGTACCAACTGCTCATCATTCTGACCGTCATTGGTAATTAATGTGTTGCCTTAGCTAGAGGATTCAGCTAGCCCTTGAACTTCCTGCCACTTTCGTAATTTGTTAACTTCAATCACCACATAGTCTCCAGTATATGTTTAGGTAGGCCTGCTGCGAGAAAGAAGGTTGTAAGTGTAATATTCTTGAGAGAGTTTGATAGCATTCAATGCTGTATGTCGAGTTGCGTCAGATCTCGAACCGCACTGTGCAACTGTTTATCATGTAACAGTCAAACCTAAATCAGCCCGGAAGTGTTTTTTATCTGTCAAAAATTTCTCATGCCAATACGATTTATATGTGACAAACCATAATAACGCAGCGGCAACGCTGAGCGGTTGGAAAATTCAATTTTGACAGAGCGTTAGGCAGTAAAGTTGGCTGCAGACTTCGAAAATATTATTATTTCTTTGAAAAATTTGTTGGCTGCCTGCGCATCTGACATAAAGCCGCCGCTTTTATTTAGGGATGACAATTCATCGTTAACGCAAAGCGGCTGGTCTTATTTAGGTTTCAAAGTAAATAATCCGTCAGCTCATCAATAATTTTCCCTTTTTAGTCAACTCAAAACAGTGATTTACTTGGAGTCTGCTTAGTCGAGCTGTGGACTGAATTGTGAATGATGAATTCAACCTGTGGCAGCAGATCCGACCAATCGGAAAGGCTATCTGAATCCGCCATTTTTCAGAGATTACCTTTTATAACACTATTAACTCTTTCTACGTGCCCGTTTACCTGCGGTGAGGCAACTGCCACTTTTACACCCTCATTGTTTTTGTTCAAAAAATAATCGCTGAGTTCCATGGACGAAAAACTGGTTCCGGGGTCTCAAATTCTTTTTGTTCGTCTACTATAGAACCGAAAATATATCCAAGACAGCGGTTACTTTTTCTGTGCTTATTGAATTAACTGGAAAAAGTTTGGCAAATTAAGTGGAAGCGTACCAAAGGGCATCGATTTCTTGGTATTGCGTAAATGTTGCGATCTGGGGTTTTAACAGGTGAATCGTATATTATAGATTTGAGGCAGTTTCGTAGAAGCGTTTAACTATCCCCCTTAAGTTTAGGAACCAGTAATGCATGCGTAACTGATCACAACACTTTGATATAGATTCGTGTATTTGTATTATCACATTTTCTTCAATTAAAGCAAGTACATACAGAAGATTCTGTCCACATTTTTCATTACTATACAATAAGCCACCACTTAGTTCATATTCAATAAATTCTTCGATTTTCAATTTATTTTACAAATCCATAATGTTTTGGTATCGGTTCTGCGCGACATGCAATTGAAAATAACATCACCTATGTCGATCAATGCTACTGTCCGGCATCAGCTAAGTGCATCAACGTGGCCCATAGAGATCCCACAGAGGTGTTGAATTGTGTAGCTCAAGTGCCCATCTTGCTATACGAGGGTTAATTTGATTCTTTTATAATATCTTGGTTAGCAGTGGCGTAGACAGGGGGAGAGATTTAGAGGATAGATTCCCTTTTCGATTGAATTTTTTGCACTGATTTACAAAAAATTTAAAGTGAAGATGGTAGAGTAATTTATTGTGTAGGCTCCGGCTAAAAATTATAAATTTCGTCTTCTGACAAAATTTGAGGTCTCGCTGTTCGCTAAATTTTTCCATACAGCACAAATGGCTGGTTGCATATTTCTGGCTTGCTTGCTTGCATATTTGCATTCCTTGTATATTGTTTGCTAAAGGTGGTGGGCAAGGGAGCAATCGTCAACATTAACAAAAAATATAAAAATAAAATTTTACCTCATTTATTAAGAATTTTACAAATTTATTTTTTTAAATGTATGCCACGAAAATAAATTTCATCCCCTCCCATTGCAAAAAAGCTATCTACACCACTTATAGTTAGTGCGCTGCAGTCATTCTTTTAAATGGCATAATCAGGTATACTCGAAAGCGCTTAAGTCCATATATCGTCGCTCGTATGACTAACTGACGTTACAAAAATTTTTTGCGAAATTAAGTTAAAAATGCCAATATATTTCTTCAGCCGTACTAAAGATGGGTCGTCCTGAACCTGTATAGTTCGCGGAACTATGTTCACAGTCGGGCATAGTTCCAGTCATTCCATTCATTAATTTTGAGTATACTCAAACAGTTTCTGTTGCAGTAATGTTTTGTTTTTTTGTCAAGCAATATGAACCGACATTTCTTTCATCAGGGACCAAAAGTCAGGCGGAAAAAAATGTCTTTTTATTTATTTCAATTTTTTGAAAAAAGTCAGAAAAAAATAGTTATTTTTTACCAATTTTATTTATTATTTTTTTATTAATTATTTTTTTTAGTCAAAAATAAAAGCTGAAATTTAACCTTAATTTTTATGATAAAAAATAACAGTTAAAATTTTACATTTATTCTTTCAGTCAGAAATAAAGGTTAAAATTTGATTTTTATTTTTTCGGTCAAAAATTAAAGTTAAAATATGACTTTTTTACTTTTTCGGTCAAAAATAACTGTAAAAATTTAACTTTAATTTTTTCGGTTAAAAGTGTAAATCATAACAAAAGTATAAATTCTATTCATTCCACTCTTCTTTACCTTGGTTTTACTTATCACTACACATTGCCTTCCCTGTCACTGTTGTTTGTCGAACCGCTACACATCAGAGAACTACAATGAGTATCCGACAGAAATCGGATGCTCAAATCATAATCGAGTTACTTGTTGTCTCTACCCTATCCATACTCAAAGAAATATGTAAAATACTTGTACTCATTTGGCTCCTTTTCTCATTTTCGGGTGTAAATCAATGTGTGCTGGTTAATATAGTAATTAATATGGGATATCACTGTCAAATTTTTAACTTTTATTTTTAATAAAAAACGTAAAACGAAAATTGTAACTCTTATTTTTGACTCAAAAATAAAAGTTAAATTTGAACTTATATTTTTGACCGAAAAAATATAAGTCAAATTTTAACTGTTATTTTTGAGAGAATAAATAAAAGTCAAATTTTGACTTTTATTTTTGACCAAAAAACTTAAAAAGTAGTAAAAAATAACTTTTTGACTTTTTTGAAAAAAGTCATAACAGTTACGGTCCCTGTCTTTCAGATATATTAGAATGAACGAAGGAAAAAACTAGTATGTGAAATGGTAATATGACATTTCGTCATTCTGATCGTGCGCAATGCTCTTTTCATTTCGTTTTGAACATGCTTTCATTCATTCAAATGGAACTAAAGGAACTAGATAGTTCCGCGTGCATGGTACAATCTACTAAATATCAGATCCATGAGTTTCATTCAATTAAATGGAACTGCGGGATTATATAGTTCAGCGGATATGTTTTGATTTCGAGACAGCGGCTAATATAAACATGTTTAAATAATGAAAATATGTCGGCAAATGTGAAAACGCGTTATGTAGAATAATTTATTGTTTTTAATACATCATTTCACCCTTTGATTTAAATCTTCATGTTTACACAATTTTTTGACAGTTCCAGCAATGTGGCTATTTTAACGCTAATAGGCATTATACATTTTAACTATAGTAAAGTTTTGTAAAAAATGAACTAGCTTATCGTTGATTTATTTATTTAGACTTAATAATTATTTCTTAGAAGAGTCTCTCTCAAGATATTTTTCAAGTTCCGCGAAATATTTGAGGATCGGCGGCTTGAAACTTTAAATCTGTAAATGGAAAGAAGCTACTGTTAGTTTAATTAATATAGTAAAACGTTTGACTAACGAATTATTTTAGTGTATATTTTTATTGCGTTTGTTGGCCTGGAGTAAAACAGTTTTTAATGTTAATAATTTGGAAAGCTTTTCCCATTTAAATATACACATGTACATTCTTATCAAAATTTAAAACAGGAACACTAGTGGTTTGAGCTCATGAATCATAAGTTTAAATAGACTTCCATTAGAACTTGAAATTATATATAAAAGTAATCTTGGTTATTTTTAAATTCAACAGTCATATTTATTAAAATATTTTATAAGAGCTTGAAGACATTCAATAGCCAAAAAACTATTTAAATTTTTTTTTTTAAATTTTGTTATTAAAGAACATGTATTTGCTTTGTAGTTATAATAGCAACACTTTCGATTTCAAGTGCGAAGAGTGTCAATAATGGTTTGTGAATTTAAAAAAATTCGATGATTGTTTTTGGTTATTTACCGCAATCTCGTCAACAGTTTGATATTAAAAAAATTATGTTTTTAAGCTACTCTTTGCAGAGAAAAATTTAATTTAAATATTAAAAATAAATAAATAAAATTTTTCTTTTAAATTTTTGTATGTTTTGGCATGTTTTATTATTTTTTTTTTTAATGTTTTGAAATATTTCGGAATCACTTTCAATTTTTACAATTTATTTTGTAAAAATAAAAACAATTGTTATTATTTTTTTGGCCTTCATTTTGTATATATTTTGTCTATCTATATTTTTCAGGCCTTATGTCTTATTTTATTATATTTATAAAAGCTTTTTGTTTTTGTTTTTTGTTTCGGACCTTTGGTGTCTGAATTATTGTAAAAGAAACATAAAACAATTTTATAAAAACAAAAAAAGTTTTTATAAAAATAATAATATAAGACCTAGAGCCTAAAAAATATAGATTTATAACAATTGTGAAATGTTTTGTTTAAAAATTATTTAGAAAAGATTTATTACATGTCTCGGCCATTTTTTTTTTTTAAAATTTTTTACATTGTATTTGTGTTTGAATATTTTATATATTTTAGATTATTTGTGGATGAGAACAAAAAAATGTTAAATTGCTAAATGAAGGGGTTATAAAGGGTTTTAACAATTTTTAAACTTCTCTCATTTATGAAGTCTTAAGAGTTTTTTATCGTTGCTAAAAGTTCGTGAATAACGTTTATGAATTAATAGTTTACTTATGAAGGTTGCACAATTGAATCAATCTGGTTACTTTGGACAAAGAGATAGCACATAGGTATGTATTTTTTAATTTTTATTGTAAATGATCAAACTAAAACAATTTTTTTACATAAAATTATTTTGTTTTTTGATAGAAAGAGTGAGAAAATATTACAATTTTATTCCAAAGTGGTGCTTCGAAATGATGGTACCTTATCAAAGAACCTTAAGTTATAAGAAATCAAATGTTTATATAAATACAAATCTTAAAAAATGAGTACATCCTCCCTTTTTTAATAATTCAGTTTTGTGATTTGGTAGTGACTTGAAAAGTTTTTTTAATGTATTTTTTTGGAATCGATTTCCAATTCAATGTTATGTTACTTCTGAGTTCTACGATGGTATTATAATGTCAATTTTCGGGATGAACTTCGCTTACAAGGCACCACCAAGAGTTTTCGATAATGTTAGGGTCAAGTGATCATGGCTGCCCGCAAATACACCCCAACACAAAAGGCCCAAAACCTCAAACGAAAAGTAGGCCCCAACATTGGGGTATAATTTCATTGTGAAAAAATACCTCAATATTAAGGAAATAACACCCAACAATTTATGAAGAATGACAAAAAAAAAATACAATACACCCCAAACTTTTTTAGTTTTAAGTTTTATTTGTAAATATAAAAAATTACCAAAATAATTTTAGATAAAGACCTGTATTGAGTCTTCCACAATTGCACTGCTAATAGGACATTTATAATTTTGTGCACCTTCAGCTAAACATGCGAAAGTTGGGGAAAATTGACCTGAAAAACTTGTGATTTTTCTTTTTAATTTTTCCTACAAAACTAGATATCAAAAGAAAGGTTATGCTGTTTCCTATTCAATTAGCTATTAACCATTAAAATCCATACATTACTTTTGTAGGTATAGCATTCTACATATTATGCACACTTGACGATTCGCCCTTTTACGAAATAACCAAAAAGGAAATATAAAGATCAAATTCGTATAAAGATGTCATTTGACATCTGAATTGTTCCATGGTAGCACCTATAATATCTTTCGTAAATATCTTTGCTTGAATTCCTCAGGATTAACTTGTGGTGGTGGTGTTCTGATTGCAGTTCGTAATGACGTAGTGCTCAAATCGTACTGCCATCTAATAACCTTCCAAGCCCTGTTTCATCAACCTGTTTTATTAACCAATTTTGATACCGATAAATTAATTGTTAAACTTTCATTTCATTCAGAGTTTGATCTATTCGTTATAGTAAGCTACATACCCCCAAGGAGTACTTTCGATCTGTATTTTCTGCATTTGGAAAATTTTTTAATTTTTTTTTTTTAATATTTATTTCATCTACCGGGCTTTGCCCTTACAGATTACAAAAAAAGAACTTAAAACTAAATAAATAAATAATCGTAATTATAAACAATATTGATTAATCAGATCATATGTACATAAATTTAATTATTCAGGTTTACTCCATATGGATTTTTTTGTATAATATTGCAATGAATTATCTTATCTGTATTTAGAATACTCGGAAACAATTATTACACTCTATTAATAGTCTCCTTCAACTGCTTCTTGAACATATATCTATTCACCCTAAAGTCAAATATATTAGCGACCGAGTTGCATTCCGATAGGCATCTCGTCAATGGTTCATTTAGGCCATAATTGGTTCTGTGTTGAGGTATGTAAAACAATTGCGTTTCTCTGAGGAAACGAGCAGGAATGTGAAACGGGATGAGGGATAAAAGTTCCGGAGAATTTATTCTTCCATCAACAATGTCTTTAATAAATATTATATTAGCGATTTTTCGCCTTTCCTCCAGCGTCTGTAGGTTAAGCAACCGGCACCTTTCTCGGTACTCGGGCATATTATCCCATGTGTACATACGGCATAACGCATACCGCGTGAACCGCTTTTGAATTTTTTCAGTTCTGTTGACTGAGTTTTTGTAAGCCGGGTCCCAGATTATACTACCATATTCTAGAGTTGACCTAACTAAGTTTGAAAAGATAGTTTTAGCTGTGAATTGATCTAAAAACTCTCTAGAGTTACGTTTAAGAAAACCTAGACTGGAATTTGCCTTGGATATGACATACTCGTGCTGCACATCAAAACTAAACTTTGAGTCAAAGTATATACCTAAGTCCTTTATTTGGTCTTTCCTTGAAAATTGCATAAATTTGCTTGATTACTTAAGTCCTTCTCAATATAACTCAATCACTGGTGATTTTAATCTAGGCAATATTATATGGAAGTTTGATTATGATGAAATGAATCTTATGCCTACAAATATAAACAATGATATCGAATATTCCTTCGTAGACATTTTATTTCAATACGACTTGTTACAGATATATAATATTCCTAATGATTTGGATAGGATACTAGACTTAATTTTTATGATAAATATCTCAACGTTAACATTAATGTATCTACGATACCTGTTTTTAGTAAAACACTACACCATGTTCCTTTGTTAGTTGAATTTTCAATTTTTCATTATCAAAAACCTTTACAGAGAATCATGTATTATAATTATTACAGTAAAACTAACTTTGATACAATGAATAATTGGAGTGACATCCTATCTGAAATGAGTTTGAAATGAATGTATGATAAATTTTTAAAAATTCTTAATGAAACAATAAACTTATTTGTTCCAAAAATAGAGATTAATTAAAATAACAATCCACCATGGTTCAATAGAAGACTTTCAAACTTGAAAAATTAAAAAAAAAAATCATATAAGCGTTTCAGAGAAGCCAAAACCGATCCTTAATTAAAATTAAATTACCTTCAGCATCAAAGACAATCCGACATACTCAATAAATTTTTATACAGCTCATACTTAATAAATACTGAATCTAAAATTAAAAACGACAATAAATATTTTTGGTCGTACATTAATACTTAAAGAAAAACGCATGGCCTGCCTGGTACTATGTTTCCTTTGGATTGCTCATCTAATGACACTCAAAACACCTGCAATTTATTTGCTAACTATTTTAAATCTGTGTACTCGGACAGTGACATTCAACTTACGATGTATCATCTGCTCCAGTTAATTTAGACATTGGTGATTTGCATTTCAATGAATTCGATGTAGAAAGAGATAATGTAAAGTGTAAAAAGATAGGAGGTTCTGATTCTTAAATTTACATTATTCTTAAAAACTGTGCGGCATCTTTATCTGTCCCCCTTCTCAAAATCTTTAGAGAGCCATTAGACAGCGGCATCTTCCTCTAAAGTTGGAAATTGTCTTTTATCGATCCAATCCACAATTCGGGTCCTAAACAGAATATAAACAACTATAGACCGATCTGCAAAATCTCTTCCATCCCTAAATTATTCGAAAAAATCATTTATGACAAGATTTCAACTCAACTTAACTCGGTGTTATCTGACCAACAACATGGTTTTAGAGTCGGTAGGTTTACCGCAATAAATTTGGTCCTTTTTTGTAACTTTGTTATAAAAAACTTCGAAAGCTATTTGCAAACCGATGTTATTTTTACTGATTTTGCAAAGGCATTTGATAAAGTAAACCAATTACTTAAAAAGCTGCATAGCTAGCGTAATTAAAGGCTAGCGTAACTGACCGCCTGAACGAACGAAAGAAACCTCGTTTGTTCGCGCGCACAATGCATCGAAATGGTACGAAGATAAGAAAAAAAATTGTTGTTTTTTTTTAAAAAAAGTATGCAATTTAGATCTATATTATTTAAAAAATAAATAAATAACTGGCAATTTCAGCCCTTGAAAGGACTTTGACCTAGCTTCTTATGATCAATTGTGTTGTGCGTGTTATTAAGTTTGTACACAATTGACCGAGAACCGGACCTACATGCTTAACGCCGACTCCGAACGGCGATGAACGGAAAGTTCTTGTTCTCAAGAAGCTTTACATGGGATTTTGATTACTCTCTGAGGTTTGCCATTGTCTGCAGAGAGGTGGCGGCCGTACAGAAAAATTATTTTAATTCAAATAATTTTCTGTCGCTGCTGGGGTTCGAACCTGGGTTTCCAAAGTTCTTTGACATAGCGGCCACGCACTTTAACCAACTATGCCACGGACGCCATTTAGTTCTATAAAATATAAAAGATTTTTTAAAATATCTTTAATAATAAACAAATGCGATCACTTTATACAACACCCTGTTATTTTAAGAAAATCAAGTAATTTAAAATTGGGTTTATGTTTTAAAAATTAAATCATGTTTTTTCTAAAAAGCAGTAAAGAGGATTATTTTAAAATGTATTTTGCTTCTGAAAGTAATTTTGTTTAGTATATATTTTGTATAAAAAAAATTTTCTTTACCTTAAAAAAAAACACCTAAAAACTCAAAAATTTGCAACTTTTGATAAGCTATAACAAAAAAACGATTGTTTGATTTTAGCGAAACTTTTTTGTTATTTTATTTTGAGTATTAACTTTTGATTTCTAAAATATCATCTGCCCCTTTTTATAAACAAAAAAGTTATGCAGATTTAAAAAAGTGACTTTTTGCGAAAAATGCTAAATTTTGTATGGAAAATTATTCAAAATTTAACAAAATTCAAAAGAGAATTGCAAAAAAAAAGGATTCTTTGATTTTAACGCAACTTTTTTGTAATTTTATTTGAAGTATTGACTTTCTATTTCCAAAATATTATCTGCCCCCTTTCATAAACAAGAAAGTTATGTAGATTTCAAAAAGTGACTTTTTGCGAAAAATGCTCAATTTTGTATGGAAAATTATTCAAAATTTAGCAAAATTCAAAAGAGAATTGCAAAAAAAAAGGATTCTTTGATTTTAACGCAACTTTTTTGTAATTTTATTTGAAGTATTGACTTTCTATTTCCAAAATATTATCTGCCCCTTTTCATAAACAAGAAAGTTATGCAGATTTCAAAAAGTGACTTTTTGCAAAAATACTTACTTATCTGGAGCTTACAACCGTAAGTCGGTTTTGGCCGCGTATAAGAAATTGCGCCAGCCATTTCTGTTTTGCGCTTGCTGGCGCCAGTTGAAAACACCAAGCGTGGTCAGGTTATCCAACACCTGATCCTTCCAACGAAGATGTGGGCGTCTTCTTCTGCGTTGACCACCACCGGGCACCGAATCGAATATTTTTTTTCGCTGGAGCGTCGTTTTGCATTCGCTCAACATGACCTAGCCAGCGGAGCCGCTCGATTTTAATGCGCTTAACTATGTCGATTTCAGCGTACAGCTCATACAGCTCGTGGTTCCATTGAATTCGGTACTCGCCATTGACGCAGATTGGACCGAAGATTTTACGAAGGGTCTTTCTCTCGAAGGCTCCCAGAGTCTTTTCATCAGAACTGCTCAACGTCCAGGTCTGTGCTGCATATAATAGGACGGGCATGATTAGTGACTTATAGAGCGTGAGCTTTGTTCGTCAAGAGAGGGCTCTGCTTCTCAATTGCCTACTTAGCCCAAAGTAACACCTGTTGGCAAGAGTTATCCTTCGTTTTATCTCAATACTAACATCGTTGAAAGAGTTAATGCTGGATCCCAGGTAGACAAAGTCCTTAACAACCTCGAAGGAGATGTTGTCAACAGTGACGTGGTTTCCAAGACGCTGGGACTGTTTATTTGTTGACACTAGGTATTTCGTCTTATCTGCATTCACTGCAAGACCCATTCGACTCGACTCTTTCGCTAATCTGGAGAATGCTGCGCTGACTTCGCGCGTATTATGGCCAATGATATCGATATCATCGGCATACGTCAGCAGCATAATACTTTTGTAGAATATCTTGCCACTGCGTCTCAAATCAGCAGCTCGTATGATCTTCTCCATCATCAGGTTGAAAAAGTCGCACGATAAGGAATCACCTTGTCTGAAACCTCGTTTGGTATCGAACGGAGGAGTGAGATCCTTCCCGATCTTAACTATGCTGCTGGTGTTGCTCAGTGTCATTCTGCAAAGACGGATGAGCTTTGCAGGAATACCAAATTCAGACATGGTGGAGTATAGATAATTCCTTATAGGACTGTAGAAGGTGGCTTTATAATCGACAAAAAGATGGTGTGTGTCGATCTGTTTTTCTAGGGTCTTCTCCAAGATTTGTCGTAGCGTAAATATCTGGTCTATGGTGGATTTACCAGGTCTGAAACCACACTGATAAGGTCCAATCAGCTGGTTTACGATGGGCTTCAGTCTTTCACATAGCACGCTCGACAGGACCTTATATGCAATATTAAGAAGGCTTATCCCACGGTAGTTGGCGCAAATTGTGGGATCGCCTTTCTTGTGGATTGGGCAGAGCACACTGAAGTTCCAATCGTATGGAATGCATTCTTCCGACCATATTCTGCAAAGAAGCTCATGAATGCATTTAAATAGAGCTTCGCCTCCATTCTTGAAGAGCTCAGCCGGTAAGCCATCGGCTCCTGCGGCTTTGTTGTTTTTAAGCCGAGCTATAGCTTTCAAGACTTCACTATGGTCGGGCAGCGGAACTTCAACGCTGTCGTCTACAATTGGAGTTTCCGGTATATCATCTCTATTGGCGGGATTGTTGTCGTCGTCACCATTCAAAAGCCTAGAGAAGTGTTCCCTCTACATCATCAGTGTACTCTGGATATCTGTCACTAGATTCCCACTTTCATCCTTGCAGAAAGAGGCCCCGGTCTTGAAACCATCGGCCAGGCGTCTTATTTTTTCGAAAAATTTTCGGACCTCATTCCTGTCACCATGCATCTCAATTTTCTCGCACTCACGCATTTCCGCTTCCCTTTTCTTTCGCCTGAAAATGCGTCTCTCTTCCCTCCTCTTCTCTTTGTATCGCTCCTTGGCAGCACATGTTACAATCGACTGCAGGGTGGATTTGAGGCGGGGTATTTTTCTGCAGTGGCGTCGCGACACTCCTGGTTGTGCCACTGGTTTCGGCGATGTCGTTGATAGCCAATCACCTCTTCGGCAGCTGTACCCATAGAGTGGGAAATGTGATTCCACTGCGCCCATACGTCGTCGATCGGAGGAGTGCTTTCTTGAAGCAGGAGTGAGAGTCGAGTAGCGAAGTTTGTTCGTTCGTTCGTCTGTTCGTTTTGATTGCAGCTTGTCGACTTCTAGCTTTCTCTGTGCTGAATTGCGCATATTCTTGGTTGCGCATAGACGTGTACGGATTTTGGCTGCGACAAGATAATGATCCGAGTCTATATTGGCATCACGGATCGTGCTTACATCTAAAACACTGGAAAAGTGCCTTCCGTCAATCAAAACGTGATCAATTTGGTTGCGCTTCTTTTGATCAGGAGACAGCCAAGTTGCTTTATGAATATTGAGATGCTTGAATCTAGTGCTACTAACGACCATGTTTCGCGCTGCGACAAAGTCAATCAGCCTCATTCCGTTATCGAAGGTATTGTTATGGAGGCTGAACTTTCCAACTATTGGACGAACGATATTTTCTTTTCCCCCCTTGGCATTGAAGTCACCAAGCACGATTTTTATGTCGTGGCGGGGGCTGCGCTCATAGGCCTCTTCAAGGCGCTCGTAGAAGCTTTCTTTGGTCTCATCGTCCTTCTCTTCTGTGGGAGAATCTTGCCTTGACACGGATTATGGCAAGTCGTTCGTTCACAGGTGTGAATCGCAGGACATGATGCCGTAGTCGCTTGCCGACCATGAATCCGCATCCAAATTCGTGCTTCTCCGCATGGCCGCTGTAGTAGATATCACAGGATGCTTGCCGTGAGCAACCCTGTCCCTTCCATCGCATTTCTTGGATTGCAGTGATATCAGCTTTGTATCTTTCTAAGATATCTATCAGTTGGATAGAGGCACCATCCCAATTAAGGGTTCGGACGTACCAAGTGCATATCCATAAATCATTGTCAGTTTTTCGTTTGCGGTAGTCGTCATCAGGTTTGGGGATCATTTTTATCTTTATTCTTTTACGTTTCATTGAAATAGTTTTTTACCCTGCCCTTTAAAGGCAGGGGGAGCTGCTCAGATTAGCCGTCAAACTAACGGTTGCCAGTTTGCAGTTTCTGGAGGACACCACGCAGAGGTTTGAGTCGACTTGAGACGAGTTCGACATGGATAAAGCTGGCCTCACCAGGTTGAAGCAGTCAGACACGTTGCCATGTGAAGATCGCCCCCTTGACCCTCACGCGTTGCCTTGTGAGGATCGTCCTCCCCAAAATAGTATCTACACCTTATAAAAAGAAAGTTATATTAGAATACAAAATAATTTAGGAACACAGGGTAATTTATGGCGCCTCGGTAGTCGAGTTGGTAGCGTGCTCGACTGCTATCCCAGAGGTCCCGGGTTCGATTCCCGGCCAGGCCATGGTCCTTCGCTTTAAAAACCTTTCTAAATTTTCTTTTCCTCTTTCCTAAATCAACTGAAACAAATTTACCACTGAAACAATTAATATTTACCACTTGAAATGAAATTATTGAAATGTATTTATCACCAATGTTTACGACTTGAAATGAAACTATTGAAAATATTGAAACTATTGATAATGTATCTATGAATAATTTAATATAAGTATGTAGTCTGTAAGAGTTGATCTCTGTTAGATGAAAATAAGTAAATAAATAAATAAGTAAATAAATAAATAAATAAATAAGTAATTCAGCTAGTTTATATATAAAAGTGAAATTAAAAGAAAATGATGAATTGGTAGCGCAAAACAAAAAAGAATTCAAGCTGAGTTTAAAAGCAAAATGGGTCTCTTGGTCGACAAACCAAAGCCAGGATATAGGTCTACTAACGATGGAAACACAGCTAGGCGCTTTTTCTATAACGTTGAACTAAGCTCGCAGATAACTGGCATAAACAAAAGTGTGATAGAACAATTTTTTTTTTATATATTGAGAGTTCTGGCAAGTGGCTACCCCATATATCTGAATAACTTCAAATTGTTATTAGAAGAAACTAGGCAGTTGTATATAAATTTATATGGCTGGTATTATATGCCGAGCTGTGTTCATAAAGTTCTCATACATGGATGTGAAGTCATTTCAGCATTTTTCTTACCAATCGGAACATTGTCTGAAGAGGCATTGGAAGCAAGGCACAAAGAATTTAGAAAAAATCGACCTAGCCATACCCGTAAATGCTCGAGGATTAAGTCTAATACAGATTTAATGAAAATATTGTTGCTGACATCTGAGCCTCTCTTAGCATCCAAAAGAACTATTAAATCCAAATCAAATGTAATTATTGATGAAGAAGTTGAGAAGTTTATTCAATTAATTGATGACCCTTATATTGTTTGTAGTGGTTCTAATGAAGAAGTCAATAGCGATGAAAGTCAATAGCGAGATGAGTTCTTTGTTGTTTGTACATATGTATGTACACATTACTTTTTTCACTTTTTTATTTCACATTTTGTTAAAAAAATAAGTTACCAATTTTATTTTTCTATTTTAAATAAAATGAAATTTGCCTAAAAACTGATTTTTTTTATTAATACAAATGGGAATATTTATGAGTAACAGATGTACCTCCCATAAATAATCATGTAAAAAATTAATATAGGTCCAAGGGAGGTACCCCTAGGAACCGACCGATTTCAACCAGTTCTAGAACACATGCATTGCTTTATTTTACTAACCTTTTCACCGAGTTTTGTATGGATCGACCAACTTTTGTATGTACCTCCCATACAAAATAATGAAAAAAATTAATATAGGTCCAAGGGAGGCGCCCCTAGGAACCGACTGATTTCAACCATTTTTAGAACACATGTATTGCTTAACTTGTCTAACCTTTTCATTAAATTTCGTAAGGATCGGCCAACTTTAGTATATACCTCCCATACAAAATAATGTAAAAAATCAATATAGGTCCACGGGAGGTACCCCTAGGAACCCACCGATTTCAATCATTTTTAGTACACTTCTATTTCTTTAATTGCCTAGCCTTTTGACCAAATTTTGTTAAGATCGCTCAATTTTTGTATGTACCTCCCATACAAAATAATGTAAAAAATTAATATAGGTCCAAGGGAGGTACCCCTAGGAACTGACCAATTCCAACCATTTTTGCAGTTTTTCTTAATTATCTTAAATTAATCCAGCACACAAAATTTCATTATCATAGGGGCACTCCTTCTATTTATGTTCCAATTTTGTATGGATTCAATGCACTGTGGCGCGGTATAAACATTTAGCCCGAACGAACAGCATTCGCTATAAATTTATCGCGAACGCTGTTCGCCCGGTGTAAACAGTAAATTAGCGCGAACGAACGAAGATTCTTTCGTTCGGACTGTTCGGCTTTCCCTCGATCTTTTTGGGCGAATCCAGTGTTGCGCAGTTTTTAAAAACAGAACAGTAGCAAAAAGGAGTAGCTTAAAAAAAGAAATTACGGAAAGTATAGTTATTCATAAAAATATATACTATAAATATAAAAAGAAAGAGCTATCAACAATGCATTTATTAATGTTCGGCCGAATGTGGCGTTCGTGGCATAGTTGGTTTAAGTGCGTGGCCGCTATATCAAAGAACCTGAAGACCCAGGTTCGAAGCCCAGCAGCAACAGAAAATTATTTGAATTAAAATAATTTTTCTGTACGGCCGCTACCTCTCTGCAGACAATGGCAAACCTCAGAGAGTAATAAAAATGCCATGTAAAGCTTCTTGAGAATAAGAACATTCCGTTCATCGCCGTTCGGAGTCGGCGTTAAGCCTGTAGGTCCATTTCTCTGTCAATTGTGTACAAACGCACAACACAATTGATCATAAGAAGCTAGGTCAAAGTCCTTTCAAGGGCTGAAATGGCCAGTTATTTATTTTTTTTTTTTTTTTTTTTATGAATGCACAATTTTCTGTTTAGACCGGCTGAACATACAAGATGACGGATAATGTTCGTTCGCTATCGATGTTCGCGGGGTGTAAACAGAACGCCGAATCATGGTGTAATAATAATAAGGCGTTAGTGAATTTTTGACAACACCAAGAATAGCTTTCTTTCTGTCAAAAAATTGTGAGCGAAAGAGAGGAGCCGTTAATAGTTGTCAAATTGTGTTATTTGTTTGAGTTGCTAGATGATGATATGTTATAGTTTTTATAGGTTATTGTGCGAATAAAGTTTAAATAAATATTTAATTCAATTAATTGTGCCGTGTTGTGTTGACAAAAAATTATTGCAGTTGTCTTCGCCCATTTGCCAAATTCGCCAATTAATGGTTTTGTCATTTTATCGAAAACGTCCGCTAGAAGGTGCCACCGACATGAAGCTTTGGCCAGCATGCAAATTGTCTTGCATTCACATCGATTGCTTCAAGAAAATATCGAATGCCATGAAAGAATGTTCAACACCTCAAATGATAATATCCATCAAAAGAACTGGACATGGCATTGAGCTTTGACTGACTGCACGTTAGCTGATTTATTTTCATTGCAATTCACCATTAGCTGTTTTTGACAGGAGCGGGGCGAAAAAATTTATCATTTTGAGAGATAAGTGTCAAATTCACTAACACCTTATTATTATTATGAATTTTCGTTCGTTCAGGCGGTCTATATCATGATACAATTATACAAGGTAGGAGTGACAGTTCTTTCGTCTTGCGCTAACTGTCAAAAGTAGTATAAATTAGAGAACGAAAAAAGAAGAAAAGAAAATAGAAAACAAAATATACAGGCAATTGGCAGTCGGTGCAAGGTACTGGTGAGAAAAAAGTAAGTTGTCACTCCTACCTTGTATAATTGTATCATGGTCTATATGTACAGTAAGACTAAGGCCGAGTGCTATTCAGAAACTTTTCACTTGCGGTAGGAGAGAATTTACTGAGTTGAATACAATTTCTGTCTGTTGAAATAAAATTGTAATTTTTGCTGTGCCAAAAGAACGATTAAATTTTCACAACTAGAAATTTTGACGTTTCAGATTTTGGTAGTGCGTTAGCGGAAGAATTTAATTTAATTTGCGAAATTGTTAATATATATTGAAAATTCGCAATCCTGATTGCTATGCTGTCGGAAACACAACATTTTTAACTTCTTTACGACTCACAAGTGTTTTTTTTTTGCATGTGTCAAAAATTCTCTTTCCGATTGTCAAAATTTATACTAGCCCCTGAGGCTACATAAATTTTTGACAATCATATTCACCTCACAAGTGCCAAATATTCTCTTTCAGACTGTCAAAATTTCATCATCCGAGTGAAAAGCTTCCGAATAGCACACGGCCTAATTGCTTGAATAATGATTTGTGCGGCAGCAACTCATTGTCAAGCCAAGCCATGTTGTTCAAACTTGTTGAGTGTGGCTTGCTGCAACAGTGCTAGGTATGAGTCAAACAAATCGGCACATTGAATTCGATAATGACATGGCTTCCTTGAACGTTTCCATGGTGCACAGGACAACTCATTAAAATCGGTATGAAGACACCAAATCACACCATGTTATTTACCGTTATGTGTGTTTGGTTAGAAAATAGGTTGAATCATTGGAGCGTTTGTAAAACATGGCACACATAAAAAAATTCGTTAAATAAAAATAAATATAAACAAATTGCGTTTTTTTCATATAATGAAAAGCATTACATTCACATACACAACGTAGAGTGTTATATATCAAATACATGTATGACACAGTGATTCAACACATGTTTTCAATAAGCCATGCAAGCTATGAATTGAGATATCGGTTGCTATGACATGGCTTGAGTTGGCGTTATCGTTTGAATGGCTTGCATGATTTGGTTTGGTCGTTGGCATGACTTGGCATGAATCATGGTATAATAATACAAGGTAGCATTGACAGTTGGTTGGGAAAACATCCCCTGTCAAAAAAATTACTCAGAAAGAACGCGCTCACAATCGGCCATTGAAAACATAAACAATGTTGAAAACGTTTGATAGAATCATACTTAAAAAACCGCTATCAAATCGTTAAAACTAATAACATCACATCAGAACCCATAAGAGTAACCTCTGGTGTACCGCAGGGTAGTCACTTAGGACCCCTACTATTTTTATTATTTATAAATGATTTACCTTCAGTCATGAAACCCTCACAGTGCCTCCTATTTGCGGATGATCTAAAAATATATCGCTCTATAAAATCTTATAATGACTGTGCGCTTTTGCAATCTGATATAGACGCCGTCTCTTATTGGTGCGATAAAAACAGCCTGCCCTTAAATATTTCCAAATGAGAGTGTTTTTATTTATTTAGAACTAATATGCCTTTAATCTGCACATATTCAATCAAACTGTCTGTTCTAGAACGTGTCACATCTATAAAAGATCTCGATATGGTCTTAAATCGGTGTTTAAATTTCACAGAGCATGTGAACCACATTGTTTCGTTCTATGCTTGGTTTCCTCAAAAGAAATTCTACTGATTTTTCAGATCCGTATGGAACTAAAAACTTTATATAATTCTTTGGTTAGGTCTCAATTAGAATACTGTTCCATAATCTGGAATCCTTCTTACGGGGTGCACTCTATAAGAATCGAAAGAGTCCAAAAAAACTTAACCAGGTACGTAGTTCGTCAATTAAATTGGGGTATTGAAATGCCTTCTTAGGCCGTTGTAATACAGACGCTCATATGATCCCCGATCACGTCCTTTTTACGCTCTTTTTTCGTTTGATGAGCTCTGTGATGAAAGTATGTTATACAGACGGTCATTTGATCCCTGAACACTAGTACATGAGTATGATGAGTGTTGCTATTAAACAGGTTTTATTACTACTTTGACACATTGTGTACTAAAAGTGTACAACTTTCAATACTAAAAGACAAATGTTGTGAATAATTGCACAGCGCAACACTGTTTTGATCTCGTGATTCCATTTGGTGACCATTCTGGGCAAAATAAATTCCTTCGCTCACTCTCCCAAATTTCCCTTTTAGAGCCCGAACAGAACCAAAGCGGCTGTCGGTTGGCGGACCTCTCTCAGAGAAATCCTCTGAGAACACGTCCAGAATAGGAGCGGTTGTCGGATCAGCGTTGCTTTTCGGTGTTTGAAATGGTACAAATGCAACACACAAAACGAAACGTCAGCTCATGGAATGCAACACACACACACGAAACAAAACAGAACAGAACGTCACCTCATGGTAAAAACTAAAAAAATAGCACTGAACACAGTCAATTCTTAGCTAAAATATGGCAACACTTACGCTACTCAAAGAGAGATCCGCCAGCCGTCAGAGAAAAAAATAGAATCGATTCTATTCTGACGTTTTTCCGTCGCGGATTTTTACGACCATTTAATTTTTGGCGGCTGCATAGATTTTTATGTATTTTGTTGCACAGCGCACCCGACAATCGAAAGCCGCTTTGCTTCTGTTCTGGCTCTTACATTGAAACAACAACAATGCGTGACCGTGATGAGCCCGTGAGCGTCTGCATAGCAACGGCCTTATACAACAAGATGTGCGTTAATAGATACTCAATCCCTTGAATTTCATCGAAAGTTTTTTCTGTTATGTTTGTAAGGGATTTAATTCAAAATCAAATAAACTGCCCTAGACTACTCGTTATGCTCAATTGGGATTGTATACCCAGAAGCCGAAAATGGTTTGTGAATTTTTTTAAGGAAACCTAAGGGATATTTTTAAATGAAGGTCATAATGAATTTCATAGAGCGCTGTGAAAAAAGCTGAAAAGCGGTGACCAAGGTTGCTCCTCCTAAATTCATCTGAAACAAAAAAAAAAACGAAAAGATTATTAAACTAGATACTTAAAACTCGTACTTGACATAGCCGATTTTCAAAATATTGATTTTTCGCAAAATGTGCGGACTTCCGAACCTAAAGTGACGATTTTCGCTCAAAAATTCGTTATTCTTTTGCCTATAACTAATGAACGAAGCTACGAAAAATAAAATCCTATGACAAGCACGAGATTATTATGAATAAAATAAGCCTGCAAAAAAATCAAAACGATCGGTTCACTGAGTTTCGAGAAATTTTGGTCACCGACTTTGAAAACGCGGCACGGTGCACAGTAGGGCGTATCGAAAAATTTAGATCGTATTCTAAGAGGTCTCAAAAGTTGCATGGGGTTGTCAAGATCACCCAAAAAAAATTTTAAGGAAAAAAAAGGATGTCTTCCTGCCCCGCAAGGACAAGTTGTTTTTTGAGGAAAACAGTAAAAAATAACGATCTTAAAATGCTTTGACTTTTATAAAAAAAACTACGTATGTCTTAAAGCAAAATTAAGTATAGGCTTAAACTAACAATATATTGGTAAACACGACGCCACTCACGATTTTTATCCACAGTGTCCTGTTTGAAGGATATTCGAAGCTAAAGTTGAAACCGAGATAGCACAGAACTTTTGATTGTTACCCAATGGTCTAAATTTTGGTGGTATTGATTATACTGTTAACGTTTTCATTAAATTTGCCGAATTAATAATTAGCATAATTTTTGCATATGCATTTTCCTGTTTTTGAGAAATGTATACTTGAATGCAATTTTTTAACTTTTTCAAAAAAATGAATATAAGGTTTTATATCTCGGGTACCAGAAATGGTGCCGAAGAAACTTTGCTCAATTTGGATTCTTCAAATATTTCTTAACAACACCCTGTCTAAAAGTATTATTTTAAAATACCAGCTTAAGGCCACAATTTTATTTTCTATTTTGATATTTTTTGATGAAATTGTTAAATTTCATGTTTGGAAGTATTTTTTTTTTTTCAAGTATCAAAATAGAAAATAAAATCGTGGCCTTAAGCTGGTAATTTTAATTAAAACTTTTGGACAGGGTGTTGTTCAGGAATATTTGAAGAACCAAATTGAGCAAAGTTTCTTCGGTACCATTTCTGGTACCCGAGATATAAAATCTTATATTCATTTTTTTGAAAAAGTTAAAAAATTGCATTCAAGTATACATTTCTCAAAAATAGGAAAATGCATATGCAAAAATTATGCTAATTATTAATTCGGCAAATTTAAGGAAAACGTTAACAGTATAATTAATACCACCAAAATTTAGACCATTGGGTAACAATCAAAAGTTCTGTGCTATCTCGGTTTCAACTTTAGCTTCGAATATCCTTCACACAGGACACTGTGGATAAGAATCGTGAGTAGCGTCGTGTTTACCAATATATTGTTAGTTTAAGCCTATACTTACTTTTGCTTTAAGACATACGTAGTTTTTTTTATAAAAGTCAAAGCATTTTAAGATCGTTATTTTTTACTGTTTTCCTCAAAAAACAACTTTGTCCTTGCGGGGCAGGAAGACATCCTTTTTTTTCCATAAAATTTTTTTTTGGGTGATCTTGACAAACCCATGCAACTTTTGAGACCTCTAAGAATGTGAAATTAAAAAAAAAATTGTAATTCGATACGCCCTAGTGCACAGTGTTATGAGCCCATATAGAGAGTGGACAAAAATAGAAGGAGTTATCCTAGAATCATGTAATTTTGTGAAAATGAGTTTTACGATGAAAGAATTATTTTCACAAAATTTCGTTTAAATTGAATGAATGGCACGCCTACCTCCCATATAACCGAAATCGGTAATATGAAATAGTTCCCCAAGCTATTATCGTAGATCAATAATAATTTAGTACACATAGTTCGTTTAGATTTATAAAGAGTTGGTGTGAAAATGAACTAAATCGGTTCACTAATATGATCACCTCCCTTATAACTGAATTCGGTAATCAGGTATATTTACACAAAAAATTATCCCAGATCATTTAAATTTACTACACATAGTTATTTTGTACCTATAAATAGCTGGTGTAAAAATTAACCAAATCGGCCGACTAGCACGCCCACTTCCCATATAACTTATTTTCCAGTATAGAGAAATTGCTCATTTTCGCCAAAAAAAAAAAAAATAAAAATAAAAAATAAATAAATAACTGGCCATTTCAGCCCTTGAAAGGACTTTGACCTAGCTTCTTATGATCAATTGTGTTGTGCGTGTTATTAAGTTTGTACACAATTGACCGAGAAACGGACCTACACGCTTAACGCTGACTCCGAACGGCGATGAACGGAATGTTCTTATTCTCAAGAAGCTTTACATGGCATTTTGAATACTCTTTGAGGTTTGCCATTGTCTGCAGAGAGGTGGCATCCGTACGGAAAAATTATTTTAATTTAAATAACTTTCTGTCGCTGCTAGGGTTCGAACCCGGGTCTCCAGGTTCGTTGACATAGAGGCCACGCACTTAAACCAACTACGCCACGGACGCCACATTTTCGCCAAAACATGCTCCAAAAAAATGGGCGTAAAGTCGTTATTATTGAATTTCGGCAAACCAAATTTTGGATACATATTGAGAAAATGTTGATATTACACATATTGAAATTAAAAAAAAAAAATAAAAATGCTTTTTTTATTTTATTGCGTTTTGAACTTTGTGAAAAATTTGTTATTTTTTCATATAAAATTGCTCATTATCGCCAAAACATGCTCCAAAAAAGTGGGCGTAAAGTCGTTATTATTGAATTTCGGCAAACCAAATTTTGGATACATATTGAGAAAATGTTGATATTACACATATTGAAAGTAAAGAAAAAAAGTGCTTTTTTATTTTATTGTGTTTTGAAATTTGTGAAAAAGTCGTTATTTTTTCATACAAAATTGCTCATTTTCGCTAAAACATGCTCCAGTAGCAAAAATCAAGAGCAGTGGGAAAATGTTGAGAAAGTGTTGATATTCGACATACTAAAATTAAAAAAAAAAACAAAAATGCTTTTTTTTGTTATTGCTTTTCAAAGTTTTTTTTTTTTAGATTTCTAGAACCTGTCCTTAGTTACACAAAAATTTTTTTACGTTTTAATTAAAAAATTTTTGCTGAAACACATAAAACATATATAAATTCATTTTTTTGCATTTTTTTTATACTAAAATTTACGCCTTATTAAGATATATACAGTGTCAAATTGTAAAAAGAAGAATTTCATCATCTTTTCAAGTCAACTTTTAAAGAGTGGCATGTCCGTAATTGAAAAGATATCGCTAAGTCCTCTAAAATGAAGAATATTAATACTCTAAACCAGACATGCACGTTAGCGTAAATTTTAACGATAACCAAAATTGAAAACGAGTTTTTGAGCTCTAGGCCAATCATGTTGAGAACAAGACAACATGAAGAACAAAGAAGGCGACAGCCAACAACAACAACAACAACAACCAACAACAACAACAACGACAGTCTGTATAGTCAAAGCTGTTGTGATTGGCTCTATACAGAGCCGTTGTTGTTGTTGTTGTTGGCTGTCGCCTTCTTTGTTCTTCATGTTGTCTTGTTCTCAACATGATTGGCCTAGAGCTCAAAAACTCGTTTTCAATATAAATAATGAAAGGCCGTATTCAAAAATATTAAGATTTAAGATAACCAAAATTTTTATTTTGTTTCGGTGCAGCAAAATCGAAAAATTCAAAAAAATAACGTTATCTCAAAAAACCAAAAATATTTATTTTGTTTCGACGTTAACAAAATAAAATTTTTTCGTTTTTCTGCTCAAACAAACTTTAAAAATAACGTTAATTTCAACAAAAAAATTTCTTTTTCATTGAATCGATTTATTTTTTTTCTTATATTTTTTTCATTTGAGATTTTGTTTTTCAACAACGAAATTTGTTTTGATATTTTTTTATCGTTTTTAGAGAAACGAAATAATACTGATAATTTGTTTTTCGTTTTTAACGAAACAAAATAATTTTGTTGATTTCGTTGTGCATTTCTGCTCTAAACTATTATTCTGCATATTTAGATTTATAAATTTATGACTCTTTTTTCGTAAGCTATTTTTGTCCGCACTCGTTACACTGTGCGGTGTGCTCTCGAAGGCGGTTCACTCAGTAGGCGATAACCTTGTTATTTTTTGAGATATGGACTTGAAAATTTAATGCAAAAAAAAAAAAATTAAAAAAGTTCTGGGTATACAATTCCCCTTAATTTCTATGCTCCTACTCGACTTCATGAACAATTTCATTTTCGTAGTGATCAACCTCCGGTCTAATTATGCTCAAAATGAACCAACTCCTCGTTGCATCAAAGAAACAAATTCAATTTTGCCATTTATTGATATCTTGAACTTCAGGCCACGTTATTCCTTTAAGATAAAGGTTATTTTAGTTTTAAGTCAACTTAATAGTACCTGAAATACTTCTTGTTATAATTTTTTGTAATATCTAATTCCAGATAGAAATTGTGTGTTTGTATTAGCATAGTTTTATTTATATTTATTTATTTAATAGTAAATTATATTTTAAAGTAGTTTGCCAGAGTATTTACTCTATTGATGAATTCTATAAATAAAATAAATAAATTAAAAAATTATTATAAGCCAAATTCGAATAAAGCAGGCAATGCAGCAATTCGAGTGGTAACTGTTAATGTTAAGGCTAAAATTACATGTATAAATTTAATACAAATATTTTAAGTTTTTGAGTGCAATGATAGTGGTCCACTTTAATTTTTTTTTATTTCTTAACAAAAACAGTATTATTATTTACAAATTAGAATTTTGAAAATATCGTCCTTAATCAAAGCATAGTGCGCAGACAAACTCAGCCCAACGGGATCGATCTTGAACAATTCTGCAAACTTTCTGCCAGTTCCATCGGTGTTGGTATTCAGCCTGTTTCGAGCGGATCCATGTTATGCGTGGGCGACCTCTTCGCCTGGAGCCTTGGGGGTTCCATTCAAGAGCCATCTTTGCAATGTCGTTGTCGTCTTTGGGTGGAGTGTGACCGATCCACCGCTATTTGCGATTTGTGATTTCCACGATTATTGGTTTGCACGAAGATATGGTTAACAGTTCTGCATTTTTATGGTTTTTGGCTTTACGAGGTTGGTTTACGAAACTTTATGGTTTACGAAGACTTGTAGCTTGCTGCAGATGGTATCAGTGACCTTCCACGTTTCGCAAGCGAATAGTAATACAGGCTTGATGCTGGTGTTGAAAATGTGTAGTTTCGTTTTCTTAGTTATATTACGCGCTGTCCAGATGCGATTGACTTTGTGGAAGGCGTATCTTTAAGGTTGACTCGTAGTCCTACCTGCTTTCCGTTTTTGACGAGAGATTTGAGTTTGGCATTAATCACTGACAGTCTGTGAGCCAAGAAGCAAATGTCAGCGTAGTCGAGGTCGCTAAGTTTTTGATGTGGCCGCCATTGAATACCACCGAGAACGCCGTTATTTGTTTTCTTGAGGACGCTGTCAAGGACTACTATAAAAAGAAGAGGTGACAATACGCAACCCTGTCGGAGTCCTCTTTGGACGGTGAATTTATTGCTCTTTTTTCTTTTGAAGACCATGCTACACTCAGCACCCTCATAAAGCTCGTAAATAAAAGTGATGATCTTATTCGGCGCTTATTCCACTTTAATTAGGTGTCATTCAAAAATGCAAAATTGGTTAATAGCTCGTTGAATAGTAAACACCATACTCTTTCTTTCGATACCCATAATGCTTGCTAAAGTACATAAAAAATTTATTATAGCCTTATATCCATAAGAGTTCTTTAATTATGTCACTTCCCAACTATGAAACACAAAACCTCTTATAAAATTCTTAAATTGATAACTAAGTTGCGATTAATAATAAAGAATGAAAAATTATACTTTACTTTAAATTATACTTTTACTTTTATATAAACAGTAAAGGTTTTACCGAAGCAAAGCATCGTGATTTCGTTTTAATTGTCAGGCCTGATTTCATTATGAAAAATGAAGTATGACCTCAAAAAATGAAATAAGGCCCCAATTTTACTCCAATACACCCATACCTCGCTTTACGGCCTAGATACGTTCCACGAAACTTGGCCGCAAAGCGAAAAGCCGTATAAGGAATCAACTATTCTAATAAAAATTCATACAAATTCAATAGGATCGGTTCAAAATTTGTTAAATATGTAACATGGTTTATCATTCAAAATGCATTTTATCTTTTTATTTCATTTTACATACATAACAAGTATATACATTTGTACATAAAATAATAACAGACTCCTGGTAAGGATGGGCCTGGCTTAAAAAAATTGTCCAACTTTGTTTGTCTTACCTTCTTGCCTGTAAAAAATAGGAAAAAGCTTTCGACAAATTTTTTGATTTTAGCATTTTGGATACAACAGGCTCTGTCTCTTCATCAAAGCCGGTTCTGCTTGCAATTGAATGAGTTCCTCATATGAAAGGGGTTCCTTATCAGCTTCAAGTAGATCAAGCACATCACGTCCGTTCAAACCTTCAAAGCCGAGATCCTGTGCTAGATCCAAAATGTTTTGCCTAATTTCAGGAAGAAAATTAACTTCTGCATTAGTACTTTTTACACATTCTGGCCACATTTTTTTCCAAACATCGTATATTGTTGTCAATTTTAATTCCTTCCATGATTCACTGATGCTGTCAACAGCATCCTTGATGTTATAGTTTTTCCAAAATGTTTTAATTGAAAATTTACCATGGGCTTATAAGTTGTCGGGAAGTTCGGCGAAGGTAATGTACCTTAAAAATGGCTATTGCACCCTGATACATTAGTTGAATCAGAGCTGTTGTATTTTTCGGAAGATACTCAATCTAAAATGGCATCGAAAAAAAGTTTTTTTGCCGTTATAGCGAAACATTTTAGGTCGTAAATCGAAAACCTTAATTGAAAAGGGTCGTTATAGCGAAATGCCGTATAACGGCAAAACACAATATATTTAGAGAAATGTATGAAATCTTTGTTTGAGTCGATAGAACGATCAATAAAATTCAATGTTTAAAGATGATTTCATGTAAATGTTGACCGCGGCTACGCCTCAAATGGTACATACGCTGGGTCCAATTGTGGCATACTCTCTCCAACATATCGGCCGGTATCTCACGAATAAATTCTTCAATATTGGCTTTCAGTGCGTCAACCGTTGCGGGCTTGTCCCTATAGACCTGAGCCTTAACATAGCCCCACAAAAAATAGTCTAAAAGCGTTAAATCGCACGATCTAGGCGGCCAATTGAACGTGAAATAAACTGTTCACCGAACTTGCCTCTCAATTGGGTCATTGTTTCTCGTGCTGTGTGGCATGTGGCACCGTCTTGTTGAAAGCACATGTCAGGCAAGCCTAGCTCTTCCATTTTGGGCAAAAAAAATTTGTAATCGTCGCACGGTAGCGCTCGCTATTCACAGTAACGTTCCTGCCTTCGTCGTCCTTGAAAAAGTACGGCCACCGGTCCATAATCCACACCAAACAGTGCATTTTTCGGGATGCATTGGGCGTTCTTGCAATGCTTCTGGCTGCTCTTCACACCAAATACGGCAATTTTGCTTGTTCACGTATCCATTTAACCAGAAATGGGATTCGTCACTGAACACAATTTTCCGATTTTCGAGATTCTGAATCGAGCATGAATTTTGATAATAAAATTCAATAATCTGTAAGCGATTTTCGTTTGTAAGTCGATTCATGGTGAAATTATAAACCAAACTGAACATGTTTAAGTGTAAAATGTTACACGATAACAGCTGTGCTGTCAAAAACAGTGTTGCCAAAAAGAAAATTGCTAAAAAATTTTGCGAACAACTCTTACAAAACTACGGACTAGAATAGCAGGACATAAATCTGAGCAAAAAACACATGACAAACCCATAGAACAAAAAACTACACTTGCAGCTGTAGAACTGGGCCCTCTTCCAATTTTGACAATATACAAATACTACAGCAAGAAAGAAACTACGCACGTGGATTTACACTCGAGATGCTGCACATAATTGACACACCTACACATAAACGACTCAACTACAACCCAATAATCCACAGAGCGGACTCGGAGTCGTTTCGGATTCGAAACGGAGCCGAGATCTCGGATCCGAGTTCTCGCTTTCTATTCGAATTCGAGATGAATCCGAGAATATTAAAAAAGCGAATATTTAATTTTATGAAATTTTTATATTTTGTGGAGAATATTAATAAAAACAATATTTTAAATTTTGTTTCTTTATTTAAAAGATTTTAATGTACCAAAGGAATAAAATACATTTTTTAACTTAATTTTAAAAACTTTTCAATATCTTCTACCACGTGTTTACAAAGCCTCAAACTGCACTTCTCAAATTGCTAAACAATAAAAAAGAAACCATGCAACCATAGATTTAAATGTCAAAAACAAAACAAAAACAAATTGCTTGCTACTCGTTGTATAAACTTTCAATATACGTTTGCATTTTGACATTTTTTAAGTTTATTTTTAATAAAATTAAACGTATGAGAATTTTAGGTAATTCCTCTTCATCATCCACCTACACCACGCCAGGTAATATATAAATAAAGAGATTAAATAGGTTAAAGAATTAAAGAACATTGAAATTTAAGACTTGATATATAAGAAAATTTAAAAAATCTCGTTTCGAAACCGATGCGATTATTTTAAAAATCTCGTTTCGATATCGATTCGATTATTCTAAAAAGCTCGTTTCGAAAACGAAGCGTGAATTTCTTCCGATCGCAGATTCGTAAACGAAAGTAGAACGAAATTCGTTTTCGAACTAAATACACGAGATCTCGGTTTCGCCTCGAATTCGAAACGAATCCGTTTGGTTTATTGGGAAGACAGACACTTACAGACATCTTATCAAAACAAAAAAGACCCAAAAGCAGAGCTAAAAACCAAAACAACAAAATTAAAAACAAAACATTGGACAGCTACAAGCCGAAAAGTTAACAAGTGCAGTAATAAGTGCAATATTTTTAAAATTTTGTTTTGTTCAATTGTGGACTTGGTTTTGTTCGTTGTGGTTTTGGATGCTCAATGTGTAAAATAATTTTTAAAAAATTTTAATAATTTGTGACTAATACTTAGTGTCATTGTGCAAAATTGTTTTTATTATATTTATTCTCTTTAAGTTTTTTTGAAAATTAACTCCGGCGTGGTTCGAAATATCGAAAATAATAAATAATTTAAAAAAAAAGATCTGACCTCAAGCCCGCTCATTTATCTAATATTGGATATTTAAAAAGGTCATTAAATACACAACAATCATGAAAAACTTACTTTCAATACTTTATGATCTGCTATCAAGTCCAATGTTCTTCCAAATAAATAAAAATGAAACCGTTTCATAGATCACAAATGCCAGAGCCTCGTTTTCTGTTTGACAGTAACGTTTTTCTACGTCAGACAAACTTTTGCTTGCATATGAAAGTATTCTCGGCCATTTATCATTGATCTAAACTAACACAGCTCCCAATCCAACCGAGCTTGTATCAGCATACACTTGTGATTTATCATTGATTTCGTAGTATGCCAGGCAAAGCTTACTGGCCATGTTCTCCTTCAGCTTTTTAAACGATGCCTGTTGGTCTTGGTTCCAGGTAAAAAATGCGTCTTTCTTTGTGATGCATGAGGCTCAGTGACGGTTGCCGAATTTGGAATAATTTTTTTTGACGAATGTTAAAAATCCTAAAAAGCTACGAATTACCTCAACATTTGTTGGATGTCGGAAGTTCCTGATTGTTTTAACTTTGTCATCTGCTGATTGTGTCCAAGAAATTAAAGTGTTCTGAGTACTTTCAAAACCCTGCTTCAGCCATTCCATCTTTTCTCCGAATATGATAATATCATCCAGATAGTTCAGACATTCTTTGAAGCCAACACGTATTTGTTCCATAATTTTTTGAACCATTTCAGCAAGTAATTTCAAACATAAGCTTTGTGTACTGAAGCAAACCTTTTTTAGTTATGAATATTGTAATCTCTCGAGAATTTTCAGAAATTTCCACCTGATGAAATGCGTTTTTTTACATCGAGTTTTGTGAAGAATCTGCCTTTTCAAAGATGCAGTAAAAAAACAAGATGCGATAAAAAGAGTTCAAATGTTGCCAATGGATGGTTTTCTCTTTGCACTGTCTCATTTGCACGACGCAATGTAATTTTTTCACTGATCTTTATTACACCAGTAGAATGGCAGTTTTATTTCCAATCAAAACTTTGCCTTAATTCTTCAATACATATAAATCGACTGGAAATAGTTTTTATGACGTCTCTGTTTTCGCTTCAAACGTTCACGCCACAGTAAGTGGATATGATTTGAATTCTGCGTCGACTTGTAAGCGTTGCTTTGTTATCACGATTTTATTGAGTTTAAATAATTTCCAAGTAATGCTGCCGATAATATTGTACTTCGATCCAGAATATTTTCATCGCTTTGATTTCAACGCCTATTTTATATTTAACTTCATTGCCGCTGTATTTGTCGCTATAAAATATATCGATAGGTTAGCATAGAAAAGGCTCCTTTTTTTCGAAATAGCTTCATTAGTTTCTGGTAGAGCACTCTCAAATACACTTCCCTTAAAAAAATCAAATCGCTTTTTTTGTTGTTGCATATTTTAAATAAAAACTGCATTAAAGTTTTCCAGATTTTATTCAGTTCTTTACTTCACCTGTATAGTAAGAAAAAAAAATTGAGTTACGCCCTTTCTATACTATACCCATCGATATACTCATCAGTCGGATTCGAGCGATATGTGCCGACTAGTTTAACCGTTTCAGCCTCCTCCGTCTTTGACTTTTTGGGACGGCTTTTCATTTCGCAGCTTTCTTCTTCGATTTTACTTTTTTAAACTGAACTTTTCAGTGTTGCAGTATTAAAACTTCTCGGATGCTTTTTGATCCATTTCCGGCTAAAGTAATCACGTCCACCGCATTTGTTGCCCTCTTTACATTTTGTTGGACATGACCTTGAAACCACATCGACTAAACTCAATTATTAGCTTGGCTGTACTTGGCTGGGGCTTTGTATCAATTTTATGAAGTTTTTTCGGAAATGATTGCATTTTTGGTTCTATTTCGTTAAACATTTTTGTTTGTTCCTCCATGGCTTTGAAAATCTTAGCAGTTCGTAGAACATCATCGAGCTTAGTATTGTCCAGTTTAATCAGCTTACGCCGTAATTTGGTTGATGTACATTAGGGCGTATCGAATTACAATTTTTTTTCAAATTTCACATTCTAAGAGGTCTCAAAAGTTGCATGGGGTTGTCAAGATCACCCAAAAAATATTTTAAGGAAAAAAAGGGATGTCTTCCTGCCCCGCAAAGACAAAGTTGTTTTTTTAGGAAAACAGTAAAAAATAACGATCTTAAAATGCTTTGACTTTTATAAAAAAAACTACGTAAAAAAATAAAAAAAAAAAAAATAAATAACTGGCCATTTCAGCCCTTGAAAGGACTTTGACCTAGCTTCTTATGATCAATTGTGTTGTGCGTGTTATTAAGTTTGAACACAATTGACCGAGAACCGGACCTACATTCTTAACGCCGACTCCGAACGGCGATGAACGGAAAGTTCTCGTTCTCACGAAGCTTTACATGGCATTTTGATTACTCTCTGAGGTTTGCCATTGTCTGCAGAGAGGTGGCGGCCGTACAGAAAAATTATTTTTATTCAAATAATTTTCTGTCGCTGCTGGGGTTCGAACCTGGGTTTCCAAAGTTCTTTGACATAGCGGCCACGCACTTTAACCAACTACGCCACGGACGCCACAAAAAAAAAAACTACGTACTTATGTCTTAAAGCAAAAGTAAGTATAGGCTTAAACTAACAATACATTGGTAACTACGATGCTACTCACGATTTTTATCCACAGTGTCCTATGAGAAGGATATTCGAAGCTAAAGTTGTAATCGAGATAGCACGGAACTTTTGATTGTTACCCAATAGTCTAAACTTTGGTGGTATTAATTATAGTGTTAACGTATTCCTCAAATTTGCCGAATTAATAAATATCATAATTTTTGCATATGCATTTTCCTATTTTTGAGAAATATATACTTGAATGCAAATTTTCAACTTTTTCAAAGAAATTAATATAAGATTTTATATCTCGGGTATCAGAAATGGTACCGAAGAAACTTTTCTGAATTTGGATTCTTCAAAGATTTCTGAACAACACCCTGTCTAAAAGTTTTAATTTAAAATACCAGCTTAAGGCCACCATTTTATTTTCTACTTTGAAATTTTTTTATGTAATTGTTAAATTTCAAAATAGAAATTTTATTTCACAAACTAAATGACATCAGCGATGAACTAAGAGTTTCTCGTGCGACGCTTGAGGAAATTGTTGATGTTGTTGTTGTTGTTGTTGTTGTTGTCAGCATTCCACCAAATAGAGGTAAAAACATTACCGACCGAAACATTCCAACACAAGATATACTCATCACGAAAACTCCAGTTTGATCTTGGAAGAAATAATGGAAGCATCTTCGAATTCACCGCAAATCGGATCTCCTCCATCAACAGTACCCACAATTTTGACTCGCCATCTGACTGCCTCTCTGCTACAACGCAAACTCAAATTCTTCCCATTGCAGCTCCTCGCAAAGTAATTGAACGCTTTAGAACCTCTTGGACTACATCAGAATGGGACAATAGGATTCAAAGACTAAAAAGTGCTAACGATAAGGATAACACAATAGTGTTTGTTGAAGGATTTTCCAAAAAAAAACCAAAGGTTCTTGGGTACAGAGGTATTTTCAAAAACAATTTAGAATCACCATAAGTAGCTGCCAAAAGTTATCATCCAAGTACGCCAAGTTTAATAGTTTTAAAATAAGGCTTCCGAACGAATTCACATTTATGCAAAATATTTCAAATGAAATACTTTAGCTAAAGCATGGAAACGTGCAAAAAACCGAGTGAATGAAGAATTCCAGAAAGCAGCAAAAACAGTTTAGAAGTAAGCCTCAACTATCCTCCTCAGAACCCAACTGGTCTTTTAAAACTAATATCTTCCCTACCTTTTGTCCACGCATTACACAGCACCCACATCCACCTACAACTGACTCAAAGCAGCCAACACTATGTACTGCTAACACCAAACCTTAAATTGATAATTAACGTCAGACCAAACGAGTTTCCTTAAACCTTACCCTCAACTCGCGGTCCTCACCTATTTAACCTCCACACAACTTTAACTCATATTCGAATAAGGTTAATCATAGCAATTTCATTCCTCGCCAATCAAAACTTCTTTCCCAAACATATACTTATCCCAGTCGTAATTGGGTTACAACCAATACAATCAAACTTCACATAGATAAATTACCTCATACCTTACCTATTCCAACTCCACCCACCTTCAACTCAGATTCGAAAAACAAAAGTCCTAATTGAGGTGACGGCCGAACAGAAAAATTAATACAATTCTGTGTCAAATAGAAATTGAACGAGGTTTCTTCGGCGTATGGGTCACGCACTCTACCCACTGCGCCACGGCCGCCACATGGATAGTTTAACGAATACAAGTGTCATGGTTTCGATTGAACAAAAAGGCCTTCCAACGAATCCACCAGAACTAAAGAAAATCTTTATTAGATGTCACGAAAGCTTTAACGTTGCCAACTGATGTTGAAAATTACCTGTTTGCATTCGCCTCACACACAAGTTCAAAAGCTATTATTGCTACTAACTCCTAAACTAAAATTTGGCATTCTTCAGCTCAACCTTACCCATCAACTAGTTTACGAATTTGCTATCATAATTGTTGGGGTATGAGAGGAAAGTTATATAAACTGTTCGTTGAAGCTAAATCATGTAATTTTAATATCTTAGTTTTTACTGAAACATGGCTAATTACATCAGCCTTGGTTGATAACATACTCCTTACGAAAGAAGAAATTTCTAAAGCTATAATAGAACTTGATCCAAATAAATCTCCCGGTCCAGACCTCATATCGTCATTCTTACTGATAAACGGTGTAGACCAACTCCTCATCCCCTTATACAGGATGGGCCATCTAGTGGTTTATTTTTAAACCATAGGTTATTTTGACACTCACAGCTGTTTCCCGCTCAAAATCTTGACATAAAGTCAGAAATAAGTCGCTTTACGCTTAAACAACGTTGGGGAATATTGGAAACTTATTTCCAAAGTGAGTGCTGCTAGCCCAAACAGTGCGTTATTTGAAAAGAAGATGATTTGGACAAAAAATAGTGATGGTCAGTCGTAAATTATAGGGTTTGAAGAGATTCGTGTGGAACTGCAGCGCTAAATTACTCAAACCATAGTAGTGAGAACAAGCAGGATTTCGGGGTCCTGATGTAAAATAATTTAGGTGCAAGGTTCGACGAATTAAGTTCTAGTAGGGCTTTCGGTAGCCTACCGTAGGGAGGATATTGGATTCCCAGATTCGAATAAAAATAATGTGCTCCTCGTTAAATCTCAACGATTATAGAGATCTCGTTAAGGGGGTAACGTTAATTCGTAAAAAAAGGCACATCTTTATGAATTTTTTCTGACGACACAGTCTGTGGCGGCCGTGGTGCAGTGGGTATAGTATGTGAGGTAGAGTATACCCATACGCCAGAGAACCCTGATTCAAAGTTTTTTTCAATTGAATTAATTTTTCTAATCGGCCGTCACCTCTCTGCAGACAATGGCAAACCTCAGAGAGTAAATAATGACATGTAAAGCTTCTTGAGAACATGCACATTAGCTGTTCGGAGTCGGCATAAAACTAGTAGGTCCAGTTCTCGATCAATTTGTGTACAAACATTTAATAACACGCACAACACAATTTGATCATTAGAACCTCGGTCAAAGTCCTTTCAAGGGCTGAAATGGCCAGTTTATTATTATTACATTTTAAATCTATTTATTGAAACTAATGATACATTAAAAAATAACATTTGAAGAATATTCTGCGAAATTTTCATGAAGAAATATTAAAAAATACGGCAATAGCAGCAATTATTCGGGAGCGCCTCGAAAAAAAGTAAAATTGCGGTGACCCTCATAACTCAGTGCTGGATCAACCAAAATCAAAAAACCAACATTTTTCGTTAGATAATCGCTTTACCCAGATAACGCTGGGACGGTTTTTCAAGCGTTACCTCGTAAATTATGTACAGAAATGGTGTTCAAAATTTCAAAAGGATTGGAGCAGTAGTTTTGTAGTTGCGGGTCACCGACTTTGAAAATGTGAGTTGTGGGAAAAACGCTTTAAAGTTTTAGACACCGTATAAGTCATATCGTCGTGCAGGGATTCATGTGCTACATACGTCATTTTGACAATTTTGAGTTAATGGTACCATTCCGGGTTTTCGATACCAAATTTTTCAAATATGCAATCCATTTTTGGCTATCTCTTCCAGAAACATATTTCGTGTCCATTTTGCTCTATATGCCTTTATGCAGAAATTTTCATTATTTATTTTCTATTTATATTTTATCTTCTGTTATATATATCTTTAAGCATATATTTTTCTTTTGAATAAAAAATGAATGAACTGTTGATGACGAATAACTTTAAATGTGTTTAATTTTTTCTTAATGCGATTATGTGTATGGGCTGACATCAAAAAAAGTTGAATTGGCGTATAGAGAAAAGTGGATTTTTTTACCGTAAGAAGATGTCCTTTTCTACGTGAGATCAAGGATTAGGAAATATGTTTTTGAGATTGCCGTACAGTTTTTGAAAAAAAATTACTTCTATCTTTAACTTCGATTTACTCAAAATGTGTTTTTTGCACATAAGCACATGAATTCCCAGACGACGATATATGAGGGGCAGTTGCTTAAACGGCTGTAACTTCGTGAGTTTTGCTCCGATTCATTTTAAATTTTCACAGAATAGTCTTAAAAAGGTCCTATATTCAGAGAATCGAATAAAAAAAAATAAAAAAAAAAGTTTAAAAACTTACCCACTCCTTAATGAATAGCAACATTTCGTAAAGGCCGCTCAACGGTTACAAATGTCGCAATGTTAGTCTCTGATGTTCTTACTGAAATGAAAAGCGGACATCAAGTAAACGCAGTCTATACAGACTTCAGTGAAGCATTTGACTGCGTTAATCATGATATCCTTACTTTTAAATTGAAAACATTTGGAATTACGAGGATCTTGCTCAATTGGATTAAATCCTATCTGTCCGAAAGGTCCCAATTTGTTAAGTTCCAAGATTCCAAAAATCCTCGTGTCATCTTACACGATGTACATTTACACGTATGTACATTTTGCCCGTACGTGTTTTCTGTTTGCACGCTGCTTGCTTCACGGGCGACAGCACTTGCGTCACAAATTCAATGGTAAAGGAAACGAGGGACATGCACTTCAGAGGAAAAAAATGAAACAGTGCCTCCAGGCACTCTTGTCGGTTAATTTTGAAAAATATGCTCACTTTGTATGGGAGATAGGCGTTATTTTCACCTGATTTGGCTCATTTTCGAAATTGATCTTTATTTTTTAGAACGAAACTGATATATGAAATTTCAGAACGGTTTCTTTAAAATTACGAAATCGTAACGATTGTGACTTAAAGACTGCCTTACATATCAATACACAATCCGTGGCAAAGTTAATAAACCCCTTGCGAAGAATACGTGGGGGTATAAATAAGACGCCAATATCTCTTTATGTAAAATTGAAAGTTTGTCAGTCCCAAAGACGACAATTGCTTATAACACCTTATTTTAAATTTTTAAACTGAACACAATTTAACGCAACTGCGGTTAATAACTGTTTAATGCAATTATATTATGAAATGCAAACCAAACTTTAAACAGGTAATTTCGTTTCTCCAAATAAAATTTCATTAGTCAATATAGATTGTTTGTTCTACACATTCCTATCACAAACATATATCTTCCTCACTTCTCTTTCTCTAATTTTTTTTCTTAAAGTAAAATTATATCGCATTAAAGCAGTGATCATCAAAGCCTATTCCCGCGGGCATTTGAGCTTTTGTGCTTAAAAGCTTTCTGTATACATATTAACCGACTTATTCTGGCTGTCAATTTACAAGAAATAATTTGTCAAAATTTTGTCAACCCGACTTGTAAAACCTATTCAGGCGAACACTTGACAAATGAAAAGCTTTATTTATTCACCACAGGAAGGTGAAAAGCATGTTGCCAGAAAGCATATGTTGAGTGTTGCATGCTTATTGAAAAAAATACCCTAATTTTGTTAAGTGCCTTTTTTTAAAATATGAATTTATCGTTGAGAATTTGTTAGTTCTTTTGATATGAGATATTTAAATATTGATCCCTTTAAAACAATGGCACAAAAAAATGTTGTTCTCTTTTATTTTAGAACTTACTTTGGTTTAAAGTTATTTCTTAAAAATGTGATAACTCTGAGAGTTTAACAGTAACTATAAAAAAATATATACCAAATTGAAGGATAAAAATATGACTTCTTTATTAAAATAATTAAAGACTGCCACAGTAACGCATTTTTTCTTTAAAATAAGTTTATTGAAAAAAAAAACTTAGAAAAAACTAAAATCGTTATTTTGTTAAAAGTATCAAGAAACTTACGAAAAATTTTAACAAGTATAATAAAGGCAATCAAACTACCTTTTCAATGATACCAGCTGCAATGAAATATGTTCAAAACTTTCAGAGATAGCACACTTTTAAGATGGAACTTTTATATGGAACCAATATATTTTGCACTTCAGTTATCCCCACAACATATTTGATCAAAACTGTTTATAGGAGGCAACACTTTGTTTTGACAGTGTTTAAATTATTTCAAGAAAATGGACGAAATCATTTTTATTTTTATTCTTCTTTATTTTTATTTTCTTTCTTCAGTTCTTATTGTTTTATTAATATATATTAAATATTATTATACAATTATAATCATTTATTTGATTTGGCGAGCAAAATATGAGCAAACAAACCAGCAGCAGCTGGATATCTACATACAAAATACGCTGTCAACACCTTTTTTGCTATTGACAACTGTGTCAAGAAAAGAGCTTTTAGAATTGAACGAGAATAGGAAATATTGACAATTGTCAATATATTTACTATTGTAAATATGTTGAACTTTGTCAACTCACCAGAATAGGTCTGTAACTCACGGACGAGCACTGAACTGCGTCAGTATCTATTAAAATTTCATGCAGAATAGACCTGCGGCACATGCATGCTTGTTAGATTGTTTTTTTTTGCTGCGCATACGCAACTTATGCTACACTCATAAAAATATCAGTTTTTGCTATTTCTATGCAAAATGTCTCTACTTGAATGGGAGTTGCAATTCTTTTTTGCAGAAAATATTTTTTCTGAACCGCAATGTATGGTGTGCTACCGGACTGTTTCTGCTCGTAAGAAATATAACATTGAACGGCATTATAATGCTTGTCATAGTTTAACATACAAAAGTATGTTAAAAAATTCTTAAAAAATTATAAAGAACAAAAAAAAAAAAAACAATCACAAATAGCTAAGACCAAGTATTCCAAATAATAAATAATGTAAATTATTAAATAAATTTTGTAACTCAAATAAATAATGTTATTAAATTGAAAAATAATAGAATTAAACAAATATTTTTTTCAAACAATGAATTCAAATTAAATCAAAAACGAAAAAAAACCTAAAGAATTTAAAAAAAAACAAAAAAGCAAAAAAAAAGACAGTTTCGTATAGTAAGTATTGACACCTCTAAATAAAAATTTAATTTTAAAAATTGAAATTAAATTATGAGATTAACCTTTACTATTTTAAAGTTTTCTTCTTTTTTGTAACAGTTCATAAAATAGTGAATATTAATATGTTTCTTCGATATGAATTATGTTAATATGAACAGTAGTAAGCATACGTAAATCGCAAAATTTTTGAAAAAATTTCCCCTCACGCCTTTCTCATAGATTTGTAATACACCAGATGAAAATTTTTTGCAGAGCCACTGAATAATCAAACAGGATAACCATCGTCTTGCATGAAAGCTGGACTGAGACTCAAGTGGTACTTTTTTTTCAGTGCAAAGCTTTCAATGAGCTTTTATACATAAGCAAAGTATGCTTGGCGACCGTGGCGTAGTTGGTTAAAGTGCGTGGCCGCTATGTCAACGAACTTTGGAGACCCAGGTTCGAACCCCAGCAGCGACAGAAAATTATTTTGAATTAAAATAATTTTTCTGTACGGCCGCCACCTCTCTGCAGACAATGGCAAACCTCAGAGAGTAATCAAATGCCATGTAAAGCTTCTTGAGAATAAGAACATTACGTTCATCGCCGTTCGGAGTCGGCGTTAAACATGTAGGTCCCTTTCTCGGTCAATTGTGTACAAACTTAATAACACGCACAACACAATTGATCATAAGAAGCTAGGTCAAAGTCCTTTCAAGGGCTGAAATGGCCAATTATTTCTTTTTTTTTTTAAAGTATGCTTGTATAGAGTTTGATGACCACTGCATTAAAGTCCTATTATAGAGTTTGATGACCACTGCATTTAAGTCCTATTATATCACGTTGAAATATGTATCTCATTTAAAATGTTAATTTAAATGCTTATTTTAAAAATTAGTTTTTCATATACTTTATTCTATTTGTAATTTCTATCAGTTTTGTACATTTAAAAAACATAGTTCTCAATAATAATAAAAAATATAATTCCATGAACCTCTCACCCTATAACAATCCTCCCCTATTATAAGCTTTATTATCAATTAGTTTATAGAACGTCATGAATTAGTTATAATTCATCATGTATGGCGGTCACACATATTTCATTTATGTTAAGGGGTTTGTTTAGTTTTTTATTTAAAAAATTGATTTGAGTTACAGCCAGAATAGCTGTAAACTCGAGTACAGGTTTTGAAATATTTTTGTGCATTTTTTGAAAAATGCGGTATAAACTGAAAAAATAATGAAAATCAGGAAATTCCGTGCGTTTAATGTAAAAATCGCAAATAATCGCATCTTTTCACTTTTGACGATCAATATAAAATTAGCTAGAAAATTTTTCTCAAAAAGCTCTTTTGTACTGGCTGAAGTATTAAAGAGTATGTAGATTGACCTCAATAGCTAGAGTTGCAGTTGACTTTCAAAACATTGTTTAACTTGTCTTTCGAATGTTCTTATGTGTCAAAATATTAGCAAGCACAGCAATGCGCTTGAGCTCCAACTTAAATTGGAGAATAGTCTTAAAGCATTGAGGATTAAAAAACCAAAAATAAACATTAGATTTCTAACACTACAAAATCTAGGCAGACCCCTTAACTAGTACTCGTCATAAGGTAACTTAAATCTATAGGCTCTCATATTTATCTGAATGGCTTCAATTTTTAACTTAGTTCACCATTTACAGATGTAAGCAAACACAAGCAAACAAGTGTTTGAAAACCGGTTTATTATTTTATATAATAAAATTTCTGTGTCATTTCGAGACAATTTAAGTCAAATTGTATTTTATTTTAAATATATTAAACTCAAATCAACTACTGTGAACTTAAATGAGTATTTAATGTTATCTAAAATTGTATACTTAAAACTTATAATTTGATGCTGAGGACTGTTAAGTATTATAAATGTTTTACATTAATTTGTGCATGCTTTAATTACACTGTTCTACAAATATTTTTTTTTAATGTGGATTTACTGTGGATTTTGTTGAATACATTTTTTCTAATTTATTCATCATTTGACAAGCCGTTGTACAGTCACTGATGTACTCTAATTGTTTATCAGAAATAGCTCTAATCAATATAGTCAAATCATTTTTCTTCCAAGCCGCTTCCTCATCACTAGTGTGAGTTTGACAATCTTTGTATTCTAGGATATTCATCAGTCTAAATTTCCAGCTTGCAAAGTTTATACCATCAAAAATAGGTATAGTGACATCGTCAACTTTAGCAAGTTTTGCCATTTCTTCGTCTTTTAATTTTAAATTATAATAAACTGCAAATTTTATAGCCAGAACTTCTTTTAATATTTTAAGAAAACTTTTTCTTAAACAATTTCTATGCTCTTTACTCAGCACAAAATCTTCACTGACCGTTCTTTTGTAAAATTTTCACTACAAATTTGTTTTTGACTAATTAACTTTTTGTACTCCTTTTCAATCCGCAAACATCTTGTCCAAGAAATATAAATTTAATTAACTTTTTTATTAACCTTAAAAAAAACTTCACGTGGTCTTGGAGCAACCTTGCTCTGCTACCTTGTTGGAAAAAAAGATGCTCTTTAGTTTTTGAGTAGTTTTATTAAAATAGTGCACGTCTTAACTTCATGTGTGTTGAACAGGGTTGCCACTCAAACAAAATTTAAGCTACCAAAATCCTTAAAAAAATCTAAATGGAAAAAAATCTACTTAAAGAAAAGAGCTAATATTCTTTACAAAATAGTATAGGATTATCTAGATGCCCACACTTACATCAACTATTAACTAAACTATCTAGATGGCTGCACTTACATCAAATTTTAACTAAACTTCAAACACGAAAATAAAAACACACATATATTATATTACACTTAAAACGTGTATTTAATAATTTAAAACAAAAATTCTTTAAATACAAATTCATTTCTATAAAAAGGCATAAATAAATAAATTAATTAATTTCTATAAAATATCATATATAATTTAATTTATAATTTAAAAAAAACTCTTAAATTTTCATTTCATAACAATTCATTTCCGTTAAATCACAAAGCTATAAAGTGGCTTGAACTCATATTTCCACTCATTTTGTGAAAGCTGTATTCAAGAAGGTATTAAGTCCATAAGGACTTCGGAATCAGTCTGACCGTCTACCAGCGGTTTGGATTTGAAAAAAAAAATTCTGTCAAAAATATTGGGTTTTGGCTGCAATTTTTTATGAAGGCGAAATTCTGAGTTGAAATAGATATTTCGCCTTGACGAAAAGTTGCGGCAAAAAACCGATGATTTTTGAAAAAAAAAATTCAATACTGCTAGCAGACTTCTTCTTGAACACAGCTTTTATCTTGACTTCAGAACTGGCCAAAAAAAATTTAATCTATTATTTTCAAAAGGTTAACCAAAGGTTGTGATAGATTTTTTTTTCATATCTGTGAGTTTCATATGCCAAAAATTTTTATTGTCTTCAAAAATAAAAAAATCTACCAACATCAACCAAATTGAAAAAAAACAATTACCAATCTACCAAAAGCCGATTTGAAGAAAAAAATCTACTACGCTTGGTAGAATTCTACCAAAGCGGCAACGCTGGTGTTGAATAAGAAAAGTATACATACAATTTAACGAGTCTCGATCTCTATTTCGACTCTCTTAGGTAGTACATTATTGAAACAATAGTTGGCGCTCATGTAATTAATATTGATACAATAATCAAGGTCTGTTGAAATATTCATAATATTACAACAAATTCAATTGAAAAAAAGCTCAAGCCTGTGTTAGATAACACGGGCGCATAGGTCAGACGTAGAATACGTTAGTCATTAACAGCCTTATTCAATAGATTTCCTTAAACAACCTTTAAACGCTTGTTTAGTTACGCACTGTTTAAGGCTTTAAGCCCAGTATGCTGTAGAAGCGGAAAAAAACTTTCCATAAGGAATGCATTGAGTTTTTGACAGCGAAAAGGCAGCGGAATTTTTTTTTCGCTACTTAGTACGCTGTAGAGGTGAAAAATTTGTTCAATGCTAGCAAGTACAACCACCATGTGTAGAGTTGAAATGTCAAAATTTCGCTGTCGATTATATGTCCGGGCATTTAATTGGCACCAGAATTTTGACATTTCAATAAGAAAACAGTACGACCTCGCTTTACGCAACACTCGATTATTGCAATACTCAAAAATGTATATTGTTGACTCAGTAAACGCAACTTAAAAAAATATGCACAATTATCGCAACTTCCATTTGCGTACACTTCCATAAACTTTTATATTATTTACTTTCAGTTCTTCTTTTCTTGTAAAATATATTTTTGATGTACGAAAAATCTCTTAAAACAATATTTAAGAAAACTAAGTGCATATCTTAATACATAAAACTACAATATCTAGGATTCAGAGCCATAAAGCGTTTCTTCAACATTAACTACGTCAACTGGCCGAATTTCTATTAGTTGCATTGAGCTAAGTCGTACTGTAGTTGCTTTTTTCTCCACACAAACATTTTTGACTCTACACTAATATTTCGGGTGTAGAATTATATGCCAAGAAATTTTCGTTTCTACAGCATACTATGCTTTACGCAGCTTCTATGCAACCTTGCTAACATTGTTATTCATAAACATTTTTTCATTTTCTGCTTATGATTGTCTGAACTATAGAAAATCTCTACAAAAATTAAGAATTCCTATGGATTTACAATGGCCGCCGCATAAAAAAATGCTGCAAAGGGCGCATATGGAGCACGTCTTTGATATTAAAAGAAAAGACAAACAAAAATCATTGTTGTATTTATCATGGTTGTCGTTCGTTACTTGGTCATTATACGTCTTCTCTTTCTCACACTGGTTCTGTGATGAACACACAGATAATCGTACTGCTCTTACACATGATGTTATAATACATAAAATACAAAGCATATGAAAATTAATACAAAATTTGAAGGAGTTAAATTTTGATTTACTTATCGAATCAAAAAAATTATATGTAGCAATATGATTATTTAAATACAAATCAAAAGAAGACATATTAAATATGTTACGACCATACTTGAATTTTCTTCAATGCATGCATAAAGTATAAAAAACTTATAATGAAAGTGACAAACATTTTCTCAAAATTTTGTGCTCCAGATTAACACCCCCGTATAACGTATTCTACGTTAAAACTTTCTGAGTGATGGAATTGAACCAGGGTTCTCTGGCGTATGGGTCACGCACTCAACCCACTGCGCTACGGCCCACAGTACTTCGAGCCCATACAAAAGTGAGGAAAAAATACAAGGAGTCGTTCGATTGTTATGAAATTTTGCATGTTTATGAATTTTTGATTGGTGATTTCAAATATCGAATCAGATTTTACGTACATCAAGTATTTGCGCCAAATATTAGGTTTAAAAAAAAAAAACGAAATTTTCCTATATTAAATTTAATATTAAAGTTAACAGAACTGGTAAAAAAAACAACAAAAAAAAATTAATTTTAAACGATTAAGGCTTTTACTTTTTAATACTGAAAACCGTTTGGCAATGTCTTTTTTTAAAAAGATATGCATATAGTTTCCTATGTACTTTTTCGACAAAAATGCTACTCTACATGTAAAAAAATATGTTTTGCAAAAAAAAAAAAAAAATATTATTCGTATTGGTATTTTGTTTAATCAAGATAATAGGAGTAAATAAAACTAAATAAAAAAATATTTTAACTGCATTAATAAGCCACATGAGTATTTTTAATTCATATGTTCGTTTATTTCACTCTCAATATAGTTCATGAAAACGAGGTCTTCTTCATGTAACTTGTTCTTGAATTTAATATTTCTGTTTGATGACAGGTAAGGGTCTGTCAAAATCAACAAATGAGTCATCAAATCCTTATTTGAGTTTTGTCGTGAGCTTTTTCTCGTATGATTTAAACGGGTATATCGGATATACTTGTGAGAAGCCTCCAACGCCTCTTCCGATAAATTTCCTGTAAAAAAAAATCCAAATTAGTATTTTAATTTTTTTATAAATTTAAAAATAAATTACCTATAGATAAACCAAAATATTTTATGACTTCACATCAATGCATCAAAACTTTGTGTACAGAACTGTGCATATAGTATCAACTGTAGCACTCTAAATACAAGTTTCTAGTGTCCATTAGAAGCTTACTAAATTCCTCTGTTCTAATTTTTCTGCCACAATATAATATGTGGCATATAATGGATGAAGTCTTTATTTAAAATCGATTTTCCCAAACATGTAATTTTTAAAGTCGGTGACCAGCCCACAGAAAAAACTACTGAACCGATAGTTTTGAAATTTTGTACAGATATTCTACATATAAGTAGCTCTCTAGTGACGTCGATGTTTTTAAAATTTTTTAATTACTAACAATTTTACAATAACAAATAGGTTATTAAAATCGTAATTTTGGCCAAAAAAAAAAAAAAATGGTGCCAAAAATTTAAAAATTTAAAAAAAAACTTGACGTGACTGGAGAGATAAAGTAATAAACTAGAGAAAGCATTTTGATTTTTGAAGCGAAGCTTTTTACGCTTCGTTCTGCGATTTGCTAGAGTAAAATCAGAAAAAACGACACTTTTTTCCGACACCTTTTTGAAGCGAAGCTTTTTACGCCTCGTTCTGCGATTTGCTAGAATGAAATCAGAAAAAACGACACTTTTTTCCGACACCTTTTTTCTTAGAATTGATATTGTTTTTTGCTTGCATCAATTGAACCAGAAAATGTTAAATTAAAAATAATTTCTTGCCCGCTGCAGGAATTGAACCCACAACTTAAAGTTCTATCGTTTGTTGGTACTTTTCTCTAACCATTACGCTAAAACCCTTTCTTTCATAATTTTGTTGATTCAGTGATAAATATTAGCTAAAGCAATGTTTCAGCAGATCACTATAATCTATTACTTTAAGAAAGGATTGTGTGTTGGCTATTCTAGGACTGTGTATTGGCTAGCCAACCGACAAACAAAACGAACTAGAGCAAAGATAACTGAATTTACCGAGCTATGGTTTGAATCTTCGGTTTGTCCATGCGAACTAAAAGACCAAACGAACTAAAAGAACGAACGAACTAAAATAAATATTCACTAAGGATTGTGTATTAGATGTTGTTTCTACTTCCTATTAAAGGTCGTTATAAATATCGTTAAAAATAAACAACCTGTAAGTTGATTAAATTGTAACAAAATTAATGATTTTTGTATATTTATTCCCTACAACTGAACAGGGGGCTTTAAGGGAGGGCCGAAGAGGGTTAATATATATGATATATATACTTTCTTATTTTAAAGTTTTGAATTTAAAAATAATTTTAATCGAAAAAACGCTATTAAATTATCAAATCTATGAATTTGCGAAAATGCTTCGCTTCTCTCGTGTGTCCAGTGACGCACCTGTGTTTTGGTTTCAGATGATCCAGTGGTGCTGTAGGCTGGTAACCGCACAAAAACTTTTTTCGAGGCGCCTTTTATAAAAATTTTTTTTAAATATTCTTCAAATGTTGTGCTTTTATATAATAATATGTAAAATAAACCTACTGTCGTAATTTTTTCTAAAAAAATTCATGAAAAAATGTCTTTTTTAGATGAAACAAACCTTACCCCCCACCCCCTTAATAAGTTAAAGTTATTAAACGCATAAGAAGAGTCTTTGACTTCTGAGAAAAACCACGTTTCGGATGCACAAATGACATCAATGGACGAGTATTCAAATACAAATTTTAAATAATCCCGCTTATTAGAGTTGAAGGTTCGAGCGTTAAAATATGCAATTTCAAATGCAGAGAAGCGTCTACACAGAACATTAACAAGAACCTTACTATTTTCGTTAGCACCAAAACACAGATTCTTTAGACATGCCGTAAAATATCAATAAATGAAATTTTAATAAAATAGATAACCAGATTACTTTACATTAACACTGTCCTACAAATATTTTTTTGTTTAATGTACAAGAGCTCCCACCGATTTTTTTTTATTTTTCCGATCCATATGATGACTTTCTGCGTTTTCAATTATGTTGTCATCACTTCGATTTTTTCGTCGAGGACCTTATTAATAATTCACTTCGATTTTCGTAGTTTAACTATTTTAATTTATCAGAACTTTGCTTCTATTCATCAAAGTTTGATTTTTTATTAACGATTACACTTGCAGTCTTCCTTTTTTGCTGAAATGTCTTCAATCGTTTTTTAATTTTTCAGCAAATCGAACAGAAAGAGCATTTTTCTTATTTAATTGCTTTTAGCTATTAAAAATAATCAAAAAATTCTTCTTACATGATTATTTTGACTTATTGGGTATAAGGATCATGGTATTAGATTTTTAATGCTTGTAAAAAACAAAATAGGTTAACAAATAACTTAGTTATGGACGATAACAAAATTGAAGTTACTGAGTTTCTAACCTCAGAACTGCAGCGTAATTTTCGGCCTCAGAAAAGTAATTGAAATTTTTGTCAATTTTTGTATTAGCTGTGAAAGTGTTTCATATCTAACATAGAACTATTTTAGCATAGAACTAATATGCATTAAAGTTATTCATTATAACTCATTATAACTCATTATAACTCATTATAACTCATTATAACAATGTATATGTGATAAATGCGTATGTTCCTCCGACGAGTAGTGCAGAGGTCTATGCGAGCCTTGCAGATTGCGTTGACTACGTTGTAAACATACTTGACGTTAATGACGACATTTTATTATTTATAAATAAAAAAATAAATAACTGGCCATTTCAGCCCTTGAAAGGACTTTGACCTAGCTTCTTCTGATCAATTGTCTTGTGCGTGGTATTAAAGTTTGTACACAATTGACCGAGAACCGGACCTACAGGTTTAACGCCGACTCTGAACGGCGATGAACGGAATGTTCTCGTTCTCAAGAAGCTTTACATGTCATTTTGATTACTCTCTGATGTTTGTCATTGTCTGCAGAGAGGTGGCGGCCGTACAGAAAAATCATTTTTAATTCAAATAATTTTCTGTCGCTGCTGGGGTTCGAACCCCCACGCACTTTAACAAACTACCTCACGGAAGCCACTACATTTTATTATTGGGTGATTTTAATCTGCCTAACTTAAAATGGCATTCCTCTGACGATGATACATATTATTGTGCATCAAATTCGAAGACCCGCCAAGAACGTATATTTGTTGACAATATATGTTCTGACTTACAACAAGTTAGTTGTATTTATAATAGTCTGGAAAGACTTCTTGACCTGGTCTTTACCACAGAGAGCAACAATGTCATTGTTAAAAGCTCTTTCATGCTCTGACAACTGTTGATGAATACCATCCACCATTGAGCATTTAGTATAAATCGGACAGAGAGAGTATTTAAATTCGAGTTCGGAAGACAAAGTTTATGTATGCAATTTTAAAAAGCTGACTTTTTGAGGTTGAATCATATACTTCATAACAAACTAAAAGTTATTTTAGACTATATAAATGGAAATAATCTTGATGATTCCATTAATTTTTTTATATGTAACTCTTTACTATGTTCTCTCAGTCCGTTTCATATAGGCTCAAATATGCGAAAAATTTTGCGTACCCCTGGTACACAAAGGATTTAAAAACCCTTCGCAACAACAGGAATAAGACATGGAAGAATAATGTCTGTAGCTTGGACTCAAATGACCTAGAAACCTACAAACGTTTGTTTCTGGAATTTGAAAATAGCTCAGCTGCATTGCATAGTGAATATTTAGACGATATTAAGCTGAGAATATTGTCTGATCCAAAAAAGTTTTGGGGATTCATAAACACTAAAGAAGAAATCCGATAGAATCCCTTCATCTTTCAAAACTCCTGATGGGTTTACTGACGATCCCGTCAAAATTTGTGGCTTATTTGCAAATATTTTTAAAGACTAATTTTGCTCAGATTCTTTTGATCCTGATGAAGGTTATTTTGAATATATGAATTCCGCACGAAAATATTTTGAATTTTCGGGAAGTTGTTTCTCTTAAAATGCTCTTGCAGTGAAAATTTTTTATGTGGAACTTTTTGCAAAGGGTTTTTTTTTTTTGCAAATCGTTTGCCGCTGTGAAATACCTTTAACAAAGTTTAATAAAGACTTTGTTAAAATGGGCTTTGTTTACGGATTGGAATCATCAAATTGATTTATCGACAAATCCTATAGTGATCTCACTGTATGAAAAATCTTTTACACGGTGTGTTATGGGCAAAATGTGTAACATACCTCAAGTGTCGTGTTCATCGTGCATAAACAGGTTGAGAATGTGGAACACTAAGCCAAATACAAGGAGATGCATGCATTTAAGTGAATCAATGAGTTGGCTTCCAAAACTCATTCACAGAGAAGCAAGTTGTTATTTCTATTCTAAAATCTATTTAAAAAAAAAATAAATCTGAAAATATGTTAAATCGTACTTTCGCTAATAACTTTATTATTTAATAACCGATTTAATTTTTTTTAATCAGTTCGAAAATTAAATCCCATGTCTTCTGTAGAAAAACATAAACAAAATTATGCCAATAGACTTCTTTTGATTTCTTAATGTTTGAAAATATAAAAATAAAAAAAAAAATGGGCGTTAGTTATTTTAGCGTCTATTATTTTGCAATGGATTGGAATATTTTTATTATTTAAATTAGAATACAAAACTGTAAGTCTTACCTTTGTCATAATATAAAGGTTTTTAAAATCAGTTGAGTAGAAGAAATGTTATGACATACCAAGTAAGGCAAGGTATGAACATTTTTACTGATTCATTTATGAGGTCCTTAATAAAAACTTTGAAGTAATCCAAAAATTCTGTAAATGCCGAAAGTCATCATATATTACCACTTAATGAAATATATCCGTGCGATGTCTTGTAAAGTTTTCGTGTTGAACAGTGTTATTTTTTAATTTATTAAATACGTTAAACATACTTGTGTTTAATATTGTACATTAGGCGTATTGAAAAATTTAGATCATATTCTAAGAGGTCTCAAAAGTTTCATGGGGTTTTCAAGATCACCCAAAAAAATTTTAGAATAAAAAGGATGTCTTTCTCTCCCCCAAGGAAAAAGTTGTTTTTTGAGAAAAACAGTAAAAAATAACGATCTTTAAATGCTTTGATTTTTGTAAAATCAATGCCACCAAAATTTAGACTATAAGGTAATAATCAACGATCGTGCCACTACGTCTCAAATCAGCAGCTCGGATGATTCCCATTGAAAAAGTCGCACGATAAGGAATCACCTTGTCAGAAACTTCGTTTGGTATTGAATGGAGGAGTGAGATCCTTCCCGATTTTAACTGTGCTGCTGGTGTTGCTCAGTGTTATTCTGCAAAGACGGATGAGCTTTGCAGGAATACCAAATTCAAACATAGTGGAGTATAGATGATTCCATACTGGACTGTCGAAGGCGGCTTTGTAATCGATAAAAATATGGTTTGTGTCGATTTGTTTCTCTAAGGTCTTCTCCAAGATTTCTCGTTGCGGCACTGATAAGGTCCAATCAGCTGGTTTACAATGGGCTTCAGTCTTTCACATAATACGCTCGACAGGGATCGCCTTTCTTGTGGATTGGGCAGAGGACACTGAGGTTCCAATCGTTTGAAATGCATTCTTCCGACCATATTCTGCATAGGAGCTCATGAATGCATTTAAGTAGTTTCGCTTCCATTCTTGAAGAGCTCATAAGGTAAGCCATCGGTTCATGCGGCTTTGTTGTTTTAAGTCGAGCAATAGCTTTCAAGATTTCACTATGGTCGGGCAGCGTAACTTCAACGCTGTCATCCACAATTCGAGTTTCCGGGATATCATCTCTATTGGCAGAATTGTTATCGCCGTCGCCATTAAGAAGCCTAGAGAAGTGTTCCCTCCACATCATCAATGTACTCTGGATATCTGTCACTAGATTCCCGTTCTCATCCTTGCAGAAAGAGGACCCGGTCTTGAAACCATCGCACAGTGCGTTTTTTCGATTTTAGGATGACACTTCGACTTTTTTCAAAAACTATAAAAGCTAGAGTAATTAAATTACTAAGTACCAATTCTTCTTGTGTTAAAATACACTTCTTGACAAAAAATAAGAATTTTAGTGACTTTTTTCCATACGGAAGTCACATACGGTGACTTTTTTCCATAGCAAAAATCCCACTAATTTTGCTCATATGTGAACTTAAAAAATAAAATAAAAGTTTTTGACAACAAAACTAACACCATGCCAAAAATAATTAAGACCGGACAACTTTTAGATTTTGCTCCCACACAACAAGACAGTTAAGGCACTATTTCATCAAAATAAATATTTCACATGTTCACTAATTTACTTGTGTGTATGCATGCATGCTTAAAAAAAGATTAAAAAAGGTTTTAATATTAGGGGTATTCACGAGCCGGAGCTCTTTGTAGAGCTCTTGTGCAAAAGAGCGAAAAAGCGCAGCAAACTGTGAACACACCACAAACACAGACCTAGCAATTGAAGTTAAGTTCAGTCAGCTGTGTTTTGTTTATTCAATTTATATTTACTCAAAAAGATTTAGTTAAAAAAGAACACAGAATTGTGGCTTTAGAACGGTGTGGCTTTAATTCCAAGATATTTGTTTTAATAAAAACATTTTCAGAAAATGCAATTGAAGCTGACAACAATTGTGACGATGATGTCGACGAGATTTTGGATGACTTAAACGAGGATCTTGTGTGCGTGTTTGTTCATCGTCGAAGTGCAGAAACACCACTTCCTAAATCAATAGAGTGGCGTGAGAACGTTCTCGCCAAATTAAATAATGATCGATTCCGTCAAATGATGAGAGTTGATCGAATGCAGTTCGACTACTTGGTTTCTCTTACACGTGATGACGAAGAATTTACAAAACCACACTCCTGTAAACAATTTTCAATTGAGCTCCAGTTGGCTATTATACTTTTTTGCTTGGGCTCTTTAGGCGAAAGTGCTTCTGTGCGAAAAATTGCCAGTATTTTTGGCATAGGAGATGGTGGTACTTTGGCCAATATGACTCACCGGATTTTCACCGTAATTTTGAAAATGCTCCCTAAATATATATATTGGCCAAGCAGTGAGGAACGTTCCCAAATAGTGGTTTCAACATACGAGGAATTACCATTCTGCATTGGGTATATTGATGGTACCGAGTTCAAGCTTGCTGAGGCACCGCTGAAGAACCACGAGTCTTTTTATTCCCGGAACCATATTTATTCGGTGAAGGCTCAAGCGGTGTGTGATTACAATCTCAAATTCCGTGATGTCGTTGTAGGAAGTCCTGGTAGCAGCCATGATGGTAAAATTTTCAGGAACAGCAAATTTTTTAAAGAAAAAGAAACCTTTTTTCCTCAGAACAATGGATCGCGGGTGACTCAGCCTATCCACTGTCCAATTTTCTAATTACTCCATATAGAACTAACTCACAGCAACTGGAGTTGTCGAAACGGAAAGCATTCAACTTGCGCCATAGCCAATATCGTGTTAGAGTTGAACACTGCTTTGGGTTGCTTAAGGAAAAATTCAGCAGCCTTAAAGAACTTAGAATGCGAATTGGTGACAAAAAAAGCCACAAGTTTTGTTGTGACTGGATAATGGTTTGCTTCATTTTACACAACATTCTTCTTACTGACCCTGAAATAGAAGAGTATATCAACTCTTTGGTTGATGAAAGCAGTGATAGCATGGATCACAGTGATAGCATGGAACAAGATGTAAGCGAAAGCAGCACACATAATAAACATTTCGAAACTAAAAGGCAAGGCTTGTACTATTTCATGTTTCCGTAAATAAATAAAACAAAAGTAAATAAAAATATGTATATGTATATAATACAAATCAAACATTAATTTTTATACCACGTTATCTTTAAATAAAAATAAGCAATTATTTAATTCATTAAATTTTATTAAGCACCACTTCAAAAGTTATTCTTATTTAATTCTAAAAACATAAAAAAGGAACATATGAGATCATTTTTAATGCACATGCAGGTAACACTTTAATAAAAGAAAAAATTATTAGCTAGACTTTTTATATTTTAGTTCGGCCTCATATTTGGAAACTCTTTCATCCGCTTCCATTTTCAACTTCTTCAGTTCGACCTCCTTGTCGAACTTTTTTCTTTCAAACTGAAGTTTCCGATTTTCAATTTCAAAATCCATTTCAAATCTATCTTCCTCTAATCTTATTCGTTTTGCTTCTCTTTCGGACCTTTCTTCTTCTTTCTTCAGTCTTCTTTGTTGTATATCTCGCTCATTGTTGAATTTATATTTTTCAAATTCTAGGTGTTTTTCTAGTAAAACCCCTCTACTATTTTGCAATTCTGTTAATTGTCCAATGGCTGGTTTTTGAGCTGATTTTTTTAATTTTTCAGCAAAGGAACGTGCTGCTTTTTCACTTGCCGGTTTTTCAGCTGCTGGTGACTTTAGAACTGTAGCTGCTGCTGGTGACGTTAGAGCTGTAGCTGCTATTGTTGTTATAGGAAGTGGTGGTGGTGATGCCGTTGTTGAATCGGTTCTGTACTGTTCTGATTCATCATATAGTTCTACAATATCACAGAACGGTTGCAAATCTATGTCGTCGTCTACAAAGTTTAAATTGCCAGCCAATTTAAGTCACTTAAGTGCCAATTGAAGTCACTCGACTCATACGCCATCACAGCTTCCACATTGCTTTTATCTCCAAAAATTTCTTTGAGGCGATCATAGTGTGGGCAAATTTTCAACACCTTAGCTGAAAGGACATATTAACTTATTTTAGTAATTGGCTAAACTTTCTAATCGAACTTCTTACCATAAACATTGCTGAGACCATGTTCAGCCTCGAGAAGGCCAGCTCCGGTGGAATTTTTCCACTCGATGGCTTTCTGGAAACTTTTTTTGAGGTAGCGCATCTTCCACTTTACCAAGTCCCACGTTGCGTCTATTTTTGTTTCCTCTAAAGCTTTTTGATACAAAAATTGGGCCGTTGGTTTCTGCAAGATAGAATATTAAATATGATCATATGGAGAAAATTAAAACATATGCTTGCCTCGAATTTCCAGTCTGATGGCAATAGTCCAAAATAGCACAAATTTCAGAATCTTCCCATTTTTTTTGCGGTTTCTCACGTTTTTTTTTCAATTTTTATTTTCGTTGTCATTTTGTTTTCTTTTTTTGCCGCCTTTATGATGAAAATAATAAAATGAAAGTGCTTGGAAAGTGATGTGCAATTATGACATTCAAGAAGTTAGTACCTAGAAGTGTACACAATATACCATCACTATTTGTTTGCTGTCAAAAATTAACAAAATGAACTCAAGAGCTCAAGAGCTCTACAAAAGAACTACAGGGCATCGCCAGTGCGCTTGAGCAATAAAGAACAATTTTGACAGCACGTGTATTTGGTTATTGTAGAGCTCTTTTTTGTTGCACTTTCGCTATTTTGCACAAGAGCTCTACAAAGAGCTCCGGATCGTGAATACCCCTATTGTGTTATTTTCTGTTTATTCTGAATCAAAAATTTCACTCAGACATGGGGATTTTAAAAGACCTAGAACATTTGGAGTTATATTTGATGTTCTATATTCAGGTGGTTGCCTTAAAGAATTTATAAATGGATCGGATGTAAACAGCAATCTGTGAATAAGGTCTACATTTGTATCTGTTTTTGATGTCTTTCTTGTGAAAAATTCTCTGAATCGTCTATTGTCTTTATTTCTGGCTTCTTGAGCCTCTTAGGAGAGCTGACCAATAGGCAATATACATGAAGATATTATTCTTTCATCATGGCAGAGAACCTAGAATTTATAAATTAAATCGCTATAAAAGTAATGAAATAAGCCGTAATCTTTACCTTATGAACAGTGACTGGCTTGTAATACCACGCGTAGTGAGCTAAGTAGACATTTCTAGTTTCAGTGGCATAAATTCCAAACGCCTTGGAATCTATGGGTAAACCACATCCTAAGCTCTCTAAAATTGTGTGAAAACGTTATATTAATTCTAACCTTATGCCTGTTATTTCAGAAGCATTTTCTGCGTTCCTAAAAAACTTTCCTAAAACGAACTCAGGTCCGCGAAATTCTTCACTATAGAAAAAATTTGACAACGCGTTAGCACTCTGCCAAAGTCATTTCTGATTTTATTGCTCCCAATAGGTTAATTTTCTTGTGAAAGAAGTTTTACCGTTCTATTTTTAAATTATTTTTTATTAAAGCAGCCATTATTGCTTAGTGTTGTGTTGTGCTTGCTTTGAGAAACTCCACTACTGGGAAGAAAATGGGCTTCTATCGAAATATTATAAATTTCAAAACTGAACTCCTTATTAAGTCTTAAGTAGTAGGTACCCCTTTATTTTTTTTTTATAAAAGCTTATATTTTGAATTTCATTAAGATCGCTTAAATATAAGAGCTATAATCGCCATAACAGGCGGACAGACAGACAATCGGACAGACGGACACATGGAAATACGCGGGGGAAAACAAAAATATATCTTACTAATTTTAAGTACCTTTGTTAATTAACACAAACTCGACGTCTTTCACAAAAATCTTTTAGTTCAATAACAGAAGTTGTCTTGAAAATGAGTGCGTTTTGAGGAAAACTTGTTTTTTAAGCGTTTTTTTTAAATGAATGCCCGTATTCATCAACCTCAATGTAATATTCTCTTTATTTTAGCAGGCGTTTTAGTTTGCTATTTTTTTTTTTTTTTGTTTTATTCACCAAGCGATCTAAATTCTTTTGTTTCGAACTTATGTTCGAATTTTTTTTTTTTTTTTTTCTGTAAATTAGTTTGCTTTTATAATTGAGGCATAATTTTACCCAAATAAAAGTTGTTTATATAAATTGCTCAACTATTCGCCAATTTTAGTGAATTTTTATCTATATTATAACTACGGTGCTATTAATAATAGTGGAATCGATTGCTAATTTAAAGACAAGTCAGCTGTTGCTTAAAAATTAGCTTGAATGAATTTATTAATATTGGCGAATATCAAAAAGGCGAAAATAGCACGCTAAAAAAGTAGTAAGGTTGGTGAATACGGACCGAAGTGTTTTTTTTTCTTTTGCGCAACTTTGCGCAGTCAATTTTTTAAGAAACATAAGGCAGAAAACCTGCTTAATAAATTTAGAGACATACTTCTTTTTTTCTAATTTTTGTTTTTTAATATTTTTTTTCTTTGTTACAAATTCAATGGTAATAAAAGTCAGTGAAAAATACAAAAAAAAAAAACAAATTAAAATATATGTAATAATTCCATAAAAATATAAGATGGCATCAATTTAATAATATCATTTCCATAATATTTCATCAATTATCTGTCGAAAAAAGATAAGTTTTTGTTAAATTAGTTAAATTTCAAAAAACAAAAAAAAACTTTTGTCATCTTAAAATCGATAAAAGCGCACTGTGCATTGGCCAGGCGCACAGTACTTTAAGCCCATACAAAAGTGAGGAAAAAATACAAGGAGTGGTTCGATTGTTATGAAATTCTGCATGTTTATGAATTTTTGGATAGTGATTTCAAATATTGAATCAAATTTTACGTATATCAAGTATTTGCGCCAAAAATTAGGTTTTAATAAAAAAAAAACGAAATTTTCCTATATTAAATTTAATATTAAAGTTATTAGAACTGGTAAAAAAAACAAAAAAAAATAATTTTAAACGATTAAGGCTTTAACTTTTTAATACTGAAAACCATTTGGCAATATCTTTTTTTTTTTTTTTAGGCATATAGTTTCCTATGCACTTTTTCGACAAAAATGCTACTAACATGTAAAATAATGTTTTGCAAAAAAAAAAAAAAAAAATATTCGTATTGGTATTTTTTTAATCAAGTTAATATGAGTAAATAAAACTAAATAAAAAAAATATTTTAAAGGGACATATAAGTTACAAATTTAAAAAAAATAGTTTTTCGGGAATTTTGTTTTCATATCGTTTTCAAATTTTGCACATATTTATTGCAACATTTATTAACATTTAAAAAATACAAAAAAAATTTTTTCAGAATTTTTGAAGCGGTTTTTGACGTTATTTAATTTTTTTAAAAAAATGCCAAAAAATTGACGGTGTGCAGGATATCACCAGTCTGGAACATCTGAGGAAAAAATAAAAAAAAAACAATTCATCCTTGTTTAGCCTGAACTAAGAAAATTTTTATCCGCCGAAAAAAAAAAACAAAATGGAGGCCATTTGAAAAAAAAATCGATTTTCAGTGTTACAAAATTGGTCCATTTCATTTGGTGTTAATTTTTCCCTTATCGTGTGCTAAAAAGAGTATTTTAAGGAAACATAAATTTTATTTTATTTTCTTTAAAAAATTCTTTAAAAATTATAAACAAACTCCGGTAGAGTGTAAGAAATATGGTCCCAAAATAAAGAATCGTTTTTGAGAAAACATCAATTTTAGACCATTTTTCAAAAAACGATTACTCAAAGAATCGGAAGAAATCGGATAAAGTGAAAACAGTTTCTGAAAGAATAAAAACAAAAATATAAAAATGAAATTGGAATTATATTAAAGTTTTTTTTCTTGTCTGCTAAAAATGCCCTTTTTTTTGCCTGAAAATGCGTCTCTCTTCCCTCCTCTTCTCTTTGTATCGGTCTTTAGCAGTATGCGTTACAACCGACTGCAGGGTGGATTTGAGGCGGCGTATTTTCTGCAGTGACACCCCTGGTCGTGCCACTGGTTTCGGCGAGGGCAATGATAGCCAATCACCTCTTCGGCAGCCGTACGCATAGAGTGGGAAATGTGATTCCACTGCGCGCATGTATCGTCGATCGGAGGAGTGCTTTCTTGAAGCAGGAGTGAGAGTCAAGTAGCGAAGTTTTCGTCTGTTTGTTTTGATTGCAGCTTTTCGACTTCTAGCTTTCTCTGTGCTGAATTGCGCATATTCTTGGTTGCGCACAGACGTGTACGGATCTTGGCTGCGACAAGATACTGATCCGAGTCTATATTGTCACCACGGATCGTGCTTACATCTAAAACACTGGAAAAGTGCCTTCCGTCAATCAAAACGTGATCAATTTGGTTGCGCTTCTTTTGATCAGGAGACAGCCAAGTTGCTTTATGAATATTGAGATGCTTGAATCTAGTGCTACTAACGACCATGTTTCGCGCTGCGACAAAGTCAATCAGCCTCATTCCGTTATCGAAGGTATTGTTATGGAGGCTGAACTTTCCAACTGTTGGACCAAAGATATTTTCTTTTCCCACCTTGGCGTTGAAGTCACCAAGCAAGATTTTTATGTCGTGGCGGGGGCTGCGCTCATAGGCCTCTTCAAGGCGCTCATAGAAACTGTCTTTGGTCTCATCGTCTTTGTCTTCTGTCGGAGCATGCGCACATATCAGGCTTATATTGAAAAATTTTGCCTTGAAACGGATTATGGCAAGTCGTTCGTTCACAGATGTAAATCGCAGGACATGCTGCCGTAGTCTCTTGCCAACCACAAATCCGCATCCAAACTCGTGCTTCTCCGCATGGCCGCTGTAGTAGATATCACAGGATGCTTGCCGTAAGCAACCCTATCCCTTCCACCGCATTTCTTGGATTGCAGTGATATCAGCCTTGTATCTTTCTAGAATATCTATCAGTTGGATAGAGACACCATCCCAATTAAGGGTTCGGACGTTCCAAGTGCATATCCATAAAACATTGTCAGTTTTTCGTTTGCAGTAGTCGTCATCAGATTTGGGGATCCTTTTTATTTTGTTTCTTACAGTTTTCATTGAAATTTGTTTTTACGTGGTGGGCTTTAAACCCAACGCACAACCCTTTAAAGGCAGGGGGAGCCCGCCGTTCAGATTAGCCGTCAAACTAACGGTTGCCAGTTTGCCGTTTCTAGAGGACACCATGGATAATGCTATAATAATCGACATGGATAATGCTGGCCTAACCAGGTTGAGGCAGTCAGACACGTTGCCATGTGAAGATCACCCCCTTGACCCTCACGCGTTGCCTTGTGAGGATCGTCCTCCAAAATTCAATTACTCGATACAAAAATAATGATAATACCATATAAACGCACACCTGCTTAAAACCCAAAAATCCTTATTCCTTCATTTTCCAAAATTCTTTTTTTACCATAAATCCAAATTTTGAGGGTTTATTTGAAAAGCGAAATACGAAGTTATAATATGTTCAATCTGTGTGAACGATGCCCACACTGTTCCGGATATTTTCAGTGTTCCGCTATGTTAAATTTCACTGTTACATCGTGTGGTTGAAAATTTATTTTTGAAATTTTATAACGATTTCTTCATAGTTTCGTCGTATGAAATTAGTATTTGTTGTTTTAAGTTGGTCCATTAAATTGTTCAAGTCATATTAAATTAATTAATATGACTTAATTAATTTTAATTAATTAATTTAATTAGTTAATTTTAAAAAAGTTGAAAAGTACAAGGTGGCGCAAAAATAACCTTCCGATGTTTTTTGGCTGTAATTTAAAAAATAAATAAAAAACTTTGATTCTTCTTGTGGATTATTTTTATTTGGTCTTTTAATTTTTTTACATCAAGTCGAGAATATGCTGTCATGTAAATGGCCGCCGCCACAGTTGATTGTCATTTGAGCCCTTTTTATGGCATTTTCCATCACTTCGGCCAAAACTTCCGGCGATAGGTCCTCACATTCTTGACGGATATTGTCTTTAAGAGCTGCAAGAATCTGAGGCTTGTTGACATAAACCCGCGACTTCAAAAAGCCCCACAAAAAGAAGTCTGGGCGGTCAAATCAGGCGATCTTGCTGGCCAGTGCAAATCGCCAAATCGGGAGATTAGGCGCCCGGGAAATGCATCCTTCAGCATATCGGTTGTGGCACGTGCAGTGTGTGCCGTTGCACCGTCCTGAAACCACATGTTTTCCAATCCCAATTCATCAAGTTGCGGCAAAAAGAACTCGTTGATCATTGCTCTGTAGCGCTCACCATTCACAGTAACCGTTTGGCCCGCGACGTCTTCGAAGAAAAAAGGTCCGATGACTCCTCCAGCGAAAACAGCACACCATACAGTGACTTTGAGCGGGTGTAATGGATCTTCGTGGGTTACACGCGGATTTTCAGTGCCCCAGAAGCGTAAATTTTGCTTATTTACGTACGTACCCGCTAAGATGGAAATGGGCCTCATCACTCATGATTATTTTTGATGAAAAATCATCTTCCTCTTGGTGGTGGCAATATTCCGCGTTCTGGAGCAGTGTAGCGTAACATTGTTTATTAACTTGTATTTCGCATGTGTTTACAACACAAATGTCAAAACAGAACTGACATTAGGGGCCAATCGCAAAATTTATAGCATTTTCTGATAGGATTACTTTTGCGCCACCTTGTAATAGACCAATTGAGTATTTTAAGAAAAATTATTTGGGGATTTATTATTGATCGTCAAAGTTGAACAATTTTGTGATTTTTGTTTCCAAACGCACAACATTTATAAATGTTCATAAAAAAATAATTTTTTATTTACTACTTATCAACATAATAGTAGAGCCGTTGTGATAAGAGTTCAAGCGGAAGTGCTAGCTTTGCGTGCATTCTAGTCATCTTGAAATGCGATTTGGAACCTCCTATATGCTAATAAGAGTTGCAATTTCCAGATGAACCAAAAAAATGTTATATATTTATATTAAATCTAAACATCGAGAAAAACTTCATTTTCCTGGAAAAAATTTCTTGGCTTATTCGTTTGCTTCGTGTTTTTTTTTATTTGCAGTATATATATTCTATATAATTGATGTTTATTTTTTATCAATTATATAGATATACAAAAAATCGTAGCACGGTGGAGAAAGAAGTTTTTGAATTGTTTACTAAAATGTAAAAAAAACGGTATGAAAAAATAAGCAATATTTGTGACTTACCGACTTATCAGTGGTTCCAGCTCCATAAATTTGAAAGTTTATAGGAGTATTTTACATCGCATTTTTACCTTTAAAAGTAAAAAAAATTAAATTTTTATAATTTTATTCAACAGTCTTCCCTTAACCCTTCATGCCCAGATTAAAATAAGAGGGGCTTTAAATTCTTTGAGGACAAATATGTGTTAGTCTTGACTCAAATATGAACTGACAAAAATTTAAAAGTCCTTAGTGTCCTGGTTTGTTTGTTACAACAGGATATTATCCATAGGCAACATTGGATAAATTTAATTGTTGCCTTAAATTTTTGGGCATGAGAGGGTTAATCGAAAATACTGAGAATGATAATATTTTAAATATGTATATTTCCAGCCTTGGACTATATAAATTCTTCATTCGTTTTAGATGGAGTCAATAACGGATGTTGAGACCATTTATCCACATAGTGCCACACAGTTTGCCGCTATTAGTGCCTGTTTATTTGTTGTACTTGGTGTAGGTGGTAAGTTTCAAAATGAATATTTAGTATGTGTATATATAGATATATGTTTCAACAAACAGGATATTAAATTTTTTGTTTTGAATTTTTTCCTATTTTTGTATTTAATTTTATTTTATTAGAACTACATTTACTTGGGCTTTTTTGTAAGCAATATGTCAAAAAATACAAAAACACAATTAAAAATGAGAAACTACATAAACATTAACAACATTTACAACATATATTGCAATTTACACTATTTTTGGTATATTTTATATAATTTTTCCCTTTTATTCCAATGCGAATGGACTTTAGAAATAAGTAAAAATATAGTTTGGTAATCATAATAGAGAACGAGGCATATAAATTCGTCAGTAGTCACATAAATGAGTGATTTTATTTTAATTATTCATTCCTTTGATCCTGGAGGTTTTGGTTTGATTTCATCTGAAGCAAAATTTCGTAAAAATACCATTACCTGATTTATTGGGTAACTAAGTAGAACTCGTAACTTAATTATAGAACAGGGTTCGCAAAAACCCCCAAGTGAAGAGTAAAATTATACTATTCCTCGTCAATATTACTCAATTGAAAAACTTTTTACTTCGCTTTCCTCATTCGTGAAAAAATTAAACGAGTGCTTTTTCGTTAAATGTTCAGAGCGACAGAGACTATATTTTGTATAGACCTTGCATCAGAGATTATATATTAGGGGTATTCTCTATGTTTAGCACAATTGCAAAAGAGTACGAATTGTAAGAACCCTATGCGAAAATATACAAAGTAGTATACAACATTTTATACAAGTGCGACATGGTAAAATGTGCAACTACATTGCAAACTGCACTTTTCGCTCATTCCACTTTCGATTCGGGTATTGCCTCTTCCTTTTTGTTGGTGGAGCACTTTCTTCGTTTTTTTTTTTTAATCTAAAAAAGTTAAGAGAATTTAACGCATTAATTGAAAATAAATCACCAAATAAGTTACCTTTTGCTGCAAAATCCAAATAATTATGTCAAATAAATAACAAAAACAAACATGGGTTTTATTGTAGCATACACTGCAAATATTGTACGCTTTTTTTACTTGTATTTTGTTGGTGCTGTTTTATTTTAAGCTTAAAAGTTACGGCTGTAATCGTGATCACAGATCACAGACGGACAGACAGACGGACATGGCTTAATCGAATCGGGTGGTGATGCTGATTAAGAATATATACACTTTTCTTTACCATTCATGCCTCCTTATGGGCGTTAAAAACGGAGTGAGAAAATTAATATACCCCTTTAAGGTTTTTTAAACGTGGGGTTATAATTATGTCGTCAAAAATTTCAAACAAAAATATAAATTTTTTCTGAAGTTAAAAACGGTTTATTGATCGGTTCTCTTTGAGCACTGGAGTAAACACGTTTTTTCAAACGCGTTTTTATCGAATTTTTTAAATTTGTTCTCTACTCCTACTACTCTTTGCTCTCTTCCTCTTAATGATACTCTTTTTAATACTTAAAGCCAAAACAACGAATTAAAAAGCTCACAAAACAACAATCAGTGATGTAATTTTACCACAATTGTGGTAGATCTAAAACTTTTTTCGATTTTGACTTCTACCACTTTTACCACCTACTATTTGGAATTTTCCAATTTCCACCGCTTTTTTATTTCAGCCTTAATTTTACAATTTTTTCATAAGTGACATAATAATTCTAATATTAGAAATTTTAAGCATTATTTACTCTTTGAGGTTTGCCATTGTCTGCAGAGAGGTGACGATCGATACGAAAAATTAATTTCAATTGAAAAAATTTTCTGTGTCTGGTGGAGGATTCGAACCCCGAACCTCGCGGCTTGAAAATTTGCACCGAGTGGTTTACGCACTGTAACGCACCCGGCCACGGCCGTCACATTATTAGGTCTGATAACTATTTTTTCCCCCAATTTACACAATTTACCACTATTCATAATAGTCAGGTGACAGCACTGTTTATGATCCGTTATATTACGTTAAACTCTTACAAAAGCGATTAAGAGCTATAAAATAGATGTCAATAAATAAATATGTTAAATATGATTATCATTAACCCTAGAACTGTATCGTGGGGTGAAAAAGCACCCCAGACTGACTTTAATCTCGCGCCAGACACAAACGCCTTTCGTTTACGGCCCGGGACCGTAACCATAATTCTGTTTCAACGTCTGAGAGTAGAGGGAGCATGCTCGCGGCATCCGTACCACGTGCTTGCTCAAGCAGTGAACATAAGAAGTGCGTCTGGGGTGCTTTTTCACCCCACGATACAGTTTGTGTATATTTTTCGTCATCTTAAAGTTTTTTTATTTTCGTGTTGTTTAAACTTTTTGGACAAGTAATGAGTGTATAGTGGCCCCAGTTCACATATATTTACATATATACGCTCCTTCAACTTGATTAGTCGCACTTGTTTTAATAACAAAAAATGCTCTGCTCTCAATATTGGTTAAAAAAATAACAACAACTACTTGGGAATAAATGCTCATTGAGTGTACTTACCAACAACAACCAAAAATGTGCACTCTCTGTTGATTTACTTCTTTTAGTAAAATGAAGATTGTTCCTTTTAGCTTCTTACCACTGGTGGGGGAAGCTAAGGTCTTTATTTGACAAATCTTAAAAACTAATGAGCTAATTGCTCCTATTTATATCAAATATATTTACATAAATTGAACTTAATGGATATGTATGAGTAACTTAAAAATATTCTATACATAAGGTGAAGTTACATGTGTGAGTATATAAAAATATTTCTCACAATAAGCTTATTTTTATTTATTTTATTGGATTGGTTATTGATGAAGAAGCATATTTCGTGAAATTATTTTCCCAGCGATTGTACCTGCATTCCAATGCATTGCTTGGCCTTGCACTGAAAACGCGCATATTGATCTGAGTGCAAGCGAAATTTGAGCTTGCGCGTGTTGATGTCGGCGTTCTGCTTTTAGCTGGCCGAAATATTTGTTGCTTAAACATCTTGCGCGTGTTGATGTCGGCGTTCTGCGTTTAGCTGGCTAAAGGGTGTCGAGGGGCAGTTCAAGACTTCTTAAGGTGAATTTGTTGCGTCGATAAATGTAAAATGATATAAGGATAACGGCGGCTATGATGAGATGAACTGAAATGTAGTGATGAATATGGTGATAGGTTTCATATGAAGTGTGCTGGTTCAATCCCATATTCAATAAAATTTTATTTTCCCTGATGTTTTGTGTATCGAATTCTGATAAAGAGCGAGGTGAGATGTTGTGAGGCTGTATTTGTGGTTGCTTCGACATCATTGCCGTTAAATTGCTGGATATGGTGATGGTCTTGTTTGAAGAAGTTTCAAGGTTGCTTGGTGCCTTGATCGTCATTGTCCGGTGGCGGATAATACATCCTGGAGCAAGGTTGATGATCCCGCTGCCTGAACATGTCCCTTTAGAGAATCAAATTGTGATTGAATTTGGCTGGTTGTTTTTCGAAATATATTTTGCGTTGATTCAATCATCGATTCTTGCCGTTTGGCTAGTTCAAGCAAATGATTTTCGTTGTCGGCAAATTTTGTAATTTCTCCTTCGATGTAGTTAGCATATTCCTTGTCCAGCACGCCAAACAAACTATGCTGAATAGATCCAATAATTTCCAACGGAGCTCTTTTTGGTCGTGGATGATGGTGATGAATTAGATCGTTAATTCTTTCTAGTTCTTCGATTTTATGCTTGATCTCTACTATAGTTGATTGGCAGTATATGACAAAATCGTTTGACCTTTTACAAATGTTTGTCATGTCGTTATGAATTGATTTGAAGCCTTCAAGTTCAGCAAAGTATGAACTAAGGTTTAAGTAAACAAGTATGTTCCAGTGGCCCTGTGCCAGATTAATTGCGCCTGTCTCTTCAAAGTATATTCCGGGATTGTGTTGGAATGGTGTGATTTGAACAAGGCTGCTACTGGAAATTAGGGCTAGACTTGTGGAAATTAAATTTAAGGCCAAAAGTCCGATGATGCCTGTCGCTGTCCTCTTCCCGCCTTGGGAATTTTCAGCCCTGTTTGATGAGAGTTTGCGTGTTTTTGGCTGTTTGGGTGACTGGACCGGCTGATGCGTTGTGCATAGTGCAACTGGTTGTCGTGGTGTCTGCGATAGTTTCTTTTCGTTCGATGATGAGATTAGTAAATCAGGTGGAGTAATTGGTTGGCAATCTTCCGGCAGTGGACAGATTTGATGAATTGATCTGCTGGTGGTACCGGATCTAACCTTAAGATCTACGGATCGTACCAAGCCGTCATTTCCAACTTTGGTTTTGACAACTCTCCCCATTTGCCATTGCCGAGGAGGTAAGTTATCCTTTAGCAGTACCAATGTTCCCTCAGAGATATTTCCTGATTTTTTCGTCCATTTAGTCCTTGCTTGTAAGGTTTGAAGATATTCCTTGGACCATCGCTCCCAAAACTCTTGAATTATAGTGTTTAGGTTTTTCCATTGTGAGAGCAAACCTTCGCCAGGAGGTCGAGATGCATATCCAGTTGCTGATTCAAGTCCGAGGAAGCTATTTGGAGAGAGCGCTCTTAGATCATCCGGACTGGATGACATTGGTGTTAAAGGCCTCGAATTTAAAATGCCTTCAATTTCCACTACCACTGTTAGCAATTGTTCGTATGCTAAATTGTTGGCGTCGACTGCTCTCTTCAGGTGGTATTTGAGTGACTTTACCGCTGCTTCCCACAGTCCTCCAACGTGAGGTGAGCGTGCTGGGATGTTGATTCATTTAATAGACCTTTCCGTCGTGTACTTCTCAATTTCGTTGTTATCGTCCTTAAGTAGAACATGCAATTCTTGCGAACAGGATTGCGCTCCCTTGAAATTTGTGGCATTGTCGCTAAATATTTTTGCTGGAAGGCCTCTGCGAGAAGAAAATCTTTTAAGAGCGTTGATGAAGGTAGCTGTAGTGAGATCGGAGACTATTTCCAAGTGAATGCATTTTGTTGATAGGCAAATGAACACCGCAATGTAGGCCTTTGTGGGACGCTTTCCCCGAATACTGTAGTGTATTTGGAATGGTCCACAGTAGTCAATTCCTACATTTGCAAATGGTTTTGATGGCTGCACCCGTTCTGCAGGTAAATTTCCCTTGAGCTGAGAGATTCCAGAGGGTCGTGCCATGAAACATCTTCGACAATTTTTGCAAACTGATTTTGTTACTTCATTTGCTCTCAATATCCAAAATTTTTCCCTTAATGCTGCTAATAAGGCCATTTGACCTATGTGTAACCTGTCCTCATGATATTGTTTGGCGAGTAAGGCTACGATGGCATTTGAGTGAGGAAGTAAGATTTGATGCTGTGCGTTAAATGGAAGTCTTGACATTTGCAATCTTCCTCCTACTCTTATTATTCCATCTTTGATGTACGGGGTGAATGTTGCTAATGGACTAGTATTTGTAACTGCCTTGCCCTTGCTGAGATTATTCAATTCTAATGGAAAAGCTTGTCGTTGAATATGTTTGACAATTATTGCTAATGCATCTTCGAGTTCTTCGGTAGTTGGATGTTTGGATGTGATCCTATTTAGTTTTTTCTTCCGGCAATTGCTGTTGAACCTCTGCATGAAGGCGACAACTCGTTGTAAACGTCTGAATTTATTGTGAGAACTAATTCGTTCAATGGTTGCAGGATTTTCTGTGGTTGTCAGTATTGTTTTCTGCCTTCTTCGTTCTTGAGACCAGTTTTGGACGATAGTTGGTTGAATAGGCCAATCTCTTTCATTAGACTCAAAGAATGTGGGTCCATAAAACCATAAATGGCACTTCAAAATTTGTTCTGGAAGAAGTCCTCTGGAAAGTACGTCAGCTGGATTGTTGTCTCCAGCTATGTGTTTCCATTGTCTTGCTGTTGTAGAGCGTTGAATAATTGCTACTCTATTTGCCACGAAGGTATTCATGTTGGAGGATGGCGATGCAATCCATGATAAGACTATGGTCGAATCTGTCCAACAAACAATTTCATCGATTGTGATTGTTAATGCCCTTTGAACCTTTTTGATAAGTTGCACGAGAAGCCTTGCTGCACAAAGCTCAAATCTAGCTATAGAAAGATTTTTCCTTGAGGCTACTCTAGACTTTGCGCATAGTAAATGTGATACAATTTTTCCTTCACAATCCTCAGACCTCAAATAGATGCAGGCTCCATAAGCCTTTTCACTAGCGTCCGAGAATCCGTGCAGTTGTACTAAAACGGCATCAGACACGAGCACTTGTCTTGGTAAACTTAATTTGGCCAGCTTGGGAAGTTGATTTCTGAACTCGAGCCATCTTGAATAAGCTTCTTGGGGTAGAGCTGCATCCCAATCCAGTTTCATGTCCCAAAGTTCTTGTAGGAATATTTTTCCCACCACAATCACTGGATTTACAAAACCAAGCGGGTCGAAGAGCTGTGAAATGTCTGCTAAAATTGTACGTTTTGTGAACCTTTTTGGTGGAGGCCATGTTGATTTTATGAAGAATATGTCCGATTGTGGATGCCAAATTAATCCAAGAGTTTTAGTGAACTGCCCATTGTATGTTGGAATATTAAGATTAATTCCGCGCTCGTCTGGTTTTATATTTTGTAGTAGCGCCTTGTGATTCGAGCACCACTTCCGAAGCTGCAATCCTCCTCGTTGCATCATTTGGGTTAATTCGGTTTGTGTATTCAGTGCTTCATTTAAGGTTTTAAAGGAGCTTAAAGGAGGTTTTAAAGGAGCTGTCCGCGGTCATTGCGTATGGATGTTGCCTAAATCGTAGTAGAATTGAAAACAGTTCATCTTGAATAGCAGGTCCTCCAAGTAGAATATCGTTTAGAGAGATGTTATTTGATGTTTTTGCTGATGCATCAAATACGACCCTCAATTTTGTAGTTGAACTGTCAGGCTTGAGCACACAGTGATGAGGGAGAAAGTATTGTCTTTTTTTTATGTCCTTGTATTCAATCTCTTCCATGTGTCCAAGATTTCTTACTCGTTGATGAACGCTGCATATGCTTCTTTTAACTCTGGACTTTTTTTGAATCGAGCTTCCAATGACCTAAAGCGCTGAATGGCCATGCTGCCTGAATTTCCAAGTGTTATTGGATCCAATTTTAATGGCAACTGAACCACGTAGCGCCCGTCGTAATCACGAGTTGTAGTGTTTTTGAAAATTTGCTCACAAGTTTCTTCCTCTTCCGTTAAAAGTTTCGTTTCAGTTTGGACTTCTTCCATTTCCCAAAAACGGGAAACTTGTTCATTTAGATCGTCGTCCTCACGTCCAATGCCGCAGAAAGCTTGATCAGGATCCCCTGCAGTAGTTTTACCAATTATTACCCAACCAAATACAGTATTTTGTAACGTAGGCAAATTTTTGTTAATTTTTATTTGACCAATTGACATTAACGACGAATAAAGTTCAGCTCCGATTAGAAGATCTATTTTAGAATTTTGATGGAACGTCGGATCTGCTAATTTGATATTTTTCGGAATGTTCCATTTGCTTATGTCGATGATACTGCTTGGTTGATTGTTGGTTATTTGGTCAATAACGTAACCTTCAATATTTGCAGTGAAACCAGAATTATGCGATGAGTTGATGCGATGACAAAATTAGTGCGTTTTCCTGAGCTTGATGTGTTGTTTCCAATGCCGGTTATATTTAGAGAGTGTTTTGTTGTTTCAAGCGCGAGCTTGTTGTCTAAACGTGTTGTTATAAGGTTTAACTGGCTTCCGGAATCCAGGATTGCCTTACAGTTGATGAAGTTGCCACTGCTGTTTTTGACCTTGACTATTGTTGTTGCCAGGAAGACATATGAGCCTCTTGATGATGCTGCTAACGATGCATTGTTTGAATGTGCAATAGCAGCTGCAATTTGGTGTTCTTGTAGCTCCGATGTTGATGCCAGCATTGATTTTGGAAGTCTCGAATTGTTTGTTGCTGCTTCGTTCTTGCTATTTTGCTCGAAATGCAACAACGTGTTGTGTTTTTTGCTACATTGAGTGCACCCTTTCGAACTGCATTCAACCACGGATGTGTGATCTGATTTCAGACAATTTATACATAGCCTTAATTTTTTGACCTCGATGAATCTAGTTTTTGGTGACATCTTTAAAAGCCTTTCACATGCATATAAGGCATGGGCTGTGTTGCACAAGGGACAATAACCCTTTGTCATTAATGATGTTATTCTCTTCTTGCCTTCTGAAATCGGTTTGTTGGTTAAGAGTTCCAACGCCTGAGACCTTTTTTCAATAAATTTGAGAAGATTTTTTAACTTAGGAAACTCTCGTGGATATGCAAGAGACTGCTCGAACAATGAATGAGTTGTTTTGTCTAGTTTTTTGATAATCATATAAACTAGAAGAGGATTCCAGCCCTTAATATCTATTTTCATAGCTTCAATGCTCAGAAGATATTTATTAGAGTTGTCATAAAGAGATCTAAGGTCAGCCGAAGAGTCATCACGAATGGTAGGTAGGTTGAAAAGCTTATCTAGGAATCCAATCATGATCAAGCGATGGTTTGAATATCTAGCCTTTATGGTGTTCCAGGCCATAATATAGTTATCACTAGACAAGGATATGTGTGAAATCATTTTTGCTGCTTCGCCAGCTAGTGCGCCTTTTAAGTACCACAATTTTTGAACATTCCCAAGACTTGTTTCATGAATCATTTGACAAAATAGATCATGAAAAGACTGCCATTCAATATATGAGCCACGGAATTTGGGTATCTCTATTTTTGGGAGATTTACGCCTTGGGCCCCTGCGTTTATGCTTTTGTAGTTTTGGGTGTTTTCTCTAATAACATGATGTAAGTCGATTGTTGCCTTTTGAATGGAGTCTTCTAATTCGATGAATGTGTCGAAATTGTAGGCTTCTAACTCGTTGTCATCGGCATCCAAGCAAATAGTATCATGGCGTTTGGAAAAAGCTGCCCATTGTGTGGCTATAACTTCCAGCATTACTCTGGCAAAATCTTCTGTTGGTGCTTCTAGCAATGCGGAGTTAATTTTTTCCAGTGTTAACTTTAATTCGCCTTAAAAAGTGTTAAGCCCGGAACTCTTGTTAGTTCCGGTTTGTCATCAATAACCTCTAATTTTTCTGCCGGCACTTTGTAAATTTCTTGCATTTTTGTGAGGTATTTATCTCTAACAATTTTGACTTGTGTAAAAAAATTGTTAGAGAAATAGGTGTGGTCCTTGCGTTTCTCTTCTGGAATGATTCTTTCCAATGTTTTGTGGTTCTCTTCGAATTCATCCCATAGTTCTGAAAGGGCATTGTAACCCCCCTTGCCATAAGAAGGTTTCTCCTTCCTTAGCTTGTTTGCTTTTTTGAAGTTGTCGTATTGCCGCTCAATCTCCTTGCCAATATCAGATTGGTTATTTACAAGCTCTGTTATGCTCATGTTTGAAGTTCAAGTTGAAGTTGCGGAACAATTTTTATATATTTGTGCACTTATTTTTACACTTTGACTTTGTTATGGCCCAGTCAACGTCTTATTTGACACTGATTGTATCAAAAACAATTTTTTGACTATGTTGTGGCCTAGTCAACGCCTTATGTTTTCACTGATTTTGAAAAAAGGTTTTGTGATTATGTTATGGCCTAATCAACCCTTATGTTTTCACTGATTTTGAAAAAATGATTTGTGATTATGTTATGGCCTAATCAACGCCTTCTGTTTTCACTGATTTTGAAAAAAGGATTTGTGATTATGTTATGGCCTAATCAACGCCTTATGTTTTCACTGATTTTGAAAAAAGTATTTGACTTTTGTCGGGGTCACCAATGTTGATTTACTTCTTTTAGTAAAACGAAGATTTTTCCTTTTAGCTTCTTACCACTGGTGGGGGAAGCTAAGGTCTTTATTTGACAAATCTTAAAAACTAATGAGCTAATTGCTCCTATTGATATCAAATATATTTACATAAATTGAACTTAATGGATATGTATGAGTAACTTAAAAATATTCTATACATAAGGTGAAGTTACATGTGTGAGTATATAAAAATATTTCTCACAATAAGCTTATTTTTATTTATTTTATTGGATTATTTATTGATGAAGAAGCATATTTCGTGAAATTATTTTCCCGTGAAATTATTATAAAAAAACGGTACCTGCTAACAAGATATACAAAATATTACAATTCTTACTCGTTCATTAGATTAGACGCAGTACGAAATTAAAGTTTTCAGTGATACAAGTTAACTTTGAATGATGAAATTTTTTAAATGAAGTGTTTTTGAGGCTTTGTAGTTTCAAATAAATATGTTTTTTTCCAATTTGAATGAAATTCTTATTCATTGTAACGATCTGTGCGGCAAAAATCGTTTTTAAAAATTCTTGCTATTTGCGCACTTTGATTTCTCAAAATAAATAGCATTTTTGGAAAATTGGCCAAAACCACTATAATACCCCTTAAACATAGTATCTCCCCTTACGAACCCCGTTGGAATTACTAGATTTAGTCAAAAACTCACTGAGATATCGTAATTTTAACGAAAAATAAAATTTTTCCTAGTTTTTCACGTTTTTTGCCCTTCTTGGTCAATATTCCCGGACCCTCCAAACTTTTGGCCAAACAATTTAGTTCACGTGGTTCTAGGTCAAAAGACGAAAAAATGAGCCCCCATGGAACCATCAAAGTCACACTGTGTCCGAGATACCGGCCCTTGAAAGTTGGGGTGTTTTTTCACCCCGCGATACAGGAATAGGTAAAAAAAATAGCGATGTAGTTCTAGGGTTAATATAGTGTCTGTGGAAAATAAATCTTTCGAGATTAAAAAATTTTGCAATAACTGCTACTCTGAATTAGCTAAAAGGTAAACGACATTCTTGTACAATTACTGAAGCTCGTGATAATGTGTTAAAATTATCTGATTAATTTCCAAACAGACAAAAATAACAGATATAAAGTTCTAACTATTTTAAACAACGATATGACTTCAAATATTTTCAATTTTAGAAATGAAAAAAATCGATTTTCGAGGTTACAAAATCGGTCGCCATTTTGTTTTTCTTCGGCGGTTAAAAATTATCTTAGGTGGCCACTTAAACAAGGATTAATTTGTTTTTTTTTAATTTTTCCTCAGATGTTCCAGACTGTGATATCCTGCACACCGTCAATTTTTTGACATTTTTTTAAAAAAAATCAATTAACGTCAAAACCCGCTTCAAAAATTCTGAAAAAATTTTTTTGTATTCTTTAAATGTTAATAAATATATGTGCAAAATTTGAAAACGATATTTTTTTCCCTTCTATGAAAAAAAATTCACGATAAAAAAATTTTTTTTAAAAAAACTTGTAACCTACACAGAACCAAAAACGTACTTAATAACAAAGAAAAAGTTCTTTGTCCCAATGTATTATACATTAAAATTGGTCCAAAGTACGAGTTCCTTGATTCAATGAATCTTTGTTCTTACGTTATTTCTTTGATATGTTATGAAGAAAAATGAAAAATTAATGACACATACAACTGTTACAATAAGTTAGTCTGTCCTTAGAAATTTTAAAACAATATCAAGATATATTTTAAAAAATAATTTTCTTATTGAGATAAAATTCTCTAATGGTTTTTTAGATATTACAACACGAGAACTGGAACACAATTTTAATGAACACGAACAATGAACTGTTCCTTAAAATTAAGAACAACGATTCATTGAACCAAAGAATTCGTTCTTTGGGGCAATGAATAGTTCTTAAAAATCAATGAATTTCGCTTTATGAACGAGATTCTTTGATTTTAAGAACAATATTTGGTTCAGTGTATATGTCCCCTTAATTGTCAATGGTCTACAAACAGCTACTGCTTCATATCCATGCCCATATTGTTTTGTTAGCTTACAAAATTTAAAAAAACTGAATCAAAAAGAACAATCTATCAAAATTAGAACTTTTGGAGACTTGCGAAGGATTTTAATAAATTTTGTTTTCTTGGTTTGGATAAAAAAAGAACTAAAGAGTATCATAGCACTATAAATCGACCATTGCTAGATGAAAGTGATGATGTTTGCGTTATCCAAAAGAGTATTATTCCAGAATTTCATGTAATGCAGGCGTCAATCACTTGTTTTGCATGGATTAGTTGCAATCCTCGGTAGACAAAAGGCACTGATTTAGCCATTAAAACTTAATTTAACACAATTAAACTATCATGGCGAAACATTTGAAGGCAATGCCTGCCGTACCCTTTTGAAAAACGCAGATAAGTTAAATGATGCTGACATATATCACAAATATGAACAAGATAGTTAACAGCTTGGATATTGAATTTAATTAAGAATATAATTATGTATATTTAATAATTAAGAATTTAAGAAAATGTTTGAAGCTACAGAACTTTCAAAATCATTGAAAGTTCATTGAACACTGAAACACCTTACTCATTGTTTGGAGTACCTCAATGGACTCGGTATCTGGTCTGAACAAGCAGTAGAATTCATTCACAAGAAATTTTAAAAACATTGGAATCGAAGAAAAGTTAATTCAATGAATAATGTTAACCAAAGAAGCAGGAAACAGTTGTTGCTTTTTCATCTCTGAATTTATAAAATTAAAGTCATTTCACAATGAAAAAATAGTGTTACAGGCAATATAGACAAACACTAAATTCAGAAAAATAAAACTGCTTATATATGAATATGAAATAATATATTATTTTAATAACTACAGTAATTTTGTTAACGTACATATTTCATTGAAAAATATTCAAGATATCAACGCCATCCATCGGAGGTCACCTTGAGACGTAACTGTTTTTTCAATAAAGTTGTTTCGAGAAAAACGCGTTTGAAAAGACGTGTTCAAAGAGAACCGATCACTAAACCGCTTATAACTTCAAAAAGTATTTCTTTTTTTGTATGGAATTTTGAGGTCATATTTTTTAATTCTACATATTTATGATATAAAAAAATAGTTTTTTTTACTATGTATAAAAAAAATGTTTTTTACTATAAAAAATCAATTTACTCCCTTGAACGATCTCATAGGATTTTAAAAACAATGGATTCTGCTTCTATAGATGGTTCTTCAAGCATTTGCATACTCGGATTGCGTTGACATTTCAGGTTGAATAGAAGTTGTTTCCTGCACACCGTTTGTACTAAGAAATCCGATATACAGTGATATACAAATAGAATGGGTTCTTGTGCCGCATTTAGATTTAGAATCTTTGTGTGTGGTCGGGATGTATAAGTCTACAATAAGGCGTACCGAATTAAAATTTTATTCGAATTTCACATTCTAAGAGGTCTCAAAGTTCCTTGGGTTGTCAAGATCACCCAACAAAATTTTGGGAAAAAAGGGATGTCTTCCTCTCCCGCAAGGACAAAGTTGTTTTTTGAGAAAAACAGCAAAAAATTACGATCATAAAATGCTTTCATTTTTGTTAAAAAAAAAAAATACATATGTCTTAAATCAAACACCTACTCACGATTTTAATCCATAGTGTCCTGTGTGAAAAATATTCGAAGCTAAAGTTATAATCGAGATAGCACAGAACTTTTGATTATTACCTAATTAATTTATAATTATCATATTTTCGCATATGTAAAAATAAACAAAAATAAATAACTGGCCATTTCAGCCCTTGAAAGGACTTTGACCTAGCTTCTTATGATCAATTGTGTTGTGCGTGTTATTAAGTTTGTACACAATTGACCGAGAACCGAACCTACATGTTTAACGCCGACTCCGAACGGCGATGAACTGAATGTTCTCGTTCTCAAGAGCTTTATATGGCATTTTGATTACACTCTGAGGTTTGCCATTGTCTGCAGAGAGGGAGGACAAAATAGGAATTTTCGCATATGTATTTTCCTATTTTGTGGCGGCCGTGGCGCAGTGGGTAGAGTGCGTGACCATCTGACGCAGAAAGTTTTTTCAATTGAATTAATTTTTCTGTTCGGCCGTCACCTCTCTGCAGACAATGGCAAACCTCAGAGAGTAAATAATGCCATGTAAACCTTCTTGAGAACATGCACATTAGCTGTTCGGAGTCGGCATAAAACTAGTTGGTCCTGTTCTCGATCAAAAATTTAATAACACGCACAACACAATTTGGTCATAAGAAGTTCGGTCAAAGTCCTTTCAAGGGTTGAAATGGCCAGTTTAATTTATTTTTTTTTTTATTTTCCTATTTTTGATAAATGTATACTTGAACGCAATTTTTTATTTTATTTTCTATTTTTCTATATCGGGCATCGGAAATGGTACCGAAGATAATTTTCTCAATTCGGTTCTTCAAATATTTCTTAACAATAATCTGTCTAAAAGTATTTAGTTAAAATACCAGCTTAAGACCACGATTGTTATTTCTATTACCCCTAATGTCAACAACTCCACAGCGCGTGCTTCTGCAAGAAGTATTTAACCGATTGTCAATAGTGTTGTCATAAAGGTAAAAGTTATTCATTCGTTTACACCAACCATGCCATGGTATTGCCTTTTAAGGGCAAGAGCAAAAAAAAAGGTCATGTTTGTGCACTTTTTTAACCCTTCGAGCCACAAACTCACTCCAGTAACATAGAGCCACATGGGGGTATGTCATCGCCCCGCGTCAAAAAATCGTTGTAAAGTCCCGAATTTTAGATATATAAGCTTAAAACTTTACATGGTTACTATTTTTGGTCTTGTTCAACATTTTGTATAGTTATTTTCTAGTATTTTAAAAATGGCTGACTTTAGGAGCGCGGCCAAGTTAAGAAACGTGAAAAATTAGCCCTTTTACTAAAAAATTCATAACTTTTACAGTTTTTAATTTAAGACCTAAAAAAATTTATGTTTGAAGGGATCAAATACGTCGCTACAAAGACAAAATATAAGTCATAGCGTTAGTTACAAAAACATATTTATTCTGCCAAAAAACTGCACCCTATTTTTCAAAAAACGAAAAAAAGTTTTTACCAATAACATTCAAATAAGACCTGACATTTTTTTTAAGTAATTTAATAATATACATATTTAGAGAAAAAAGTAGTAAAATAGTCAAATTCAGTCAAATTCAAATTCAATAGTTCAGACACTAACCTTATACATTTTTACACAAAAATACATTTTTTTATTTTAATTTATCAATAAATTATCAAATAATTTATCAATAGGTATGTATGAATATAAATACATACCTAAAAACAATAAAAAAATAATTAAATTCAATAAAATGAAATATTTCAGCTATCTCTAAAAATATACACTAAGCCATTCGTGGGGTATATGAGAGCAACAGTCGATTTTAAACAAATGCCAACGACACACTAACGCATCCCTCACTTTGTAAATTGCTTGAAAGTAAAGCTAGTTAAGCTGTGAACACCCAGGTGGCGTAAGGAGTATGCATAAAAAGTTTTAGATTTAAAAAAATAGGTGTTTTTAAAGCATGGGGCGATGAAAAGCACCAGTGTGGCTCGAAGGGTTAAGAAAACGTAAGGTATATTTTTAAATGAGGGTTTTCATACCTTAAAATATACACATTCAAGAGTATGTTTAGTTTTGTTTTTATTAAAAAAAATTTTATATTAAGGTAGATACAGCATTTTTCATAGAGCGCTCTGAAAAAAAGGTGAAATGCGGTGACCAAGATTGCTCCTCCTAAATTCAACTGAAACAAAAAAATGAAAAAAAATCCTGAAAGCCTGCAAAAAAAATCAAAACGATCGGTTCACTGAGTTTATAGAAATCTTGGTCACCGACTTTGAAAACATGGATTCGAGATAAACGAGTTTGAAAATAAGGGCCAGCACTGCGCGCTCTAGAAGGCGATTTACTTACTAAGCTATTATTTTGTAATTTTTTAAGATATCGACTTCAAATGTTCACCACATATTCTTGAGCTTTAATCACTTAAAATCGAAGTGTTTTCACAAAAGAGGAGGTGTGGAAGTGTTTGACGTGTCTAGCTTTCTCTATGTTGGTTTTGCGTGCATTCTTGGTTGCGCACAGACGTGAACGGCTGCGATAAAATAATGATCCGAGTCTATGTTGGCACCACGGGTCGTGCGCACTGGAAGAATGCCTTCCGTCAATTCAATCGTAATCAATTTAATTCCAAGTCTTTTGATGACAAAAAAAATAAATATTAAATAAATTAATAAAAACATATCTTTGATAAGTTAAAATAAACAAAAGTAAAAAGCGGAAACAGTTTATACATTTTTCTGACCTGATATTTAAAAAAAAAACGAATATATGGGTAAAATATTTTATACCATGTGTGCAACCAAAATTCCGATTGTCGAACCGTGTTATAAGTCTAAAAATGCGATTGGATTAACTAAAAACCATCAAAATAAATTTTATTTAAGAGGTTTAATTATTATTTCTTCATCTAGAAATGAAATTTCATTCAGTTCTGACTACTTCTTTAGTCCAGTGCTTGTATGGAGACGAATCACTGTGCGTTATAGAAAATATCTCAATCATCAGGTTTGCTTTGCTTGAGATGTTGTTTAATGTTCTATGTGTTTTTTATTTTTCTGGTGTTCAAAAAACAGATGAAGACTTGTTCAGAGGACAGTTATTATTATTATAAGTATTTAAGAAAAAAGTCCATGATATGTATTAATCCTTGAAATAACGTTCCATCTGAATTATTACCTTTTAATAATAATTAATATCCACGTATGTTCATATATTTATTGTAGTTATTTATTTAATCCAGATATATAATTAATATTCTTTTTTAAGGCAATTTGATAACGGTTTTCGCATTATTGAAATGTCCAAAAATGAGAAGACATGCTACGACTTCATTTGTACTCTCTTTATGCGTTTCGGACTTACTTTTCTGTTCTTTCAGCTTGCCACTTACAGCTGTGCGATTTTTTGAAGAAGTAAGACTTATATATTTTTTGGTGTTAATGAATTAAAGTCGTATTTATTTAAGGAAAGGAAATCGAATTGCTTTAGATACTTTTATATATTTTCAATTTTAACCTTCAAACGTATTTTGTTTGGATTTGACACAATTTCCGAAATTAAAAACTCGTTTCCTTTATTTCTTTCATCAAATGATTTTCAGATTTGGCTTCATGTAAGACATTTGGGTAAATTTTTTATATATAGTTACATATACAAAAAATCTGATTTCAATTAAACATAAACTGCGCAAAAACTTTAGTTCACAAGTCTATGACACAAGATACAAACTTAAAAGGAGTACTATTGCAGTAATAATCGTTATTTTGGCTTGTGAAACACGCTGGTTTGTTAGGTTATAGTTTATTGATTCGATTGTGCAGTGTTTTAATTTGTTTTTTAAATACGGAAAATACCCCGGATTCGCCTGGGTCTGGAATTATAATAACTTGTTTTTAAGAAAGCGTAACGGCTGTTGACGAACCCATTAGCGCTTATTTTTGTGTCTATTTTATGGAATGGCGCCACTTCCTATTGTTCAACCTCTAAGCTACAAAAAAAGCCCCAATTGGACCTTTAATTATTCCAGCGGGGAAAAAATTTAAAAACTGAAAAAATAAAAAAAAAAAAATAATATATGAGCTTGAGCTCCAGTTTTTGAATCAATTAAACCCGCTTATCCCCCTGTAAATTTTACTCTTGAAGATAAAGTCGTATGGTATTATTGCTTCTTAACCTTCGTGGAACAGTGGTATGAGTACTTACACTCAGAAAAAAGTCTCTCGGAATATGATAAAAAAGGCATCATACTTAGAGAAAAATGGTATAGAGTTTGCTCCAGAAAATGTTTTTCTCTAAATGTGATTCCAAAAATTGCCTAAAAATGGTAAAAGCTTCCATGAAAAAGAGAAATACAAGAAAAATATATCGTTCTTAGAGAAAAAGACCTTTATTTTTGAGAAAGGATTTGTTTTTATTGAAGAAAATATTTCGCAAAGTGAATTGTTTATCTACAATAGAGAAAACCTTTTTATTTTCTGGAATTTTTTATCTATAAATGAGAATTATTTAGTGCGAGAAAAATACTTATCATTATTAGAGACTTGAAATACTTTATTTCCGACAAGTGAAGAAATATTTCTTCGAATATGTGAAAATTTATTCTAATTGAAGGAAATTTTATTTAAAAAAGAGAAAATTGCTATTATCAAAAATAGAGATTTTTTATCACAAAAAGATAGGGGTTTTTTTCTGTGTGTACTAGAGAGCTGCGTCTTGAGTTCGGGTGTCTCTTTAGAACAGCCAAATCACTGTTATGTTTGGCCTATCTTGCTTCGTTTATAAGATATGGCGCTTTTTCTAATTTTTTAAGTTTAAATTGTATAATCGACTGACCCTCTTTATTTGTGAGGCCCCTTTAAAAATTGAAAACGATTGCTGAAAATTTTTAGATGGTGATGCTTGTGCACTCGGTATAATCGCTATGATTTCCCGTTACTTTTACTTCATTGTCGTTCTATGATTTGATATTTTATTTTATAACCAAGCACTGCTTCAGCACTAACTAAAAGCTATTCATATATGCAAAATGTTGGTTTCGCTTCATACAAAACAATATTTTTCGATGTCAAGGCTACACTGAACTAAACTGCACCAACATAGCCCGTCAAACATTTTCAAAAAATGTGTCCAAAAATTTACCATTTATAAACAATTTGGTCACAAAGTAGCAAATGGTAACGGCCTCGGTAGTCGAGTAGGTAGTGTACTCGGCTGCTACTCCAGAGATCCCGGGTTCAATTCCCGGCCATACCATGGTCCTACGCTTTCGCATTTGCAATTGTCCTCATTTCTAATCTACTGAAATTGAAAATTCATCAATATTTACGACTTGAAGTTGTAGTTGATGGTAGAGAAATTTGTAGATGAGATTACCTTATAACTTGAATTGACTGAGGTAAAGGCATAACACTTGCCTCTGATTCAAATTCATATGTTTCTTTGGTTTTCCACCACGCTTAGAACATTATACACGTGTTTCACTTGATTGCCCTTTCCTTCCCACTAATCTATCACTCCATTTCGAACCAAGTCAGACTGATTGGTATACCACCTGAAATCCTTGATTCAAAGAAAAAAAAAAAAAATTTATTTTTCACATTATGGTAACACTTTTGTGATGGTAACAAAATGTTTGACGGGTAGTGTTCACTAGGGCAATTATAAAATTCGAAAAAAGTCCAAAAAAATCTGATTTATGTACATTAAATTAAAGTTTGGATATTTGTCTTTCGAAATGATAACTCAAAGACTTAGAAAATGTCTGTTATTGACCAACTTATGATTAGAATTCAAAAATTCTACGAAAAACCAGATTTATAGGGTAAATCCGACCAGCGCGACCTCTAAACCTCTTCAAAAAAATCTCAAAAATACTTGATTCCATAAGCTTTCCAAAAATGCTTAAGCAAAAAAAATTTTTTTGTGTTTTTTTGGGACAGCCTAATGTACACTGTAAATAGTGAAAAGTACTATGAATAGAAAGCTTTGTGCAGCTCTTAAGTACTTATACCTTTTTATCCTTTTATTAGCTGTTAAATCTTTACATTAAAAGAAACTATTATTGGTATGATACTAAGGTAATGATGATGATGGCCCCAAACTGTCGTAAAATAAAAAAAATAAAAAAAAAATAAAAATTTATAAAAAAATAATAATAAAATTTGGGATTTAAAACATTTTTTAAGTCCCGATTTCTGATTCTTAATCAGCGCGGTTAAGAACGTTTACGTAACGTTACCAGAAAATCAGTTGCTCAGAGAGTCCAGGCGATACCAGAAAAATCAATTGCTCACGATAACTCGTTTTGCTAAAGGTTAAAGATGCGAATGAAGGAACAGCTTGAGCAATTGATTGTTTTTTGTTTGAAGTATTTATTTGCCGTTTCAGCCCTTGAAAGGACTTTGGCCGAACTTCTTATGATTAAATTGTGTTGTGCGTGTTATTAAATGTTTGTACACAATTGATCGATAACTGGACCTACTAGTTTTATGCCGACTTCGAACGGCTAATGTGCTAATCTTCTCAAGAATCTTTACATGGCACTTTACATGGCATTATTTACTCTGAGGTTTGCCATTGTCTGCAGAAAGGTGACGACAGATCAGAAAAATTAATTTCAATTAAAACTAGTAAGAAATGATCTTCGACTGGGTCGAAGTTAAAATACCCCACGTACGAACCAAAGTATATTCAAAGTCTTAAGCTGTCAAAAAAATGTTTATTCTTAATGCTCATATTATATCCAAGATCCCTAAAACTGTCTAGCATGTTGATGACTAGTTGCTCAAAATTACTTGCTTTGAAATTGCCTAAAAAGTTTTTGACAATTTATTCAAATGACACCCACGCCTTTCGCTCAAGGTTAGTCATCGAGGTTTTAAAATTAGGGTCTTTCATTAGCTGCCTTATCTGCGGACCATCCATTACACCAGCTTTAAGCTTTTCTAAACTTATTCCCGGCATTTTTCTACTTATGTAAGCAAAAAATGGTGCTTCTTTATCAATTGCTTATCAAAAAACCGTATCAACTGTACTTGAATTTTAATAAAATTAATTTAAAAAATTTTTCTTTGTTTTTTAATTTCTTTGAAAAAATGCAAGATAATAAAAAAAAATAAAATGCATATTAAAATTCGAGAGATTTTCTATCAAGTAAAAAAAAGTTTTTGCAAATCCGTTGAAAAATATTAACGATACAGGGTTTCAAAAGCGCAGCCTACGTAAAATTTTGACATTTTTTCCACTTTGAACGTCGATATCTTCAAAACTGTCAAAGATATTATAGTTTTATGTGCAAAAATTAAAAGGTCTAATATTTCTTTATTGAAATTCGTCATCGTAATACAAATCGGTAAATTAGTGTAATAGATATAGCAAAATTATCAGAAAAAGAACTGATTTTCATGTTTTTGCCTATAACTCAAAAACTCGAGCTGATGGAGAAAAACGGAGTCCATATTTGAAATCAGCAGCCAAAATGCATTTAGGATTGACTATCGAAAACTCTGCACCTTTTATAAAGTGTAATTTTTTAACTCAGTGTTATCCAAGCTCATATGCAAAATTTCAATTTCATATATTAATTTTTGTGGAATTCTAAGAGATTTTACCCTTTTGATAGTCACTTTGTATGGGAGGTCGTCGTGGTTATGATCCGATTTAGCTCATTTTCGAACTTGACCTTTATTTTTCGGATACAAAATTAAATATCGAATTTCGTGATGATAGCTTGAAAATTACGACTGTAATCGTGATCACAGACGGACAGACAGACGGACATGGCTAAATCGACTCGTGTGGTGATGCTGATCAAGAATATATGCATATACTTTTCTATACCTACCTCGCCTCCTTATGAGCGTTACAAACGGAGTGACAAAATTAATATACCCCGTTTACGTTTTTTAAACGTTGGGGTATAAAAATTGTCTGTGTCTGGTGGAGTATTTTAACCTCGGACCTTATGGCTCGAAAATTTGCACCAAGTGGCTCACGCACTCGGCCACGGCCGCCGTAAACTTTTTTGAGGTAAGAAAGTTTGTTTGTGGTAATGGATGTAAAAAGGTGATAAGTTATTGTACCAATATGCCACAAAGGATTAAAAGCCCTTTGTGAAAAAGGCCCTTTAAAGTATTTATTTAAAAACTAATGCCATATAAGTTCTATGAAAGCTTTATTAAACTGTGTGTCATAACTTTGGTTTGGTTCATGTTAATACCTTCAGACTTTGTGTATATATTAAAACATAATCAAGGAATATAAAAAAAAGCTGTTTTGGCTAAAGTCGACTTAAGCGATTATTGCTTTTGGCCACAGATATATAAATCTATATAAATATATTTTAGAACCACAGAACATATACACCTTATATTCACCCCATATGTTCGTGTGGTGCTGTGAATTGTTTTTGTTAATATTAGCCCCCAAGGTGGCGCCGGGGTCGGTTTTTTCGAAAATTCTTATTTATTAGGCTAAAATAAAGTCTTTGGCAAACTTTAGATCCAATAGGTCGCCCGGGGGGGAGACATTTACGAGAATGTCGTTTTCCTTGCTTAAATACAGGAGAATATAGTAATTTTGCATAGAAGACATTGGATTTGCAAAAATAATATAAAATAAATCAATATCATTAAAATAAAACCCCGAGTTACATCGGCAATATCATCATATATTCGATATATTCGAATATATTCGAATTCGATAAATTTTTGTTAAATTCAAAAAAATACGAAGAAAAACCAAATAACTAAAATCAGTATGGTATCAATCTATTTCTTAGTTTGTATTCAAAAATGTAATAACAGCAATAAAACATTTCTCTTACAATAACAACAACAAAATATAACATAAACGCAAATTTAGCTAAATTCATCTCACAAAAGTTTTCGGAATTTTTCCCAAAAAAGTAAATTGTATTCAAAATTTAATTTTATTATTTAATATTTAGTAGAATATCCTTTGAGTTTTATAACTTCTCTTAATCTATTTTGCAATAACTTTGTTTGTTTCAACACTTATTTTGCTCCATTCTGTATTTATTGCGTCCTTAAGGGAGTAGTACCAATCTTTTGGTAAAAAAAAAAAACTAATTTTAATATTTTTTTTTTCAATCATATTTATAAAATATCAATTTTAAATATCATAACACAAGTGGTGCAGGATAAAAATAAAAATAAATAATTACAATTTTAAATTTTGTAAAATAATTATTGTGAATGTTATATGTTTTAAGTTCAATGTTTAAAGCAGACATGTACAACGAAATAAATAAATAAATATACAACGAAAAATAAATTATCAGTATTATTTCGTTTCTCTAAAACGATAAAAAAATATCAAAACAAATTTCGTTTTGTTGAAAAACGAAATTATCAGAAAATAAAAATTTCGTTTCAAGTTTATTAAAAAAGAACTTATCGTTTCGAAGTATATTTTCGTCGGTCTATGTTTGTACAAAATCTCAAATGTCTCAAAATTCTTTTCCGATTGTTTTGGAATTTTGGCACGACAGTACATTTGAATAGGGTATTGTTTTTATTAAAAACAAATTTTGCCACTGCCTCTTTTCCCGCCCATAAATCAATGGAAATGGTATATTTCAGAGGGCTTGGACGTATAAAACTATGACGGTTGCTATATATATAAATGTCGCAACGCCCGCTTTTACCGCCCAACTATACATATAAAAAGTAAAGCAACGTGATCTGATGACGATAGACTTCAAAACTACTGCACGCAAAGAAATTTTTTGTTTACCGCAACTGAAAAATTCCCCAACTTCACTTCGTTTGCGAGTTGTATTTGCCGCAAACGAATATTCAGCTGTCAACAACTTAAAATATATCTAATACAGTGCGCGAAATTTGCTTAGCCGCACACGATTTTACATCAATATGAATTAAAAAACAAGTGCGGGGTTAACTGAATAATGAAAGAATTTATTTTTTATTTTATTTCGTAGAAAATTATTAAGAATTTGAAAGGTTTTATGTTCATATTCAAAGGAATTTAAAAAATAGTTATAACGTAAGATAAATTCGAGCGAAATTTGCTTAGCCGCAGTTTTGTTACAATTACGTGTTGTAATTGTAAGTTCTTTTTACTGGTGGAAGGTTTTAGTGATTTTTTTTTCATTGAACTTTTTTGAATATTTTAGACGATAAATCTTATTTTGGATAGATTAAATATTAAAATTGCAGAGAAAAGTTTTTTGAGTGATGTTGAAAAATGCAAAATTAAAATTCTAAAAGAAAACGGGTTTCTAATAGAGCAATTAGCCGACAAATAAAAATATCGGAGTAAGTAATAAGAAATTCTTCCCGATTAAGGGATAAATACGGCATTTCTTCTTCAAAATCTAAGAGAAAGACGAAGATAACTCGTCACCAAAGCAATGTTATAAAAGAAGAAGCCACTAAACACCGACTAAGCGCATCTCGAATTATGTCAAAACTAATACTTCCCATTGGAAAACGAAGAGTTCAACAAATTTTAAGCACGGACAGAAACGTTAAATGGAAAAAATATCAAAAAACCCACAACTTAAATCTTTACAGAAAGCAGCCAGATTAGAATTTGCAAAAAGGCACATGAACTGGACTGAAAATTGGCGCCGTGTGATTTTTTCGGACGAGATAAAATTTTATTTTGACGGACCCGATGGATTTAGCTGTTATTGGCATGATTTACGTGTAAATAACCCACCAATAATGAGTTGAAATTTTGGTGGTGGATTCATTATGATATAGGGTGGTTTCTCTTATTATGGCAAACTTAAATTATGTTTTATTTCTACAAAAATTAATTCTAAAAAGTATACTGAAATGTTGGACGATGTCCTTATTGCGTAATTAGACGAAAATGCTGACGTTGACTTCATATTTCAACAGGATAATGCCAGCATTTACGTTTCAAACGAGTCGAAGGGTTTTTCATCACTCTCAATAACATTGCTTGATTAGCCAGCTAGAAGTCTGGACTTGAACCCGATTGAAAATGTTTGGGGCATGATTTCACCAGCTGTTTAAGGAAACTGCCGCCAATATTTAGCAATATCGGAATGAAAAATTGCAATTTTGCAGGCGTGGCTGGATTTAGAAATAAATGTACTCAACAAATTAATTGACTCACTCCCTGAAAGAATTTTTGCAGTAATTAATACAAATGGAGGTCCAATTAAATATGTATTAATTGGTCAAAACACTGATTTTTTATATAAAACATTTTATTTTTTAGTATTCAAACACTTTTTTCGAGAATTAAACTTGTTAATTTTATAATTTTCCACTTTTATTTAAGTTTTCACATGTTTTGCATGAAAAAGTATACAATATAGCTTTTTTTGTGAACGATGACGTGGCACGAAAAAATACTTTTTTCTAGCACTGCTGATTGCTTGATCTTGTCTTGTTGGTTCATGTCATGCGTGCATCACGTTGGTGGGTGCTTAATTTCGGCTAAAACTTATTTTCAATGTTTGGTCAATGCAATACTCACTTTGGAAATAAGCTTGCAATAGTTCTCAACGTGATTGTTTTTGCCTCGCGGAGGTATGATTCTAATTAAAATTGAAGATTAAAAAAAAAATAGTATAAAACAATACATAATTCAAGCAGATACCTGTCGTTGCACAACTTTTTGCACCCATAAGATTTGATAGTTTCGCTCTCAAAATAACTCGTTGATGTGTTACAACTCGTATATCCAAAGTGTAAGAGCTGGTATTACCATTTAGCCATATTTTTTTTTATTTTCATATCCTTATACTTATAAATAAATTTTTTAATAAATAAGAGTTACCTAAAATAGTGTCAAATTTGATTTCATACATTGCGATAAATAATTGATTTCAATACATAATACGCCTGCATTAACATAATTCATTATATTTATGAAACGTTTATGTATATGTACTTATATATATTATTTCCAGAAAGAGTTTTTTAATGTCTTAATACTTAGATCTCTGGTTGTATAGCATTGTGTCAAATAAACACATGCATATGTTTGACGTTATGTAAAACGAAACAAGTTTGAAGGTTAAAAATTATCTTATCATTTGGTATACTTTAAATCTAAAAAAATCTACTTTGGGTTTAAGTTAATGTGACCATTTAAAAGACAAAATAAATTTTGCTTTCTTATATAAAATCAATGGTCATAAAAAATAAAATGTAATTACGAACTTTAATTTATGAACATTTAATTAATTAACTATAAAATAAATTGAAAACAATTTGAGTTTTAGGCCAAGTGTGTTGACAACAAGACAACACGAAGACAATGAAGGTTGTCTTGTTGTCTTGTTGTCAACATACTTGGTCTAAAGCTCAAATTTGTTTTCAATATAAATAATGAAAGGTCATATTCAAATTTATAAAATAAATTGTAAATATATTAATATTTTACAGAGTTGGACCTTAGGAGACACACTTTGTAAAATATTTCCTGTTATATTTTATGGTAACGTTGCAGTTTCATTACTAAGCATGGTTGGAATAACTCTTAATAGGTAATTATAATATAAATAATGTTCATTCCTGAAAACAATTAATTGTATTTTTTTAAATGAAATAACCGATAAGTGGACATTTTCATTGTCAACAAAGTTTTAATGGATTAGGTACAGAGTTCATATTGCTGTTATGGAGATAAGATTTATAAAAATTTAGAGGTAATATTCCGGAAATCTCATTTTTGATGTCAACTCGTTCGTTTATCCATCTATTCATTCGTTCTTAAAGTAATAATTATCTAAGTTTAAAATAAAAATTTAAAAACTTTTTGTAAATTTTATTTCCATAAAATGATCTGAAAAAAAGATCAAAGAAGAGGTTTTTGGTGCTATATATATGTTTTAAAATCAAAGTAATAGTTTATAGAAGTAAATCATCATAAACCCCATATAACCCTATTAATAAAAAATTCGTTGTATAAAGTTATGTATTTCTGTATTGACCTTAGTATATGTTCTTTGTTGAGATTTAAAAGTGCTGTAATAACTTAACTGTATTTTTCAGTACTAATAGTTTTAATTTATTGATGTGAACTTTTATATATTCTAGTGTCTTTGGTTTTGGTTTCTTTTGACTGTTTCTATCGTTTATTATAATTTAAGAACCTTAAATAACCGAATAACAAAAAAACAAAAAAATTGGCCATTCATTCCTTAAACGGTCTTTGAGAAACCTATAATGATCAAATTGTGTTGTGTTTGGGTCGAAACCTGGTCTCGAATTAGTATCGAATTGTTCATGCACTTCTTAACGCACTCAGGTACGGCCGTCACATCTTCTTAAGTAACCTTTATATAGGTAAAACTAGGCCAAAAATAGCAAGTACTCATATAACCTTACAACCACAATAACCGATGAGTAACATTTTAGCCAGCAGCCACCAAATCTTGATCTTTTTTTTTCTTGAACAATTTATCGATTGTAATCAATTTTTCTGAACATCCGTCAGCTCTCTGAAGACAATGGCAGTCCGCAGAGAGTAAATAATGACATGTTAAACTTCATGAGAACTTGCACATGTTTGGAGTTGTCATAAAACTAGTCTATTTTACGCATTACACAATTTGATTATAAGAAGGTCGTTTAGAATTCTTTCAAGGTTAATCCATTTTTAATTTTTCGACGTGCTGTATAGCATGTGGCGCCGTCCTGTTAGAAAAACATGTCTTCAATCCAATCCACTGTAGGACAAAAAGTTTTGTAACAGAACTTCTGGCAGAATTAAGTATACTATTACGCAATTTTATACGTACCTACAAAAAAGTAAGTACAGCCCCTTTAAACTTATAAACCCTTTGACTCCTAGTAATGTCAAAATAAACACCTACCCAATGCAGTTTTTTATTTACTCTGTCTTAGATCAATATCACAAATGATAATAGAGTTGTCATATCTGACCAGTTTAATTCTTATCGAAAACTGGAACCTCTAAAAAACACTCCTTATATATTCTTACGCATTTTTCAACGTGTCTACAAAAAAGTAAGTACAGCTTTTAAACCCTTAAGTACAAACTTAAAAACCCTTTAACTCTTTGTAATGTTAAAATGAACACCCTTCTAATGCAGTTTTTTTTTTACTCTATCTAAATACTAATACTACATCCAAATGTGATACATTTAAGAAACAATATTTCAATATTCAAATTCCATGTTCTAATAAAAACCGTTAATACTGAGTAGAAACATGAAGATAATGTGTGGTTAGAACATCCAACAAATAGCATAATTGCGGATTTTGGGAATCGTGTGTTGAATTTCTTTCTTGAGCTGTGGAATGGTCTTTGAATCATTGATATACATCTCTCGAAAAACTCCAACCAGAAATGTTCAGTGGCGTCAAATGGCAAAATCTCGGTAGCAAATTGATGTCAATGGAGCGCGTGATAACGCGTGATTAATTGAACTTGACACTGTATTGCGAGTAGGTAGAGAGACGAACTGAAATTTACCACTAATTGGGAAAAAATTTACCATTTTCGGAGAAAATTTACCTTTTCGCAAAAAAAAAAATTCCAAAAATTTTTAAATGATAAACAGCCGTTATAATTTTTTTGTTAGTATACATATATTTATAAAGAAACAACAAAAACATGGAAAAATAACATTTGTACTTATTCACACACCGAAAAGCAAAGCTGATCCGTTCTCAGCGGATTTTTCCGAGAGAGGATCGCCAACCGACAGTTGCTTTGGTTTTGTTCGGGCTCTTAAACTGCTTGTGAGTATGTTCAGAGAGTTTAATAACTCAAAAAATGAACAAGTCTATTACATTATTATTTTCGCTCTTAGTAGACAAAAGTATATGGAAAAGCGCGCCCGACAAGGCGACAAAACTATGACGAGAAATGGCTTAGACCTGGACCGAGCTATTAATTTCTTTCGATTATACGTTAAGATTTTCGGCCAAATTATTTACTATTATGTGTTAAAGTTTTCGCTTAAAGCTTTTTTCATTTCTTAGAAACTGTGAACTCGTTATTTTACACAAACTGTGAACTCGTTAGAGCCCGAACAGAATCAAAGCAATTGGCGATCGGCAATCCTTTTTTCTCGCCAATCGCTCAGAACACGTTTAGAATGAAAGCGATTAGCGATTGGCGAACTTTTCAGACTAAATTGTCAGAATGTTTTGTTTTTTGTATGCAGAATTGACATGAAGAAAACAGAAACACAGACAACAAATGTCACAAGATAATAAAACGTCAAAAAATAGCACTGAACGTACCCCATCATTAGGAAAAATACGGCAACACTCGCCAGAGAAAAAATAGAATAGATTCTAAGCTGTCGAATGTTCGTCGCGATCCAGCGATTTGATTTCGGACGTGTTCATCCATTTTCATCCATTCTATTGCTTGAAAATTCCGGCAATCGCTAATCGCTTTGATTGTTTTTAAATTTTTTTTTGTTTGTTACAAATTCAATGGTAATTAAGTCGGAAAAAAAAAGAAAAACCGAATTTAAATATATGCTTTCCCTTCTAACAGGTCATTAATCCATAGGATAAGTAAGAAAAAAACAAAATTTTTATAAAACTCGATTATATTATTCAACATAGTTGCCTTCGAGAGCGATACAACGAGTATAGCGATTTTCCAACTTTTCAATACCACTTTTATAGTACGATTTCTCTTTCTCGTCAAAATAGGCCTCACTTTCAGCAATTACTTCATTATTGGATTCGAATCATCGACTGCCGTCCACTCAGCTGACTGTCTTTTGGATTCTGGTGTGTAATAGTGAAGCCATGTTTCATCATCCATTGTTACATATCGACGATAGAATTCGATTTTATTGCGGTTTAACAGCACCAAACACTCCTCTGTAGCATCAATTCGTTGTTGTTTTTGGTCGATTGTGAGCTCACGCGGCACCCACTTTGCACAGAGCTTTCGCATATCCAAATGTTCGTGTAAAATGGTAAAAACACTACCATCTGATATCTTTACCATGTTAGCTAGCTCGTGCACTTTCAATTTGCGATCGTTAACAACGAATTTGTGGATTTTTTTTTATGTTTTCTGGAATAACAGTCTCATTTGGGCGTCCACCGCGCTCTGTATCATTTGTGCTGGTACGACCTTTTTAAATTCAGCAATCCACTCTTCTACCATTTGTCTCGATGGAGCAGAGTCCGGATAATGTTTATCAAGCCATTGTTTGGTTTCCACTGTAGTTTTTTTCATCAAAAAGCAATGCTTTATCAAAATTCGAAATTCACTTTTTTCCCTTTTTTTTTTGTTTCAATAACAAAAGTTACCCACAAAATGCTATAACTCATGAATCAATAGTCAGATTGCTGTCAAATTTATCGTTTGAAGGTTAGTACTAAATAAAAATCATATGGGAAAAAATCTAATAACGCCATCTATGTGTCATCCTATAGACTTTTTTAGCGGTCTCACATTGGGGCCTATTCTAATAAAATGTTTCGAAAATACCAAAATAAAAAATGACAGTAGGCAATGCTGAACAATTGTTGTAGACAATATATGAAGGTGACTACAGAGTATCGTTGGAATGCGAGCGCTGTGACCACGCACTGAGTTGAAATTTTAATTGAAACTTATATGTTCTATGAACTGCTCGTGTTGAAAACAATATAAGTGATTTTAAAAGTGTTTTTATGTTAAATTTTCTGGATTTTGGTTAACGCCATTAGCTTGAATTTATCATGACATCTTTACCATCACGTTAGTAAATTTTTGGCTTATTATTTATTTTTATAACTAAAATATTAAAAAAGTTATATTATTATTTATATGTTCCTGAAAGATGTTAAAATTTAATTTAAAAAATTATAAATCGTTAAACAAATAGTAGCTTTCCGAGGTAGTCCTGGTGCTTGGTTAACGGTTTTAATATTCTACATAGTCTTAACTTATAGCAACAACAACAAAAACAAAAATTGTGCAAATTTGCGCCATTTTGAGTTATGCATTTTTAATAAGGAGACTATTTTTATATCCCATAGCTGAATAATTTATTAGTGCAAACGTTTGTAAAATCCAGAGAAGGCGTTGCTGGTATATATATTCTTAATCAGCGTTACCTCCTTAGCCTGCCTAGCCATGCCTGTGTGTTCATCTATATGTTGTCCTTGAACTCAGGATTAACCCTTTCAGACCCGACGCTTATCTACTGAACATTTTTGTATGATTTTTGGAATGTATGGTCGTTATATGGAATGAAAATATTCTCAATGTTTAGGTTTCGCAATTTACATATCCTTCAAGGATTTTCAGGACACGCACAATTGATGTAACTTTATCTGAAACCCATTTTTTTTAGCAACAAATGATTCAAATTTATTTGTAACATCAAAATTTATTATTTTTTTAGTTCAAATGCGTTAACTTCACTAGTTTACATTGAAGTTTAACACTTTATATTTTTGTAATTGAAGACACGAATTACCTTTGCGACTCATTTTGACAAAACTTAAAAGTTTATCAAGAATTCCACGCGTGTTCAAGTAACGGTAAAGCGAATTGCGGAACAGTGTGAGAAACAAAAGTAAACAATAACAAGCACAATCGATTCATTTCGTTCTTTATTTAACTTGGGACACTATATGATCCGAAGGATCTGCACATATGAAGTTGTTTCTGTCTTTTTTTGAATGTGTACTGTAGTTTGGATACAAACTTCCTATAAAACAATGGCAAGCTCGAAGTGTAAATAAAACAATAATAGAAGAAACCAAAAGAAAAATTCAGCAAAGCTTTAAACACAAAATCGGGTTAAATGCCAGGCGATTTTTTGATGACCCAGAAATATCTTCACAGATAACGGGTGCTGATGTTATAATAACAAGAAGATTTCAAACAATTTTGCAAGCTTTAGCTAGTGGTTTCAAAATAAATCTTGATAAATATAGAGCTTTCGCTTTAGAAACTGCACAAATAATTGTTCAAAAATACAAATGGTACCTCCATGCTCTTCCTCCCTCCTATGCCCTCCACAATCCACAAAATATCAATACACAGACATCAAGTAATTGAGAAAATGCTGCTTCCAATTGGCTTGTTAAGTGAAGAGGCACAAGAAGCACGCAATAAAGATTTTAAAAATTATAGATAAAACTTTTCCAGGAAATCATCTAGAGTTAACACAAACACGAATATCTTAAGTTTATTGTTAATAACATCAGATCCTTTTATTGCCAGCTTGCAGAAACCAACAAAAAGTAATCGCAAAGCACTAACTGAAGACGTAAACTTCAATACAGGAATCCATTTTTCATCATGCTTATACACGAAATTTTTTGTTGTAATATGTATAGTAAACATTAAAAACACATTATTTTTCTTTGATTCTCTTTGTATTTTAAAATTTGCAATGAAAATAATTTCCGCTATGTTTTCGTAACTTTGGCTCCACTGTGGGACTGTTAAATATAAATGTTTCAAATTGCCTTACTTTTTTAACTTGGAATGCGCAACTTTTTGTTCGAAAAAAAGTTTCAACTTTCAAAAATTCCATAAAAATATCAGAAGAGAGCATCAGTTGTATAATTCATAATATAAATAATTTTTGTTAAATTTAAAAAAAAAAAAACTTTTGTCATCCTAAAATCGAAAAATGCGCAGAGTGCGACGTGAAGATGGCACTTCACATATTTGTTTATACATACTCTAAGCGAAAAAAGTATTAAATTTATCCAAAAACTTTTTTAATTTATCCAAAAAGCGAGTCATTTTTGCACCAATAACGCGTTTACTTAAATCGACTACGTAAATATTTAAAATTTATTGAAATACTTTTTCGATTAAATAACATATTAAAATATTTAAACAGAATTAATGAAAAATATATTTAATTTATGCACGAATATATATAAATATCTTTCAAATATTTATTATTTGAAAATAAAACTATCGCATTTAAGGAAAATTTATATAAAAATATTAAAATTGAAAAACAATTTATTTGAATATTTCCCACGAGTTGCGTCGATATCAAACGCCATTTAGTGGTATATTTTATTTTTTTTTTGTGAAAATATGATTTGTGAGTCCGGTGGTGAGTGCGATGCATACGGTGACCATCCGTCCTCTTTTAGAGAGGACAGTCCTCTTTTTTAGCCTTGTGTCCTTTTTAAAAATGTTGTCCTTTTTTTGTCCTCTTTTTTTCAAATTGTCCTTTTTTGTCCTTTTTTTATAATTAATTACTCAAAACTTTAAGTTTGCATGTAAATGTAGAATCACTTCTTTACATTTTTTTTCTTAATCTCGCAACAGCCTTAAATAAACGAAAATAAGCAGGATTTGGCAGCACTGAAAAAGGCTATTGTGAATGGTTCTTAACACTGTTTCTTTTGTGTTTTCTGGTTAGAATTCAATTCTTTCTCTTTTCAATTGTTTTCTGTTGCTGCTGTAAGACTTATTGGTATATTTTATATTGTTTTGGTAAATTTGCAAGTTTTTTCGCGCTTATACAAATATGTAAATACTTTTTATTAATTGTAGAAATGCCTCCAAAGCGAAAATGTGTTTTTAATAATGATTTGGAAACCGAGTTCCCATTTATTAAAAAACCCAGCAGTGAACATGAAGTTAAATGCAGAATATGCTTTGCTAACTTTTCGATAGCCAACAGTGGTCTTTCAAACATAAAACAACACATAGAAACACGTAAACATCAAACGGCAGTTCTTGCTTCTAGTAGTTCAAATCAAATAACTAAATTTTACAGAAACCAGAATTTTAATTGTAAAGAAAAGCAGTTGGGTGTTATTGAAGGTTCCTGGGCTTATCATTCTGTTCAGCACAATTATTCGTTCCGCTCCAATGATTGCACTTCAAAATTGATAAAATCGTGCTTCGAAGAAAAATATTCTTGTGCTCGAACTAAGTGTGAAGCAATCATCAAAAACATATTTGCACCAATTTCTCTAGACTTGATTAAAGCTGATTTATTTAGCACCAGCTGCATAACAATTTATTTAGATTGTTCCAATCATGGACCTATTAAACTTTGTCCAATTTTAGTCCGATAGTCAAAATAAAGGAATAATGGTTAAAATTTTAGGCGTTAAAGAACTGCAAGGTGAAACATCAGATATCATAAGTAAAAGTCTCCAAGAAACTTTAATAAAATATGATGCAACTCGAAAAATGGTAGCATTCTGTGCTGATAATACCAATTGCAATTTTGGAGGTGCAGCTAGAAAAGGCCTAAATAACATTTTTAAAAAAATGCAAGATTGCATTGGCAAGAATTTAATCGGTGTAAATTGTGTTGCTCATATTTTGAACAATTGTATTCAAACTGCGGCGGAGTCTTTGCCAGTTGACATAGAAGTTATTATTGTTAAAATTTTTTCATTCTTTTACATTTACACTGTAAGAGTACAACAGTTCAAAGAGATCTGTGAGAATGTCGATATTGAGTACAAAAAATTATTGGGCCACAGTAAAACACGATGGCTTTCGTTAAAGCCTACATTGGAGCGAATTTTGAACTTGTTCGTGCCATTAAAAGAATATTTTCTATCGCAGCAAAAGTGCCCTACAATACTGCGAGATCTTTTTAACAATCCATGTGCTGAAGTGTGGTTAATTTTTGCTCATAGCCAAGCGTCAATATTTCATAAATATATTCTTCGTCTTGAGTCGCAAGACATTTCTATGGCTGAAGCTTCTCTTATTTTGAAAGAATTGAAATTAATATTAATTGAACGCAAACAAGAAGTTTTTTTGCCTCTCGTGGTTTCAAATGCCCTGAAGTTGGCAGGCACTGTCGATGAATACATGATTAAAAAGAAGTAACAAGCTTTTATGGAACTTGTATTGACTATTTGAGTCAATGGGATACAGCTTTTAAGGATATTGAGCATTTCGAATGGGTCCTTTTACGAAGTGTTCCATGTTGGCAGTCGATTGAAAAGAGTTTAGTTTACTTAAAAAATTTAAGGGATGATATAGAGATTAATAAAGAAAATTTATTCGATGAAGTAGTTTGTGTTAAAAATTATGTAGATGTACATAAAATTGAGAAGTGGAGAAATGATGGAACTTCAATAGGCTCTAAATGGAAAGAAATTTTTAGTCACTTTTTTGATAAATATATTCCTTGCAAGAATATACTTAAGCTCGTTGAGTTTTCACTGTGTCTACCAGCTTCTAATGCGCCAACAGAAAGAGTATTTTCATTATGTAATAATATTTGGACATCGGAGAAGTCCCAGTTAAAAGTAGCTACCTTAGAATCCATATTGATTACTAAATCTAACTTCCAAATGGACTGCACAGAATTTAAGGTATTTTTAGAAAAAAATGAAAACGATCTATTAAAAAAAATACATTCTGTCGAAAAGTATTTGTAAAGATTTTAATTTACTTATAGTTACTAAGCTCGTTGAGTTTTCACTGTGTCTACCAGCTTCTAATGCGCCAACAGAAAGAGTATTTTCATTATGTAATAATATTTGGACATCGGAGAAGTCCCAGTTAAAAGTAGCTACCTTAGAATCCATATTGATTACTAAATCTAACTTCCAAATGGACTGCACAGAATTTAAGGTATTTTTAGAAAAAAATGAAAACGATCTATTAAAAAAAATACATTCTGTCGAAAAGTATTTGTAAAGATTTTAATTTACTTATAGTTACTGTAAGATTTAAGAATGTACTGTGATTTAATATTTTATTCATATAAAAAAAAGATCTCTTTAAAAAATAATTTCTGAATTACTTAGTATTACTAAGCCATTTTTTTTTATGTTATGTTTTGTTTGTATTACTTAGTCATTTTTGTTTGTATGTATTTGATAAACGCTTAAAAGACATTGTTTTTTTTTAAGAAAAATCCGATCTCAGTTTATTTATTAAATTTTTTATAAATAAATACTAAAACATTTCGTTATTTATATTATATTTATTCTATGCAGGATTTTTATGTTTTTAAATAAATTACTATTTTTTTAAATGAATATGTTTTGTTTTTTTATCGTGTGTCCTTTTTTTTTATTTGAAAATAATGGTCACCGTAGCGATGCATGATGAAATCATGTAGAGTTGAGTGACATCCTTGAGAAAATACCGAGTTGTCACTCCACCTTACATGAATTCATCATGCATCGCACTCACAAATCATATTTGCCAAATATCCATGCTATATTACCCTTGCAACATTAACTAAATGAGAACTATAAGAAACCTGCAACTGCTTGGCGGCTGCTTGGCAGCTGTATGGAATATGTGTGTCAGTGTGTGGCATAAATAAAATTTAAATACGGGAAAAAAACGAGTTGTAAGGAAAATATTTGATTTATCCACGTAAATATTTAAATGAAATATATATTCAGGCGTGGATAATGTTAATATGCGTTATTTCCCTTAGTGTAGGAGATGCGATAGTGGGGTCTTCTGTTTTATTTTTCAGGGACTTTTCACCTTTCACCTTCTTAAATTATATTTGAAGTATACATTTTATTTGGGGTATTATTTATTTTTTATGCTTATATTTATTATATATTTTCATTACTAATTGTGTTGTCAAACATTTGGCAAAATCTTAATCCGTTTTCTCTAATAACCTATAAGATAAAATTCAATGTTCACTGACAATTTATTGCTTATATATATATATTATAATTTGAAACTAATCGTGCATGTGCTGTAAATTCATCTATCTACAAAATGTGCTTTTTTGCAGATATATTCTAATTGCTTGCCACAGGCTGTACACACAAATTTACAAACCTAAGTATTTAGTTTTACAATTGCTTTTTGTGTGGGCATTTTCGTTTGTCTTGCTTGTAAGTATTAATACTCGATGGTTTTGTTGTCTCTTATGAATATGTTTTATTTTTGTTTATATTAATTTGCGCATTTATTTTTGTTTAGCTTCCACCAATTTTAGGCATATGGGGAGAAATGGGTCTGGATAAAGCTACCTTCTCATGTACAATTTTAAAGAAAAATGGGAAATCAATAAAAAAAACGTTGTTTTTAATAGGATTTCTATTGCCATGTATAGTCATTATTGTTTCATACTCGTGCATATGCCTTAAAGTATTAAAACAGAAACAAAAAATGGAAACTCATAGACCATTTCAGGATTCTACGAAGGATGTGGCATCTTCTGCGCGAAAAAGTAGAGAAGACAGCAGACTTACAATTATGATGATTGCAATATTTGTTTGTTTTCTGGTTTGTTTTCTGCCACTTATGTTGGCCAATGTGGTTGATGATGAACACAATACAACTTATCCTTGGCTTCATATAATAGCATCTGTAATGGCCTGGGCTTCGAGTGTCATAAATCCATTTATTTATGCTGTTAGCAACAGAAACTATAGGTAAATATTATTTAATAATATGGAAATCTTAAGATATAATATCATGAATAAATCTGAATTAGCAATATTATTAGTTATTAGTATTAGTTACAATTTGCAAAGCATAAAAATTACGATTTTTTAAACCCGATTTCTAAAATATTTGAAAGAAATAAACCTGTCCTTAATGACATATTATAAAGAATATAAATTCTACATTTTAAAAGTAGAAAAATAACGTTTAAAACTGTGAAACAATTTGAATATGAATAACAGATGAAAAAAAAAAATAAAGACGGGGGGTTGTTGTGACAGGGGCAAGTAGTTATAGTGGCAGCAGCGCCGAAACAGAGAACGCTACAGTAAGGAAGGAAAGAGATAAATAACGCCGCCACTATCGGCTCACATGGCGCGAGAGCCAGTGACGCCAGAGTTTTTGTGAAAGGAGCATTTGCGTGTCGCCAATAAAACCGCAGGTTTGTAAAGTTTTTAGTAATATTGGTCTACAATCTGTGTTTCAAATAATCAGAGAGGTGTCCGGTGTCATTTTTGCACCCTAATGCTTCCTTTTTATGATGAAACTACGTCTCTACAATTATATTCATTTGCGTTTTTACTACTTTACCTCTATATATCAATTTTGGCGTTGGGGCGAAAAGTGACATTTCCTCGGGACAGGTTGTGTCTGTTGGTTTTTTTTTTGAATTCTATAAAAAGTAATTAATTTTATTTTTATTTTTGAGACATCTTCTAAGTTTTTGTTCAATAAAGAAGTTTATTATCTTCTTATAGGTGAGAAATAATCTACATTTTGTTTTTATGGACATAAAACTAAATGGTAAAGATTTTAATTTTCTTCAAAATTTGTTTCATTCTAAGTTTTACTTTAATAAGGCAAAATATTGCTTTTAAAACATAATATGTTTTTAAATAAAAAAACGCAATTAGGTTTATTTTTCTTTGTAACATCTTGCCTCATGTAGTGTAACAACCAGCCCCTGGTGCGGGGTTGTAAGTGACAGGCCTCCTTTCTCAGAATTCATTAATTTCAATCTAATCTAATCATTTCGTACATAAATATATTTAAAATTTTAATACTGAATAGTTACCTAATCAAGCAAATCTATACTCAGGTAAAACAATCAAACAAATAAAAAATATAAAACTTTATAATTAAAATGTCACAACCATCCCCGATCTCTCCTACTGCACTGAATTTTATTTTTTTTTCTATTGATGCCATTTGTGAGCAAATTTATCATTTTTGAGTCAAGATATAGCCAAATTACATCCGATAATAAAATATCATGGCTTGAAAACAAATGGTCAACAATTATTTAAAATTTTCTACCCCTAAAAATCAAAAAAAGTGGTCTAAAAATGCCGGTGCTCTAAGCTCACAAAGTTCTAGTTTGATGTGACTTCTAAGATTTTTCAAACCGCCCATATTCCATTGTTTTTACGCTCTCACTTACAGCCTATGTTATTGCTCTATTTTTTCGGCTTGGTAAATTATAATTCATATTTTATAATAAACAATATGTATAAATTTCAATAAACAATATGAATAAACAATTATCGCACAAAACTTTATTAGTAATTTACAGTTTTGTGTTACTTTCAGCTAAATAATGAATAAAAAGTATTCAAAAAATATATTTTTTTTTTCTTTCCAGAGTTGCATACTTTAAAATATTTACAATTCTTAAGTTTTGGGGTGAACCGCTGTCACCTATGCCAAGTAAAAGTTTTCATCAGAGTAAGGACACTCGGGATATAAGTGTTGCAGTTCGAAGCAGACCCTTATTTCAGAGGATTGCCACTAATAGTAGCAATAACATATGCCAAACACATTCAGTTTAATAAAATACAGTAAAAAAACACAACATACCACTGAATTATTACAAACAAATCTCTGCCGTTGATGTGCCTAAATAACTTACTAATCTTTATAATAAGAGAAAATAAATATTTAAGAATAACAAAAAAACTAAGAATTTTTACGATGTAGAGGTAATTGACACTAGTCCACCGCTCGACATATTTTTGAACGCATGAGAAAATCCAATGGGCTTGTATTGATAATGAAGTGGTTTTTGAAACTGTGAAGGTTTTTTGAAGCTGGTTAGAAAGATTTTTTTATTACATTTAAGTTATTCTATATGCCACTCCATTTATTTATTTATTTTATTTTATTTTTATTTTTTTACTAATTCAATTTTAAAATATTAAGGGTTGACTTCAGCAGTGCAAGTTTTATTCAAGTGAGCAAATTAAACTATGAATCCTTAAAACTATAATTTATGCACCAGAAATAGTTCTGAAACATAAGGCTTTATTCATTTGAAGTTTTAAAGTTTGCACCTTAAAATGTACCCTCGCTTTAACTCCGTTGCTATATAATATCCGTTATAAGGTGCAATAAAATTAAAAATTCTTGGGTGTAATATTCTATATCGATGAAACCGCTGCTTTTTTCTAGTAGAGGAGCACTCCCAGAACATGGTGGCATCCTCTTTTTTCCCGTAAAGGGCTCCGATTTTTTTTTTTTAATTGACGATTTATAATAAAGATTTTTTGATTAAGGTCCTTACTATGAATTGTAACAAGAAATTTAAGGCCCTATACGGCAAAACCGCGGATGTCACCATATTCTATATAGAAGTGCTCCTTAAACCGGTTATTTGAAAAAAAAAAAAAATTGCAATCGATCTGTCCTGTGCATAAAAAGTTTCCATTTGGCTTGGAAGTTTTTGATATGAAATTTGGTGAGAATCGGATTATGTTTGGTGGACCCAATGGGTTGTCAAAAAAATATGTGATTTTAATCAAATTAATTTAAATTAAGCAACATTCAATTAAATTTTTCCACTTATTTAGCACTAAGTTGTTCTTTGAATTAAATTACCTTTTCCAAAAGCTATTATTGAACAAAATCGGTTAAAATATGAAAAAGTTACAAGAATTTATTGATTACGATAGAGCTGATTTGAAAAAAGATGGATATTTGTTATGGTACGATTTAACCATTTGTAGTACTAATTGCTTTTGATCTTCATTATTCGTCAGGATACTGTTGTAGTTTTTCATGAATTTTACTCCCCGCTCAGCAGTATCATTGATGACGAACAAATCGTAACAAAAGCGAACTGCGTCTTTGAAATCGTCGTTGTGTTCCCACGTAGATGGGTCAAATTGCAAAAACTCTGAGCACAAACCGAAGAAAAGGAAGAAATGTTTCGTCTTGTGGGATACAAAATCGTTTATTGTGCTGTATAATAAAAGCTCTGGTTTGACAATTTTTCGATTACCTGTCAATTTTATGATAGCGGAAAATATCATTGGGGGGCGTTTAACCATATTTCGCTTTTCTTTAAGTGTAACCTCCGTATTAAAACCGGTAAAGGCAGGTGTTTCTAATGCCAAATAACACAAATGATTTTTGCTGCATCAGATACTGCTTGATCGGTTTCTACGTATGCTTGTACATTAGAGTGGGTCGGTCTCTATACAAAAAAAAAGTTTGAAAAGTGCACCCCTTATTTTAAAGATGACGTCGAGACAACTCCAAAAACAAAAAAAATTTTTTTTGGACCCCCGGAAAAACCGCCAAAATGGTATTTTTTCATAACTTATGCATAACATATCCGATCTTAAAAAGCTTTCCAGTTTGGCAAAAATATGACCCAACCGCTTTTCATCCGTAAAATAAAAGTAATTCATACATAATGAAAAAAGCACTGTACCAATATTTGAACCATTATAACTTCTTTGTTTTTAAAGATATTGAATAATTTGTTTGGACAAAATGTAAACAAATTCTTAGGACTTTAATTTTAAAAAAAAAAAAAACAATTTTAGGGGGGGGGGGGGTAAATTGGGCTAACGAGGTTTACTAGTCAAATATGACATTGGAAGTAAAAATGTTTTGAAGACAAAATGTAGTACTCTTAAAGCACTTTTAAACGACATATTATTTTTTTTTTTGTGTTTTTGGAGTTGTCTCGAGGTCATCTTTAAAATAAGGGGTGCACTTTTCAAACTAATTTTTCGACCCACTCTATTGTACATACAAACGCACTATAAAAAGGCATAAGTCCCGAAGAGCTCAGAAATGCACAGTGATTTACGGTTTTCCACCTTTTTGCAAAACGATTGAAAATTGGAACTTCGGGTGCGTTACTTTTGAATAATTTGGTTTCGAAAACAGTTTTTAGCACGGCTTCGCACATGTGATGATGGCATGGCAGTTTTGTCAAATTTCGACAGAGGTAATCTTCCAAATAAACGCAATCGCCATTTTCCGGGCCCGTATTGGAGAAAGTTGTGTCGATGCTCATGGCAGAAACCTGATCTGATATATTCCATTTAATTAATTGTTCGTAAACGACTCGACCAGTATTTTCCCCAGTACCAGACGGAATTTTCGGGGCACAAAGGAACTTTGACGTGCCGTTATAGCTCGCGAGCATTGCGATTCAGTCCATCTTGTTCTCACCAATCAAGTCCGGCAGTAGTTTGCCGTCAAATACAAATATTAATAAAGAGTCAAACGATATCTAACACCATGTTGCATTAAGGTGGAGCAGATAGACATTTATGTTCTCATTTCTCTCTCTTAAACTCACTGAGATAAGGAACTTTTCTTTGTCAAATAATATGAAAAAATGTAAAGACGGAAACTACGGCTAAGCTAGCTGTTTCACCATATTTATTTTTAATATTGCTTAAAACTAAAGTTATGCGTTAAAGTTTGAATATCATTTACTCATTTCTCTCCCATTTATCACTAATACTATGTTCAGACTGAGTTTTAAATGCGCATTTAGAAGTTCGAAAATTCTTACAAATGTCAAGTGTTCAAACTATGAAGAAGCCCTTAATTCGCATTAAAATTGACAGATTTCTTAATATTATTTCTGTTGTGAAAATGCTGACATTTTAACAAAAATATGAATGCAGGAACGAACGAGAAAGTTTTCGGAAAATTGTAAACATTTATTATTTTTGTTTGAATATATTTATAACCAACTTTATTAATAATTAAACAAATGTATCATTGACAAATTAAATAAAACTCACAATTAACCCAAACGATGTTTTTTATATGATTTGCAATTAGCTTCAGTATGCGAGCCTGCGCAGGTGTCAATACTTTTCCTTCCTCGCACACGGTGTAGTCACTATAGAACGCTAGAATTCCCTTTGCAATTTGGTAGGGATACACAGTGAAAGCAAATGTGGTTCCAGTGAGTGTGCAAAATCTTCGGGTGGACCTCCTTTTAATACCACTGTTTCTGTGCTATAAAAACACTGCGAGCATATTCTACCGCTCAGTAATATTTTGTCCAGACACCTCTTGCTTTGGCGTTTCAGTGGCAGTCCATCCTGTCGCGAAGTCTGTTGGAAAGCTTGTGGAAACCTGTTTCAACTTCTTCAGCTTTGTTACGTCCCAAAACTATTTGCATGTATATGATTTTTACCAAAGAGAAATCTTTAGTTTGCTTTCCATTCTTGTCGTAGATCATTCAGCAGATTATTGTGCATATTTTGCACCTGAAAGACAAGGATGAGAGGCTGTTTTCCCACGCAGCGGCGCACGTCTTCTATAATTTGTTGTTTTCAGGCCAGTCCTTTGCAATCGGTTTTCACCAACGGAATCTGCTTATTTATTTTTGAACAGGACTTTTTTTGTGTATTTAATTAATAAAATTAAAAAAACGAAAAACAAAAACAGTTCAAGTTTATCAATCCAATGGCGAACAGCTGATTGAATTTAATAACGAGTTCTGTCAAAACAAACGAGTAAAATGTATTCGAACTTCGAAACATGGTCGCAAACTGCTAAATGCTCATTTGAAGTAGAATTTATGCGAATTTACTTGACAGAATTTTATATGGGTAAATTCGAATTTAGAGAAGCATTAAGGAAATAAATGCGAATTAAGCTGTAAATGCGCATTTAGCTCCCAGTCTGAACATAGTATAACGTGATCAATAAAATCTGTTTGCACTTGCTATATTCTTGTCGCATTTGGCGTAGAGTACGATGGTTGATTACAAGATCATCAATAGGCACACCTAAAGCATCTGCCGCCGTTATCAAAATATGGACTGCTATTCCATCGGTGATTCCTACCGTTGTCGAGTGCAAAACATAGACGTGCCATGATCAACTTTGTATGTCCTTTATGACGTTTATGAACGCTGTTGGTGCTGGCATTATGCATTTGCACAGCCACACATCAGATATATTTCCCCTGTCAAACTCATCTCTATATTCTTCTTCTTCGTCAGTATCCTCATCCTCATTACCAGCTTCAGCATCAGATTTATATAACAATAATAAAGTTCGTGTAAAATTAAAACATGAATCGTATAAATGAATTTATTATTGCCTCACTTACCAGGTGGTTGTGATATTTCTTTGTGCTCTCTTTTCCGTGATTCCTCTCTCTCGTCGTTCACGAGATCTCTTCTATTTTCGGAACAAATCCATGTCGACACCGGTTGTATAGCCCAGGCGACTCTTCTGGCATTGCAGTAGTAGAAATTGTTTGTCTTCTTCTATCTTCATGATTTTCAGTAGGCTTGTGCTAAACAGTTCCGGGGCCGGAACGAACATGGAACGTTTCTTTTGTACAGCGGAACTACTTTGCGGAAACATGTTCGCGGAACTATGTAGTTCCTTTGAGCTGTAGAAGGTAAAACATGCTTAAGTAATAAATTTACAAGATATGAACAGGGTTCGTATATACTTAAAAATAAGCAACTCGTAAGTCAAGCAAGTTTTCGTTCTTTTTAAATATGTTGCTCTACGTTGTAAGCAGCAATGTTGCCTCGAACTCGTGGAATGTTTGGCTTACAACTTCAGAGCAGCTACATAATGGTTGCAATCAAATGTAATGGTTTTTGTATACTTATTCTCTACACCTGAACAGGAGGGCTTTAAGAGAGGGTTAACCCTGCAGTAGTCGCGCGGATTACATATGTAATCCAGTCATGCAAAATTATGAATTTCACAATTGTCTGCAATCGATATTCTTTGAGCTTACGTACTATAAGAATTATGTTTATGTTGTTTTTTTAAATAAATGTAATATAAAATAAAGTAATAATAAAAATTAAAACAAATAACTAACCATTTTCAAATTGCCATCTCTTATTTTAAACTTTAAAAAACGGATTACATATGTAATCCGCGCGACCACTCTCGTCACATTTAGGTACGCGACTACTGCAGGGTTAATATGTATCACCGACCCCAATTTCTTTTGCAAAAGGAACATTTTTCCTTAGGGACCTATTCCCACCGACCAGTCCCTAGGGGGGCTCCCATACAAATTTTATGATTTTTGTATATTTATTCCATACATCTGAACAGGTGAGCTTTAAGGGAGTGCCGGAGAGGGTTAATATGTGTGTCCGACTGCCATTTCTTTTTCAAAAGAAAGATTTTCCCTTCGGGACCTATCCCCTCCCACCACTCCTTACGTGGGCTCCTATACAAAAACGCAACGGTTATATTAATTTTATCACTCCGTTTGTAACGCCCAAAAAGAGGCGTAGGTATAGAAAATTACATATATTCTTGATCATCAGCATCACCACCCAAGTCGATTTAGCCATGTCCGTCTGCCCGTCCGTTCGTATGTAACTTATAAGTGCTTAAAAAGAACAAATTGAGTACTCTCGAGTTGCAACACATGTCCCGGAACTATTTAATTCTGCAGTTCCATTTGATTGAATGAAACTCATGCATCTCATATGTAGTAGATTGTAACATGTCCGCGGAACTATCTAGCTCCGCAGTTCCTTTTAATTGAATGAAACTCATTCATCTGATATGTAGCAGATTGTAACATGTCCGCAGAACTATCTAGTTCCGCAATTCCATTAGATTGAATGAAAGCATGTTCAAAACGAAATGAACAGAGCATTGCGCTCAACAAGAACGACTATATATCATCTTACCATTTCACACATCAGTTGTTTCGTTCTTTCGCAAACATCATATTTGCACTTGTAGTCGATCACAAAATTCGTGTTAGCCATATTATGTGTAAAAGAGATGTGTGAACCGATCACTTAATAAAAACAAAAATCTTGCAACCTGAACTGTTTGAACATGCTAAAAATGAATGGAAGGTACGATTGGAGCTATGTCCGGCTGTGAACATAGTTCAGCGAACTAATAAACAGGTTCGGAACGACCCATCTCTAATTTTCAGTATATACGCGTAAGCAATATCAAAAAGATCATCTATTTTTTCAACAAAGGCTCTCTCTTTTGCTAGTAAAGCAGGCGTTCTCTTAGCAGGAATCACTTTTTGGATACTTTTCCACTCGTCCTAACTCGTCCTTATTCACGCGTTGGTATTCGCACCTCTTGCCAGAAAATGAGTGCTGCATCTATCATCAATTTTCCACAATCTTTCGCATTCAGTTTCAAAAAAAGTAGATTATAGAAAAGCACTTGCAGCACTCGTCGCGTCGATGGTAATTTGGCGCCAGCGATTTGATGAGAAACGTTGCCAATCAATTGCACTTCACTTTTTATTTTAGTTGAACGAAGGTTCGGCTGTCTACGAACAATGCTTTAACCCAGTAAACATCAAATTGAAATCAAAACTAACATGCTTAAATAAAAAACAAGGTTGATGAAAGATTAAAAGTGTTATATCTTTTTTACGTTCCAACCGATTTTAATTTTTTAAACAATTTTAAAAGTATATGTAATATATATTTAATTGCTAAATACGAATATGACCTTTCATTATTTATATTGAAAACAAATTTAAGCTTAATGCCAAGTATGTTGATAATATGAAGACAATAAAGGCAGCAACCGACAACAACAACAACGGCTTCGTATAGAGCAAATCACACAGCAGACTAGACATACTGTTTCGTTGGCCGCTACACCAACTCATCAGTAGTCTTGCATGACTTTTCGCTGTGATCCACTCAAGCTACTAAGTAACTCTCACTACGGATCACTCCGTTTGTAACGCCCATAAGGAGGCTATTGCATCTAGCAGTTAATCTATATCTATATCTATATATATATAAAAAGAGATTTTGTGTGTAACTATGCACACTCATTCGATTAGCATGAAAATTTGTGTATAGTAGTTTTATGGTACGATGCATGTTTTGGGGCTATCAATTTATACCACCAAACTCAAAAACCGCTCATGCGATTAGAAGGAAAATTGGTATATAGTGGTTTTCAGGTACGATTAGTGTTTTGCGTCTATCTTCTTTGATCTACCTTGAACACCAGATGAGATAAGTCAATCATGCAATTAGCATGAAAATTCATATATAGTGGTTTTCAGGTACGATGAGTGTTTTTTTGTTATCTTTTTTGTGCGATCTTGAACACCAGAAGGCGCTGTAGTACAAATTTTTTACAAAACCACATAAAACTCCCTAACCTAATTGCAAAAATACCGTTAGTTGAGTATATAAGTTAACGCCACATATATTAAAAACTCCAAAGTGCATTTCAAAGTTACACGCGCATCCGCTCTGGAAGAATATGCTGACACTGCGTCTACCAGCGATAAAGCAACGGACTCGTGAATACAGAAAAACAACAACAACATTCAGCAGCATAATAAAATCCATAGAAAAACAACAAGAACAGCCGGTCGAGTTGCAGGTGATAATTTAAGATATAAAATATGTTAAGTCAGTTCTAAGTTAATGTGTGAACAATAAAGTCAAACATCGGGGCCTGCTCCGATGTTGTTTTTTTAAAAAATAAAAACAATAATATAAAAATTAACTGGCGCCCGAGCAGGGACCCTAAAGTCTTTTGAACGAGATCTTTGGGGACACCTCTACTGGATTACTTTAGACGGAAAAATCTATTAAGTATCAGGGTGAGGAAATTCCAACGGAGTCATCAAGGATAAAAAGTGATCCAACGGCTCCCTAGTACAAAAGGAAACGGATACAGCTGAGGATTCAAAATCTAATTGATATCGTCGGAATGTTTATTGTAAGTTAAATCTAAGATATATTTTTATGTGAAAAAGTGAAAGTTAAGAATTTTAAAGAAAAATTAAGAAAAATTTAAACGAAAAAAGAAAATTTTAAGAAAACTAAGAGTGAAAAATTTAATTAAAGAAAAATATTTAAAAAGAAAGAATTTTAAAGAAAAATTAAGAAAAATTTAAAAGAGAATTTTAAGAAAATTAAGAGTGAAAAATTTAATTAAAGAAAAATATTTAAAAAGAAAGAATTTTAAAGAAAAATTAAGAAAAATTTAAAAGAGAATTTTAAGAAAATTAAGAGTGAAAAAATTAATTAAAGGAAAATATTACCAAGAAATTCTATAAGAGAAAAATAGCATTAATAATTTGTTTAAATTTGCTAAATAAATTTTTTTTTTGTTTAAAGTGATTAGGAAAAGAACAAGTAAAAGCATAAGAAAAATTGAAAATTGTTTTTCCCTTTGTGTCCATAAAAAAAGAGGGAAAAATGCCAGACGATTTAGTTGAGAAATTAGCAAAGCTTAGCGTTGGCATGGGACCGGCTACCTCTGGTACAGTTCAAGCCCAAACAATGAACAAAAACTTAGCTAGGGAGATAACTGAGTTGGTTACTACCACTATTAGAAATATCAATAATCCATTTTTAGAAACAGATACCGAGTCAGACCAAGGTTACTCAATTCAAGTTAACTCAACAAACGCGAACGAATTAGACAAGATTCCAGACAGGGAGTTCTCTGGAGTTCCAGGAGAATTTAATTCATGGCGGATAACTGTTGACCGCATATTCACGGTCTATGACCACATTAAAGAAACCCCCAAATACTATGCTATTCTTCACATGGTTAGACACAAAATTGTCGGAGAAGCCGACACAGCACTGGAGTCATATAAAACTCCCTTAGAATGGGGTAAAATAAAGAAGTGCCTTATGATGCACTACTCTGACAGAAGAGACATTGGAACTTTAGAGTACCAACTAACCACACTGACTCAGAGAAACTCCACAATACATGAATTCTACCAAAAAGTCTACCAGCATTTATCTTTAATCCTAGACAAGATTGCTTGCCTAGAATTAGGTGAAGAATCACTGCGAGCAATGATCAATTCGTACAGAGAGAAAGCGTTAGATACTTTTATACGCGGACTTAATGGGGATTTACCACGGTTGTTAAGTATACGAGAACCTACTTCATTGCCACAAGCACTAAATTTATGTCAAAAATTAGACAATATGCTATTCAGAATGAATTATGCTCAAAACAACTCTAGCAGTTTCAGAAATGCACCACCCAGACCACCAAGACCAGTGAAATTTAATTTTCCCCCACATAAAACGAACTTTTACCCAGAATTAGTTCACTGGCCACCAATACAAAATCACAATCCTTTCATTAGAAATAACAATAATAATCCTTTTTTCCGAAATACGAATAGTTTCCCACAGAACACAAATCCCTTTTCACAAAATAGACACACAAACCCATTTACGAACAATATTTACAGACCAAATCAAAACGGATTTAACAACAGGCCAAACTTCCCTCCAAAACCACCGCAACCAATGGAGGTCGACGCATCAGTTCAATCACGTCAAGTAAATTATCAGAATAGGCCAAACTTCCAAAATAGGCCAAATTTTCAAAATAACAATTTCACCCAAAAGCGACCTTTGACTCAACAACACTACGTTCCAAATAAGATACAAAGAACCTTTTTTACGAATACATATAACCAAATTTATCCTGAAGTCAATTACCATTTTGCTCACCAAGAGGTCAACTTTCAGAATACGCCTTTAACTCCATATTAGCCTTACAATCCTGACACAAATTTTGCGGATCAAGAAAGCAACTTCCAAGATATTTTTTCATCACCCAACAATCCTTATGATCCCAACGACATATTCGCTTCCCAAATAGAACAATGGGAAGCTAATGAAGAAAATCCAATGGACTTACAGGAAACAAACCCATTCCAAGTTACTAATGTTAACCCAATCGAGACCAATGATAACACGCATTTTTATCCATTTTTTAGGATAAAACCGTCTTCACTCCCCTACTTTGAATTTATTACCGGGTGTGGAGATGTACTAAAATTTTTGATAGACACCGGTTCTAATAAAAATTACATCCAATCCACAAGAATTCAGTATCCTATACCCAACGACGAGTTATTTTCAGTAAACTCTGTAGCAGGAAATATTGAAATATCCCATCATACATTTTTAAAAATTTTCGGACCACAGACGCCAGAACTTAAATTCTTTATATAACCTGGATTAAAATCATTCCACGGAATTGTTGGTAATGATACTTTGAAGCAACTAGGTGCCATAATTCACACAGATAGCAATTTTATGACAATATTATCTGACCTAATTATTCCATTAAAGCAATACATAGCACAGGACGTTAATAACCTTAATCTACGTACGTCACATTTGACCGAACAACAAACAGAAAGACTTAAGAAATTAATCGAAGAATGTCCAAATTTACTTTGCGATCCTAATAAAAAACTGACATATTCAACTTCTGTAAAAGGTGAAATACGAACTACAAATGACACTCCAATTTATTCCAAAAGTTATCCGTATCCAATGGCTTTAAAAGAAGAAGTCGAAAGGCAAGTCGAAGAACTTTTAGCCGATGGCATAATAAGACCATCGAGATCTCCCTATAACGCTCCCGTATGGATCGTCCCGAAGAAAATGGATTCATCGGGCGAAAAAAAGTATCGTATGGTAATTGATTACCGTAAGCTTAATGAGGTTACCATTCCGGATAGATATCCAATTCCGGAGATATAGGAAGTTCTCGGCAGAAATCAATTTTTCTCGATCATTGACTTAAAAAGTGGATTTCACCAGATACCTCTTAAGATATCTGATATAGAGAAAACGGCATTTTCCATAAATAATGGAAAATACGAATTCGTAAGACTTCCATTTGGACTTAAAAACGCCCCGGCTATCTTCCAAAGAACTTTGGACGACATCCTTCGTCAACACATTGGAAATAAATGCTACGTTTACGTCGATGACATCATAATCTTTGGAAAAAATTTAGATGAGCATTTCAAAAATTTAGAAATCGTATTAAAGACACTGGAAGCTGCAAACATGAAAGTGCAGTTAGATAAATGTGAATTTTTGAAAAAAGGGGTAGAGTTTTTAGGTTATGTAGTTGGAATAAATGGAATAAAGACTAATGGGAAGAAAGTAGAAGCAATAGCGAAAATGCCAATACCAAAAACACTAAAAGAACTTCGGTCGTTTCTTGGTATGTCCGGGTACTATAGACGATTTATTAGAGACTATGCAAAGATTGCAAAGCCCCTAACAAATCTTCTACGAGGGGAAGATGGACGCGTGTCCAAACATGCCTCGAAAAATAAAATAATAACCCTCGACGAAGACGCCATTGCCTCTTTTAACAAAATTAAAAATTCATTAACTTCAAAAGAAGTAATCCTTTCTCACCCCAATTTTAATAATGAATTTGAATCAACTACCGATGCTTCCAATTTCGCGATAGGAGCGGTATTATCTCAAAATGACAAACCAATAACCTTTATCTCTAGATCGTTATCAAAAACCGAAGAGAATTATGCCACAAATGAGAAAGAAATGTTGGCAATCATTTGGTCATTAAATTCACTCAGAAGTTATCTCTATGGTTCTAGGAGAGTAAAAATATATACGGACCATCAACCACTTACTTACGCTTTATGTACAAAAAATGCGAACAGTAAGATGAAAAGATGGAAGGCTATCCTAGAGGAGTATAACTATCAACTTATCTACAAACCTGGCAAAGCAAATGTTGTAGCTGACACCCTTTCTCGGATACCAAACGAAATTAATTCATTAACACCCACAATCCATAGTGACGAAAGCTCCAACCATAATTTAGTGCCTTGCACTGAAACTCCGATCCTTGCACTTCTTAAAAATCGATGACACTCCCTTTTATCAATTTAAAATAATATTTCCCGGCTATCATAGACACATAATAAAGGAACCACGCTATACAGAAGAAAAACTTTTAACTCTATTGAAAACATATCTAAACCCATCTGTCATTAACGGCATTCAAACCGAAGAAAGAATTATGGGTAGCATTCAAAACATTTATCCACTTCATTTTGCAAATTACAAAACACGATATACCCAAAAACTTGTGGAAGACGTAACAAACGAACAGGAACAAGAAAACATAATTCTGGAGACGCATAATCGTGCCCACCGAAACGCTCTCGAAAACAAATCACAAATTATTGATAAATACTATTTCCCAGGAATGCTTAATAAGATCAAGAACATAACAAAAATTTGTAGGACTTGCAAAGAAAATAAGTATGAAAGACACCCGAACCAAATCAAGTTAAACGAAACACCATTACCGACCTTTCCAGGACACACAATTCACATAGATCTATTTTTGACAGAGAATAAAGTAGTGATGACGGCACTTGACAAATTCACAAAATATGCACAGACCAAAATAGTAAAGAGTAGATCAATAGAAGATTTAAGAAGGCCCCTTAGGGACATTATATTTTCATTTGGCGTACCGAAAGCAATAATCATTGACAACGAACCATCTCTCAATTCTAATTCGATGAAATTTATGATGAAGGACGAATTAGGCATTAACATTTATACAGCACCCCCATACAAAAGTCAGGCTAACGGCCAAGTGGAACGATTCCACTCAACGTTAGTAGAAATAATGCGTTGCCTAAAAGAAAGTGGAGCACATAGAAATTTCGAGGAACTTTTAGAGCGCGCCGTATCCGAGTACAATCATTCAATACACTCGGTAACTGGCAAGAAACCAGTTGATTTATTTTTCAGAAAAAACGTAGGTTTTACACCAGAAGATTTCGAAAAAGTTAGAGTTGCGAATTTTGAAGCATTAGAAAGGAAACAAAAAAAGGATCTCGAATACCATAACAAGTACAAACAGGAACCTAAACGATATTTACCTGGCCAATTAATATATGTCAAGAGAAATAGACGGTTAGGAACAAAATTGTCAAAACCATACACCAAAGAAATAGTTAGGGAAGATAGAACCAGTACACTCGTAACAGAAACCGGACGAATAATTCACAAAAGTCTAATTAGAAACTAAATCATTTCAGTTAATATTTTTTCTGGCAACATGCAGAGCCGACTCGCAGATACTGGATTACTCAAACTCACAATTAGTCACAATAGAGACGGGAATGGCAAAATTACAAATTGGAACGTTCAAAATAATTCACGTTATGGACTTACGACAATATGAAAACGCAATCAACGACCTTGAGACGACAATCAGAACTAAAGTTAACACAGGACACTCCTTCTATCCATTTCTTTTGTTTGAAATCACCAAAATTAAAAACCATCTAGGTAGACTCAGGTCGAAGGGAAAAACAAAACGATCACTGGATTTTATTGGTACCGCATGGAAGTGGTTAGCCGGTAGTCCCGATCATTCAGATCAAATAATCCTTACAGAAAAAATTAACAATGTTCTCGCAAACAATAATCAACAAGTGGTTATCAATAAGATGACACTTGATAGAATCAATGAAATAACTAATATGACAAATACAATTTTAAAAGCTGTTAGATCCGAAAATAATGTTGAAGATCAATTTTATATGAAATTAAAATACAAACTAGACCTCATAAAAGAAGAAATTACAAATATCGAATATACCATACATTGGGATAAAGCTAATGTTATAAATTCCTACATATTGTCAAATTCAGAAATCGATATTGTAAAAGAAATTTTTAGTAAAGAAAATATGCCGTATCTAAGCATAGACGAAGCATTAGAATTTTCGGAAATAAAAATAGCTTCGAATGATGATACGATAATTTACATTGTAAGTTTGCCAAAAACAAATAATGAATATTGTAAAACTTTAATTCTTAAACCAGTAAAAACCAAAAATCAAATTACTAAATTCGACTATAACTCTGTACTTCAATGCCAAAATAAACTTCTTGGAATCAAACAAAATTGTAATAGTTATAATAATTTATCAATTTGCCCAGACAAAAATGTAATAGACATAAGTAACTCCTCATGCATTCCAAACCTACTCAAAAGCCGTATGCCAACTTGCCAAAGGATCAACAACCAACATGTACCGGAAATAGAAGAAATCTCGCCTGGACTCCTATTTTTAAATCAATTTAAAGGACCCGTTAATATAAGAAATGAAACAGTCATCCTAGAAGGAACCTTTTTAATAAGATATCATAACGAAACGATACAAATTGGAAACAACGTATTCCTCAAACGAAACAAAAATGTACGCACCATTACCTGCTTTGCTACAACCGAAACCTACATCAGAAAATATGGAAGAGGTCTTATCATTAGAAATGATGAAAGAGCTGAACACAAGAAATACAGAATACATCGAATTACTGGACGCACGCTACAAAATATCCCTAGCCGCCGTCATAACAGTAACACTCTCGGTAATAGCATTAGGAACAGCAATTTTAGTGATCTACAAACGTAAAATAACACAAATTAAGGAAACCCATCCGGAGTTATTAAAGGGACGAAACCACGAACTTTCGGAATCAGCCATTGAAGGACTCAACCAAATTTTTGATAAAAAAACAAACGAGGACGTTTGAATTAAGGAGGGGAGGAGTTAACGCCACATATATTAAAAACTCCAAAGTGCATTTCAAAGTTATACGCGCATCCGCTCTAGAAGAATATGCTGACACTGCGTCTACCAGCGATAAAGCAACGGACTCGTGAATACAGAAAAACAACAACAACAACAACAACATTTAGCAGCATAATAAAATCCATAGAAAAACAACAAGAACAGGTCGAGTTGCAGGTGATAATTTAAGATATAAAATATGTTAAGTCAGTTCTAAGTTAATGTGTGAACAATAAAGTCAAACATCGGGGCCTGATCCGATGTTGTTTTTTTAAAAAATAAAAATAATAATATAAAAATTAACTTATATATTTTAAATATTTTTTTTTTCAGAAAAGGTCAAGTTTTAGAGTTTTCCTCAAAAAAAAGACACAAAAACTGTTTTAATTGTAAAATCAATCCAAATTTGCAAATTTTCAACTACTTTTCAAAAGCTAAAACACTTAAAAGCTAAAGTTGTTTTAAATTTATGCACAAATTAAAAACCGTTTTTGTGATTTAAAAAACAAGACTACCCCTTGATTTTTTTGAAGATAATTTTTTTTTTTCAATATTGTGGTTTTAAATTTTTGAATGAATATACAAACTAAAAACTAATTTACTAGAAAAAATTATCTTAGTATCTCTAACCAATCAAAAGTTATAAGCAATAATCTATATCCATATCATAAGCCAAATTTTCGATTCAGTATAGCTATGGAAGTAAAAGTAACAGAACATTGTAACTCAGAATGAAGTTACCACTTGCTGATGTCCTTCCACAAGAGAACTGAGTCTGGGCTGTGGGGGAGGGGTGTGGCTCCGACCATATAAGCCAAATTTTTGATATCGAATATCTTTGGCACTAAACGTCGCATAACAATGAAACTCAGTATGGAGTTACTAATTGCCAAAGTCTTTCTACTGGCACGTGCAGAATAGCTATGGAAATAAAAGTCACAGAACATTATAACGCATTGAACATTGAATTGCCACCTGAGAGCAGTGTTGCCATATTTTTAAAAAAAAAAACTTTAATTTTCAGAAAAAAAAACTTGTTTTTTGGTGAAAAAACTTGATATTAAAAATGAACTAAGACATGTATTTTTAAAATGTGTGCTTTAAAATTTTTGGCAATTTGCTTTGTTCTCTCGTTGTCCCGTTATTTTGGCCACTTCATTTCTCAAGAAAATACGGAGACTTGATCGTCAACTCTGGATGTATGTAATAGACATCTGCATGAATACATTTGCTGTGCCTGCCGCAAAGTATACACACCTGCAATGAACAACATTTCGAATCATATTTTAAGCTAGAGTGCAGTACTTTCACAACAAATAGATACTGAAGCGAGCACTGTACAACATTTGGCAGGCTCTCAACAGAATGAGTACAGAACTTGCTTATCGTTTGTTCTCTTTGTACAGTTGCTTTTTTGCAGACTACAATACTATGTATTCGAGATACACACTTACATACCGAGTATATCTGAAATACACCAAGTCATTTTCGAATTTATCTTGTGCTGTGCAGCATTTGTCGCTATTGTTGTCGTTTATTCTTTTTGGGCACACATATAGACATAGTTTTTGCTTACTCAAACAAAACGAATAAGAAAATCTTTAGGTCTGTTTCCGTACGCACACTGTGTAACTTGTGGGACGCTATTTTCTGTTTCCGTACTTTCTGTGCTTAAAATGGGAGAAGAAGATCAAGCATAAAATCGCTCTCTCGAGCACACAAAGTGCACAGAGTGTGCTAGAACTCAAGACTTCGAGTAAAGTAAGAACAAGCATCAAGAAGAATAAGCATCAATAAGAAGAAGCAAATGTCAAATTACATTTCATAATTGTTTATGATTTGCGATAAATAAACTCACAAATTGTGTGCCTAAAAAGAAATTTACGTACAATAAATAAATAGTAATAAATAAAATTTAAGTAATTGTTCAGTTTTGCATTAAAAATGGCTTTTAATAATTTGAGTGAAAGTGTTTTAAATTTTGTGCTGCCGTCTGCAGTCAAAATCAGCTGTTTTGTGCTCGAAACTTACTAGAAGCTGTTTCCGTACTTTTGCAACTATTCTCACATTTCGTTTTTACTCTCTAGCACACGTTTTACACAAATCTTACACAGTGTAAAGTACGGAAACAGACCTTTTTTCTGGTCAGAAATTGTACACTCTGAAGCAAATAAGTGTCCTGAAAAGTGATAGATTTTTTATTTTTAAATTTTAGTGATATTTAACTATAATGGTCGATAGTGAGGTAAGTGAAATAATTTATATAAATAAGTTCGTTTTGTTCTTTTGTGATAAAATAAAAGGGAAATGTCTACTGTCACATGCACTTTTTTTATTAAATCTTAATTTTTTATGAAGTATCATGGATGCGCCATTTATTTTGTTAATACAGGCGTCCACAATTTCATAACGCTACAAATGTCCAGAGTGTACTTCGTAATAATTATAAATAAAATATCGAAAATTGGTGCTTCTACCTTTCACCGTTTAGACGCTACAGCTTTTTTAAGCGATGCGAGCGTTTTTCTAATATTTTTCCAAATGTGCGGCGTCGAGCACTGTAAAGGGCCAAAAATAGGTTAAGGCATAAAACAACTTAATGTAACATATAAATAATTTTCAATTAATTATTCAATTCAATTATTAACTCGTATAATTTTCTTATACGAGTACATTTCTTTATACTTGGTATGTATTTGTCTAATTCGTATAACAAGAATATATTTCATATATTCGAATATATTTCATATATTCGAATATATTTCATATCGAATACACATCTGCTTTGAGTAAAGTACTCGAATGTTTTTCTTTTATTTATTCTTTTACTCACTTTCTTGGTTGCTGAGAATGATAGAGTGTAAGTATACGTTTATAAAGCAAATGTTTTGAAGAGACATTCGAATGTATTCATGCAGATGTCTAGTATGTAAACTTAAGCGTCAAGTTTAAAAAGGAATGCCAAAAATTGACCGCCAAGACTCGACGAAGGGAAACCGATACAAAAGAACAGAAACAATGACAGCAACAATAATAGCAACAGCGCTGCCATAAAAATAAACTTTGAAAGGGAGTGAAAATTAGTAGTAGCAGCTTCAAATGATACTTATGTTTTTGTAGTAACATACAATTTAGTTTATCTATTTGATTCATAGATTCACTAAAATAGAAAGCATCGAAAGCACCCAGAACTCTTTTTCAAAAATTTGTTACATTTTCTTAAAGCTTTAAGTCTCAAGAATATGTGGTGAAAGTTTCAAGTCGATACCTCAAAAAATAACAAAGTTATAGCCTAGTGAGTGAACCAACTTTTAGAGCGCGCAGTGCTGGGCTTTATTTTCAAACGCGTTTTTCTCGAAACCATGTTTTCAAAGTCGGTGACCAAGATTTCTCGAAGTTCAGTGAACCGATCGTTTTGATTTTTTTGCAGGCTTGTTTTATTTTTAATAATCTCGTACTTGTCATAGAATTTTTTTTTCGTAGCTTCGTTCTTTTTTCATAGGCAAAATAATGACGAATTTTTGTTCGAAAATCGTTACTTTATGTTCGGAAGTCCGCCATTTTGTGAAAAATCAATATTTTCAAAATCGGCTATGACAAGTACGAGTTTTAAGTATCTAGTTTAATAATATATTGCATTTTTTTGTTTCAGTTGAATTTAGGAGGAGCAATCTTCGTCACCGCATTTTCAGAGCGCTCTAAAAACATGCTGTATCTACCTTAATATTAATTTTTTTAATAAAAAAACTTTAAACTTGCTCTTGAATATGTTTATATATTAAGATATAAAACCACTCATTAAAAATATCCCTAACGTTTCCTTAAAAAATGCACAAACATGACATTTTTTCTTCGGCCGCTGGGTATATTTCCCCCCTTAATCGTTAAAACTTGAAAAACTGGGTAAAATAAAATAAAACTTTATTTTTTTAGGGAAGAACTTGAAAACTTTCTACCCTCTCGAAAAACTGACAAAACAAGTTTTATCTGCCCACATGGCAACACTGCCTGAGAGTGAAGGCCTGCTACTGGGAAACTGTAACGAACAGTGGACCATGAGCGTTGTGTCAGTCTAAGGGTCTAATAAAATTAGTAAGAAATGATCTTCGATTGGGCTGAAGTTAAAATACCCCACTGCCGAACAAAAGTATATTCAATGTAACCAACAAAATGTTTATTTGTAAAAACATTTTCGTCATATTTTTATAGGAAAATATTCGTTGGGTTTTTCCCCGCTTTCATTGAATTTCATACTCAAACTGCATATTAAATATCAAAGTTCATATGCAAAATTTCAAGTCCATATATTAATTTTAGTCGAATATAAAGAGACCTTTTTGATAAAGTCACTTTGTATGGGAGGTAGGCGTGGTTTTCATCCGATTTGGTTGAATGAAGTGTGTATTAAATATCAAAGCGTATGTGCCTTTCATCCCTATTATGAATTCAGACGATACACGATAAAAGCTTGCATTCTGTTGTGCGGTATTACGAAACTACGGTTAATCGTATCAAATCCGATAGTTAGCGTTTGTCGTAAAAATTTGATATTATAAAACGATACGTATCGGATCAGCTGTTTAATTTCATACGTTTGCAAGCGGCTTGCTCGGCTGGTAGTTGAAATTATATATAATTTTTTTTAAATCAGGGATGGATAATAACGATTATTTTTTAATTTCTAGATCAAAAGATCACATATAAAAAGACATCGCAAAACAATTTTAAATTTAGCAATATGAAGCTAGTGAGCCAGAGATTCTGTTTTTGGCATGATTTACTTTTTCATGATTTTTAAGATAGAAATCATCTTCATTCAATTATATGCGATCGATTCTTTTTTCGATCATATATAACAATTATTTTCGTTATTTTTTCGAACAGAAATAAAAATTTTTTTTTATCGTTAGTTTTTTAATCATAAATAAAAATTATATTTAATCGCTATTTTTTTCAATCAGCAATAAAAATCATTTTGTGATCGTTATTTTTTCGATCGGAAATAAAAAGTTATTTTTTATCGATATTTTTTCAACAGAAATAAAAATAATTTTTTATCGTAATTTTTTCGATCAAAAATAAAAATCATTTCTTGATCGATATTTTTTCAAGCAGATACATAAATTATTTTTTGGTCGATATTTTTCCAATCAGCAATTAAAATTATTACTGTTCTATATTTTTTCGATCAGAAATAGAAGTTATTCTTTAATCGTTATTTTTTCGATCAGAAATATAAATGAATCAATGATTTATATTTTTCTAATCAGAAATAAAAATTATTTCTTGATTGAAATAATATCGATTGAAATTTAAATCAAATCAATATTTACAAATATACCTGTTTTGAGTTAAAATAAAGAAGTTATCGGGCATATAAATAATAAAGTTCATTCGTACCATCTTTCGAACCTACGTTTACTACCATAGAAGCAAGTCGTCTTGGGCAAGAATTTTAACAACGATTTTGACAAAGATAAGGACAATATTTTAGATATGGACTTGGAAAAGGATTTGGAATAGTATTTGGACATGAATCAGGATTCGGACAAGGATCTTGTGAAGGCTTAGGACAAGAACTCGGCAAGGATTTAAATAAGAACTAAAACTAGGAATTTTAACAACGATTTTGACAAAGATAAGGACAATACTTTAGATATGGACTTGGAAAAGGATTTGGAATAGTATTTGGACATGAATAAGGATTCGGACAAGGATCTTGTTAAGGCTTAGGACAAGGACTCGGCAAGGATTTAAATAAGGACTAAAACTAGGGTTAGGAGAAGGATTTGGATATTTTTTTTTTTGACAAGGAAATATTTTGTTGAGTTATTGAAAGAAATTAGTTAAAAAATTACCAGAAAATTTTCGCTTATAACTTCTAAACTCAAGCTTATGGCGAAATATTGAAACTATTTTTGTTCGTTTTCGAGATAGGGAGCTTTTTCTAATTTTTTTAGTTAGAAGTATATTATAATTTATATCTTAATATACATGTTACCTTTTTTATTGTTATTATTTCGATATAAAAATAATTTTTTTAATCTGATCGAAAAAATAATGATCAATGATTGATTTTTATTTTTAATCTAAAAATATTGATCAAAAACAACTTTTATATCTGATCGGAAAAATATAGATCAATGCTTCATTTCTATATCTGATCGAAAAAATAACGATTAAAGAATAACTTCTATTTCTGATCGAAAAAATAAAGATAAAAAATAATTATTATTGCTGATCGGAAAAATATCGACCAAAAAATAACTTTTATTTCTGATCAAGAAAATATCGATCAATAAATTATTTTTATTTCTGATCGAAAAATGATGATCACAAAATTATTTTTATTTCTAATCGAAAAAAATAACGATCAAATAATAATTTTTATTTCTGACTTAAAAAAATAACGATAAAAAATAATTTACGATAAAAAAATAATATTATTGATTGTTATTATATGATTGATTAATAGCGATAATCGTTATTGGCGGTCCCTGTTCAAAATATGTAAATATTGAAGTGATAAAAATGAGTTTTTAAACAGGATTTGAACAAAATTATTTTAAGTTTGAGAATTCCAGTTGTTTTCTCTTAAATCACAGTAAAATGTTTAAAATCACTGTCATTCACAATAGTCTATCTATCGGTGGTATGAAAACGATAAAACGAAAGGTAGATTTTTACGATACGCTTGCAAGCGTCTATCGTAAATTGTATGAAAATCCATAATATGGGTGTTTATTTTTTAAACACAAGCTTAAATTTCGAATTTCGTGGTGATAGCTTGAAAACCGCGGCTGTAATCGTCTTCACATACAGGCAGACAGACGGATATAGCTAAATCGCCTCGGGTGGTGATGCTGATCAAGAATATGTATACTTTTCTATACCTACCATGCATTCTTAAGGGCCTTACAAACGGAGTGACAAAATAAATATACCCCTTTTACGTTTTTTAAACGTGGCGGTATAAAAATCCTTTCAAAATAATTCCTAATGCTATTGAATTGCTTATTAAAATTATTCCCCAGAAATAATTTGACGATAAGTAAAAATAAATAGTGTTTATATTTGAGTTTACCACCTTTATAAGGTGAAAATGTATAATTTTTGAGCATTGGAGACTCACTAATGGTTGATTTAAAAAAAAATTAAGCTTGTCAATTAGATAAGCTTAGGATTATAAACATAGAACAGCAAATTTTGATCCCATTTGACAAATACTCTAACGAGATTTGACGGTTTTTATCAAATTGAATCTACTTGCTATTTCATTTCAATTATATATATATATTTTTTTTTTATTTACATAAAAATATTATGATGTTGCCATTACTCTGCTTGACGACACGAGAACGGCATTTCAAATTTGAGTAGCTCTTAGCTAATGAATTGTATACACTTGGTTAATCATTAAATTTTGATACGCACTGTATGTTTTTCAATGTGTAAGAGAAGATATAATACCAACCAGTTTTAACTCCAGAAAGAATGAAAACCTTAAATCTTAAAACCATCAAACATGTATGCTAATAATAGTTATAGATTAATGATTTTTTTTTTTTCTTGAAACCGGAATTTTGCTTATTCTCCCACATGCACATCAAATCAAATTAATCATAAGCCAAATAACGCTACGCTAATGCTGCATTATTACAAGTATAAGAACAAAACACTTAATATTATTTTTTTTTTTTTTTATATATCCCACACAGTTTCATGCGTTTAGCGTATCAGGTTTTGGATCTTAGTAGAAGCAAATGTAAAATTTGTTCATAATATAAAGAAACACAAAACATATTTTGTGGTATTAACTAGTTAGAAATTGTGCTATTAATACGTCGTCGGTTTCTTTAAGCAAACACAAAATATGAAAAGAATGGTAAGTATTTCATCAACCAGCTAGAGGACTCACTTATGTCTTCAAAAGAAGTCATTAAACTATAATTGTTTAATACCGTTAAAGTTGCAGATTATAAAACGTTATATGAAAACCTTCCAGATTTGTTCATAAAATATATTAAACAGAATATTAGAACAGTGTTGTTAATAATTGTCTTTAATATATAATCAAAAATACTATAAACAATCTGAATTTAAATTTGAAAACTATTATAAACTTATATTGCATGATTCGTGGTTCAAGCGGTAATTTTAAGCAAAATCAACTTCGTGAAAGCAGTTTAATTTCAATTTAAATCTTAAGATAATGGCTCTCTTATAACAATAAAGTTCAGTGATCTTGAGAAGTGATTTCAAATTGTCCTCCGTGAAAGAAAATGTTTATGTATGGTCTAATATTTATGGTATTAGTGTGGTTTAAATATTGAAAACAAATTTGAGCTTTAGGCCAAGTATTTTGACAACAAGACACATGACAAAGAAGGCAACAAACAACAACAACAACAACGGCTCTGTATAGAGCATTGGTGGGCATTCTAACACAGCCGCAATCTTGGGTTTTATGTGTTTTTGTGCATTCAAAAGCTTTCCAATGTTAAAACAGTGTGTAAAAAGCTTTTACAGCGTACGTGTGAAGCTCTAGCAGCGTACGTGTGGCGGCAGAGAAAGTTCTTTGCCCGCGAGCGACAGAATGCCCGACATTGGTATAGAGCAAATCACACAGTTTGACTATACAGACTGTTGCGTTGGCCGCTACACCAACTTATCAGTAGTCTTGCATGACTTTTCACTGTGATCCACTCAAGGTACTTGGGTTCTACTTATTCTGCCAATAATGCCGAGAAAGTTACCATGGTTTAAATATTTATAGGGATCATTTTTTTTTTCGGAGTCAAAATACACTTCGGTGGATGATTAAATTCAAATTTGAAATTTTTATCGTATTAATGAAAAAACCATTTGGTCTGAAAACATTTCTAAGAGCGAGCTGACATTTCATTATTATAGTTAAGATAGCTCTCCTGCAAAGCTTAGAAAGTTTTTTTAGTAAATTATGGCAAATACACAAATATACAAATATGTGGATTCAAATCCACATTTGTAAGAGGGCGTTCACTAATAGCCTAAATTTCGGCTCGCATAGTGCCTCAGAGCATGAAAGACTTAGTAAGGCCAGCAACCAGTTCATTTAGAATGTGTTATGCCTTACTTATTCACTATTTAGCACTTATTCACTATTTAACTCAATCTTCTAAGTGTTATAGAAAGTTAAAAAAAGATTTGCGACTGAAAATTACCTCTAGAGTTATTCTCATAATGATCTTAAGGGGTAATATGCTGGGTACACGAAATCAATCATCGTTATCTGCATTTTATTCTGGGCAAAAAAGAAAAAAGCTATAAAAGAAGATTTCAAAATTGAATATGTTGAATATTCGTCAAGCATGAAAACCCCAACCGCAAAAATTCAACGTACTGCTCTAGATTTTGAGATTGAAACCAATCATCGTTATCTGCATTTTATTCTGGGCAAAAACGAAAAAAAACTATAAAGGAAGATTCCAGAATTGAATATGTTGAATATCCGTCAAGCATGAAAATCACAATCGCAAAAATTCAACGTACTTCTCTAGATATTGACATCTTCCTCAAAATGTTTTTCGTTCGATTGGAAAGCGCGACCTTCATATTAAACTAGTAAAAAATTATCTTCGACTGGGCCGAAGTGAAAATACCCCACGACCGAACCAAAATATATTCAAAGTCTTAAGCAGCCAATAAAGTGTTTGCATGGGAGGTAAGCGTGGTTCTCACCCGATTTCGTTGAATTGCTTATTAGAGTGCATATTAAATATCAAAGCTCTTATGGAAAAATTCAAGTCCATATATTAATTTTAGTGGAATGTAAAGAGATTTTACCTTTTTGATAAAGTCACTTTGAATGGGAAGTAGGCGTGCTTTTCATCCGATTTGATTAAATTTCATACTCAGATAGTATATTAAATATCAAAGCTCTTTCGAAAACTTTCGAAGTCCTTATATTAATTTTAAGGGAATGTAGAGATTTTACAGTTCTGATAAACTTTTTATGAGAGGTAGGCGTGGTTTTCATCCGATTTGGCTCATTTTCGAACTTGATCTTTTTTTTTTAGATACAAGCTTAAATATTGAATTTCGTAATGATAGCTTGAAAATTACGACTGTAATCGTGATCACAGACAGAAAGACAGACAGCCGAACAGGCAGATAGACGGATATGTCTTAATTGAATAATATTTTTAATATTTTTTTTTTTTTTTAGCTTTGAACCAAGGATTTCAGGTGGAATTTTAATCAAGACTGCCTTGGTTCGAAATGGGGTGATAGATTAGTGGGAAGGAAAGGTAAATCAAGTGAAACACGTGTAGGATGTTCTAAGCGTGGTGGAAAGCCAAAGAAACATGTGAATTCGAATCAGAGGCAAGTGTTATGCTTTTACCTCAGTCAATTCAAGGTATAAGGCAATCTCATCCACAAACTTCTCTACCATCAACTACAACTTCAGGTCGTAAATATTGATGAAATCTTTATTTCAGTTGATTAGAAATGAGGATGGAAAATTTTAGAAAGGTTTAGAGCGAAGAACCATGGCCTGGCCGGGAATCGAACCCGGGACCTCTGGGGTAGCAGTCGAGCACGCTACCTACTCGACTACCGAGGCCGCCATTAAAAAAGAATACATTATTTACCTTGCCTGGCAGCAAAAGAAAGAGTGGAAGAATTATTAGAACGAGCAAGTGGCAATGGTTCAATTGAATATTGTATTTTTTTTGTCTCTTGGCATCAATAAAATATTTTCATCTGACACTGCTGCTTCTCTTGTTTGTTGATTGAAAAAAATCATTATCTGAAGCATCACTATTCTAGTTATCACAATCAAATTAATTTTCACTTGGTATATAATCTTCATCTTCATCACTTTCGAATAGATCACTATCATCAGTAAGATAATTATCGAACCAAGAATTAGAATCCATTTTTGCAAATTTTATATTAGCGGTATTCACGATCTGGAGCTTATGGTCTTGTATTCTGTATTTTTGATAAGTTTGATATTTGTAGTAAATTTGACAGTTTTACAAAAACAAAACATGAACATTTTCCAAATACTATAAATACTAAATTTACAATTATGGAACCCTATTGTAAATTTTGCATAGTATTTGTGAATTTGAAAAACAGCTGACTTGATGTTCTATGGCAGCACTGCATTGTGTACAAGGCAGCACTGAAAATTTAATTTGTTCTAAGAAAATATGGCAAAATTTGTTTGTGCTGTAAGTTATTTTTCTCAGAAAACTATGAAGTGTTCACAATCTGCAGCAAATTCTTTTTAATTTACTAAAAATACTCCAAAAACTCCAGATCGTGAATACCGCCATTATTTCTCAAAAAAGAAATGCGTAAACAATGCAAATAACTGTGTATGCGTCTGGAAGCAAACAAAGACTGGCCGAAGAACAAAATTATGACGAAAAATAGAGAGGAAATGATGCAACAACATAAAGACACCTGTTAGAATATAGCGTCATCAATTTGATGACAAATACTTATTAAGGAAATTTTTTATACAGAATATATGTGACATGTGAGCACAAATCTGATACCAAAAATAAAAAATTTATATACGATTTAAACATTGAGCCAAAATCTCAGATCGATTCCATAAAAAACACAAAGAATATAAGCATTTTAAATCAAAAATGTCATCAATTTGATGACAAATCCAGATGAAGGTTAAATACGGTTCCACATATATAAAAATATTTATCAGATGATGTTTTTAAAAGGAGCTGCTACTTTCTTTTTGTTTTCAAGAAAAGTTTATGAATTGTCTAATCGACATCATGAAATTAATATTTCCAGAGCTCTGTTAATTTCATGAATCCTTTTGTCATATATGCTCGTTGACGAGAGGTCTGACGAGTAAATGTAATTGAACCATAGCTGTTAATTACCATTACGATTAGTAATCAATTATATTATTTTTTAAAAAGAATTGTAATGATTATATAATCCTTAAGCAAGCATTTTATGATTAGTAATTGATTACGATTACAAATAATCAAAAAATAATAACGATTACTTGAGATTACGCAAAATAATCAAAAGTTATCAAAAAATAATTCGATTACTTTTAAAGATTATCTTTGATTCTTTTTTGATTATTTTAAGAATTTCAGTCTAAAGTACGGAATATTTTGTGAAAGTGATGATGAAATTGACACAGCTGGTTCTTCACAGAACACCGTTAAAACCGATTAGTGATACCAACAGACCAACTCTTCAGCTACTTGCATAACAATTCAAGTGCTGAAATGATTTGGCCAAAGTATGGCTTGTTGAAGGAACCATTTCTTTCATTCAATACTCCTTTAATGCTCAGCGCCAGTTGAGAGACTATTTTTTTTTTTGCCGGCATAGTAAACACTCCAAGACGGCAATCATTGTCTGATTTTCTTTTGAAAAATTAGTTCTTATGAATGCAAATAGTAATTTAGAGTAAATAGGTTTTATTTTTGTTTCGTTTATCTTGTACTATAATACATTATTGTTCTCGTTCCTGTTTTTTGTCAATCTTTGTTTTATAATGAAATACATAACTTTGTTTTTTTTAATAAAATTTAGCATACATTTTTTGTATCTAAGACTGAAGTTCTCAAAATAATCAAAAAAGAATCAAAAATAATCTCGAAAAGTAATCGGATTATTTTTTTGATTACTTTTGATTCTTTTTGATTATTTTGCGTAATCTCAAGTAATCGTTATTATTTTTTTATTATTTGTAATCGTAATCATGTGATTACGATTACAAACAGAAAAGAATCGTACTTAATCAATGTTTTTACCTTATTGAAAAAAAGAATCAAATTACTCGTCGTAATCATTACTTAACAGCTATGAATTGAACGTGTTGCAAGTCACAAACGAGCTGAAAGCTAAACCAGTTGACAGTCAAAGAAGACCTTCATACACAATAAATAGTGGAAGCTATACATTGAGATATTTTGGAATCAATCAGCCGTCAGCTGTTAAATTGGCTGTCGATGGAAAAGGTGTTGCTAATTTGAAAAAAATCTCTAAATAACACCCACGCAATTAGTTTTATTTTCAACACAACTGGAAGTCTAATGTTATTCCTTCACTTTGGCGCTATAGATTAAGCTATTAAATTTACTCCCACGATAAATATATTTTAAAATTTAAATATTATTGATTACACGGTGCCACACCGAAAATTCTTTTAGTAAAAGAGATAGTAGACGTTTTAGATATGAAAAAACATACAATTGCTGCATACCTGGTTTTTTGCATAATAATAATAATAATAATAAACTGGTAAATTCAGCCCTTGAAAGGACTTTGACCGAACTTCTTATGATCAAATTGTGTTGTGCGTGTTATTAAATGTTTGAACACAATTGATCGAGAACTGGACCTACTAGTTTTTATACCGACTCCGAACGGCTAATGTGCATGTTTTCAAGAAGTTTTACATGGCATTATTTACTCTCTGAGGTTTGCCATTGTCTGTAGAGAGGTGACGGCCGAACAGAATAATTAATTCAATTAAAAAAACTTTCTGTGTCAGATGGAACTGAACCAAGGTTATCTGGCGTATGGGTCACATACTTTTTTCTTCGCATACACCCTCAAAATCTAGATTCAGGGTCAAAAAACCGATTTCATAACGTAACTCTCGAATGTTCAGTTGGAATTTCAAGCTTAAAACAACGTTTCATCAAAAAAATTTAGGGGTTTAAAAATGGTATACAAATTATTTTTATATCGAACGAATTGTCAAAGTTATACCAAGTTACCCATTTCACACTGGAGTGTAATATCAATTGCACTGACCATCTCCGATTTGGCTCAAATATTGTTTTTAGATTGGTTTATTGTTTAGAAAACCATATTCGGAGTTTGAGACTTTCCGATTTTTTTTTTCGGGGACGAACGAATGCCAAAATAGGATATACATATTTTAAGACTACGTAGCTCAGTCAATTTAAATGCGATTTTCGTAAATAAGGTATCTTTAGAAAGGTTATTTGGTATATTTTAAAGGGAAAACAAAAACTTTTGAAAAAAGTGCCATTGACCAGTTGACCCATTTTTTATTTCAAAGTTTAATACCATGCCCGCAACAAGCGCTATAATTTTTTATAGTTTTCATTATTTAAATTTTTTCACGTTTCATTATCTTTCCAACGATATAAAATTAAGGTGTGCTCTTGAAAGGTTCAGAAACTATGCCGAAAAACCTGAAGTATTAATGAATTTTTAGTGTCTATAAAAATGAATTTTTTGTATTCTCATTTTAATTGTTTTCCGAAAAATTTCGGTAAATTCAGCGATGAGCAAAGAGAACGATTCCCTCAAGTATTATCCACGATGGAAAAGCGTTTTGAGGGAAAAATAAAACCAGAATAAAATCAAATTACTGCTGGTCACATAGAAGGGAAATTCCAAATTTAACATACAAAGCAACCAGATCATGCAATCATTTTAGAACCTTTATGAAAAATTAAAGAATGTTTAATTATTGAATATTTAATTTTGCAAACATTCTTGCATCTATAACTTAACCCAAACCTGCTCAATGTTTCCACGAAAATAGAAGTCCTTGATAATCCTTAATTTTAAAAACTTAGTACTAAAGTGAGTTTGCTTAAATTTCAATAATAATGTAATTAGCCGACCAAATATACAAATAAATAACTCAGTTGACACAGAATTAATAAAGCTTTCATAATTTAATAAATGGGGTTAGTGCTTTACAAAATTTTTCAACAAAATGTTACTTAAGGTATAATATACGTGTAGCACCCAAAAACAGGAGCTGTTTTCAAACAATTTTTTTAGATATAAGAAGTTATTATTTTTTTTTTTTTAAATTTATACAGATTATTGTACATAAAAAATACTTTATAATTTGGATTTTGTCCAAATCTAGAAAAACAAGCCCAGAACATAGCCGAGCCGCCTTCATGCTAAACTCTGACCTGACAGTTTTGAGGTTTAAGGCTCTAACCTTTTCGACGATGTACTATGGCCACGCCATCGCTGGTAAAGAGATTAAATCTGGACTCGTCACTAAGGCTGCGAACATAGTGAACGCGAGTTGCTGAGCCGAGCCGAAAAACATATTAGAGTAATACAGTACGCAAGTCATGCATCTCTTTTACCCAAATGCGTTTTTGAGTTTCAATCGGCTCGGATCAGCAACTCGCGTCTACTATGTTCGCAGCCTAAAAAGGAATGTCTTCCATTGGTCATCAGACCAATTTAATGAGTTCTTGCAAAATTTTATTGGGAATATAAAATATTTTTATTTGATTTAAGCCAAAAAAGATTATGTCTTAAAAGCAAACCTTCGTTCTAATTTTTTTTAAGCAATGGCTTCTTCGCTGGTCTGCAACTTCTTAAGTCAGCTTCCAAAGCACGTCGGCGAACAGTACTCGAGTTCACGTTTAAATTTAGTTGATTAACAACAGACTGAGACGATAAAAAAGGATATTTTTGAAAAGCAAGGATTACATGTCGGTCCTCTCTCTGTGTTGTTTTAAGCTTCGGACCACCCAAGTGAAGGGTTTTCACAGTTTTTTTAGTCTCAAAATTTTTTATATGACGTGAAATTATTGATTTATTTATTTTGTACTTTTTGATAAAGAAATTAGTGATGCTCCTGATTTATACTCATAAATTATTGCTGTTTAAAGGACTCTGGGTATTTATCACGCGAAATGACGTTTTGATAATTTCAAATGTCTTCTTCACACAAAGAATTATTTGCAAATGACTCTTTTCTGTCTAAATCAGTAATAAGCAAGCAAAAAATTAAAAATACATCCGACATTTACCGTTAATCGGAGCTAAAATTATTTGACTTAAGTAAGTTGCTTTTGTTATGCACAGTCAAAAATCGCTCTTTCCGTATACTGGTCTCATTGCTGAAGTACAGTTATTTTTTACTTCATTTCTTTTGATGCTATATTGAGCGCAATACATGATTAAATAAAAATAACTATTTAAATTTTGGGGAAAGAAGTAAGACGATAAAAAATTTTTTTTGTTACCAAAAAAATTTTGCTACGCCAATTTGGTTGCTTTGATATGCACAACACTGTATATACCATTTTAAAGCCCCTAATTTCTTGGATGAAACATCGTTTTCAGTTTTTCAATCAAATTGGACATACAAGAGTTACAGCCGTGGACACATAAATAGCACAAAAATACATGTAGAGTGTTTCACATGAATTTAAACAAAATACATTGAGGAAAACAAGAATTTATTTCATGGTATTTGAGTTTAAACATTAAAAACTCAAAATCAGTTGTAACTTTGTAATTACGAATTAAAAATTGGAAAATTAATGAAAAATCTGAAATTGCTCCTTAGCTGAGGTGGACATATAAATAGCACAATTTGGATTCTGAGAAATAGACATAGTAATTTATTTTTATTTTACAATGAGCTTACGAATATAATTACTATTACTTGGTACTGTATCCCGAATTGTCCAAAACAGCCCGACATCTTCGTCCCATACTCTCCACAAGCTTCCTGACCTTATCCTTCGGAATAGAGTACCAAGCCTTCTCAATTCCACTCCATAACTCGTCTAAATTTCGAAAATTTTGGTTACTTATGTTGACCTTCACATCATTCCATAAATTTTTTATGGGATTGAGGTCTGGGCTTTGAGCCGGCCAGTTCAAAATATTTATTTTTCCTTTTTTAGCCAATCAATCACAACCTTTGACGTGTATTTTGGATCATTATCGTGCATAAAAGTCCACCTAATACGCATGTTCTCAAATGTAAATGGTTTCATCTGGTTATTAAGAATATCTTAATACATATTTTTGTCCATTATTCCTGGTATACGAAAAATTGGCCCATCGCCGTGCCAGGAAAAAGCTCCCCAAGCCATTAAATTCCCTATCCATGCTTTAATGATTTTTTTGTATACTTAAGATTCAACTCTTGGCGTTTGGGGCGCCGAACAAAAGTTTTTCCATCTGGTCCAACCCTATTAAATTTAGTTTCGTCAGTTCAGATCACGTTCTTACAAAATTGGTCTTCTTTATTGACATGGGCCCTTGCAAATGCTAAACGATCCTTTAAATTTTTTTTTTGTTAAGAGCGGCTTTCTTCGGCTAATGCGTCCATAAAGATTAGCTTCATGTAGTCTCCTTGATACTAGTTTTCTTGAAACATTAAGGTTATTTTCTTCATTTATTTCCCTCATAATTTGCTTTGCTGACTTGAAAGGATCAGTCTTACTTTTGCGAACTACGAGTCTATCAGTAAAAGCGGTGGTTTTACGCGGTCTATGATTGCGCGGCTTATTCTCGGAATTATTTGAACCATTTGATTTAACCAGCTTGAGTGCATTATAGACCATTTTTCGCAAAATTTTCAGAATATCCGCGATTTCAGATCGTTTTTTGCCTTTTTGGCTTAGTTCGTGAATTATAGACCCTTTTTCCGGAGTGCGATGTTTGCCACGACCCATTTTATTTAGAATCGGCGAAATTAACTGAATTCAACTCTAAAATTTTTACAAACACCCGATCTTGTTAACTTTTATTCACCAACTAACATGTGTGCTATTTATATGACCACAGCAGATCGTACATGCCTATAAAGAAAGAGATGGCCTGAGCAAATAAAAGTAAGTAACGGTACATCTCTCGCGGAGTTTTAAACAACGTCACACTGGAGTCTCAAAAAATTATAGCTGCAGTTATTGAATGTATTATTAGATTCAAACGAAACGTTTAAAAAATAAGTCCACATTTGTGCTATTTATGTGTCCATGGCTGTATGTTATGAAATGTGTGTTGTGAACATGTACCTGCCAAAAATCGGTTTTTAGACGCCGAATCCAGATTTCGAAAATGTATGCGAAAAACCAAGTATGCATAAATTTAATGTTAAATTATACCTACAACCTCTACTATGTATTTTTCCAAAAGCAAACTTTTGAATTTTTGTTGTACCGTGTTATTGAACATTATTGACAATTTAAAGTACAAAAAGTAAATCAAATGTAAAATATCTTATAATGTAACAATCATCTTTGTGCTCATTATGTTATAAGCCAAGAGTCTGTATATTATAATACTGTTGATTTAATATATGTGTTGTTTGCTAAATTTTTTACAGGTGTTTCTCTTAAGCATTATGGCATATGCATATGCCGATGTAAAATTCTTAAATGATCAAAATGTTGATTTATTTAAGTATAACCCAGATGATATTTATACCTTACCCAAAGACGTTGACGATGATAAGCCAGTGATAATTTTCGGTGGAGATGTTAAAAAAGCGAAAGTTGACCACTATCAGAATTACAATGGAAATAAAAAATTTAAATTGGAGTAAGTACGATAAGAAAATATTATAGCCCCTAAAAGACAATAAAATAAAGAAGGATACGTTTCAAATTTTAAATCAACTTAACTGTATTGCAAGCTATATGAAAATTATCTCTCTTGGGTCACAGCTTTAATTAAATTCGAACATAAAGTCAAGTAATTGTAATGATGAATTTTTTTAAAATGTTCTTCTAATTAAAATTGGATTTTCGCTTTCTCCGATCGACCCGTGCTCGTGGACTGGTTTGAATTAGAAAACGATTTTACAAAAATTAACTAAGCCAAACCGAGTATTTATTTGGTAAGCTTTTTGATATGAAAATCCTGAAAAAATTATTCGTTCAAATGATTGATATACAGCCACTTACAAAACTTTTCATAAATAACAAATTTTCTACATTTTCACCTAAATAATTCACAAAAACATTTGTTATTTTCTTTCCTTCAGTATTTTCTCAAGTTTGAAAAAACTTGAAAGTTGCAAGATATTTTAATTTTGAGTAGTCACTTCGCTTGAAAATTTTTTATCCGATCGATATGTCAATGGCAATTTAATTGTCTTTTCAGTCATATTTAAGTAGAGTAAATTTTAATGAAATCGTCTCTTGAGAAATAAAAAAGTATTTTTATTTTAAAACCCTACAAATGATAAAAAAATTATGGTGATTTTTGTGTTCTGGAGTCCAAATTAACTCACCCATACATGTGACGTTCTTGGTATTTCCAAGCTGTAAAGCAGTGTAATAAGCATTTACAACTGTATACCTATTGTTAATATACTCTTTATTTTCTGATAATTCTGACCACATATTAGATTATGTATCAAAAATTGGAAGAAGAGAAAGCAAACCTGGTATCGTTATTAAAAACAAAAGTTCCATATCAGTACTGGTGATATGGAAACTTTATATGTATAGATTTAGACTTATCGGATGGAAAGAAAAATTTTTTCGCAATACTGCCATTAAATATCATGACGATATTTTATTAAAAACAAAAACCTTTTTTAAAAACAAAAGTTTTGTTTCAGAAAATCAAAGTGGATATGAAGAAATAAAATCCATAGCGAGTAAATTGTATTTACTTTGCTCAACTCTTTTAAATCTGCACAGAATTTTTTGGGTCAGAATTCTGTCTTATTTAAATAAATAAAGAAGTCAAAAGCATAAAAAAAATATTTGGAAATTTTTTTCAAATTCCCTTTCCTTTTACCCTCATTACTTGCCGCAAGAACTTATTTTTTCTTGAATGATTGATTGAATGAAGCACTTTTCGAATTTAATTGAATTCAATAACCTTTATTTACACGGAATGTGAAGAGGAATGATTGAGACACATGTCGGGTCAATTTGATGTTTTATGGTAGATTACGTTGTCCGGCGCGTAAATAAATCAAGAAGCAGGCTTTCAACACACGAACATGCCACATATTATATAATTGGCCATGCAAGAAGCATGGGAATCGAGATTAATTCCATACACTTCCAACGATTTGCCTTGAGATTAATTGGTTGTCATGGCAAATGACAGGTAAACCGGAAATTGAATACGTTTGAACTCGAAAGGTAAATCGGTTGGAATCAATGGAATGAATTTTCGTTTGAGAATCGTTGCTTGAATAGCATTCTTTTTGAGTTGCTTCACGACCAATCTTATTCCTTTACACAATTTCGGTTGATTGAGGTTCCGGAGCATGATGGCAACGGATGCAACCTTTATTATTAAATTATAAGGGCGTAGTAGTCTTGACAAACCCAATGAATTCAGGAGCGTCGTTGGATAGTTGATTTTTTCCTTCGGATTAGTCACAAAATCAACTGATTTGAACGAATGTAATTGTCCAGCAACTGCATTTGGAATTACGAAATTCAGATCGGTGGCATCCTATTTTTCACCGCTAAAATTGAACGTACACACAACCAATCTTGGTTCACATAATTCTGAGCGATGTTTGGGAACACAATCGCAATGAGTTCCTTTTTCGTCGTTGTGAAATGGCAGAAATTTGGCGGGAACGAAATCAATCAGATGGAAACCTCGACTGATACTTCTCTATTGCTAATCGTCAACAATTGATTCGAGAAAATCTCGGCAGACGGGTCGTTTTGCAACGCCACAAATACGAAACGGCAAGCGTTGATCTCATCGGCTATCATTGAACAACAGAAAGCGTATGTTAAAAATCGCCTACCAGCAGAATGATTGCAACTCCAAAACTTCTCATGTTAATGGGAAGATCTTTCAGAGTCTGGTGAAATTCAAAATTTCAAGTTCAAATATAGAATAATTTTAAACAAAATTACCTTTAATGTCGAATTAAACCCACATCCGTCAACTATATTAGCACCGAATGACTTTATTTGAAAGCAGACGCAGAATTTGTGTGCATTTGTCAAGAAATATTATGATTCTGGTGATTCGCCGTTAAGCGATAAGCGCAATGGTTCTGGTTGAGTCAACGGGGGAAATTTGAATTTACCACCTACACAACACAATCCTAGAGTCTCCGTGTGAAACATTAGCGCATTGGAATATTGACAAATCATATCCATGAGCCGAATCGTAACACACGGGGGTTCGCTGTAGTCAATTGTGCAATCATATTGGAAAGTAGCAGGATGCAATTGAACATTCACGGCACTTCTTCTCACTCGACGATTGATTCAACTTGATATGCATATCGCGATATCGCGCTGTCTCAACCGTTCAGCAGCTGTGTGTGCTTTTTGTTTTTCTTGAGTTCGTCCTGCACGAATTCGCGACAGACGTGTTCGAAGCTGTTTATTCGCTTCGGCGCATTGTTGATTAGCACTGCGAATTGCCAATCTTCGTACATTGTGATTGCGTGAGCTAATGTTTGATCTTCTGATCGACGGCATATCTTCTGAGCACTGAACTTGCAATGTCGAAGAATTCGAATTATCATCCTCGAAGCAATATTATCTGATTCGCCAATGCACTGAAAACCTTAGGGGTCGTCCATAAACCAGGTGGCCCATTTACGGATTTTTAACCCCCCCCTTTTCCTCCGTGACTTTTCATATTGCATTTCACAATAGTGCAATTCGTAACGTATTATGAAATAAAGAAATTTATTGATTCAAACATATATTATTTTGATTGCCTATCGGTATTTGCACTAGTATTGCCGACTAGTGTAACTTGATAAACTTAAGGTGAGAAATACATGTAAGTGCTCGAAAATCAGTAATTTTTCGTGAATTATTTTGAGGGTGATAAAATAATTAAATTATTTTACACTTTTGACATAGTTTAATGACATGTTTCTGGTAATAAAAACTATTTTTTGGCGGTGGTACAGTCGCCCTCCACGAAGGCCGTTTTTGCCGATGTCGTAAAACGGCTGCCATCGCCCAGCTTTTTCTATTAGTCTGAAATCAAAAAAACAAAAAATATTTCAATTACTGATGAGTTTAGGCATAGAGTAAACCTATAAACTTGAGAAAAAGTACGAAATAAAAAATTTGGTGCACTTTTTAATAAAACATTCATATTTTCGCCTATTTTTTCGACAGTTATTGCTCCCTGAAAATTTTTTATTTATGCAAAATGTGTTATATTTTAGGATTATTCTATGGGTAATTATGTTGACTAAAACCACTCAAAATTTCAGCCCGATCGGTTAATTACTTTTTAAGATGCAGAGGCAGCCGTTTTTGAAAACGTAGTTTCGAGAAAATCGCGTTTAAAGTTTTTGGACGTTAAAACTATTAGTTTTTGCGACTTACTGATCAATCAGCAATTCCAGGCGCATACAATAGCCATTCAGCTTACTCGAAAAGCTCATTATCTTCCAGTTGTTGCTGTTTCCTGGCAGTACATTTTACAGTAGATTTTACATGTATTTCTCCCCTTAAGGAGACAAATACTTAGTACTCTCATATGTTTTGGTACACGACTGAATGTGCTCACTGTGAGCGAACTACTGAACGCTCTCGCTGAGTCTTGACGCATATTTGACATTTAGCATTTATGCTCCTTTTTTTAATTATGCTCCCATAGAATGGGGCTCACTCGAAAATCGTGTTGTTATAGTTGGTTTTAAAAAAATGGAAAAAGGCGATATCTTTCGGACCTTGCAACAACTCAGAGTCACTCGTAATTTTGTGTATCGTACTGTGAAGTTGTTTAAGGATACTCGACCGTCCAAAATCTGGCTGTCCGCGTGTTGTTAGAACACCACAAGTCATTAAGGCGGTGAAGTCTCGAATCAAGCGAAAACCACTGCGAAAGCTGAACATCTTGTCGCGGGAGATGAATATCTTGGTGCAATCGATCTCTCGCATTCTTAAATATGACTTGGGGCTCAGAGCATACAAAAGACACACTGGGCACCTTCTCACGGTAGCGTTAAAGGAACAACGTAAGCGAAAATCGAAAGCATTACTTCTCAAGCACGTGAATAATGCCCACAGACGAATTCTGTTTACTGACGAAAAAATTTTCACCGTAGAGAAATCGTTCAATAAACAGAATGATAGAGTGTATACTCTGTCATCATGACATGCAGCAGAACTCGTTCCGAAAGTTCAGAGAGGTCACCGCCCAGCTTCTGTGATGGTTTGATTGGGAGTCGATTTTTATGATAAAGGAGTCAAAACTTCGGCGAAAGTGTATGAATCCGTTGTTTTGGAATTGTTTGTGAACGACATTATTCCGATACAAGCCGTGGACCTTTCAACAAGATTCTGCTCCGGCCCGTAAGGCTAAATTGACTAAAGAGTGGCTTAAAAAAACGTACCGGACTGCATTTCCACCGTCCAGTGGCCAGCGGGAAGCCCAGACCTGAACCCATTGGATTACAAATTATGATCCGTGCTAGAGGGTATGGCTTGCTCTACTCGACACCCAAATATCGAATCTCTAAAGCGCGCTTTTGTCCGAGAATGGCCGGATCGACTTCGCTCGCGCTGGAAAGCAAATGTTGGTCATTTAGAATAAGTTATTCTACAATTTGTAGCTATTGATTGACTCAATAAACAACAAAAATAATTTTGAAAAAATCTTTTGTTGTTTCCATTTTATGAGCAAAATCAGTGTACCAAAACATACGAGAGTATTAAGTAAAGGAAAATAATGCGCATCCACTCGTCAATAATTAACCAGTCATAGACGGTCATTTAGACGGTAAAAATGAAAATGTAAGAATAAAAATATTTTTAAATTATGGGTAATTAATTGGAATTTCTTCGATTTTTTTTTAATTTTTTTAACCGCTGTTTATCGTAGTGCATTTCAAAACCCCCTCCCACCCCCTAAATTGGTAATGTCGTTTATGGACAACTGCTAAGAAACGTTAAATGTTTCGATAAACTCACCGGAATCGCTGAAATTAGCACTTCGAAATGGAAATGTTTTCCGACAAAATCACAAGACATGAGCTAACGACTGAACAATCTGAAGATGCCCCACTGAAAGACGAAGCACGAATAACTTGAATAAGAAATAACTTTGAAGAAATAATCAATGTTTCACAAATTACCGAAAAATCCAATTGCGTAGGAACAGACTCATATGGAATGCATGATCTCACTAATTATTTCATGCAGTATCAACTGTAGCAACAACATATCAATGTGAAATGGCGAAGGAAAAAGCACACCTGTAAAATTGCGTAATGTTAAGTGGACTAACAACGCCACCTTGTGGATTGTGACATCTGTGATCTCACTACCATCTCACGCCATCTGTTATTGATCTGGCTAGCCAAAAATCATTGCATACGAATGTGTGTTCAATGTTGTTGCATGTGAATGCGTAGGAAAATATTTTTCCCATTAAAAATTTTCCAATTTAAAGCACTTTTTTCTCTATTATTTTTACTTAAAATCAAAACAAACAAAAAATACCCTTGCATAATGTCTGAAAATCAATTTTTTCGAAAATTCTTATTTTCATTAACCATTAGAACTGTAATATTACGAACAAAATTAACGGAAAAAATAAAACTTCCCATACAATATGTATGGAACATCGATTTTTCCGCATTATCAAATTTTTCGGGAAAATTTTCCAATTTGATTGCCGTTTCCTTGGACGTAGACAGAATTAAAAAAAGACTCTCTGTTTTGTTTGCCACTATTTCGGACATGCCAATACGACTTTTCATTATCCGTCGTTCGCTGGTCATCAGTGTGATTTGCACGTGAAGCAACTTAAACGATAGGTCCGTTACGAACGCCTTTTATTGAAAGTTTCAATCATCAATCGAAATGTTTCTGATGAATTATTTCCAAGTTTTGCCTGGAATTTAATAACAGCTACGACACGGACACTGGAAGCAATCCTGCAAAATGAGCTAATTCAGGCGTTTGAATCACTATAAAAACACCGAATAATAAACAAAAATCGTGTTTTAATTATATTTCCTAGAGCCTGTCCATTTTTTAATTTTGTTTTTATGAACGAAGTCAGAAAACTTCGAATAAAAAACTTACTTTAGAATAGTTATTTACATTTTATAAGAAATAAAAAATTAATGAAAAATGTTATTCTGTTATCAATTTTAAAGCTTAAGAACTCAAAACGGTATCGAATTACAACAAGTTGGAAAATTAAAAGATGACAAAACCTTCATTGTAAGTGGAGCATACTCTTTTATTGGAGCAGATGGAAAACGTTACAAAACCCGATATACTGCAGATGAATTTGGATATCATCCCAAAGTAGAGCTGGATTTAGATATTCCCGAGTAAGTAGCTTACGATATAAAACGTACGATTTTTGAGTTATAAGTTATAACACAAAAGTAAAATTCTGGAGTTTATTAAGATGCTATAATTGGTTCATTCAAAATTGTTAAGTCAATGCGAATAAGAAAGCATTTTCATTTTAAAATCAGTTAAAATCCAAATTATCTTGGTGTAGAAATTGTTCAATCAAACTTAAGCTATCTCAAAAATGATCCAAGAAATATTTTTGATCATAGAAGATATAATGAAAGATTAAAAACTACGTCAAAAAACTTTATACTTTTTAGCTAAATTTTTATTTAATTGAAAATTACAGACCTCAGGTTCAAAGCAGTGAATCCCAGAAACCAGCAAAAAGTTCAACCATAACCAATAAGAACCGATTTCAGTTCTTAAATCAAAACTTAAATTTTGAATTCAATCAACCACAAAGAAGAGAAAGTGATCAGTTGGGAGATAACTACAGTTTTTTTCAACAATCAAAAGACAACTCCGGAAGTAATGGATATAATTATAGTCCACCAGAGTAAGTTAGTAAAACTAATGACACAAATTAACCACCGTGTTATTTTTTAATAAAATAAATATATGGTATGTCCCATATGGAGCAGGTTGCGCACTCGAGAAATCAGCGTAAAGCAAACAAATCGACTCATAACCGCCAAAATATCTTAAGCGACATAATATCCGATTTATGTTTTTTGATGAAAATCGATAATTTGCGATGGTTTACATCGTCTGTCAAAATTTCATAGGTGTACGAAATTAGATTATGAATTTAAACCAAAAGCAATTTTAGCTTAAGTACACACTACATGTTTGTTTACATTTTTCATGACAGCAAAGTGTCGCTTAAGATGAAATTCTCTAAAAGAAATTAATCAATATAAGAGATAAAATTATTAAAATAAAATTAATAGCAAAGAGATAAGAGATAAAAGATAAAATTAATAGCAAAGTTAATTAAAAAAAACCTTCTCCTGTAAAATTTTCTTTTTGGCGCTTAAGATATTTTGGCGGTTATGAGTCGAAATATTTTAATAAACCAAATGGCTAATAAGCTATTTAAGAAGGAATAAGAAGTTCCTTCTTAAGAAGGAAGTTTAAATTCTAAGGAATAGAAATTTAAATTGCTGAAGAAATAATAACAAAAGCAACAAAAATATTTCTATTGCTGTGCTTCTGCAGTTGATATGTTTTAAATAAATTTTCTGCTTTTATTTTGTGCAAAAACTCATAGCAACCCCAGTAAATTTTTGGAAGCCTAAAATACTCCAGAACATACCGCTACGTTAAATAACGAGGAATTGGCTTTGGAGTTGTTTGGTGTTTTGTAGTAAAAAAAATACTTTGATTTTATGTAAATCTTTGATGAAGAATTTTATAATCTCATTGATATCGATTTTTCAAGGATATAAATGGAAACTATTTTTTTTTTAAATATTTTTGATCTTTAAAATTTTTATTTATATTTTGGATCTTTGAATAATTATTTACAACCGTTGGCTTGAATTTATTTTGGTATAAAAATTTCGAAACTTACACCTTTTGTACTTAAAAAAAAAATAAATTTGTATAAGACCAGACCCGAAGCCAAGGGGGTCACACCACCTCATAGGGCAGAAAAAGAAACAAAAAATCCATACAAATCAGATCATCAAAAGACAATGTTGATATATCATATTTAATTAAAAAAGTTAATAAAAGTTAATCATTTTCAAAATTAAATTTAAAAAATTGTATTAGAAATAAAAATCTGAAGTCATAAATTTCGAAACACGATAACATGAAAAATTCGAAATGTAGTTTCTAATCGTCATAATACTTAAATGGTGTATCAATAAGAATTAAAGGGTTCTAAAGACATATTTTTTTAAAAAATTGCCTTAGAACTCAAAAACTGAGAGCATTCATTTCGAAATACGATAACATCAAAAATTCTAAATGTAGTTTATAATTGTCATAATACTAAAATGATGTATCGATAAGAGGTTAAGACGCATTTTTTAGGTCTCTGAATAGAAGGTTTTGTGCAGCTCTTTAATACATATCCCTCTATGTTAAGTATTCGCCAATGTGACAATTCTTGACCAGGAACGGAGTTCGTTATAGGAGAGGTTCGTTATAGCGTTTACAAGCGGAGTAATTTACGCCAATATTATAAATAAAAACGGTGGCACCAAACAAATAAAATATTATGAAATTAGTCACATTAAAAAGTAACCACATAAATATTATTTGGTTTGAATCACAAAACTATTTAAGGCAGATAAGAAAAAATTAACTGGCCATTTCAGCTTTTAGATCCTACCGTCATACTGATTCATTTCTATATAAACGAACACCAAAACAAAAGGTGTGTTCGTCATTTAATGAAATTGTTTGCAGTATAGTATCCTGGTTAAGTTATAATGGTCTTCTTAAATTAAAATCGCAATTTAATTACTTTTCAATAGATTTAAGAGTATTTCGGTAAATTTGTATACCGAATTTTTTAAACCTTTTCTTGTAAGTGCTGACATAAGACACTTCATGTAGAATATAAAACTTATCGACATATTTTAACAGTTTATTTAAAAAATCATATCGATTCTTATTTTCTTAAAAATTAAAAACTGAGCGAAACATTTTTTTCTTTCAGACATCAGCTTGAATCTCTTGCACCTTTATTCCGTGAATAACTTCATCCACTGAAAAATCAATAGAATTATTTGAGACTTCATATTTGATTAATTATTGCATGTATTCAGCTCTTAACATTTTCAATTGTACATAAAAATTAAGAATGGTAAATAAAGATATACTCTTATTTTAAAAAGTTTGTTTTATTAAAAGAAGTGAATTTTGAAACCGGTTTGTACTGTGGTAAAAATTCTAGCATGGAAAAATGTTTACAATAACTCAATTAATATAGTATGACGTATACAAGGTGTTCCAGACAAAGGTATACTTTTAAATTATAACAACACTAACAGCTTTTCCGTTCAAAATCTTCACTATCACTCAGTATAAGACAAAATTAATCCGCTATACGCTTGAAAAACGTTGGAAAACACTTGAAAAAAGGTGAGTGCTGTGCTGCTCCAATTGTGCGTTAAGCAAATTTGATACTTTTAACAAAAATCTTTAAATCTTTATTGGTTAAGAAGAACCACTTGACTTAGTGGCCACTTACACTACTCAACAAGGTTTTCCACAGCGAATTGCGATAACATTCTCTATAGTAAAATTTTCCATAGAATCCGAATATCGTAATGATTTTTTTCGATTGGCCCCAATATTTTATATAAATGGCAAAATAAAAAAATCCACTATTGGGAACACATACTTTACATAAATGCTTGTAAAAACTTACATGTTCAGTCAATGAATTTTAATTTAATTGTATGTAGTAGAGGAGAGTCAGATGAAAGTCATTATTTAAAGGTATAATATGTGCCAATAGCATCAGTGATATGGCTGTTATGATCGCAAACAGGTGAAAAAATCACTTTTTTCGTTTTTTTATTAACATATTTTATGTTTGAAGCCCCATATATCAAAATAATCGTATCAGAGAGAAAAAGTTAGCCCTCTTAAGTGATAGAGAATTTTATTACATAAATTTCAAGTATATACATTAGATGGGTTTTTTTTTCCAAAAGTATTCCAGAACCTCCCTGCAAGGCCAGATTCTGAATCCTGGATGTAATATAAGCATGTGACGCGAAAAAAAATTCAAAAAATTCGCAAACTGGATTGGCGCCGCTAAAAAACGTGAATTTGAAGAAGTATAGAATGGATGTTTCAAATCGAGTTTCCTATTTAAATTTAAGTCCTACAAAAACTTTTGACTATAACATATCCTAATGTAAAATCGTTCGCTGAGTCCAAATATGTCATCAGATTCTTTAAAAAAATTAGTCCTTGACCCAAAATTGGCCTTCTTTATTAACAATTTCCTAATTTTTTCTTTCGATTTTGAAAAAGAAGCTTTACCTTCGCCAAGGTCGCAGCAACTTTCTCAAATTAAAATGCTGTATGTTAAATGTTGGCCTTTTTATGAAGTTTAGGAATAATAAAAAAATTATTAAAATCGGGCCATTTTTATGGCAGAAAAACGATTTTTCTGTTGAGCTGACTTTTGGGAAAAATTTATTTTTTTATAAAATTTGCTTCCCTTTGTTTTCTGCATATTTGCAATAACTTCAAAAACATAAATTTGTTCATCGACATCACAGCAAATATGAAGAAAACACAGTGGAGGATTTACATACGGGCTGAAAGGGCTTTAGCCCCCCCCCCTTGGAGAATTTTTTGTATGGGAAAAAAAAACCAAAAAGACTGTAGTTTCATCCCCCCCTTGGAATACAAAACTGTAGTTTCAGCCCCCCTCTGGCGAATCCTAGATCCGCCACTGAGAAAACATAGTGAATTTAAATACTTTTAAGCAAATAATTATTATAGATTTAATTCACTTTTTTTTTCTGCAAATTTGAAATGATGTCATTCTTTGTTATATTATATGGTTAAAGTTTTTGGTGTTCCTCTACCACCTGCAAAGTCAACTGTTTTATGGGAACTATATTAAACAGTTTTTGTATTTCAAAAAAAATTTTGACTCTTTAAGTTCCTTTTGTGCAGTATTTCGGTGATTTCTGCTTTTGCGAAAATTTTTATACTCCAAATGCAACTTTTCAACAAGAGTTTTTATTGTTGATTTCTTCCCCGTTATGATGGATAAATTTTGACCAAACTTTTACTAATTCACCGACGATACGCTTGATTAAACGTCAAATTGTCCAGTACCTTTAGATGCAACAAACGGCTTAGCACATGCTCGAACGTTGGCAATGTTACTTTTTGAAAGAATCTCAAAGTATTTTCTATAAACATTAATACGCGAAAATGCATTTCACTAAATACGACTCCAAATTCGTCATAAAATAAAACTTACCAATTAATATAAGATATTCGATATTTTTTTTATTCGATACAAGTATCCTGAACTGCTTGCTAGATTACCTCAAGAGATAAATGGACTGAAACACTTCTCGATTAACTGTCTAATACTACGTTTACATTGAGCCAAATGACTCATTTCAGCTCATTCAGCCAAATGAGAACCGAAATCATCTCATTTCTCATACGAATTCTCATTTGTAAATCATCTCATTTCAAATAAATGAATGAGATTGGATACGTTCTTAAAACCATGGTGTAATTAACAAGGTGATCGTGACGTTTATTAATTTCCCTACGGTTGTCAAAAAATGTTGAGAAAGTAAGAAAAAAAGAGACAAGCTGCGGAAAAGTGTCAAATCGCTTGCACTCAATAAAAAATTGTAATAGATTGTTTTGCAACTTTTGCTTGAAATTTACCAACAGCTGTTTTTGACAACGGTGGGTAAATTTTTTTTGAGATAAGCTAAAAATTCACGATCACCTTGTTAATTACACCATGCTTAAAACTAATTATAAACTATTTCGAACGCATTCAATGAAGAATGGATAAAAACACACCGAACGCACAAAAAAGAAACGAAAATGTCAAACATATTAATATGTGAAGTGAATTCGAAAACAAAGAACAAGCTGTCAAACTAAATGCGATACGTTCTCAAAATAAATCAGTGTAAACACATTTGAATGACTCATTTGAAATGGCTCATTTGCTCTAATGTAAACGTAGTATAAGGTGTATGACAGTTTCCAGACGGGTTTCTAACAACGTATTTCGAACGTAGTGAAACCATAGCGTGTCAGAATGACGATTATTCCATCCTTGCCCAAACGTCAGCTCAACAAAAAAACCGCTTTTCTGCCATAAAAATGGCCCGATTTTAATAATTTTTTTATTATTCATAAACTTCATAAAAAGGCCAACAATAATGCAGAATTTTAATTTGAGAAAGTTGCCGCGACCTTGGCGAAGGTAAAGCTTCTTTTTCAAAATCGAAAGAAAAAAATTAGGAAATTCTTAATAAAGTAGGTCAATTTTGGGTCAAGGACTCATTTTTTTAAGAATCTGATGACACATTTGGGTTTAGCGAACGATTTTAAATTAGGAAATGTTATAGTCAAAAGTTTTTGTAGGACTTAAATTTAAATAGGAAACTCGATTTGAAACATCCATTCTATACTTCTTCAAATTCACGTTTTTTAGCGGCGCCATTCCAGTTTGCGAATTTTTTTAATTTTTTTTTTTGCGTCACATGCTTATAAAGGGTGTTTTTTTTAGAGGTATAGAACTTCGAATTGAAATAAAACACAAGAAAATCGTTTTAATGTCCATCAATTTGGCTTTATTGGAAGGATAATTTTATGCCATTAATGTTTAAATATGATTTCGGGCATGTGGCCGCCGCGGCTGGCTCGAATAAAGCCAATTCTACAGGTCCAATTTTCAACCACTTTTTCGAGCATATGGGGCCGTATGTCGGCAATAACGCCACGAATGTAGGCCTCCAAGTCCCCTAACGTTTCTGGTTTGTTGGCGTAGACGAGCGACTTCACATATCCCCAAAGAACATAATCCAATGGTGTCAAATCCAATGGTGTCAAACGATCTTGGTCCAATTGACAGGTCCATTCCGCGAAATTATGCGCTCATCGAATGTTTCCTTCAATAAATCGATTGTGACGTGCGCTGTGTGGCATGTAGCGCCGTCTTGTTGGAACCACAACTCATCCACATTCATGCCATCCAATTCGGGAACAAAATAGTCGGTTATCATGGCTCTATACCGCTCTCCATTAACGGTAGCTGACTCTCCAGCATTATTTCGGAAGAAGTATGGCCCATAGAGCACACCAAACAGTCAGTTTTTGTGGATGTAATGGCGTCTCAAGGATCTCATGTGGATTCTCTTCACTCCAAATGCGGCAATTTTGCTTGTTGACGTAGCCATTCAACCAAAAATGAGCCTCATCACTGAACAAGATTTTGCGATGAAAATCAGCATCGAGATCAATCTCATTTTCGGCCCATACACCAAAATCACGACGCATTGCATGGTCTCGCGGCTTTAATTCTTGCACAAATTGGATCTTGTAAGGTCGCAAGCCAAGATCTTTGCGCAAAATCTTCCATAAAGTTGATGGACAAAGCTCCAATTGCTGTGCACGGTGGCGAATCGATTCATTCGGGTCCTCTTCAACATTTTGCTCTACAGCGGCAATTGTTTCTTCGGTGCGCACTGTTCGACGTCTCTGCGGATGCGTATTATCACATAGAGTAAACGCAGTGCGAAAACGACCCATGCTTAACCGAATTAATTGCTCTGATGGACGATTATGTCGACCATAAAATGGACGGAGCTTGCGGTAAACTTCGCGAACTGAACCATTATTTTCGAAATAAATTTGCACGATTTGCAAGCGTTGTTCTTTTGTCAACCTGTTCATGATGAAATGGCAAACCAAACTGAACATAAATGACATTAGAGTTGCCAGAAATGCCAGTTTTATCTCTATTCGAAAAACAAACCCCTAAAAAAAACACCCATTATTACATCCAGGATTCGGAATCTGGCCTTGCAGGGAGGTTCTGGAATATGCTAAGAAAATGTATGGAACCCAAAACCCATCATACATGTCTCAAGAAAAGTCATAATTCACTAAGTTTTTTATCATCAATGCAAAACCATTTTTTGTTAAAAAAATATTTTATTGCAGTTAAATTAAGAAATGCATGCATGCAATGATTTGTTCTTTGACAGTAGGTAAAAATGGGTCGCTGAATACAAATCTGATGTCAGAATTTCAAAAATTTGATATTTTAACAATAGGGTTGCCACCTAATAATATATTTTTTTAAGAGTTTTAAACATTAGACATCTTACAGTTTTAGGGGGTCGCTGATTTCGAATCTAATGTCAAAATTTTAAAATTTAACATGGTTATAGGATCTAAAGCTATAGGAAATTAAAATTCATTGACTGATCATGTAAGTTTTTACAAGCATTTATGTGAAGTATGTGTTCCCAATAGTGGATTTTTTTAATTTAAAAATTGGGGCCAATCGAAAAAAATCATTACGATATTCGGATTCTATGGAAAATTTTACTATAGAAAATGTTATCGCAATTCGTTGTGGTGAAAGTTTTCGTAAATTTGTGGAGTGGTGTTATTTTTACGATTGTTATTTAAGTTAGAACAACATTTTTTTAGAATACAATTTTAGAACTGACAATTTTTGATAACTTCTTAATAATTAAATTCTAACGAACAAGTGTATAAAGTGCAAGTGTATTTTTTATGTGTATGTTGTTGTGTGGCTTGTGAGAGGTCCACATGACCATACACTTTGTTATCACTTCTCAGTTTAAGAGAAGTGATAAGAGAATTACGACATCGAATTTGGTTGAAAATTAATTTTTTTCTGAAAAGGCGCATTATCATCTCGACAATAACTCTGTTTTTATACTGTTTTAATAACTCTTAAAAACAATAACTTTTATAAAATAATCCTCCAGCAAGCAACACTGTTATTAAGTTGCGCGCTACACCAACTCAACAACAGTCTCCAGTGGCTTTTGTAGTCCACTATCTCTGAAGATATCAACTTTTGCCAAATCAATGCGGATTCTATTCTATTCTATTTTACGGGTCGCAAAATTTCGGCCCAACAAAGTTTTTTTAAGCAAAAAAAAAAAAAAAAAAACAATAGGGATATTCACTATCCGGAGCTCTTGTGCAAAAAAGTAAAAAAGCTCAACAAACTTTGAACACACCTCAAACACAGCTCTAGCAATTGAAGTTAAGTTCAGTCAGCTGTGTTTTGTTTATACAATTTAACCCGTTGTTGCATGGGATTGCACATATGCAATATTGACTTCTAAGAGATATAGCATACACACCCTGTAAATATTCCTAACGGGATTTTATTTAAAAATAAATTTAGACATTTTTTTTTTATTAGTTTTTGTCTTATTTTGTCAAATTGGTGATTTAATTTGTCCACAATATTGATTCGAGCAAGGTCTGTCTTATACATAGAAAAAATAAGTGAATATTAATATAAAAAATAAGTTTAAATGTAAGTAATATTCTAGAATATAAGTTAATTTTCTTCAAGCTTGCTAATTTTTTTTTGTGCAATATTACTTTAATTTCATAAAATAAATGGTTTAATTGCAAATATGCAATATCATGCATTTGAGACATTTTGAAGTTACATTGCAGATATGAGGTTATATTGCAGGTGTGTAATTCCACGCACTTAACTATATTTAAAGCTAAAATCGTTTTTAGGGCGCTTACTGGTGATAAAATTAGAAAAATGTTTGATTCATGGGAAAGAATTAAGTGAAAATTATGATAATGAAAGAGAAAATTCAGAGGAAAAAAATTCCGATGTTGATAAAGATATTATTTGAAATTAAAAGGAATATACACTTGCCCTGTTTGGAAAGAACAGCATTTTATTCCACTTATGAATACATACTGATTTTAAAGGAACAGATCAATTACCAGATCATATGTTCAATTTGGGCGAACGCTTAAAATTTTTCGAGTATTTTATATCTCATCACCTATTAGTTAGTAGACCATTTGCAGAAACAATTTAAGTCGATTCCATATGAAAATTGACTATCCGTCATAATGAAAACCAAAATGAAAAATTTGAGCTTTCATTTGTGGGGCTTCATTGGGAGATCTTGTTGCATATATTTATGACTAACAGTTTGTGGAGTTTGTGTCCTTCATATATGATACAATATCTCCCAAAGATGCCACACAAATGAAATTTTAAACTTTTCGTTTTGGATGGTATTTTTGGATATAACTAGGTATAATTTTGAAATTATTTGGGTCAAGTAAATAGTCCCTGTCTTCGTCACCACGAAGAAAATGATCTTAGGCTTGTGTAAATATTGTTATTAAAGACTGTTACGGGAAGAACTTCTCATATGAATTACAAAGTTTTTAATGATAATCATTATATCAACACTACCACTAATGATTGAACTACCAAAAAGGGGTATTTATTGGGTACAATCCGTCGGAACAGAATTTCGAACTCAAAACTACCGAGTGTTCCCATATTAATTAAGACATCTCGAGGAGAGTTTGTGGAATATGTAGCTTACCATGATGATGATGTTAACGTACATTTGATTTCATGGAAAGATAATAAAGGTGTTAATTGGATGTCAAACTATTGCGGTAAAAATCCTGAGACCATAACTTTATAAGAAGTTCAGTGTTAAAGCATATCCATTAAATGTCCGAATATTGTTTCACAATACAATACATTTGTGGGGGAAGTCAATTTGTTCTTCTCATTTATTGGAAGCTACAAGATAAAAATACGCTATACGATTATATTAGTAAATGCATTGCTATTGTATAAGCGTGCGAAACAACAAAGCGGTAACCATGAAAACATAGTATTTGTCAATGTTCGTTTGTAAGTAGCAGAAAGTCTTTACAAAGTAGGAAAAATATTTACAAAAAGTGGAAAACCTTCCGAATTATCAAAAAACGTTGCAAAAAATTACGAAACATTCGAGAAGTTTCTCACTATCTAAAACAGAAGTTCGGTTGGATCATTTTGTTCTCTGGTCATAATGGGGCAACAAGCGTTTAACATGTAAATTACCAGGGTGCAATGGAATATACTCATGTTAGCTGCTCAATAGTTTAGACTATGTTTTAATCAAAATAGAAATTGTTTTAATCACTTTCGTAATATTTTATTTTCCTTTGTTTGAAATTGTCAATTTAAACTGACTATATAAAAAACTGGGAAATATATCTTAGTTTAACTTATTAAAAGCATATAATTCCATTTCAAAAATGTAAAATACAAATTTATAAAAATTAATATTTATACCATCATATACTCATTTTAATTTCTTGCCTGCATGAAATTGCACATATGCAATGTTGCGTAACTTCGCTCCTATATATTGCAGAGCATCCGAATTTCGTTTATACATTCTTTAAACCTCTAAAATAACAAATAACGACATAAAACATTTTTATACTCAGGGAAAAATAGTCATGTAACGAAAGGTTAATATTAAAACAAAATTTCTAACCTGATGGCAGTATTAAAAAAGAGCACGAATTTAGGAATCCTCCTATTTTTTGAGGCTTCTCACATTTTTTTCTTTTATTTTTTATTTTTGTTGTAGTTTTTTCCGCCTTTGAAAATTTTAGTGATGTGAAATTAAAAATTAAAGAAGTTGGTACTGAGAAGTGTGCACACTACACCATCTTTATTTATTTGCTGCCGAAAATTTACAAAATGTACTTAAGCACACAACAAAATAACTACAGGTTATGGCCAGTGCGTTTGTGCAAAAAAGCAGAATTTTGTTATTGGAGAGCACTTCTTTGTTGCACTTTTGCTCTTTTGCACAAGAGATCTTCAAAGATCTGCGGATCGTGATTACCCCTAATGTATTAAAAGTTTTATTTTTAAGTAACTGTTTATTCGATATAATTACACAACTTCCAGTGGTTTGGGGAATCAGTAATTTAGTAAAGCACCTGAAATATGCGGTAACCACGATTTTTCAGAGCTCGTTCATCTAAAAAAAACATAGGTATTCATATGGACTGCCGCCAGAAGTGAGAACTTTAAACCATGATAATAACGGTGGATTTTTTTAATCTTAAAATTATTTTTAGTTTTAAATATTAAAACTTCATAATTTGTGTGTTTTATGTTTATTAATTAATTAATTAACGAATTCAACTCCGAGTAACATTTATATACATTTTTATATGGTGTATTTATTAGTCAAAACAACTGAAACTAGTAAGAAATGACCTTCGGCTGGGCCGAAGTTAAAATACTCCCACGGCCGAAACAAAGTATATTCAAAGTTTATTTATTTTATAATTCTTAAAAAACGTATTTTTTAAGAATTATATTGTGAGCTCAATGCCAAATAATTCATGAAGCAACAGGTTGCTACAACAAAAAGTTCTTTGCAGAACTAACCCAAGCTGACTAGACCATGGTTTCGTCGGACGCTACTCCGACTCATCAGTAGTCTCAGTGGTTCTAGCAGTCCACTAACTTTGACAAGCTAATAAGCGCAATATCAATAAACCAGAACGGAATTATAGAAGCGCTATACTTTGTCAAAGCAATGTTTTTCTACAACATTCTACAACTGCAACAACAAAGTCTTTGCAGAATCAATGCAGTCAACTTTTTGAAATTTTGCGACTAGCAAAAGAGTAGAAAAACATTGCTTTGACAAAGTATACTAAGTATTATATTTTCGCGTGCCGGACTTCTATAGATGTAGCAGAAGTGCATCAAATGAGAGCGAACTCTGAATTTTACCCACAAGGAGCAGAACTCAGGATCGGAGTTGCTCAGGTTCCGCTCGCACTGATACGCTACATCTGTTCTGACGTAAAGAGCGATGACCCTATGCAGGCAAAACAATGGCAGAAAGTGATACCTAGGTATATGAAATTCCAGTGGATCTGCATCGTCGCTCACCTGGGTCTCACTCAGTGCCATTATTTGAGGCCTAATAAGAGTACAATATGCATAAACCGAGAAAAAATTCGTTCTCAGTCATTGCAAAAATCTATGCGAAAATGACCCGACATTTTCTCGCAGTGTAAATTTCGAAATAAAAAAAGGTGTATGGGTAATTAGTTGCTACTGAAAACAGAGTAGCACCGTGAGCATAAGTGAAATGTGCAGAGGCAAGTGTTATGCCTTTGCCCCAGCACAATTTTACTCACAGTGAATCCCACTCACAGTCGCAACTAATCTGAGAGGATGGAGGAATAGACGGACACGAAAAAACAATAATTACTTACGTACCGAGGACCATAGAAAAGCCCTCGCGTGGCTAGCTATTAAAAAATCAAAGCACTCCAGCGGTGTTGTTGTTGCTGCTGCTGTAGGCTGCCGACAAAACCGGTTGGTGTTGTTGTTGTTGTTTCGTTGATGCTGCATATTTGTTGTTTTGGTTTGACTTGTTTATTTTTGTTTGAACTTTTGTTTGAGTTTTTTTTTTTTAATTTATTTCATTGCTTATTTAGTTTTAGTTGCAATTTGCTCACAAGTTTTTTGTGCATTTATTGATTTTTTTTTTTTTTTTTTTTTAATTTAAAACAAAACACTGGCACAGAACAAACGGACAGACCGACCGACGGAAAACGATAAAACATAAACATAAATAATTTAAATAAAACACAGATAAATAATTTAAATAAAACACAGAGCGGGGACGGACAGCCGGCACGTCTGATCCCTATGGATGTACGATCACTACTCAAAAAAGATATTTGTTCAAAAATTTTTGCTTGTTTATGGTGTGCTGCTGGAAAGAAATTTACAAATAGTTAAATATAAATTGCAAATAAATATAAATAAATGCATAATAAATTAATTTGAAAACGGATATTTGATAATTGGCGTAAATAAATTTGGCGCTGTTTACGTTTTATAGGCAATCAGCTGTTTTTGTGCTGGAAACTAGCTAGAAGCCATTTCCGTACTTTTAACACTATTCTCAAATTTCATTTTACGCTCCCAGCTTGAACTTTACTCAACTTTTACTCGACATTGTGTACGGAAACACACCTTATGTTTACATAAATTTCATTAAACTTAATTTACATGATTTTCATTGTTTGTGTTATTAAACATTTCATTATATTCTAAATGATGGGCTTAAATATAAAAATCAAAGCAAATTTAAACAAAAATATAAATTGAACTTAGTTAAATATTTAATTATTAATAAACACTTTAAAGTGTTTATACATAGAATTTGTATTTGCATACATTTCATTGAACTAAATGTACATTATTTTTGTCATTAATCATTTCATTATATATTATATATAGTATATATTATATACTAGTAAACCCGTATGGCGTTAAAACGCCAAAATGAGAAAAAAAATCTAGTTTAAGATTGTTTTGTCTTTATTATTAGAACTGTTATAATTTTTTAACATATTTCTGTGTAAACTACCATTTGATGTTGCGAAACTTTCACTGTTGGGTAAGATGAGCTGCATACTCTTTTATTTACTTAACCCTGCAGTAGTCGCGTAGCTAAATGTGACGAGAGTGGTCGCGCGGATTACATATGTAATCCGTTTTTTAAAGTTTAAGATAAGAGATGGCAATTTGAAAATGCTTAGTTATTTGTTTTAATTTTTATTATTACTTTATTTTATATTATATTTATTTAAAAAAACAACATAAACATAATTCTTATAGTACGTAAAATCAATGAATATCGATTGCAGACAGTTGTGCAATTCATAATTTTGCATGACTGGATTACATATGTAATCCGCGCGACTACTGCAGGGTTAAAATCATGGTGTAATAATAATAAGGTGTTAGTGAATTTTTGACAACACCAAGAATAGCTTTCTTTCTATCAAAAACTTGTGAGCAAAAGAGAGGAGCCGTTGATAGTTGTCAAATTGTGTTATTTGTTTGAGTTGCTAGATGATGATGTGTTATAGTTTTTATAGGTTATTGTGCGAATAAAGTTTAAATAAATATTTAATTCAATTAATTATGCCGTGTTGTGTTGACAAAAAGTTATTGCAGTTGTCTTCGCCCATTTGCCAAGTTCGCCATTAAATGGTCTTGCCATTTTATCAAAAACGTGCGCTGGAAGGTGCCACCGACATGAAGCTTTGGCCAGCATGCAAATTGTTTTGCATCCACATCGACTGCTTCAAAAAAATATCGAATGCCATGAAAGAAGTTTAATACCTCAACTGATAATATCCATCAAAAGAAGTGGACATGGTATTGAGCTTCGACCGACTGCACGTTAGCTGATTTATTTTCATTCCAATTCTCCATCAGCTGTTTTTGACAGGAGCGGGGCGAAAAAAGTTATCATTTTGAGAGAGAAGTGTCAAATTCACTAACATAAAAAATAAAAATAATTATTATTACACCATGCTTAAAATTTTCACGACATCAAAAGAGCGGATTCGACTTAATGTCAAATATTATTAGCCGTGTGCGAATTCTGGGGCTTGCAACTTTGTAACTTTTCTCAACGACTGTCTTAGGGCCAGTTTTTCAGTGCGAGTTTAAACTGTAGTCAAGTTAAACCGAGGTTAACTCACCAAAATTGGACGTTTAAACTCGGTTGAACTAGATATTTTAGCATTCGTTGAAGTTAAATTGACTTAAATGATCATATTATGTGTTTCTTTTTTGCCTAAACCGAGTTTAAACGTCCAATTTTGGTGAGTTAACCTCGGTTTAACTTGACTAGAGCTTAAACTCGCACTGAAAAACTGGCCCATAGGCTCTTATTAATAGTCATAGGAAATAACAGGGACCGGAACTTAAAAACGTTGCATTTTAAATAGAAAAAAAAAATATTTCCGATGGGCTGAGCTTAATTTTTGGTATAAGAATTCGCTGACAAATGCTTGCACCGGTTAGTAAAATGCATTTGACAGTAAGGATTAAAAATCTGCAGTCGGATTCTATGGATAAGTCCTTTCACTGTATTAAGATTCCTCATTAGCATACCAATTGCATCTGTTTTGAGCGGTAATTGGCGTCACGAAAGACCACTTACCTACTTTAGTGCTATTAAGGAACTCCGTTGGGAAGTTTATTTGTGCGGCACTTCATCAGAAACGGTTTTTCAAATGCTTTTATACAAAACTTCAAGATAAGATAATAGTAGAACAAATTCATTTTGAAACCATACTTCGTCCGTTGGTGCAAGAATAGCGTTTTCCTGTTTATGTCGTTTTGTAGATCGTCATTAATAAAATCAATTCACAATCCGTGATCTAAAAAGAGCTGATCAAGAATTAACTTGTCGCAAATAACTTGAAAATTCCTTTTTGAATTTGTCTAATCGCATGCTTTTTTCAAGCTTCATTGTTTTTACGTAAGATCACAATTTTCTATTGTTACAACATGTCCAGAATAAGAGATTTCTGGAACTGTTTCCTTAAAATCACCAGAAAATACAACTTTTCAAAAAACAGTTTACGAATGTCTGGTAATATCGCGAAACACACAATCAATTACTGTCTGTGCTACTGCAGGAATCATACTTGCTTCATCAATAATGATAAGATGGGCATTATCAAAGTAGATTCCGTGCTCAAAATTAGGCTTCAGGCGTTAAGCCGATACAGATGTATCTCAAGAAGAGGTCTAGGAAGTTGGAATTGTCTGTGCAAGGTACGTCCTCATTCAACGAAGCTAACGGCGATGCCAGTAAAGGCTACTGGAATAGCGATTTTGCATGAACTTCCTCTTTTGCGGCTGGTACATAAATATAACATTTATTTGAATGTATTTCGCTTTGCTCAACTGCTTTAATTATACAAAAGCATGATTTTGAAAAATTGATCACATACTTTTAGGCATCCCATAGAAAACTTACTTTCTTTGCAGAAGATTGTTTTGCTTTTTTTGTTTAAATACACAATACTTTAGAAAAAGTAAGACTCCATTGCATATCTGCAGACCAAGACCTTTCTATTGATACCTCATTTATGAAAATCGCATTTACGGTATAGATTTGATGGTCATCACAAAAAAAGCGCTTGCGTAATAATAATATAGATAAATAGATGATGGGCTTACATATAAAAAATAAAGCAAAACATAAACAATAATAAAAATTCAACTTATCGAAATAATAACTAATATAAACTTAAAATATTTATGCATAGAATTGGTATTTACATAAATTTCATTGAATTTCATTTACATCATTAAATTCATGAAATAAAATTATGATTTGGAAATAAATTGGAACGATGTTCCTATGATATTAAGTGGGAACATATAAACTTTCAAATGAACAATATAAATTTTCAGATGATAAAAATCTGCCATTAATTTGCTTCTTGAATTAAGCATTAGGTTTGAATATATCCAATGATCGAAAAATACAGTGGCGCCGAAAGCGTGGGAGAGCAGGGGGTCAATTGCTCCCGTAGCTAGAAGTGTGATGAGGAAATATAGGGTGTTTTTTTAGAGGTATAGAACTTCGAATTGAAATAAAACACAAGAAAATCGTTTTAATGTCCATCAATTTGGCTTTATTGGAAGGATAATTTTATGCCATTAATGTTTAAATATGATTTCGGGCATGTGGCCGCCGCGGCTGGCTCGAATAAAGTCAATTCTACAGGTCCAATTTTCAACCACTTTTTCGAGCATATGGGGCCGTATGTCGGCAATAACGCCACGAAAGTTGGCCTCCAAGTCCCCTAACGTTTCTGGTTTGTTGGCGTAGACGAGCGACTTCACATATCCCCAAAGAAAATAATCCAATGGTGTCAAATCACACGATCTTGGTGGCCAATTGACAGGTCCATTCCGCGAAATTATGCGCTCATCGAATGTTTCCTTCAATAAATCGATTGTGACGTGCGCTGTGTGGCATGTAGCGCCGTCTTGTTGGAACCACAACTCATCCACATTCATGCCATCCAATTCGGGAACAAAATAGTCGGTTATCATGGCTCTATACCGGTTTCCATTAACGGTAACTGACTCTCCAGCATTATTTCGGAAGAAGTATGGCCCAATGACTCCACCAGCCCATAGAGCACAGCAAACAGACAGTTTTTGTGGATGAAATGGCGTCTCAAGGATCTCATGTGGATTCTCTTCACTCCAAATGCGGCAATTTTGCTTGTTGACGTAGCCATTCAACCAAAAATGAGCCTCATCACTGAACAAAATTTTGCTATGTAAACTTCGCGAACTGAACAAATCAGCAGCTCGGATGATCTTCTCCATCATAAGATTGAAAAAGTCGCACGATAAGGAATCATCTTGTCTGAAACCTCGTTTGGTAACGAATGAAGGAATGAGTTCCTTCCTGATTTTAACTGTGTTGCTGGTGTTGCTCAGTGTCATTCTGCAAAGACGGATGAGCTTTGCAGGAATACCAAATTCAGACATGGTGTAGTAAAGATGATTCCTTATTGGAATGTCAAAGGCGGCTTTGTAATCTACAAAAAGATGGTGTGTGTTGATGTTTCTCTAGGGTCTTCTAGATTTGGATCTAAGGGTCTAAGATTTGTCGTAGCGTAAAATCTGGTCTATGGTGGATTTGCCAGGTCTGAAGCCAAACTGATAAAGTCAAATCATCTAGTTTACGATGGGCTTCAGTCTTTCACAAAATACCCTCAACAGGACCTTATATGCGATATTAAGAAGGCTTATCCCACGGTAATTGGAGCAAATAGTGGGATCGCCTTTCTTGTTGATTGGGCAGAGTACACTGAGGTTCCAATCGTTTGGAATGCATTCTTAGGACCATATTCTGCATAGGAGCTCATGAATGCATTTAAATAAAGCTTCGCCTCCATTCTTGAAGGATCAGCAGATAAGCCATTGGTTTCTGCGGCTTTGTTGTTTTTAAGCCAAGCTCTCAAGACTTCACTATGGTCGGGCAGCGGAATTTCAACGCTGTCGTCCATAATTGGGGCTTCCGGAATATAATTTCTACTGGCGGGATTGTTGTCGTCGTCGCCATTCAGAAGTCTGGAGAAATGCTCCCTTCACATCATCAGTGTACTCTGAATATCTCACTAAATTCCCTGCAGAAAGAGGACCCCGGTCTTAAAAAATTATCGAATCTCATTCCTGTGACCTTGCATCTTAATTTTTTCGCACTCACGCTTCTCTTTTCTTTCATCTGAAAATGTGTCTCTCTTCCCTCCTCTTCTCTTTGTAACGCTCCTTAGCAGCACGCGTCACAATCGACTGTAGGGTGCGTCTTTTTCTGCAGTGGCGTCGCGACACTTCTAATAGGTGATAGAAAATCACCTCTTCGGTAGTCGTACGCATAGAGTGGGAAATATGATCCCACTGCGAGCATATATCGTCGATCGGAGTAGTGCTTTCTTGAAGCAGGAGAGTCGAGTACCGAAGTTTTCGGCTGTTCGTGTTTTTTGACGACTAGCTTTCTCTGTCTTGGATTGCGCGCATTCTTGGTTGCTCACAGACGTGTACGAATCTTGGTTGCGGCAAGATAATGATCCGAGTCTATATTGGCACCACGGATCGTGCGTATATCTAAAACACTGGAAGAGTGCCTTCCATTAATCAAAACGTGATCAATTCGGTGGCGCGTCTTTTGATCAGGAGACAGCCAAGTGTCTTTATGAATATTGAGATGATTGAATCTAGTGCTACTAGCGACAATGTTTTGCACTGCGGCAAAGTCAATCAGCCTCATTCCGATATCGGAGGTAATGTGGTAAAGGCTGAACTTTCTAACTGTCGGGCGAAAGATATTTTCTTTTCCCACCTTGGCTCTAGTCACTAAGCAAGATTTTTATATTGTGGCGGGGGCTGCGCTCATAGGCCTCTTCAAGGCGCTCGTAGAAGTTGTCTTTCATCTCATCGTCTTTATCTTCTTTCAGAGCGTGCGCTCATATAAGGCTTATATTGCAACATTTAGCTTGAAAAGGACTATGGCAAGTCGCTTGCTCACAGATGTGAATCGCAGGACATCCTGCCGTAGTCTCTTGCCAACCACGAGCACGCATCCAAACTCGTGCTTCTCCGCATGGCCGCTGTAGTAGATATATATCAGTTGGATAAAGGCACCATCCCAATTAAGGATTCGGACGTACCAAGTGCATATCCGTAAATCATTGGCAGTTTTTCGTTTGCGGTAGTCGTCATCAGATTTGGTGATTCTTCTTATCTTTTTTCTTCATTTTTGTTTCATTGAAATGTGTTTTTACGTGGTGGGCTTCAAACCCGACGCACAACCCTTTAGAGGCAGATATCCTGCCGCTCAGATTAGCCGTCAAACTAAGGGTTGCCAATGTGCCGTTTCTAAAGAACACCACGTAGAGGTTTGAGTCGACTTGGGATGATTTCGACATGGATAATGCGTGCCTCATGTTCAGAGTCGGTATTAGTAAATTCGTCAAATGGATCTGTTCCTTGATTGATTTTTAACGAAAAATATACGCATAGCAACTTTTTAGACCGCTCCTCGCTTATACACTTTCGTTTGTCTGATTTCGAGAAAATTTCTTCGATCTGCGCTGTTGATGCAGATATATTAAGCAGTTTTATCGCAAGATTTAAAAGAAGAACACAATAGGATCAGTCGTTTTCCTCAGAAGCGTTGCAAATATGCCGCGGTCACGCAATCCTTCACCATCAAGCTGATCCATGCCGCCATGAGAAAAGCATCAACATCTTGCATTTGATCGTAAAATAATTTGCTTCCCATATACACCATATGAAGGTCATTTGCTGCTATCCGTAGAGTTCAGTATCGGAACTCGAGGCTTCTGCTATCAAATCTATCCACGCTTTAGTCAAGTCGGCAAGCGAAAAATTTCCTTGTTGGCATTTGTCGATGAGATTTGATATTGGATTCAATAGTTTTAGCAGCTTCTTAATAGAAATGCTCAGTTCTTCTTTAGAGATCAACTCACAGATTCCTGGCTTCACTTTTTCTTTTTCATTGTATTTTCTGTACTAGTTGATCCTGCGGCTTTCTGCTTCATTTTGGGCAGATTGGCTTACATTGGGACACAGGCACCACGTTGGTTACCCCATCGGGTAATGCAAGGCAATTTTGGCCTGGACCATCCTAGAAAGATCAATTTGCTTTCAAGAGCAGACTGCTTAAATTCAGTTTCGAACAGTTTGAACTTTTTGAACGTCTTCCAACACATCTGAAGCTGTATGTAATTTTCCTTTCCCTAGCGATTTAATGATGTACTTGACCAACAAGTCCGCTGTATGCGAATTACACGTTGAAAAACTCAATCCGAAACGACGACCCATTGAAGTCATGGCATATCTGTGACAACGGCGATAACTTCCAAGCCATAGTGTTCTTTCACCAAATTCACACAAGTGCCGATAATATTAAGAAGCGTGAGTTCACCTTTTTCAGTTATATCGAATGAATCGAGGAAAACCTTGTCCGACTATTTTGCACCATAACCGCTACGTATTTTCTATTCTCTGCAGAATTTTTCCAACTGTCGATCAACAATGCTGTAAAATCGCCTTCGACGCATTGCTTCGCATTCAAGGTTTGCTGTTCTTTGTGAATCATATTTAGCAACGTTCCACTAAATTTTCGGCTACTCGGCGCTTCGTACAATGGCTAAAATTTGATTTGATTGGGCACTTGTTGCTGTAATGCAAATTGATCTAAATTCACAACATAATTAAAAACAAATATATTCCCGATGCGAACGGTGACCAACCATCTCGTATTTCTCGGGACAGTCCCGTCTTTCAGCAAAATATCCCGGTGAGTTATTTTTGAAGTGAAACTTCTTTACTCGCGGTGGGGAGTAAAACCGATGAATCGATTCGCCAATGAATTACTTCGCCATGATACGCTTCGCGTTACGTAAAATTAAATAATTACAATATAGTATGGACACAGTAGCTTTTCAACTGCATGGTTCATACATCGAGTAATTATAATATTGCCATAAAAATTCGAGGCATATGGAGCATGTCTTTGATATTCATATTGAAAGCATTAACCTTAAACAAAAAGACAAACACTGAAAAAAAAAAACAAATCGTCAATTGATGATCTTGACTTTGTTAAAAAATTAATAACACTGTTCTACAAATATTTTGTTTTTTAGTGTACATCGGCACCGATATTTTATGTTTTGCCGATCCATATGATGACTTTCTGCGTTTTACTTCGATTTTTTCGTCAAGGACCTTTTTAATAATTCACTTCGATTTTCGTTCTTTGCCTAACTTAATGTATCATAACTTTGCTTCTATTCATCAAAATTTGGTGTTTACTAACGATTACACTTGCAGTCTTCCGTCCAGAAATGTCTTAAATCGTTTTAGGTTTTTACAAATTTAAGTTGCTTTCTTGAACAGAAAGAGCATTTTTCTTATTTAATTTGCTTTTAGCTATTAAGAATTATAAAAACTTTCTTCTTACATGATTACTTATTGGGTATAAGGGCCAGGGTATTAGATTTTCAATGCTTGTAAAAAAACAAAATTGGTTAACAAATAACTTAGTTATGGACCATAACAACATCGAAGTTAGTGAGTTTCTAACTTCAGAAACGCAGCGTAATTTCTGGCCTCAGAAAAGCAATTGAAATTTTTGTCAATTTTTGTATTAGCTGTCAAAGTGTTTCATATCTCTCTATATATGGTTTCAGTACAGTGATAAACACTGACCACAGCGATAGTGGGGCGCCCCATACAAGTTAGACGAAACAATTTATTTTATGATTTTAAATGATAGGGGAAGTAAAAACAAGTAAAAAAAAATGTATGAATTTTGCTATTTTGAATTTTCGGGAAATTGTTTCACTTAAAACGCTTTTTCACTGAAAATTTTTGTTGTTCAACTTTTTGCAAAGGGGTTTTTTTTTTTGCAAATCGTTTGCCACGGTGAAATACTTTTAGGAAAGTTTTATCAAGACTTTGTTAAAATGTGGTTTGTTCAATCAAATCCCATAGTGATCTCACTGTATGAAAAATATTTGAATCGGTGTGTTATGGGTAATAAGTGCTACGTACCTCAAGTGCCATGTTCATAGTGTTATATCAGGTTGAGAATGTGGAACACTAAGCCAAATACAAGGATATGCATGCATTTAAATGAATCGATGATTTGACTTACAAACTCATTTACAGACAGGCAAGTTGTTAATTCTATTCTACAATCTATTAGAAAAAAAGAAAAATAAATCTGAAAATACATATGTTAAATCGTACTTTCGCTTTATACGAAACCAATTTATTTATTATGAAATAAATTATATATATTATATAGGTTCAGAAGGGATGGATTAATATATATAGATATAATATTAAGTTAATTAAAAAAAAAAAATAAGAAATGTGGCAAAAAATTTCTTAAAAATATTTTTGATGTCATTTTAAAGGTGGTAGAATTATCTACAATTTTATCCTTGGATGCATTTCAATTCAAACTGATTTAAAAAAGTTACAGCGATTTTCCTATAGCTTCATCGAGATAGACAAAATCGCAAATATATAAAATTTCTGACGATCGCCAAATATTAAGCTAAAAATCCTAGCGAAACAAAAACCTACAGAAAAACAAAGAAAGAAGAGCAATAACAAAAACCATGCAAAAATAATGTAAACAGTCCAACCGTCCGTCCGCATAGAATTCCAATGGAAAAAATAAAATAAACATGGCTTCTCGACAACTTTGTTAACAAGGTTTTTTATTTGTAGAGTCTATCAACAAAATCTAGCAACATAAGTACATCGACGCGCTGCTTTTTAATTTGCCTGGCCGCCGTTTTTCGCCGTGCCCATCTTGACATCCGAATCTCTGAGTGGTATTGCTCGAGTGGTTCTGATGCAGAGTCTATACAATATATAGTCTCTGACTAGTCCAGAATAAAATATAAATATTTTTTAATACAAACTTCGATAAAAATTGCAATTATCATAGGGGCATTAACTTCCGTGTTTACCCCTTCACAGAAAAAAAGCAGCTACGTTGCTCGATTCGAATTGATAGTAGTTTCATAGTTGTTTTGTTTTCATTTCGCTGGCCTTTCGTGTTTTGCTTATATTATTGAATATTTCGTAGGAAGGACGATCCTCACAAGGCAACGCGTGAGGGTCAAGGGGGCTATCTTCACATGGCAACATGTCTGACTGCCTCAACCTGGTGAGGCCAGCATTATCCATGTCGAACTCGTCTCAAGTCGACTCAAACCTCTGCGTGGTGTCCTCTAGAAACGGCAAACTGGCAACCCTTAGTTTGACGGCTAATCTGAGCGGCGGGCTCCCCCTGCCTTTAAAAGGTTGTGCGTTGGGTTTGAAGCCCACTACGTAAAAACAAAATTTCAATGAAACAAAAAAGAAATAAGATAAAAATGATTCCAAAATCTGATGACGACTACCGCAAACGAAAAACAGACAATGATTTATGGATATGCACCTGGAACGTCCGAACCCTTAATTGGGATGGTGCCTCTATCCAACTGATAGATATCTTAGAAAGATACAAAGCTGATATCACTGCAATCCAATAAATGCGATGGAAGGGACAGGGTTGCTCACGGCAAGCATCCTGTGATATCTACTACAGCGGCCATGCGGAGAAGCACGAATTTGGATGCGAATTCGTGGTTGGCAAGCGACTACGACATCATGTTCTGCAATTCACACCTGTGAACGAACGACTTGCCATAATCCGTGTCAATGCAAGATTTTTTAACATAAGCCTGATTTGTGCGCACGCTCCGACAGAGAGAAAGACGATGAGACCACAGACAGCTTCTACGAGCGCCTTGAAGATGCCTATGAGCGCAGCCCCCGCCACGACATAAAAATCGTGCTTGGTGACTTCAACGACAAGGTGGGAAAAGAAAATACCTTTGGTCCAACAGTCGGAAAGTTCAGCCTCCACGACAATACCTCCGATAACGGAATGAGGCTGATTGACTTTGCCACAGCGCTAACATGGTCGTTAGTAGCACTAGATAGGTTAGTAGCATCTCAATATTCATAAAGGAACTTGGCTGTCTCCTGATCAAAAGACGCGCAACCAAATTGATCACGTTTTGATTGACGGAAGGCACTCTTTCAGTGTTTTAGATGTACGCACGATCCGTGGTGCCAATATAGACTCGGATCATTATCTTGTCGCAGCCAAGATCCGTACACGCCTGTGCGCAACCAAGAATGCGCGCAATCCAAGACAGAGAAAGCTAGACGTCGAAAAGCTGCAATCAAAGCAAACAGCCGAAGACTTCGCTACTCGCTACTCTCACTCCTGCTTCAAGAAAGCACTCCTCCGATCGACGATATACGCGCGCAGTGGAATCATATTTTCCACTCTATGCGTACGGCTGCCGAAGAGGTGATTGGCTATCACAGCCCTCGCCGAAACCAGTGGCACGACCAAGAGTGTCGCGACGCCACTGCAGAAAAATACGCCGCCTACAAAGCCACCCTGTAGTCGGTTGTAACGCGTGCTGCTAAGGAGCGATACAAAGAGAAGAGGAGGGAAGAGAGACGCATATTCAGGCGAAAGAAAAGGGAAGCGGAAATGCGCGAGTGCGATAAAATTGAGATGCATGGTGACAGGAATGTGGTCCGAAAATTTTTTGAAAAAATAAGACGCCTGGCCGATGGTTTCAAGACCGGGGCCTCTTCCTGCAAGGATGAAAATGGGAATCTAGTGACAGATATCCAGAGTAGGCTTCTGAATGGCGACGACGACAACAATCCCGCCAATAGTGATGATATCCCGGAATCCCCAATTTTGGACGACAGCGTTGAAGTTCCGCTGCCCGACCATAGTGAAGTCTTGAAAGCTATAGCTCGGCTTAAAAACAACAAAGCCGATGGAGCCGATGGCTTACCTGCTGAGCTCTTCAAGAATGGAGGCGAAGCTCTATTTAAATGCATTCATGAGCTTCTATACAGAATATGGTCGGAAGAATGCATTCCAAACGATTGGAACCTCTGTGTGCTCTGCCCAATCCACAAGAAAGGCGATCCCATAATTTGCGCCAACTATCGTGGGATAAGCCTTCTTAATATCGCATATAAGGTCCTGTCGAGCGTACTATGTGAAAGACTGAAGCCCATCGTAAATCAGCTGATTGGACCTTATCAGTGTGGCTTCAGACCTGGCAAATCCACCACCTTTGGAGAAGACCCTAGAAAAACAAATCGACACACACCATCTTTTTGTCGATTACAAAGCCGCCTTCGACAGTCTAATAAGGAATCATCTATATTCCACATGTCTGAATTTGGTATTCCTGCAAAGCTCATCCGTCTTTGCAGAATGACACTGAGCAACACCAGCAGCACAGTTAAAATCGGGAAGGACCTCACTCCTCCATTCGATACCAAACGAGGTTTCAGACAAGATGATTCCTTATCGTGCGACTTTTTCAACCTAATGATGGAGAAGATCATCCGAGCTGCTGATTTGAGACGCAGTGGCACGATATTCTACAAAAGTATTATGCTGCTGGCGTATGCTGATGATATCGATATCATTGGCCATAATACGCGCGAAGTCAGCGCATCATTCTCCAGGTTAGCGAAAGAGTCGAGTCGAAGGGGTCTTATAGTGAACGCAGATAAGACGAAATACCTAGTGTCAACAAATAAACAGTCCCAGCGTCTTGGAAACCACGTCACTGTTGACAACATCTCCTTCGAGGTTGTTAAGGACTTTGTCTACCTGGGATCCAGCGTAAACTCTTTCAACGATGTCAGTATTGAGATAAAGCGAACAGCGAACTCTTGCCAACAGGTGTTACTTTGGGCTGAGTAGGCAATTGAGAAGCAGAGCCCTCTCTCGACCAACAAAACTCACGCTCTATAAGTCACGAATCATGCCCGTCCTATTATATGCAGCACAAACCTGGACGTTGAGCAGTTCTGATGAAAAGACTTTGGGAGCCTTCGAGAGAAATATCCTTCGTAAGATCTTCGGTCCAATCTGCGTCAATGGCTAGTACCGAATTCGATGGAACCACGAGCTGTATGAGCTGTACGCTGAAATCGACATAGTTAAGCGCATTAAAATCGAGCGGCTCCGCTGGCTAGGTCATGTTGAGCGAATGGAAAACGACGCTCCAGACGAAAAAAATATTCGATTCGGTGCCCGGTGATGGTCAACGCAGAAGAGGACGCCCACATCTTCGTTGGAAGGATCAGGTGTTGGATAACCTGACTACACTTGGTGTTTCCAACTGGCGCCAGCAAGCGCAAAACAGAAATGGCTGGCGCAATTTCTTATACGAGGCCAAAACCGACCTTCGGTTATAAGCGCCAGACAAGTAAGTATTTCGTAGGAGGTGTCACGTGACTCTCACGCATGACGTAGGCTGCGCAGTAGATTTTTATTTCTGCGCACTGTTGGCGGAATCTATTATATATTATTCTTGAGCATATGTTGCATCGTAACTCAAATTTTATATGAAATACTTTTGAAGGTTCGTAAGTTTTTACGAAATACGAGCTTACGAAGCACTTACGAAGTGACATGAAGCACCCTATAGTTTTATGATACATATTAACCCTTTCCAGCCCTCCCTTAAAGCCCCCTGTTAGTGTGTAAGGAATTAATATACAAAAAATAATAAAATTTGTATGGGAGCTTCCATAAGGAGTCGTCGGAGGGAATAGGTCCCTAAACAAAAAATGTTCCTTTTGCAAAAGTAATGGGGGTCGGTCACACATACTAATCCTCTCCGGCCTTCCTTTAAAGCCCCCATGATCAGGTGTAGGGAATAAAAACATGTTCCAGAAACAAAGCTGTGTGGTGTTTTGAGTTTTATGTTTGAAGAAAAAAAATTAAACTGGACAAATGATTTTTATTTTTATTATTGAGAAAAAACTTTTATTTCTGAGCGAAAAAATATAAATTTAAAAACTATTCTTATTCTTCAGCAAAATAAAAATTCTCAAATAATTCTTATTTTTGAAGAGAAACATAAAAATCAAAAAATAACTTTTATTTCTGGTCAAAACAATAAAAATCGCAAGATAATTTTTATTGTTGAGCAATAAAATAAAAATATAAAAATAATAATAAAACGATTTTTGGATATCGCTTATAATAATTACGATCCCTGATTAAAAAAGATTTAATTCACCCTTGCCATTATATGAAATGGGACTTTTTTAGTAAGACTGTATTAAAGAGTAAATGAATATACCACTTAAAAATCAACTTTTTTGGGTTGAAGTTTCACTTCTACCCTGCGTGATGAAAGTGAACACATATTTTTTTAGCCGTGGATTTTTTTGTTTAGAATTGTTTCATGATTATTTTTCACAAATCGAGAATCAAAACATTTCAATGGCAAAGGCATCATTAGTTTTAAAAACAATTCTACAAATGAAAATTAAAATGCGCCAGGATGAAATATGTTTACCATTTATTAACGAAATACAGATACTGACGAATTTAAAGTTCGATTGAAATTTCTTTATACAAATTGGAACTTTACTTTTAAGGAAGTTGAAGTCCTTAAATGGACATTACTGGGAAAAGGCTCCAAATGGTCAGAAGTAGAAAACTCATTAATTTTTATTTTTTAACTCAGAAAAGACTTGGTTATTGATGACAAGGAACTCTTTTTGTTACTTCAGGAAAAATAAAGAAATGGAATGGAAAAGCACCAACCTAATAACCTAATAATCTTTGCAGAATCAATGCAGTCAACTTTTTGAAATTTTGTGACTAGCAAAAGAGTAGAAAAACACTAAATTATAATTACGCTTTGGTTTTATTGTTGTTACGCTTATTAGCTTTTTATAGTTAGTGGACTGCTAAAACCACAGGGACTACTGATGAGTCAGAGTAGCGTCCGACGAAACCATGCTCGGTTTGTTCTGCAAAAAACTTTTGTTGTTGTAGCAACCTGTTACTTCATGAATTATTTGCATGGGGAAATTTTTTACTCTCTAGATTACACTCTCTTTTACCATTTTTTCGAGTACGGGAACGCTTCTCGATCTAAAACCTGTAAAAATGGTCAATTGGACTAAAACTTTAGAGTACAGGAACAGACCTATTATAAGAATACTTTAAATTTGTCAAGCTTACTTTTTGTCTTGTCTCAAGTGCATCAACGGAAAGAATATTTTCAATTTTGAATAAAATTTGGATAACCAAGAAATCCCAACTAAATATTAAAATGCTTTAAATAATATTAATGACAAAATTTAATTTTGATATGAACTGTAGTAAGTCCACGCAAATTTGAAAAAAAAACTGATATATATATATATTAGGGTGATTAAAAAAAAACATTTTTCGAAAATCAACCGAGCTCGTTGGAACATGGGATGTTAACATCAAAATATGAAAACCAAAATTTAAAAAAAAACATTTTTTTTAATTTTTAGATAGTGCTATCAGCGGTTTTCTGTTTTAGTTGAAAAAAATCGTGGAAAAAGCCTTAAAGTTGAAATATTTATATCTCTCTCATTTTTAAACATATAATTATGAAACTTTCATTTCATGCGTACAATAGACCATCATTAATAAAAACATGTTAAAATTTTGGATTCTAGACCAACATTTTTTTTTAGGTCCTTGAGGGTTAAAAAAAAGAATTGCTTGTAACCAAGAATGATAGAAATACAGATTACGACGTCCCGCTCAGAAAACTGAAATGTTCTGCGCATGTAGGACAAATGACGTCACGCGAACTGTGTTCCTATTAGCTAATAATTTCTAGCTGTCAAACTACAAATGTTTGTGTAAACATAACAGTGGGACTATTTATTGTTTTTCTCTTCAAATTATTTTATAGTAAAATAAGAATAAACAAATTTTTTTAAATTACGTTGTAGTTTTATTGAACTTTCTCTTTCTTGTGTTGGTATTTTGATTAATTTCTGCATTTAACGACCTTATTTTAAAATACATTCTGCATCTAAAAAACATTTTTTTTCACGTTTTCATTTCCTTCAATATCTTTTGCTTCTGACAAATGCTTTGCAAATATCCGCTTGTGAGCAATAGCTTTTCTCCATTTAATTTCATAAAAATTGCATCGCATGATTTGAGTGTTTTCATTAATGAATTTGATGGCTTACTTAACCCACCTTCACTTAGGTGGTTCACCCATTAAGGATTATATGGTGAAATAAATATAGCCAGCTAAATTCTCCAAACTGGCATACTCCAGGTTTTCTAACTCGTTCAAATTATTTTCTTTTTGTAAAATGTCTTCTTCGATGTTTGGATTAACACTCCTAAGTATAGAACCTGAAAAATGAAAAAAAAGGTAAACACTGTATTATTTAAATTCTAAATTTTGATTATTTGGCTTAGGTGTGAACGTAATATATGATCAAATTGTGTTGTGCGTGTTATAAAATGTTTGCACATAAATTGATCGAAAACTGGACCTATTAGTTTTATGCCGACTCCGAACGAATGTGCATATTCTCAAGAAGCTTTACATGGCATTACTAACTCTCTGAGGTTTGCCATTGTCTGCAGAGAGGTGACGGCCAAACAAAAAAATTAATTAAATTAAAGAACTTTTTTGTGTCAGATGGAAATTGAACCAGGGTTCTTTGGCTTATGGGTCACGAACTCTACCCACAGCGCCACGACCGCCAATGAACTGCTAAAATCAAAAAAGTTGTAACTTACCCATTTCAAATTTCATATTTCTTTCAAAATCCTCCCGATTGAAATGCAAAAAACAAATTCTCTCATTTTGAGCATTTACGGCATTCGTTCGATTGCAAACCGTTACCCAAAGCTTCATTTGCACTGCATCGACGAACCGAATCCAAAGCGAGCAAAGACCCAACAGTCGGCATATAAGGTGATGGCGTCCTTTATGATGCGAAAGGAATAATATTCATGGACTATCTCCAAAAAGGAACCACTACCAACAGCGACAATTGCTGTGCACTTTTGGATCGATTGAAGACTGAAATCGCAAAGAAACGGCTACATTTGCAAAAGAAAAAAGGTTTTTCACCAAGACAATCCAACGTGTCATAAATCGATGGAAACGATGGCAAAATTTAATGAATTGTGCTTCGAATTGCTTACCCACCCATCGTATTCTCCAGATTGAGCCCCCAGCGACTTTGTCCTGTTTTCAGATCTCAAGAGAATTGTTACGGCTACGAGGGGGTCCAAATAAAACTCCAACTGGTATTCAGTGTTCTTGTTTTATTTCCTAAATTCATTTCAAAAGTATTACAATCAAATAATTAAATTACAAAGAAAATCTTACACTCTTGTGTGACCCTCGTGCTTGCCGCTTAACAAAATGAAAAGAAGTTATTTTACAAATTATATTTCAACGAGTGCCTTTTGACAGATTGAATTTATCATACTCCACAGCTAGATGGCAGCACTAGTGAAGGTCGGTTCACAAGGTTCATATGAGGCAAATCACAACAAGAATGCTTCCTGGAAAGGAAGTCCAAGTCCAATGATGAAGTAATCGCTGAAACTGAGGCCTATTTTGACGAGAAAGAGAAATCGTACTATAACAGTGGTATCCAAAAGTTGGAAAATCGCTATACTCCTTGTATCGCTTTGAAGGCAACTATGTTGAATAATATAATCGAGTTTTATTAAAATTTTGTTTTTTTCTTACTTATCCTACGGGCTTATTGAATGAAAATTGTATTATATATTATTTGAATAAGTTGAAATGGTATTTATACCCCCACGTTTAAAAAACGTAAATGGGGGTATATTAATTTTGTCACTCCGTTTGTAACGCCCATAAGGAGGCGTGGTAGGTATAGAAAAGTATATATATTCTTGATCAGCATAACCACCCGAGTTGATTTAGCCATGTCCGTCTGTCCGTCTGTCTGTGATCACGATTTCAGCCGTAATTTTAAAGCTATCATCACGAACTTCATATTTAAGCTTTTATCTAAAAAATAAAGGTCAAGTTCGAAAATGAGCCAAATCGGATGAAAACAACGCCTACCTCCCATACAAAATGACTTTATCAAAACGGTAAAATCTCTTAGAATTCTACAAAAATTAATATATGGACTTGCAATTTTGCATTTTTATATTTAAAATACACTCTAAGTATGAAATTCAACCAAATCGGTGGAAAATCACGCCTACATCCCATACAAAGTGACTTTATGAAAAAGAAAAAATCTCTCTAAAATCCACAAAAATTAACATATGGATTGCTTAGGACTTTGATTGATTGATTCTTAGGAGTATACTTTGGTTCGGCCGTGGGGGTATTTTAACTTCGGCCCAGTCGAAGATCATTTCTTACTAGTTTTGTTTATATTTTAATAATCATTTTATTTTTAATTTTTTATATTTAAACCCATTCTTGAAAATATAATGAAATGACATCTTAATTATAAATAAAAACAATAAATTAGAACTTGACTGGTATCAAAAACCAACTTCTTCAAGACGTCTCATAAATTATACATCCAAACATCCGAAAAAGACGATAATGAACACGGCGAACAATTTCATAAGAAAAGTACTGACGATCAGTGACAAAGAAGAATAATATTAGGAAAATAATAAATATTTTAAGTAGAAATGGATTTCTAAGAAAGACTACGATTTAATAAAAAAATACAAAAAACAAAGCAACATGTTACGCACCGTTGAACCTCCAAAAATATATAAATCAATGACGTATGTTCCAGGATTATCGGAAGGACTAATTGGATCAAATTGCTTTGACAAGAAATAAATATTAAATCACCACACGCTCAGATAATAATCTTGGACAATTATATAGCAATATAAAGAGTAAAATGGACAAAATTGACAAATCAAATCTAATATTCAAAATAACATGCAAAAGAGACGGCGCAGGAATATGCAACAAAGTATATGTGAGTACTACAAAGATGAAATTACAGACAAGAATATATACGCACAAGTCAGAAAATCAATCACGCACCAAACCATTGGAACAAAAAACAGCATTAGCGGCCCACTGTACAACACTTGACCACTGTCCAGACTCAGACAATGTACAAATTTTGTAGCAAGAGACGAATAACGGGAGAAGATATATGTTGGAAATGCTACACATAATAAACATACCACCAAAACAAAGAACAAATTTCAAAACAGGCACAGAAAGATGCGCTCAAAGCTTCCGACACCTAATAACAAACAAACCACAATCATGAAACGGCGAAAACGCGGGCGCTGCAATATAATTTTAAGGCAATATCTATTTGTGTTTTGTCCAGTTGAAGTCTACCAGAATTGTTAAACTTTGTGTTCAATGTTTAATATGTAAGTTTTTATTTTCGTGAACTTTTTGTTTAATGTTTAATATGTAAGTTTTTATTTTCGTGTTTCAATATATGCTTGAAAATTGTAAAAATATGTGTGTATATTTTGTAGCAGTTCCCTGATGATGAACTCCGGCGGGGTTCGAAATATTGGACGAGATAATAAAATTAATTAAAACACAAAAAATTAGTGTTTTATATTAATAAAAATCGATCTTGAGTCCGAATCCAGACCAATATAAAAAATGACTTATTTGGAAAGTGTGAAGTTTTTACTTTTTAATGACATGCATAAGTATTTATTTGACGAAGTCCAAGTATTTTTGCTTTTTTTTCTTTGAACCATTAAAAATAACATTTTTCATCATTTTATGCTAGCATCTAAAAAATACAAAAGAGATTAGCAAAATTTAGGTATTCGTTTTTTTTTTTTTTTTTTTTTTTTTATGGACTTTTGGGTCCAGTACGCAGTTGAATTTTCCACCCATTCCATCTCGGGCAACAAAATCAGTGTTGAGCTGTGTTATTGATTATAATACACATGTTTAAATTGCGATTAATATCGCAAATAAAAATATAGCAAGCTTATTATTCAAACATTTTTATTAAGTTATTTTATTCCTAATTAAACATATAATTCACTCAAATTATAAAAATAGTGCACCGATTTAAATAAAATGACATTTATTACAGCTTATGTACAATTAAATAAATGGAATATATTCTCCATTAAAGTATTTTTAGAGTTTTACACAATTTTTGTGTTTTTTCAGGATATCTGGCGCTCAGATTTCTTATTAAATTAACAAATTTCAGCCGAGTTTTGCGAAACAAGAAAGAATTTTAAGAGAGAGAGGAAGTTCGAGAACCAGTCCTATATACACTTAACTTAAGAAAATAAAAAAAATACTTCCAATCAGCACGTGCAGTTGGAATTTTTAACATCTTCTCCAGTTATACCTAGAGTTGGTGAATTCATTGATGAATCGAAATTTTCAACAGAAATAATCTGAAAAGAGAACATAAATGTTAACAAATTTTTACAAATATTTACAATCCATATTGCAAGAGAAAATTCGAAATAAAAAGAAAAATTTATCAATTTTTTTAATTTTACATTATTCTAAAATCAGTTTTTCCATTCTCTTCAGTATATGCGGCTATAGGCACGGAGCAAGCTGCGCAGCATTGAAATCAAGCAACACAAAACGCAAAAACAAATACAGAAACAACACAGAAGCTTTAAATGTAGTGGTGCCCAAACCCGATTATATGTACTTTATATAATGCTATTACATGATATCACACTCTATCTTCAAAACAGATACAACTCACAATTTCAAAATTTTCAGGAGAAACAAACCAATTTGTTTTTAAAAGGAATCCATACAAAACAGGGACACAAAACGATTTTTTTTTTAATTAAAGAGTAAAAAGATGATTGCAAAATTTTGATAGTTGATGGAGGTTATCACTACGAATAGTTTAACATTTTAAAGTAAAAATTTGTAAATTTTGAGTTGGGCCGGTTTTGATGATGGAGTGCGATATCATCCTTCCACAGATCCATAATCTTAAAGAATCACTTTTGTGTTAATTATACCAATAAATTTTAAGTGCGCGGTGCTCTTTTTTCGATTTAAGGATGACATTCGCATCATCTCAGAAACTATAATAGTTAGGGTCATGAAATTTTGTACCAATGATTTTTAGTCAAAACTAAGTAACAACACAAAATTAGAATTCTAGGTCAACTGAAACGCCTACCTCCTATACAAACAACATTTTTTCCATAAGAAAAACCTTGATAAAATTGCTTATGTTTTTATGCTTATTTTTATGCTGTATGCTTATGTATTTTTAAAGAATAAATTTAGTTTATTTAACTATGCTTAAACGTATGCCAAAAGTTATTTGAATCGGTTAACTTTAAGATATATTTCCTATACAACTAGAATACCAAAGAACTAAGCTGATGCTGATGAAAAAAAACAAATTATTAAGCAACATTTTCAATTAGAACAGAATTTGTTGTAAGCTATGTATTAAATTTTATTTTTCTCTTAAGGCATGTTGCTTGCTACTTGGCGCGCTTGGTATTTGGGTGAAAATTTATAATTTTTTTACAGGAAAACGGTAAGATAATGGAAAAAGTTTTTGGGGGTGAATAAATACACTAAAAGATTATTTATAAAAAATTTTTTTATTAATATTTAACATTTATTATGCATGAAACTTTAATTTGAAATTGACTTGTCGATATCGGAAAGAGCTGATGGTTACCATAATAACTAAAGTTTGGTAGTACCTAGAAAAACTATGAAGATAAAAAATTATGAAGATTTGAAAAAAAAAAATCGTAAAAAACGCAAGTTTTTTCTGAATTTTGTGCAAAAAATTGTAGAAAAAATAAAAATGTTGCAATATTTAAGTTCACACGGAAACTATGCATGTGGAAAGTATGCGGTTAAAATTTTGAGATAATCAGACAAGGCAATTTTGTGTAACGATGGTAATCAGATATAAAAATCTAAAAAACTTCGAACTAAAGTTTCATACATAAAAAATATTAAAAGTTAATAAAAAACATTTCTTGTAAAAAATTTTTAGAGTGTATTTATTCACCCAAAAAAAAAATTTCTCATTATCTCTTACCGTTTCCCTGTAAAACAATTTAAAATTTTCACTCGAATACCGAGGGCGCTAAGTAGCAACATGCCTTAATTTAAGTGTACAAATTGTCTTGTTGAAAATTAGTGCATTTTAAGGCAAAATATGATTTTTAAGCGTTTTTTCAAATGAAAACTTTTTCTTATCCACAAGTAAGCGTACAGTTTTTTTTTGCAAGAATGTTAGGTCAAAGTTCTATGATTTATGATAATTATAGCCTTCGAGTGATATATGGTGATATTTACTAGATATTTTCCACTAAACGTTAGCTAAATTCAAACTCCTTCAAGAATTTACAGGTACACTTCTACAACTTTTATAATTTTTTTTTATAATAAGTAAATATTCTCTTTTAATTTTTTTTTATTACAAAATTTCCTAAGACCTTAACAAACAAACAAAAATATATATATCAAAATATACCTTTTGCTTAAAGTTATAAATACTTCAAGTTGTCCTTCATATTTTGCTTTGAATAAACTTATTTTTGTTTGGAAATTTCAACTTCGACTATTTTAAAAAAAAAGTAATGAGATTATGAAGTTATTCGTATCATTTTTATAATGTTGAATTAATTATCTGTCGAAACACATTTTATTTTTATGAAATTAAAAAAAAAAAATTGTTTGTCACCCCAAAATCGAAAAAAGCGCACTGTGTACTGCTGAGAAATGATTTTATGGGTGTTTTATGAATGAAAACAGTCAAAAAATACACGCTCATAAACTTTAATTTTTAGATCAACTAATATTAATTAAGAGGTTTAAATATCCTTGCGTTCGCTGAAAACCGAGTGCATTCGAAGAATTATTAAGACTGTGTCTGTACTCGCTACCAGTTCGAGTATTAGAGAGTAATTTGATTATCTGTCAAATGAGAAAATTTTCAAAAAGTACGGAAACGACTTCAAATAAGTTTTAAGCATAACAGCTATTTAAAATTAAATAAACATTAAGATAACAATTGAAATTAAATAAACATTTAAATTGGTTGGTTGGTTTATTAAAAAAAAAAATGGAAAGTTCAGTTGTAAGGGAATTGTTTTGTCCAGGAATGTAACGCTATAGCGTAGTGAAAACAGTACAAATTTCGCATTTTATAAAACGCAACCTTTGAATTTCGTTCACTTGAACTGCCAATTTCATCACTTGCTCTTGAGCTGCCGTTAGAACGAATAAGTTGGCACTGAAAGTATAATAAATTTTTTTTTCACTCATATTTTCTTTGTGTATAAATATATCGTTTAAATATAGGTTAAAGACAGCAACAACGAACCAACAGTTCTAAATGTTGCTAAAAGAAATAAAAAAATTACCGCAGGTAGCAAATGGTACGCCAGTGTTTGGCGTTTATATTAGGTCTCTTTCCGTACTTTACACTGTGTAAGATTTGTGTAAAACGTGTGCTAGAGAGTAAAAACGAAATGTGAGAATAGTTGCAAAAGTACGAAAACAGCTTCTAGTAAGTTTCGAGCACAAAACAGCTGATTTTGACTGCAGACGGCAGCACAAAATTTAAAACACTTTCACTCAAATTATTAAAAGCCATTTTTAATGCAAAACTGAACAATTACTTAATTTTTATTTATTACTTTTTATTTATTGTACGTAAATTTCTTTTCAGGCACACAATTTGTAAGTTTATTTATCGCAAAACATAAACAATTATGAAATGTAATTTGACATTTGCTTCTTCTTATTGATGCTTGTTCTTACTTTACTCGAAGTCTCGAGTTCTAGCACTCTCTGTGCACTTTGTGTGCTCGAGAGAGCGATTTTATGCTTGTTCTTCTTCTCCCATTTTAAGCACAGAAAGTACGGAAACAGAAAATAGCGTCCCACAAGTTACACAGTGTGCGTACGGAAACAGACCTATTACAATATCAATTTAATGATGACTGAAGAAAACAGCTTATATGGTTGCCAACAAGTCAGAATTTGGTGAATCTTAAATTTTTCAAAGAATTGCAATAATGATGCTAATTTTATTTTGCATGTGACAACCCTAAACTGTTGTTGACTGACAGTTCACCGCGGTAACGTAACATAGCTATCGCAATAACGTAGTGATTAATAAAATGCAAATTTTAAATTACGCGTGGCGTAGTTGGTTAAAGTGCGTGGCCGCTATGTCAACGAACTTGGAGACCCAGGTTCGAACCCCAGCAGCGACAGAAAATTATTTGAATTTAAAATAATTTTTCTGTACGGCCGCCACCTCTCTGCAGACAATGGTAAACCTCAGAGAGTAATCAAAATGCCATGTAAAGCTTCTTGAGAACAAGAACATTTCGTTCATCGCCGTTCGGAGTCGGCGTTAAGCCTGTAGGTCCGGTTCTCTGTCAATTGTGTACAAAACTTAATAACACGCACAACACAATTGGTCATAAGAAGCTAGGTCAAAGTCCTTTCAAGGGCTGAAATGGCCAGTTATTTATTATTTATTATTTTTTTAATTTTAAATCCAAGATATGTGCCGCATTAACGTTGCGTTTCATCACGGTGATTTATAAATGATGCCATTAATCTTATGAAGAATAGCGCAACAAACAGCATATGCCGAAGAGTTGAAGACGTTAGCAGAAGTCAAACATTTTTTTTTTATAACATGCAATAACAATCGAGTTTAGCTACTACAGCTTTTTCGCACATTCTCATCATTAACGCATTAAAAGTCACAGTCCAAAAATCTTTGAAATAATTCAACGATATTGATACTAGTGGCTCGAAATAAGTCCATGTGAGAAAAATTTACCCACCAAAATATGGTTGGGCTCAAGGACAACACAAGACGACACGACTAACCATGCAATTAAACAATAGTTTTTAATCTACTCTTGAGTTGACCTTTAGACAAGTTAACATCAAAAAAGCTACAATCGTTAACTAATTTACTCATACGGTTTAAAGGAGCAGTTAACATATAATTTGTTCTACTAAATGGTAAGTAAATTAAACTGTTAGCATTTCTACTGCTTCTACGATTAGAGTTAAAATTTATAAGAGAAAGAAGTTCTGGAGAATCGAATACACCGGTGATGAGTTGGTGCAAATAGACGATATCTGCAGACTTTCTTCGCTCACTCAATGATTGCATTTTTAAAAGTTTTAAGCGATCCTCATAAGGATGAAGGTTTAAAATGTCAAATCCACTTAAGCCCCTTAGGGCAAACCGAACAAAGCATTTTTGGATTCTCTCTATTCGATCAACATGCACATTGTAACTTGGAGACCAAACTTCACTTGCGTACTCCAAGTGAGGACGCACTATTGCATAATACAACGTTGTAGTCGTAATCATGCTATTGAATTCTTTGGCCCAGCGTTTAATAAATCCAAGCATAGAAGATGCTTTTTTACAAATGTTATCAATATGAATGTTAAAGGATAGCTTAGAATCCATACATATTCCCAGATCTTTAACGACATCCACACGACATAAAGCAGTATCTTTCATTTTATAATCAAAAACTAAATTATTCCTTTTTCGCGAAAAGGTCAGTTTGGCATTTATCTGGATTAAGAAACATATTATTTTTAGAACACCAAACTTCAAAAGATTTCAGATCGGACTGGAGTAGGGCTGAATTGTCTTGAGAATTTATTTTTCTGTATATCTTCATATCATCCGCATAAATAAGCAGATGAGAGTTTTCAATGATATGGGTCACATCATTAATGGCTAAAATAAACAGAAGTGGACCAAGGTGACTTCCTTGAGGAACACCTGATAACGCAATAAACTCAGTAGACAAAACCCCTCGGAATCGTATTTGATAAGATCGCTCTGTCAAATACGATTTAATCCAGTTAACAAAATATTGTGGAAATCCAATAGATTTAAGTTTAAATAGAATTAAATTGTGTGGTAACTTATCAAATGGTTTGCTGAAATCAGTGTAGATGCAGTCGACCTGTCGACCAGATTCAACGGTGTTTAAACAGAACGTTGTAAAATCGAGTAGATTAGATACCGTAGATCTGCCATTAACAAAACCATGCTGACGAGTTGTTATGACTTCACGGTAGTGAGTTTTTACCCGATCAAACACGATTCGCTCAAAAAGTTTCGGAATCGATGACAGTTTAGCAATGGGCCTGTAGTTATTAACATCATTCCTGCAACCTTTCTTATAAATAGGACTGATAAATGATTTTTCCCAAAACAGTGGAAAATAACTTTCGTTTATAGATTTATTAAATAACAGAGAAAGTGGTTGACACAAAATTGAACCGCATTGAGTTAACACTGCGGCAGGAATCCAGCGCTAAAATCTTCATCGATCGAATCAATATATTTTAAAATATCCTCTGAGGTAAAGGATAAAGAGTCCAAAGATACTCTGGGTGTAGAATTCATATATTCAAAATACTCCATATCTGGATGAAAAGAATCTGAACAAAATGTTTCCTTAAAAAGATTGGCAAATAGGCCACTTATTATGACAGGATCGTCTTGTAAATCCATTTTGGGTCTTAAAAGATACAGGAAACCCGTCAGATTTCTTCTTAGTATTAATGAATCCCCAGAATCTCTTTGGATCAGACAATATTCTCAGCTTAATATTATCTAAATACTCGTGATATAATGTTGCTGACTGATTTTCAAATTCCAGAAACAAACGTTTGTAGGTTTCCAGGTCATTTGAGGCCAAGCTACAGACATATTTCTTCCAGGCTCTGTTCCTATAGTTGCGAAGCGTTTTTAATTCCCTAGTGTACCAAGGATATGCTGAGTTTTTCGGAAATTTTAGGCTATACGGCACAGACTGAGAAATCATAGCAAAGAGCTCCAAATAAAAAAAATTAATGGATTCCTCAAGGTTATGTCCATTAATGTATTCTAAAATATAATTCATATTGCAATCAAGTAAATAATTCAGCTTCAAAAAGTCAGCTTTTTTAAAGCTGAACTCATAAACCTTATGGATTGAACTCGAATTTACCATGCTCTCTCTGTCCGATTTATACCAAATGCTCAATGGTGGATGGTATTCATCTACAATAGTCAGAGCATGGAAGGCCCTCTTAACAATTACATTGTTACTGTCTGTAGTTAAGACCAGGTCAAGAAGTCTTTCAAGACTATTATAAATACAACTAACTTGTTGTAAGTCAGAACATATATTGTCAACAAATATATGTTCTTGGCGGGTCTTCGAATTTGATGCACAAAAATATGTATCATCTTCGGAAGAATGCCATTTTAAGTCAGGCAGATTGAAATCGCCCAACAGTAAAATGTCGTCATTAACGTCAAGTAGATTTACTATATATTCTATGCAATCCGCAAGGCTTGCATAGACTTCAGCACTGCTCTTTGGGGGAACATATGCATTAATAACATATACATTGGAATTACAATGTAACACCTTAACGCATAAAAGTTCAATATTAGAAGAGCAGGGAATATCAATTAAGGAACTGAGAAAGGAATTCCTTACAGCTAAAAGGACACCACCACCAACAGCAGAAATATTGTCAGTCTATCCCTTCAAAAAACTTGGAAACTATTGTCAAACAATTCCAAGCCAATAATGCTTCCGTTCAGCCATGTTTCTGTTAACGCGATAACATCCTCAGAGAAATTCTGAGAGGCCAAAAATATGTCGCGTGTTTTAGAACGTAATCCCCTTACATTTTGATAGTAAAGGGATAATCTATTTAATGTTTTTGGGTCTGATGGGCGATTTTATTCGTCCTTCTAGACTTATTTTTAGGCGTAAATTCAGAAACGAGAATGTTATCGGCCCACATTTTAGATTTAAGAACAGATGCAAACTCTTCAGCTGCAACCGTTAGAATAAAGGAGGCGTGGGAAGGCTTGTTACCAATTTTTTTGCATGAACAGAATGCATTTTGCCTAAATAATATATTTTGCTTGACAAACGTCAATACATTTTCAGTTGTTGTGTCGGGCTGAAGACGTGAAATGAATAAGAGCTTACGCCTCGACACTGCGCTTAAATTAATTATTGTGGTTGGTAACAGAAAAATGTTTAAGCTGACACCCTATCTGAATGAAATCGGAGTCATTCCGATTAAGGGCAGAATCGATGATGCTGCTGCAGTTGTATTCTTAACTCGCAGGCCGATTATAATGCTATAAGGGCAGTACATTACAGAATTAATTGTAGATTTTTATCACCAGAAATGGAAGCATGAAAATGTGGCAACAATTGCATCAAAAATCGACGAAAATACTGAATTCCTCAAATCAGAACAGCTGTGCGTCCTGCAGCCAAAAGGTGTCAGCTGTGCAAATGCACTGCGAAAAGTCACGGAGAGCAAGTGTAAAAAAGTGCTGAAAATCGGTCATAAAAAAAAAATAAAAAAATAAATAACTGGCCATTTCAGCCCTTGAAAGGACTTTGACCTAGCTTCTTATGATCAATTGTGTTGTGCGTGTTATTAAGTTTGTACACAATTGACCGAGAACCGGACCTACATGCTTATGTTCTCGTTCTCAAGAAGCTTTACATGGCATTTTGATTTCTCTCTGAGATTTGCCATTGTCTGCAGAGAGGTGGCGGCCGTACAGAAAAATTATTTTAATTCAAAAAATTTTCTGTCGCTGCTGGGGTTCGAACCTGGGTCTCCAAAGTTCGTTGACGGCCACGCACTTTAACCTACTACGCCACCGAAAATCGGTCATGGTTTATGGATTTAATGGATTAATTATGGATAACCCTTACTAAAAATATGAAAATAATTACTGAATGTTAATTCTAAATAAACAAGTTTAATTATTAGTTAATTTATATGTTGATCATTAAAAAAAACGATGATAAAATAATGAAAAATAAAAGAATATTTAAAAAATCCTAATATTAATTTTAGAATTTTCAAAAAACTAGCAATGGCTATAGGAATGCAAGAGTATATCCAAATAAAAGTGGTGGTTCCGAAGTATGTACCCGGATGCCAATATTTTTAATGTTTTAAAAGTAATACCTTTTCCACAATTTCGCGAAACACATCTGCTACGAATTGGTCACATTTAGCTGATGTTTCAATAAACAAAGCCCTGTGCTTTCTAGCAAATTTAAGTCCCTCGTCACGACTTATTTCCCTTTCCATGTCAATCTTATTGCCGACTACAATTGTAACTATGTTTGGGTTATTGCAATAGTTCTCTAATTCAGACAGCCACGATTCCAATTTGAGGAGAGATTCTCTATTCGTAATATCATAAACAAGAATTGCTCCCAGTGCTTTTCTATAAAAACTCGGCGTTAAACTGCGAAATCTTTCAGCTCCAGCAGTATCCCAAAGAGCCAGTTTTACATTTTCACCATTCAATTCTATAACTTTGCTTTTAAAATCCATTCCAATAGTGACATCATGATTTTCATCAAATTTATTTTCCACAAAACGGCGTATAAGACTAAAAGGGATATTTTCAAACCATTATATTTCTTGCTAATATGTGTTACCTCGATTTGCCAACACCACTTTCGCCAATAATAAGGAGTTTAATTGCACTATTATTCATTTTTGTTAAAAATTTTAGTAAATACAAATTGATATATAGTGATGTATATTTTTAAGTACTGGTTCTAATAAACTAATCGATATTGATAACTAGATCACAATGCTGCGTTAAGTCGGTCGTGCGTTCATAGCTAGAGTAGAAACAGACATATTCTTAAGCTGGAAGTCCATTAACTGCATTTTCATATGGGCATCTCAAAGTGGCACGGACGCTACACTCGCACGCTTTTAATTACGTCAAAAACAAAAAAGAAACATACAGAGCCGATATGTATTTTCAGTGTTCTAACGCGCTGAAAGAGTGCTACAATTTACAAATATATGGGCAAGATTTAGTACAAATAAGTTCAAAGTTATTAGCAATTATGCAATGAAACGGACGCGACAAAAAATATAAATTTCTTTGAAGCTCTTGTAGAAATATACAAAATTTAGCTATTTTTGACAACTTTTCTTTTATATAGATATGTAAATGAAGGTCAAAGGATAACATTTCTTCGTAGACTTACGAAAAATGAAATTATCTCTTAACTTTTTTTAATTAGGAATTGCACATGGACGCGACAAATTTTTCCAAGGGCTATGATATACAGATAAAGTACAAATAAATTAATGTTTATCATAACTTTTAATGAAAATAAAACATAACAAGTTAAATTCAAGTTACATAACAGAAGGTGTAATCAAAATAAAAAAAAATTTTTTGTTTAATGAAAAAGCGGTTTTTTTTAATGCATAAAATTTTATTTATAGTGTAGTGATTTACAGTCTGGCAACACTATAAAAATATATATATTGTAAAGATAGCAAACTTCACTTTAATAAGTTGAAGAAGAAATCCCCAACTCACACGGTGATTGGCAATCAAACAATCTAATCGTTTTGTTGTTGCTTTCAATGTGAAACTATCAAAAGCTCTGAGAGCCGGAGCAGATGAACACAGATTGCAGCAAAAATTTGTCGGTAATCAGCAATCTGAATAGTGTTGCTAGGTTACAAAATAAAATGTTCAAAGAAATACAAAATTATGATTGGCGTGTCTTGTGAGCTACCAACAATCAGCATGTGAAAGAGATCAAGAAAAGTTCATTGATTGCCATGGTATAATAATACATGGTAGCATTGACAACTGCTTATTTTCTCTTCAACAGGAAAACATAAACTGTCAAAAACAGTTTTTTGTGGAAATACATCAGCAGCTGCTGTGGTTGTTGTTTTTTTCACTTCAACGTTTTCAACATTGCTTGTGTTTTCAATGGCGGATTGTGAGCGCTCTCTTTTTGAATATATTTTTTGACAGTAGATGATTTCCCAAGCAACTGTCAATGATACCATGATTGATTGCCAATCAAGCAATCCCGTGTGAGTTGGCCAAAATAAGATTGTCAAGTTGTTCATCCTGTTTCCGTTTTTGCGACTGTATAGACATACAAAACGTTGTTACCAAAAAAATATTGTAGAGACAGGATTTTTAAAGCATAATAAAAATAATCTTTATAATTATCAGATGTGGGGTGCCATCCTTGCACCATTGACGGAATAAATTAAAATTATTATAAAAAACCAAGCGACCTGTAAGAATAAAATGGATTTGCGGCCGAGCCGTCACGTTCTAATGACAGCTTTGTCTGCAGCTGGCATTGCATTTCCGGTGACGGCGACAATGAGTCAGCTCCGCACGTTGTACGAAGCCATAGAAGGCAAAGAAGTGGCTGCTTCCAGAGATAGCCAATTTGCCACAGACAATGATGTTGCTACAGAGGCTGATAAGAACGCCTGCGGCTTTGCTACCGACACACGTGCTGTCGAAGAACCAAATTCTAGTGATGCAGCAGCTAATCATTCTGAGGTCGTTTAAGTCGGGGAGTATGTCCAAATGTCGAACCGGGACGATATTCTAAAGAGTGGTTCTTTTGGAAAAAACTTCGTATTTTCTGCCACCGAGCCACTCGCTGCTGGAACTACCGTGTTGTCTTGAACCGCTGTGAGGGGGCCTAACGCCCAAGTTCCCGCTGATGACATTTTTAGTAAGGGTGCCACTGGCAACAAACTTTCTGCAAACTCTTCTGTGATTGCTCACGTCGACTTGCCCTCTGCCGAAACTGTCGCGCTGCCTTCTGTCAGAGATATTACAATGCCCTCTGCCGAAACTACTGTGATGTCGTCTGCCACTGTGCTGGTCACTGCCGAAAATTCTGCCGCCACCGTGCCCTCCTCTAATGCAGTGTCTGAAAAGGAAATTAAAAATTTGCGATAACGCCTAGAAATGCTGCAGTTACAACAACAAATTCAGGCTTTAGAAGGAAATGACCACCATTTGCCCTGTGCCCGTCGTATTGATCTGGCCAAATTGGACGCTGCGGTCCCAATGTTTAGTGGACATGACCACTACGACATCGTGAAGTGGTTTCTGCAGTTCGAAGATTATGTCCACATATGTCATTATACTGACAAAGAGAAATGCGTTGACATTCGCCGCCGTCTCGAAGGCACTGCAAATAAGCATATCAATAATTTGGGGTTAATGGGATACACAGAGCTGAAGGCCAACTTGCTTAGAATGTTCAAGCGAACGGTGAAACGACAAGAAGTCTACCGACAATTACGGGCACGAACTTAAAAGGAAGAGGAATCGTGCTTGAGTTATGTGGTAACGATGCAGTCGATCGCTGCCAAGTCCGTGACAGAAGAAGAAGAATTGGTCGACATCATTATCGACGGCATACCCCCTGCAACAAATACAGTTTCCTCTTTATTTGGCGCCACTTCAATTGACGAGCTGATTTCAGCCTGAAGTACAATAGTGCGAGAGTGCGATGCGAGGATGCGATGCGATTTAATAACGTAATCACGCACGCATTGCCCTCGCATATTATACACAATGATAAACGCTAGTTTTGAAGGAACCAGAGTTGCATCGGTTAAAAATAAAAGCGTTCTGTGTGGAAAGAGAATCTAGCATGACATTAAGCATGGTTCAACTGTTTTTTTTTTTTTTTAGACTAAACCAACGCTCAGGGGATGCCCCCTATAAATACAAAAGCATTGTGTTGATTCGGATGAAGGGTGATAGTTAGTTGGAGGGTGGAAAGTTTGAGTAGTGTCGGTGAAAATTTGTTTTGAACCCACACAGTTCGAAGCCATCGGGAAACACACTCGCAGGGAGATTATTCCACAATCTTACTGTGCGACAGAAGAATGAATTGTCTCGGTAATGCGTTGTTCTGTTGGGCATCAAGGCAATGGTATAGGGATGGGCTTGGAATAGTGACCGCTGGGCTTGGAATAGTGATTAAACTCGACTCTATTAGCACGACCCCACTTAGAGATTTTTTCTAGGTCTTTAAGAAGTGTGTCATTCATATTATACCTTTTGCTCTCAATCTCCACAGAGCTAGCGTTTTTTTAACGAATATGAATGACAACTGCTGCTGTCATCCGCAAAAGAATGAATTGGGTTATGAGTCAACGACAGAAGGTCGTTGATAAAAACCAGAAACAAAGTTGGAGATAGGACTGAACCCTGCGGTACACCCGCATTGATGGTGTGCTCTCTGGACGAAACACCGTTAATAACGACACGGATAGATCTGTCATTAAGAAAACACGAAATCCATCTAGCAAATGTACTACCGACACCATATGCGATTAGTTTAGGCACGAGCGCTTTATGCCACACTCGGTCAAACGCCTTAGAAATATTCAAAGCAACAACTCTACTCTCACCGAATAAATGAACGCATTGGTTCCATTTCTCTGTGAGGAAAGCCATAAGGTCACCATTAGAGCGAGCCCTTCGGAAACCATATTGGCGATTACTGAGAAGTTCGTTGCGTTCCAGATAGTTTATCAGGTGGAAGTTTATTACACTTTTCATGACCTTGGAAAGTGTAGAGCATATCGTAATGGGCAGTATAGTTTGCAGGGTTCGCGGCATCGCCCTTTTTTGGTACCGGTTGGACATTTGTGATCTTCCAACAAGGTGGAAATACTCCTGTCCTGCAGGAGATGTTGAAAAGATTGCGCAAAGGCCGGGCTAATGTAGAAGCACACTTTTTAAGTACAATTGGTGGTATGCCATCAGGACCATTGGCTTTGTTGGTGTTGAGATTTACAAGGACCTTTTTAACTGATCTCGTTCGAAAATATATATCCTGCATTGCAGAAGATGTACTTTCAACAAGACGCAGTGGCTGATTGCTAACCGGGATTGTAGAGTTCTGTGCAAACAATCCAGCCAACAGGTTCGCTTTACCGGCCAGGTTAGTGAAGATTTGGTCATCTTTCAAAGGAGTTGGGATTGACGAAGAAGTCTGGCTCTTTAATCTCTTTACAAATGACCAAAAGTTTTTGCTTCCTTTGGAGCAGAGAAGAACCTGTTCTCTGATACGTGTTTCGTGAAGAAACTTTTCGCGCTTTAAGACTGCATTACAGCGATTCCTAGCTTGGATGCGAAGTCTTTTAGTATCAGCATTCATGTTGGAACGCCAATTCTGAAAGGCTTCCTCTTTGGACCTGACTGCAATCCTGCAAGTCTTATTAAACCAGGAGTGGTCTTTTGGTTTAATGCTTCTCATCTTATTGGGAATGAAAGACCGCATACCCAATAAAATAATTTCCTGTACCATTAGAGCCGCGGCGTTCACATTTCTATCCGCGAAACATAATTTCCAATTGAAGTAGTGGTAAAAATTATTTAACGCAACTCAATTTGCTTTTTCATAAAACCAAGCAATCCTCTTCGGGGCTTTAGGCGTAGAGGTGCGTAGGCTAGAATATGGAAAAGCAGCGAAGATAGTACAATGGTCCGAATTACCAAGAGGTGCATTGACTCGCATTATATTTTTCATGATGTGAAGTCAGAAAAAGGTCTAGGACTTTTTTGCTATGCAGGTTAACTCGTGGACTATAAGTTGGTTCCTTCACAAGTTGAATCAATTGGTTCGATTCGGCAAAGATCTTAACATATTGGCCTTCAGGTGTCGATTGGCCTGAATGACGTAGCCAAGCTGGATTGTGGACATTGAAATCGCCGGCAACAACGATTTCGCCAGGGAACAATTAATCGAATCAGAGAGAGAGTCCAGTTTGTTGAAAGCGGGCTCCCTCTCTAGATTCGGGCTTCTATAAACGTAGCAGAAATGCAATACGTGCGAACGCACCCTGAACATCACCCAAATGGAGCTGAACTCCGGATCGGTACTGCTCAGCTCACGCAGGCACAGGTACGCTATATCTGAACGTATTAAAAGAGCGATGCCCCTATGTAGAGAAAACAATGGCAGTAAGCGATACCCAGGGATATAAAAATCCAGTGGATCTGCATCCTCACTCACCTGGGTCTCGCCTAGTGCCATTATTTCAGGCCTATTGGTAGTACAATGTGCATATACCGAGAAAAAATTCTCCCTCAGTCCACGCTCATTGCAAAAATCTATCCGAAAGCAACCCGACATTTCCTCAAAGTATAGGTCAAAAACCCCTTATTTGTTTTTGGATATTAGTTGAATTAACTATTGAACTATTGGATATTATTTGAAACAACAAAAAAGATTGAACACTGTGAACATAAGCAAAATGTGCAGAGGTAAGTGTTATGCCTTTACATCAACACAATTCTGCCCACAGTGCAACCTCTCTTGCCGTCGCAAATAATGGGAGCAGATGGGGGAGATGACGGACGCGAAAAAACAACAAGTACTTACACGGCGAAGAGCATAGAAAAGCCCTTCGCGAGGTTAGCTTTATGAGCTAACCAGCGGTGTTGTTGTTGATTGCTGCTGCTGGTGGCTGCTGGCATAACCAGTTTTGGTTTATTTTTGCACAGCTTAAAACAAAAAGTTTTTGTTTTCACTTTCGTTTATGTTTTGTTTAAAGTTTTAAATTTTTGTTGTTTGTTTGGTTAATTTTTGTTTTATTTTGATGGAAATTATCATCTTTGGACTTTTTGGCTTAGTATATAAATCACATTAAAAACCGACGGACTCAAACGCAACACGACATAAAAGATACGATCACATTTAAAAAAAAAAATAGACGACAATTAACAAGGGGACAACCGAGCAGCACGTCTGTGCCCCTTGAATGTACAATTACTACTCCCTCACAAGGCAAGGCGTGAGGTCAGGGGGCGATCTTCACATGGCAACGTATCTGACTGTCTCAACCTGGTGAGGCCAGCATTATCCATGTCGAAATCGTCTCAAGTCGACTTAAACCGTTGACAACCGTTAGTTCGTAGGCTAAACTGAGCGGCGAACTACCTGCCTTTAAAGGGTTGTGAGTTGGGTTTGAAGCCCACCACGTAAAAAACAATTTCACTGAAACGCAAAAAAATAAAGATAAAAATTATCCTCAAATCTAATGACGACTACCGCAAACGAAAAACTGACAACGATTTATGGATATGCACTTGGAACGTCCGAACCCTTAATTGGGATGGTGCCTCTATCCAACTGATAGATATCTTTAAAAGATACAAGGCTGATATCACGCAATCCAAGAACTGAGATGGAAGCGACAGGGTTGCTCACAGCAAGCATCCTGTGATATCTACTACAGCGGCCATGCGGAGAAGCACGAATTTGGATGCGGATTCGTGGTTGGCAAGACACTACGGCAGCATGTCCTGCGATTCACATCTGTGAACAAACGATTTGCCATAATCCTTTTCAAGCTAAATATTGCAATATAAGCCTAATATGAGCGCATGCTCCGACAGAAGATAAAGACGATATTCAAGCATCTCAATATTCATAAAGCAACTTGGCTGTCTCCTGATCAAAAGAAGCGCAACCAAATTGATCACGTTTTGATTGACGGAAGGCACTTTTCCAGTGTTTTAGATGTAAGCACGATCCGTGATGCCAATATAGACTCGGATCATTATCTTGTCGCAGCCAAGATCCGTACACGTCTATGCGCAACCAAGAATATGCGCAATTCAGCACAGAGAAAGCTAGAAGTCGACAAGCTGCAATCAAAACGAACAGACGAACGAACGAACAAACTTCGCTACTTGACTCTCACTCCTGCTTCAAGAAAGCACTCCTCCGATCGACGACGTATGGGCGCAGTGGAATCACATTTCCCACTCTATGGGTACAGCTGCCGAAGAGGTGATTGGCTATCAACAACCTCGCCGAAACCAGTGGCACAACCAGGAGTGTCGCGACGCCACTGCAGAAAAATACCCCGCCTCAAATCCACCCTGCAGTCGATTGTAACATGTGCAGCCAAGGAGCGCTACAAAGAGAAGAGGAGGGAAGAGAGACGCATTTTCAGGCGAAAGAAAAGGGAAGCGGAAATGCGTGAGTGCGAGAAAATTGAGATGCATGGTGACAGGAATGAGGTCCGAACATTTTTCGAAAAAATAAGACGCCTGGACGATGGTTTCAAGAACGGGGCCTCTTTCTGCAAGGATGAAAATGGGAATCTAGTGACAGATATCCAGAGTACACTGATGATGTAGAGGGAACACTTCTCTAGGCTTTTGAATGGTGACGACGACAACAATCCCACCAATAGAGATGATATACCGGAAACTCCAATTGTAGACGACAGCGTTGAAGTTCCGCAGCCTGACCATAGTGAAGTATTTAAAGCTATAGCTCAGCTTTAAACCAACAAAGCCGCAAGAGCCGATGGGTTACCTGCTGAGCTCTTCAAGAACCGAGGCGAAACACACTTTGCTTTTCGTTGCTTACACAATTCCACATTCTATCATACATGAAAATTTTTACATGTCGTAACACACTGTAGGACAATGTAAAGCGGCTTTAACCAAGCCACCAAGATGCCCGATGCAGAAATCCGATGTTACAACTGTTCGCAGTTTGGTCACTACCAGAGCCAATTACTATGTTTCCATGGCGAGTTAACTCGGGGTTAGGGTTTTCATCGAGTAAAGAAAATGGCGTTGCTAACTCGATAGTGTTTCCATGCACAGCATCGAGTTGAGTCGAACTTGTCAATTTCATTTGACATTTTTGTTATTGTTTTACTAGCGAAATGGATAATAAATGGCAGCATTCACTTTGACTGATAGAACCCAGTTAAATCTTACAAGTTTCGTGGAGTTCCGTGAATTTAACGAAACTCAACTCAACTCGCGTTTCCATAGCGAGTTAACCCCGAGTAAACCCCGAGTTAACTCACCATGGAAACATAGTAAATGTAAGAAACCGAAGCGTCCGACGGGGTCATGCTTCATTTGTGCCGCGGTGGGACATTTTCACCAGAAGTGCCCCAACAGGAAGAAGTTCACTGCTGCCATAGGCGAAACCCAGTCAAATGATTCTCTCGATGCATTCCAAATGGTAAGTGTTGCCTTTATTAAACAAGATAAGCGCTCTTAGGTTATGAATTATTTTTCTCTCTTTGATACGGGTGGCCCAATTAGCTGCATTTAAAAATCGCTTGTGCCATTTTTAAGTGACGATATAAAAATTTTAACCTCATATCGTGGTGTCGGAAATAAGAAAATTAGTATGTTGGGCCAAGTGCAATGCGAATTTAACTTTGGAAATTAAAAAATACGTCACAATTTTTTAGTTTTACCTGATGAAGAAGCTGTTATGCCAGTGTTAATCGGGCGTGAAATATTGTCAAAATTAAATATTCATTTATGTCAAATGAGATATCTTTATAAAAAAATACACTTTGGGAATTGAATTTAAAGCATATGAATAAAAAATGAAATATGTATATAAAAAAAATGAAATTATCAGTGCGCTTATGTCGTTTAATTTATACCGAGTTCCACAGAAAAATGTAAAAGTTCCACATAGAAAATGAGGGTAAATCCGAAGTATATGACAAAAATAGTAGTGAAGATGTTTTAGGAAATTTTAACAAGATTAACGTAATTGCTTCTGAATCGGAAAGTCCATATTCGTGCGATGTAAACAAACTAGAAATCGTGAGAGAGAACAAAGAATGTGAAGAATTAATGCAAATACTTTTCGCAATTGAGACTAATAGCATGTTCACATTGAGCTAAAATTAGGTAATTTCGAGCTTTTGTGTAATTTCGTCTGAAATGATATAATTTAAATGGTAATTTCCCGTACAATTGGTTAATTTCGAAATTACCTCAAACAAGCTAATTTCGATGAAATTACTCACGAAATTAGGCCAATATTTACTTGCAGCCCTGAAATCTGAAAATTGTGTCCATTGAACACAACCTTTTTTGACACAATAAGAATCTTCTTATCAAAAAGATTGTTTTTTTTTAAATTGAATAAATTTTCAATATTAAATCTTGGCGTTTTTTCATATGATTTATATCATTTATTACAGAATCTACAAATTTTTCTGTATCTTCAAATTCATTAAAATAAAATAGGACAACTCTTGAAATTTCCTCTGTATTCATGCTGCTGTATTGTGTTCAAAAATTATACATGATAATAATTAATTGACAGAAAAAAAATGAAACGTCAAACAAAATTATCAAAACCCAGGGTGAACACTTTTCCACAATTTCGAAATTATCTCACGAAATTACTTAATTTAAGGTCAATGTGAACATGCTATAAAAACAGTAGCGATATCGATAAAACGCTAGGTGCAGAAAAGGCTTACGCCGTAGAGTCGGTTATACAAAGCAACTATGATAATTGTGTTGATGTTGTGTCGAGGCCAATAAATTATTGTATGAAAATTAGATTGACCAATGATGTACCAGTGTATAGTGGTGCTCGGCGACTTTCATACCGTGAGAGGTGAAAATGAAACTCGAAGAATTGTTACAAAAGGGGATAATTCGACCATACTCTTCTCCAATCGTATTAACAAAGAAATAAAAATGGGGGCTTGCGAATTTGTATCGACTGCCGATCATGAAATAAAATCAGACCGAAAGGCAGACACCCCCTGCCCATAATTGATGACTGCTTGGATTATTTAGGTAATAAAAAATATTTCACAACACTTGACTTGGAGAATGATTATCATCAGGTACCAATGCACGAAGATTCAATTCAATATACTGCGTTCGTAACACCTCTAGGCCAATTTGAATACCTTTAAAGGTCATTTGGTCTGAAGAATGCAGGATCGGTATTTCAGCGATTTATTAATATGGTGTTAAGAAATTTAATGTCAGGTAAAATAGTGGTTTATTTAGATGATATCAGCATAGCAACTGAAACTTTTGAGGAGCATTTGAATGTTTTGGCTGATGTATTACGAACGCTGAAGGAAGCAGGATTGAAATAAAAAAAAAGAAATACAAATTTGCATATCGTGAACTGGAATATTTTGGATATCGTGTTAACGAAAATGGTATACGATTAGCACATTAAAGCAATCAAATCATACCCAATACCCACCAATCACGAAGAATTGGAACGAGGATTGGGACTGTCTGGATTTTTCCGTAAATTTGTTTGCGACTTTTCAAGAACCGCTAGACCGTTAACAGCTTTGAAAAACGGAGATTTCGCTCCGTCCAGATAAATGTCCAGAAGCTTTCACTGCTTTAAAAAGGGCATTAGTTAATGGTCCTGTGCTAGCAGTTTATGACCCACTTCGCGAAACAGAGCTTCACACGGATGCCAGCGCAATAGGCTATGGGGCAATACTTATGCAAAGGCAGGGAGATAATAAATTTCACCCAGTGTCGTATTTTTCACGGTGCACTACACCAGCAGAGACAAGATATCACAGTTTTGAGTTGGAAACATTGGAAATTATATATGCCCTAAGACGATATCGTATATATTTAGAAGGAATAACGTTTACAATAATAACTGATTGTAACTCGCTCGCACTAACTTTGAGTAAGAAAGTTACAAACCGAAGAATAGCCGGGTAGGCATATGAGTTAGAAAATTATGATTATAGTATAAGGCATCGTAAGGGCGAGTTGATGGGGCATGTGGATGCCCTCAGTCGCGTATCGATTGTTTCAGCTATAGACGGATGTGATGTCGATCTAAATATACAAATTGCACAAACCAGAGATAAAAGGATTCAGGCGATGAGAAATAAGTTGTAGGAAGGAGATGTAGAAGGCTATGTGTTAGATAATGGGCTAGTTTTTAGAAATGGTGTTCGAGGACAAAGACAATTATATGTACCTTCTGATAGCCCGAACACAATACGCGCGACGAGCGGCAGCGCCAATTGTCACTTTTTTTTACATGTATTTCTTATGGGACGTATTTTGGAGACTTGTCGCTCAACATTGTCGCGCGACACTGCCGTCGGCTTCAATTTAATTTTAATTTGACAAGCAGCAAAAGCAAGTTTCCGCCATTGTTTACATTGGTTATTACTGGTCGTATGCAGCAAACTAAACTGTTGTGAAATTTATGGTAGCGATGGTAGTGAGGGATGTTTTGTTAGAACTCTATTCAGAGTTGTTAAGTCTGCATTCATATTCAGAATAAGTATAACTGATTTATTATAATTATTATATAAATAATATTACATAAAATTATATAATAAAATATTAAATTATATATAAAAAAAAACTCAAATTTAAAAATATCTAAAAGAAATTAAATTACAGCAAAAGAAATTGAAACAAAGCAAAAAAAGTTAATCGAGAGACAAAATTTAACTACATTAATTAAAATTTGAATTAATGCGAAAATCAAATGGAATAAAAAAATAAAAAAAAAGAATCAAAGCAAAAGTAAATTATGTATTTCAAAATCAAATGGAATTGAGGAAAATTAAAAATAAAACGAAATGAACTTTATCGAATCACAATTTAAATAAAAGGCAAACTTATTTAAATAAAAGCAAAATAACCTAATTCCCAAAATCAAATTGAAATAACAAAAACTCAAACTAGATCAGACAGAAATTATATAACGGAAAAATTTTTAATGAAGAGAAAATCAAATTGAACCAAAAGCCGAACCAAACTCAAAACTCGAACCTTGTCATCTTACCCTTGCATACTCACCGCCCATAAACACTTGACGAGATGGAGGAGGTGTCGGTCCCCCTTTATGCTCCCTCCCATCCATGATTACCAAATGTCTTGTCTAATCTCTTTTTTTTTTTTTTTTTTTTGATAATCCCATACGAAGATCGCGATCATAAATTGCTGTTAATAGTCCATCTCACCTGTTACTCCCCCCTTGAAGAACACCCCTGTATTTTAATCCCCACCACAAATAATTTTAGCAACCCATGTTATTTCAATCTTTGTTTCATATTTTTATTCCTAAAACTAACATAATTTTCTTTTTCTTAATTCTAGGTACGTGTTACAGTAGACAGTGGATTGTTACTTAGATTTTAAGACAATTTCATGATTAAACGATATTTACATTAAATTCATGATATTCCTAAATTATGAACTTAAAACATTAAATTATTAATTTGAAAGAAAAATTATAATTTTATAAATTAACAAAGAGACATAGATCAGCCTTATTTTGACCAACACAAATTGTAAATTAAAAAAAGTATAAAATATTAAACCGTGAATTCAAATTGTAAGTTAAAAAAATGAGAATTACAAAATCGTGAATTAACAATAGAAAATAAAAAAAACCCCAAATATCACTTATAAATTATAATATAAATTAAAAAAAACGAATAATAAAACAAGAAGAAACAAATTTTAACTTTTTTTCTCATTTTAAAGCGAATCGCGGTAATTTCATCAAAGACATTATTAATGATAATAAAAAAATTAGAAAATCACAAACATCCAAAAATATTAAAAATCTTTAAGTCAACAACAAAGGGACAAAATCATGTTCGACCTGTTTAAAAAAAAATTTTTTTCCGCCAAAAAGACAATCTACATAATTCATTTTCACTTAAAGAATTTTTGTTTCTTTATTTTTCCTACCTAAAGGAGCTCGCTTAGGGGGCATTAATACAAAAAAATTTTCGCTAAAAGAAAATAAAATGGCTTCGCAAAATTTCGGTTCAGACCAAACGGACATGAATTTATGCTTCGTTGTTTCACATAGATAACAAACCAGAAAAATACTATTGAACTTATCCAAACAAAATTTACCGCGTATCACCAAAAAAATATAAACTTAAATTTAAATTATAAACTAGTAAAAAAATTTAGTATATATGTAATAAGTTAAAGCAAAATAAATAATAAATAAATTTTATGATTAAGACTGAGACCGCCTGGAATTCAAGATGGTTACCATGATCGGCTTCCGTTAAATAGATTTTCTGAATACCGTACTTTAAATAGCGGCACTCGATGGGTAACGGCTTGGGAACGCCTGGTTTGTTAAACGCTATTTCCGCTATTTAACAGTTCTAGCTTTCTAGCAATTAATTTTTTTCCAATAGCTTCAGTGGTAGACTTGCTCTCTCTTGCACTTTCTACTAGTTCCTTCCGGTCACCCTGTCCCTTAAATTTATTTGTTTTACTTAAATATATAAACATTACCTTTTTCCAAGCTCACCCTTTTTTTGTGCCAACGTTGATTTATGTGCTTGTCCGATTTTCAAAATTGTTAAAATTTCAAATCTCTCGATTTGACCACCTTTGAATTTCCATAGAAAACTTGACTTTATTTTTTTTGTTTTATTTTTGCTTTGGGACCTTTTTTTCCCTTAAACTTTTAAAAATTCACCACTACCACTTTTCCCTTGGACGTTTTGTCTTGGATTGAAACTCTAGAAGTTTTCTTTTCTAATCGAACCCTCGACTCAACTTCGCAGGAACTGGACTTTTCCATTTTTTTTTCTAATCGTCCCTATTTCTTCAGCGTTTATACCCTCGCCACTCTTTCCTCCTGCAGGGTTTTGCATTGCCTCTTCTAAATCTAATTTTCTTCCCCACCCAATTTTTTTTTTTTTCGAACACCCCCCTATCAATACAACTATCTTGCTCTGATAATTGTTCTTTTTTTTCCTTTATAAGTTTATCTCATCCACAACCCTTTTCGATATTATGCCTATTAGCATCCCCTAACGTGGGATTTCCAAACTGGCATACTGATCTAGTCTTGACGTTTATTCTTAAACTGCTTGACCGACTTTTCTAATGGCGTTGGCAACGCGAAGAAATACACCACTGATAGCCATGATACAATTATACCTGCGACACATTGGTCTATTTAAACTCGTTTAAGTGTTTTTTCTCGTTTAAATATCTGCTAAACTATGTTTAAAATTCGTTTAGTCAAAACTAGTTTCCGAAACTCGTTTATCGCAGTTAAACGAGTTATAGCAGCTGATTTTGACATTCCTCTTTCTACACTTTCGGTGAGAACTATAGCGCTCTCACTCGAGCAAACGCTCTGAAATTTACGATTATAGTGTTGTTCGCTTATCCATATTTCTCGTTATTTTTATAAACTAGTAAACAAAAGTATTGAGTGTGTCATCCCCAATGGTTATATTTTAAACTACAAAAGATAATCAAGGTTTCCTATGCCAATGTGTCGCAGGTATTATGCAGGTAGCCTTGATACGTGTTGATTTTCTGAGCTATAAGGAAATCAGCATCTGTCAAAAGCAGCTCGTGCAACAAAGTGAAGTTAATAGAATCTACAAAATTTTTTTGCATTAAAGAAACAATTATCTTACGCTGCAGCCACACGTGACAGTAATGGCATGCCAGTTGAAAGTATGTATTAACTTCGAAAATCTTTCGAAATAAGCCAGAAAGTTTGCTGTGGCCACACGTGGTGGTAAAAGTTCATTGCAAAATGTCGTCGTAGGCAAAGGATCTCGCAACAATCAAAGTTCCCTTGTTAGTTTCACATCCAGTTTTAGTGTTGCTTTTATATGCCAACAAAGCACCAAACTTAAATGGGAGAAAAATAGGGAATAAATTATGTTGTCAATGTGTTTAACAATATTTTTTAAAAAGAAATTAAACTTGTTCATATCATATTTTAATTTTAAAGCAATAGCAACTAAATAAATTATATATATTTTACTACAAGACATGTAAGAAAAATGCATACTTAAAGAATATTTTAGGGAAAAAACGCAACACTGTTTTCCTTACTTTTGTCTTTACTGGCTGTGGTTGTCAAAATCCACTGTCTCTGTAAAAGTTGTTGCTGTGCAATTATTCACAACATTTGTGTTTTTGTATGAAAATAGTACACTTTTAGTACGAAATGCATGAAAGCAGTAATGAAACCTGCTTAATAGCAACACTCACCATACTCATACTCGTGATACTTTTTTGCATAAAGTATTAAAAGTAGCAAGAAGTGTACTAGTGTTCAGGAATCAAATGAGCGTCTGTATAACATACTTTCATCACAGAGCTCATCAAACGAAAAAGCGTAAAAAAGGACGTGATCTTGAATCATTTGAGCGTCTGTATAACAGCTGCCTTACTTATATTGTGTACTTTCCTGTGTTTTTATAAATTTCTTAATTTTTTTTTCAGCTTCGTTTTTAAAATTGACTTCCACTCTAAAACTCTGATCAGAAACTTTCTTTGCTTTCAATTCGTTTAATTTTCTTCCCGTTTAGCCCTTGTTTGATGCTCAAAAGAGAAAGCTATGCAATCACATATAACTTTTCTTGTTTGACAGAAAGTTATAAAGTATGTTCACTAACACCAAATTTTGTTTCGTTGTGTTTGTAAACATGTTAAGCCCTAACCAAAATAGACAAAACGAGACGATTACAACTTGCCGAACGTTTGCAATCGTTACGTCTGTTTTGACATTTAACCCAAAATAAAACGAGTTCCTCCAATCGTCTGAAAAAAGAAGAAGACTACCTGCACAACTGTTGTTGACGAGTTGAGACGCTAAAAGTTCGGTTCTTACGGAACAGAACGTCTCGTCAAACCGTTTCGTTTAGTTTCGATAAGTTTACGTTTGTTCATTTTGGGTTACAACATTGAAATGCATTTAAGCGAACATTTTCGTCTTCACTCGTTACGGAGCAAATCGTCTATTTTGGTTAGGCCTTTAGTGCTGTCTAGCTGGGTTCTCCTTAAGCACTTTATACTGCAGAACTGACTTTCATCTTCCACCTTATGAATATCGATTACAGCTATTAAATCTTCCTACTTTAAAAAATCGGAGAACTATGCTTAATGTTAGTTGGATTGTTAAACTTCTGCATGGATATGTTAACAGTCCATATTTATTAAGTAAAATTTACTTTAATATAGCCCCCATAAGAAGAAGCCGGATGGGATGGGTTCCAAGGCAAAAATGTTTCTTTTGAAAAAGTAATGGGGGTCGGTCATACATATTAATCCTCTCCGGTCACCCCTTAAGTAGGAAATATTGATTTCATTGCAGCAGCACAAAAACCTAGGGTGACTCGAAAATTCTGACTTCAGATTCGGATTCAGCGGACCCAAAACCTTTAGCAACCGTTGAGAAACCCCGTGGGATTTTCTCAACTTCAATTTTGTTGTACAGTGTTATTTATAAACATTCGCTTATATAATTATAATCAGAGATAAAGAGATGGGAAACTTCGATTCGGCTGTCATTTTTGTTGATTTTGCGCCAAAATGGTGCTTGTTCTTCTCATTTTTTATGTCCTCACGTATTGTGTATGTGAGTTCACCTCATAGTTGTCAAAAATTGCTGTGTCGGCCGTCAGCTGTTGTGAAGTTTTATAATTTTGTAAATTTGTTTTATAAATTGTCTGCTTTTCAAATACTTTATTTTTGCTGTGATTTAATTTTTCATTCCAACGTTAGCTCGGGTCGAGAAAAGTTTATAATTATTTTATAAAGTTGTGGTCATTCTTAAATATAAAGTAATAAAACTAAAGAAATATGCCTGCAAAAGCTGTGCGTTATCAATAGCGAAGCTAGTGGCACCGTCTTTTTGAACAAGAGAGTGCCGACGCGCCCGTTAAGGTTATAGGTGAAGTTAATGGTCTCACCCAAGGCCTACATGGTTTCCATGTGCATGAATTTGGTGACACCAATAGATGCACCTCCGCCGGCCCTAACTTCAATCCCCATGGCAAGGAACATGGCGCACCCGGTAATGAAAACCGTCACTTGGGCGATTTGGGCAACATTGAAGCCAAAGCAAGCGGACCCACTGAGGTAGACATTTGAGACAGCAAAATCACATTGTGCGGCGCCAAGAGCATCGTTGGACGTACTATTGTTGTGCATGCCCATCCCGATGCTTTGGGCAAAGGTGGGCACGAGTTGAGCACGAGTTGAGCAAGTCTACTGGCAATGCTGGCGCGAGCATTGGCTGCGGTGTCATTGGCATTTGCAAAATCTAAGCTGTTTGCTCAGTTTACTTTATATTATGATGTAAAGAACATATTTCAATGATGAAAGGACTTCGTCAAAAATTGCAGGTAAGAACTATGCACATGTGGAGTTAAGAAATTAATTTTGACGCCCGTGTAGGCAGTGATGACACCATAGCATAAATGTTGCTACGCATGAAAAATAAACGGAAGCTTTCATTTGTTTATGTTTCATTTTTAATTAAAATAACTTATTATTTTATGTAACTTATTTCAGTTTAATGAGGGTGCTTCGCTGTATCATCACTCATTACGCTTCACGCTGCTACCAGCACAGTAGGAAAAACTAGAACAGCTAAGTGATCCACTTGAGCTGGATAGCGTGTTCGGAAGTAACGTCGACAGCAGCATGGGAATAATTGATATAGTTTTGGACATATTCATGGATAATTTTGAACTGTTGAAAATATCCGAGGTAAACATGTTCCTTGCATGTCATTTCCCAAATATTGATATTGTATACTTTTATATTAAAAATATCAATTTCATCTTAATAATTTAAATCATACAAAATGTTTTGTATAATCATTTAAAAAATTTCAAATGAAATTAAATTACAATAATGTATTTTGCAGATTCAATTTACTCTGATCGTGGCTGCTGCAATTCTACTTTGCTGGTTCTTGCGCAATCGTAATCAAATTGGTTAAATTCGCATGGGCCATAAAGCTTTTTCTTGTTTAGATTCTTTTCTGGAGCAATGAAAATATGCAAGTCAAGCAGCTGAAGTGAGTGAGAGGCTGTTTATATGTAAAATAGATATATAAAAAATTCTTATTCATTTTTATTACAGAAAAGCTAGAAATTTAAAATTGGATTTGTCGACCAGATGTGCTAATAATGTACCTCAAGGAATTATTTATGAAGCAATCCGAATTCCTTATTGAAAAGTGTACAGCTACAATGTCTTCGTTTTCAAGTAAATAATGATTAACCTAAATGCATTCTAAAATTTTTTACACCTAACCATTTTATTTAAAAGGCAATCTCCTTTTCATACAACTTGATGGCACCAATTCTTTTATTCTTTTTGATGGGATATGTACTTAAGTTAAATTATAAATATATTCTAAGTCCGAGCGGATGGCATCCTTCATACATGCCAATCAACCGCAACATGTCCCATAATGCAACACATGCTATTGCCGAGGATCGAATATAGGGTGAAAACTTAAAACTACTACTCAATGCCATTAAAACACCAATTATATTGGTTACAAATATAAGCAGTCAACACCTACTGTTTCTGGCGTTCAAGAAGTACTGGAACAAATTGAGGCAAAACCGGATTCGCTAAATAAATCGATGGAACTTGCAGCTAATACAACAGTGTTCATAGCAAAGAAATGGATGTAGCGATATCAAGCTATTCAGTGCTTGATAGCCCAGATTTCGCAAATGAACAGTAATTGATGTTTTTCCCCTTCGATTCCCATCGAAATAATAAAGAAAGAATTTAAGAAAAGTATTGGCAATTTTTTATTTATTTAATGTTTCGTCGTATATTAATATTTTTTATATTTTATAGTTTTAAATAAAGAAGTAAATCATGTTTTAAAATGAATAATTGTAAAATTGTAATTAACTTTAAACAATAAGGTGATTTTTAATTTGTTTTTTTGTTTTTAAAAATACGAAATTGTTAAACAGATAAAAAAAAATGTATGAATATTTTTAAACAAATTCATAAAATAATTAATTACTTTAATAAAGAAGGAGTTTTTATTTGGAAAAGATGATAAAAGCAATTTTTTCTTATTAATAAAATGCATTCTTGCTCTTTTGAAATTTATTTATTTTTTTTTGTAATTAGGCAAAAAAAAAGAAAATTATAAATTATTGCTACTTGAGTACAAGACCAGCAATTTTTCTACTTGTTTAGGTTTTGACCGTGGTCAGTTTGGTTAAGCTCAGTGAAATTTTACACAGTGGTGAGAACCCGAACCAGCTGAATAACTCAAACTCAACTCAAACTGGAACCCAAACTGGGTGAGTTTCTCAACAAAATGTACGACCACAACTATAATATTGTGTTAGTATTGACTTCAATTTGACATAAAGCAGGCATAGTGCTATCCCTTTCACATCGAAGTTTCCCATCTCTTTATCTCTGATTATAATGAACGCCGTATTAGTGATGTAAATGGCATATGTGCCTATGTTCACAGAAGCGTATTTTGCAACAACAAAATTGTATGGGAATAAAAATAGGGAATTTACGATGCAGAATCGTGGTGTATACAGCACGTATAATTCGTGATTGCAACTATGGGCTTGTACTTTCCCTGCAAGACAAGTACTGGTTAAATGATTCGGTTTTTAACCAATAGTGCTGTCGGAAATTTCGGTTAGTCTGTAGAACAAAGTTTCTATCAGTTTGTTAAGGGCAATGTGAAAAATCTAACCGAAACTCATGTATAAGTGTGATTTCATATCTCTTTCTTACGCAAGTATTTCAATTTCTTGCCGAACACAGCTGCTCTGCTCACACTAACAACAAATTCCGTAAAGAATTTCATAACAAACTCAGCTGTGTACTTAAGTACGCAGTTAGCGTCTCGCAAAACCTTTCCACCATAGTGTAGTGGTTAGAGCGCTGGCTTTTAACGCAAACATGCGCGGGTTCAAACCCTTCACCAAATAAAGCCAAATTTTTTTCTTGTAATTTTGTTTAGAAATGTTTTTTTTTTCTTTGTTTATTAATGGGTAGTATTTACAAAAGATAAATTTTAGTAAAATATTTAAAGAAAATAAAAAAACAAAGCCCCAGAATAACGCAGTTATTTTCTATTCTAGCAAGGAAATCTTGATTCTCTTTACAAAGAATGATGTGTTTATTTGTCTATTTTTAATCACTTTTCACTTTTGAGCTATATTTTATTAAATAAACACAATTGAAAATCTTTATGCCTCGTGCGATATTTGAACCCCGGTCCTCTGTCATATAAGTTCCATATTCTACCCACTGCGCCACGGCCACTATCATTCAATTTGGTTATTTTAGGATATTATTTATTGCGTGACTTACACTTTCACCTTTTAAAGTTTTTTTCACACCCTCAGCTTGTTTGCTGCGTAATTTAATGTTTATATTGTTGTCTCATTCTGACAAAATTGACAAGAGTGAAATAACTGAGAATGTATTAGTTTTTGCTGCAAATGTTGTGATTGTGTTGGAGTTTCAGTTAGGCATGTCTTGCAGGGTTATTATTAATGGCTTTCATACGGACGTACATGTCATCCGACTTGGGCATGTCCGACGACATGTACGATCATTCGAAAGCAAATGAGAAGTCGGAAGAAAATAAAAAATTGTTGATTTTTCTGCCGGTCTGTCTGACATGTCCGATATGTGAAAGCATGTCGGTCCGACACGTTGCCTTTATCATTTCTATGAAGTTTTCATCGAGCAAACATCGGCTTAGGCAAAGCGAAAAATGATTTTCCTTTGGTGAAAAACAAAACAAAATGGCAAGTTTTGGTCAATTATAATCGTTAATTATAATTATAAAAAATTATAATTATAAATTATAAAAATTTGGTCAATTATAATCGCTGCAAAAAATTGTTTAGCCATTATTATTATTGTTGTACCGATATGTTGTCGCTTGAGAGTCTGCAGGGAAATGAAGTCGTCGTACATGTCCGAACAGTTGAAAGCTCAACTAAATATTCCCGTTAGTTTGTCGTTGCTAACGTTGACTTGATTTTTTTCTTATTTTTAAGATCTTAAAAGAAGCAGTGGGTAAAAGGAGCAGATATACGTTAAAAAAAAACCTTTTTTGTTTGCGCAACGACGATATTCAATATTGACAACCAGGGCCGGACTAACCTGGAGGCCAGTAGCCCTCCACTTGGGGGCCCCCACCATCCGTGTTAGAAATGGTTGTTGTCCGAATTTAGAAGTGCTCGGATCGTTGTTTCGTGAATTTACGCAACGACTAAACTAGGTATATAAAGTGTCTTATAATTTAATTTAGTTATTTAATTTAAATTGTCACAAAAGAAATTTTGATAATTCTTAATTCTTGTGGTTTTTTAATTACACCGCCATTTGCAGAGATTTTTTAGATATGCATGAATGATGTAGCAGATTTTTTAACATGATCGTTAAATACATATTTTTAAAAAATTAATTTTTGAAATAATAAATTCTTAACAAAAATATAAACTTATTTAAGGCTAGCAATTGTGATTTCAGGTGTTTTTAAATTTTTTGGTTAATTTATGTTAATTTTGTGATTTCATACTTAATATGTGCTTTTGCTATTTGTAATCGACTCAAGTGAAATATGCTGCTTACAAGAGTGACGCAATAGAAAGTAAAAATATCTCGCCCATAAATGATTCGCTTGTGGTCGCTCAATCTGTTTGTTCATGTTCAGTTATGTATCTAATTCAGTTATTATCTAATTAAAGGTCTAATAATGACTCTGCACACGTTTTTGTGCAACCAACTTTTTACATTCATTGTTAGGAGTCCCCACCAATAACTGGCCTCAGAGCCCTCACCAACCTTCCGGCTCTGTTGACAATATAATAGAATATTGTCCAATCCGGCCCTGTTGACAATATAATAGAATATTGAGAAATGTCGAAATTTAATAAGCCTCTGTCAAATTTTGAGCTACTAGCGGCTGAAAAAGTAGAATTTTTTACATTTTGCAGCCATTGAAAATGACAGTACTGCATTTTTTTAAACTAAAAATTATATCGCGTCGTTTGGTGTGCTGCTCTGTTTGCATTTTTAAGATCTTAAAAATGCGAAAAAAGCAAGTGTCGTACCAGCTTAACAGATCATAAGGATGCAATGGATTCAGAAATGGCCAACTCACGCGGGATTGCTTGATTGGCAATTGATAAACTTTTCTTACTCTTTCACATTCTGATTGTTGATAGCTCTCACGACACGCCAATCATATTTTGGCATTTCCTTGAAAATTTTATTTCGCCACTTAGCAACAATATTCAGATTGCTGATGCTGATTGCCGACATGTACAGCAATCTCAAAATAAAGAAATTTAGATTGCTGCAATCTTTGTTCATCCGCTCTGGCTCTCAGAGTTTTTGACAGTTTCACATTGAAAGCAACAAGAAAACTACTAGATTGCTTGATTGGCAATCACCGTGTGCGTTGGGGATAAGTAAACCTAGAAATATTTGCTTATTAACAACAAGTGAAGAGTAAATTGGGATTAATTTTACTTAAATATGTAATTATATTCTGTAAATTAAATTTATTTTAGATGAAGGCAACGAGTCAAAACGACAACGGATTAACCCTACTCATAGGTGGACAGAGAAGCAGACATCAAGTTCTTTCTGCCACCATACAAAAAAAAAATATCGGGTCTTCCGTGCCATTTTTTTTTTTACAGTTCTAGTATATTTTGGTATCAGAAAATGCGAACAAAATATCAGAAAATGTTTTTTTTTATATTTCTGTGAAATTTTGAAATATTTTATTGAGTCACAACATATGTACCTCACGGCCTAATGAATACGTTTACTGTATGTTTACTGTAGATGACGGACAGATGGACATGGCAAAATTGACTCGGGTGATAATGCTGATCAAGAATATATAAACTTTTCTATACCTACCACGCTTCCTTATGGGCGTTACAAATGGAGTGACAAAATTAAAGTTTTTAAAATTAAAAAGGGGACCCCAGTAAAAGGGGTTTTTTTTTAATCGTGGGGGAATAAAAATGATGCGCTAAAGATAGGTTTAGGTATGCCAGGCCATACGGAATTGAACTACGTTTACAGATTTGCATTTCGAGGTACTAATTTTAAACCATGAACTATAATGTGTAATCATATACTGAGGCACATACGCTGTGCCTCAGAGTCTACGTGGACATTTTATTGAGGCACACCATATGTGCCTCATGGCAGTTAACGTGTTAATCAATTTAATTTTTTCGCTTAATTTTGGCATCTTTATTATTTGGCGCTCACGAAAAAATTAAAAAAAAATTGGTAGAGTATTGCCATATGTCAAAAATGTCAGTATGAATTTCTAAAAAGTTTGTGATGGCAACTTATTTTCTATACAATTACACAGTTTAATTGGTATTTTTTCAGGTGGGTTCGTGGATACGATCGGCGTAAACTTATAGTTTTACGCTTCCGTATACTCCCGGCGTTCATTGAATACCAATATTGAATCAACAATTACCCTGTTAAAGATTTAACTATGTATAAGTCGTAAAGAATGAAATTATCATTATAAAATTAAGAGTCGAATTGTAATAACAACGATGATGGGATAACAATGCAGCAAAAATAACGAATAGCAACAAAGTTAGAGTGAAAGTAGAGAAACAAACAGACACACAAGCTAGTGCATTTGAAATACCAATGATCGGAGTGCAAAACTAATGAGCAGCAACAAAGTTAGAGCCAAAGCAGAGAAGCATATAGGAATGCAAAACTAAACAATTACTTAATTTTTATTTATTACTATTTATTCATTGTACGTAAATTTCTTTTTAGGCACACAATTTATGAATTTATTTATCGCAAAACATAAACAATTATGAAATGTAATTTGACATTTGCTTCTTCTTATTTATGCTTATTCTTCTTGATGCTTGTTCTTACTTTACTCGAAGTCTCGAGTTCTAGAACTCTCACATGGTATAATAGGTCTGTTTCCGTACTTTACACTGTGTAAGATTTGTGTAAAACGTGTGCTAGAGAGTAAAAACGAAATGTGAGAATAGTTGCAAAAGTACGGAAACACCTTCTAGTAAGTTTCGAGCACAAAACAGCTGATTTTGACTGCAGACGGCAGCACAAAATTTAAAACACTTTCACTCAAATTATTAAAAGCCATTTTTAATGCAAAACTGAACAATTACTTAATTTTTATTTATTATTATTTATTTATTGTACGTAAATTTCTTTTTAGGCACACAATTTGTGCATTTATTTATCGTGCATTTATTATCAAAACATAAACAATTATGAAATGTAATTTGACATTTGCTTCTTCTTATTGATGCTTATTCTTCTTGATGCTTGTTCTTACTTTACTCGAAGTCTCGAGTTCTTTTTATTGCGATTTATATGCTTATTTTTCTTCTCCATTTTAAGCACAGAAAGAACGGAAATAGAAAATAGTGTCCGACAAGTTAAACAGACCTATTAACTAATACATTTTATATAACAATGATCGGAGTGCAAAACTAATAAGCAGCAACAAGTGAAGTGAAAACAGAGAAACTAACAGACACACAGGCTAGTACATTTTAAATACCAATGATCGGAGTACGAGAAATGGTGAGCAACAATAGAGTGAAAACGAAAGCAGGGGAAACACACACACAAACTAATGCATTAAAACACTCAATGCAATTGAGTCAGTCGGGCTTAGTGCTAGCCGGCAATCATGGTATAATAATACAAGGTAGCATTGACAACTGTTTATGTTCTATTCTACAAGAAAACATATCCTGTCAAAAACAACTGTGTGCAAATGCATCTGCAGCTGCTGAAGTTGTTGTTTTTTCACTTCAACGTTTTCTTTGTTTGTGTTTTCAATGGCCGATTGTGTGCACTCTCTTTTTAACTATAGTTTTTGACAGGAGATGGCTTCCCAAGCAACTGTCAATGTTACCTTGTATTATTATACCGTGGCCGGCAATGACCAAAGTAGTGAGTTGCTGACGGACCACCTAGAAGGAAGGAAGTGCCCTAGAAAAGCTGCCGACGGACCATCAATAAAAAGAAGTACATGATACCAGTTGCTGAACAAACCACGAAAGAGGAAAGAAAAGCTCCACAAACGCTGCTGAGAAGTCATAAAGCTGCACCAAACAAAAAGAAGCCAAGGGAAAGGAAATCAAAGGGCCTGGTGTAGGCTATCAGCAGGAAAGGAGTAGACAAACACATTACGGAAGGACGGGCAGTACATAGTTTGGGCCTAGTAATATTAGGTATCAGTGCTCTGGGACGTCAGTTTGATCACTTGGTATTACTAGCGTCAGACGTAGGGATCATAAGATCCAAAATAAGTCGTATCGATGCTCTGGGTCGTCAGATCCGTCACCTTAGCAGGACTGTATCAGTGCTTTGGGTCGTCAGATCCGTCACTGTAAGCAGGAGAAATATTTCAAGCTATATTTAGTACTTTGACTAGGAGTTGTATCGGTGATCTGGGTCGTCAGATCAGTCACTGAAATAGGTGTAAGGAGACAGACAAATACACCGACGGACACGAGCCACACCTGCTGCTAGTCGAAACCAGTGTCGAGTTCCCGTACAACCATTGCCACAAGACCGCGTGTAATACCATCATCCAGGGAATAAAACCCCACTCTACTGCATGTTTTACTTTTTATTCACAAATTTTGTATCGGACCTTGGAATCCCGCCGAGCTTACCTCATCTATAGACTCGGAAGACCAGGAGCTGCGTTACAACTTAGGTCTGTCATTTTGATTTTTAGAAGTTAAGGACTTAACCAAAGTTACCATTTTTTCAATACAACTTCAAGAACAGCTGATTGATTTACGGCACAAACCGAAAACTACGAAAATTTTCCGATATACGCAATCGCAATAAAATCCACAATTTATGTTTTCACTTAAGGATAAATGATTCGAATTAAAAAATCATATATTTTTCTGTATAAAAAATTTTATTGTTTTTTCTTCACCACAAAACACCGAATTTTCGAGTTTTCGGTTTCTCTGAAGGCCTATTCCACTATATTAAATTACGATTAAAAAATTTCAATAAATAAAATATAAAAACAAAAAAAAATAATCATTATAAAAATAAATATAAAAAGATAAATAAAAAAATTTAAAAACAGTTCAGCTACTCCTTTAAAATGAGTCGTTTTATGAAGCTTTTGTATAATTGAAGACTTTTGGTAAAAAAAAAGGTCGGAACAAACCATCGATCTTGAAAACCGGTGGTACTTCCAAATATTGAATGCGAACTTGCAGTTGTGTTCGTGGTGGCTCTTTTTCGGTTTTTATATTCATGATTAAAAATATATTGATTTTAAATTGAAATTCACTTCGTTAAAACAACTTTAATATAAATAACATTATTTTGCTTTTAAAAACACACCGGTGTTGATATTGGGACGAATTAATAAAGTGAGTGGAGTGAACTCAGCTCAACTCGAGTTTACTCTGATTGGTATGAATAACCCATACTAATAAAACTTACTCAACTCCACTCTACTCATGTTTTTCTTTGACATTGAGTGTTCACTCTGAATAAACATCGCACCCTCAGTTTTTGTTTATTTCGTATTAATAAAAACTGAGATCACTCAGCAAAGTTGAGTGTGCTATTTAGCTGCCTCAGCCTCAGCCCCCACACGTGACAGTAATGGCATGCCAGTTGAAAGTATGTATTAACTTCGAAAATCTTTCGAAATAAGCCAGAAAGTTTGCTGTGGCCACACGTGGTAGTAAAAGTTCATTGCAAAATGTCGTCGTAGGCAAAGGATCTCGCAACAATCAAAGTTCCCTTGTTAGTTTCACATCCAGTTTTAGTGTTGCTTTTATATGCCAACAAAGCACCAAACTTAAATGGGAGAAAAATAGGGAATAAATTATGTTGTCAATGTGTTTAACAATATTTTTTAAAAAGAAATTAAACTTGTTCATATCATATTTTAATTTTAAAGCAATAGCAACTAAATAAATTATATATATTTTACTACAAGACATGAAAGAAAAATGCATACTTAAAGAATATTTTAGGGAAAAAACGCAACACTGTTTTCCTTACTTTTGTCTTTACTGGCTGTGGTTGTCAAAATCCACTGTCTCTGTAAAAGTTGTTGCCAGTGGACTGCCAGTACTGGCTGTCGATGTCAAAGTGTGAGTGTATTAGTGAAAAAGTGAGAGTGTATTGAGTTTTTCGAACTGTTACTAGCACGTGTGGCTAGGGGGTTACTAAAGCTAAGCAAATGCCGTATTTGTCATTTATTTCCCATCATACAGTTCACATTTCGTTTATTTTCATTCACGTATTTTGGTGTTTTGGTTTTCAAAAAATAAAATGGCCAATTTGTTGAATTTTTTCTTTGATTCCGACGAAGAAGACGAAGGTGAAATACATTCAGTTTAGAAGTATAAAACAAGGTCAAGAGACGATAACAATCAGGGGTGTCATGGAAACTGACACAGAATTGCGAAATGTCGGAATTGAAAATCGATATCTGTTTTAAATGGTGTCATGAAACCGACTTGATTTTGCATTTTTCGATAATTGGCAAAACCGATATTCGAATCAGCTGATTAGTTCAGCTGTCAACAAAATTGTTTAAATTTTTTTTTAATAATTAAATTTTTTTTAATTATTTAGAAATTAACCTTGTATTCAATAATTTTTAATGAATATTTTTTAATTTATTTGAAGTCACTTCGCATTGTTTACTAATGCGACAGGAACTGTTAAAAAACATACAAGAAACACAATTTTCTTACTTTTTTATTTCTATGCAAAAGAAGCATTACCAGATAATAAAATTTCCATATTTTTCGTAAACTTTCTAAAATTCTTAAAAATTTTAATGTTAAATCATTATCTTTTTACGTTGGCAATGCTTTTTTCCATCAGCTGTTTCATTAATTTTTGTTACGAAATATACCCAAATCGCAAAGGCGCGTTAGGTCGGTCGCGCTTTGACAGCTAAAGTAGAAACAACGAGTTGTTATGAAGCAATCCATAATTCGACCTCAAGCTTTGTATCGTAAATATCGTCGAATCTCATAAGAAGGGGTAAAGTACGATCAAAGCGCGAGCTGCTGAAAAAAGTTGAGAAGTGTTCAACTTGGTCGCGCGTTTGACATTTGCCGATAGCGCAGGGTTGTATTTTCATTGAGTTAGCTAAATATATGAGCATTGTTGAGTTGCAGTAGTAAAGACATGTTTGCATGGGATTTGTTGTTTCATCAAAATATTTTGTATTGAATGTAATTTAATTTTGACTTTTTTAAAAGATAAATCATTCATAACATCAGTGGCTGCTTATGTTACGGTTGTTGCTTTGTTTGAAGCGAATATTTTTCAGTACCTGCTTGTGTTGTTGTTGATGCTGTTGTAGCTGTTTATATGTATGTAAATTTGTACGTGTTTTGTTGATGCTGCTGTTGTTCATATGAATGTAAATTTGTATGCATATATATAAATAGTTTTTTTCGTTTGTTTTTGTTTTTGTTAATCTTCAGCAATGTAATACAACATATAACACAGATGTTTATTTATTATATAAATAATATAACTTCTACGCTGGTTGGATATGCAGAAACATTTATTTATTAAACATAATAAATTGTAAATATTTTCTTTATTATATAAATAATAAAGCATATAATAGCATATAATTTATTTATTAATAGCGACGGCTATTAAAATATGAATAGCTAAAATGAATAAAGAAATACAGCCATCATGTACTTCCAGCATATACATTGTGATTTGGGGATTTCAGACTTTGTGGGAATTTTTTGGTTTGACCGCGTACAGTGGCGTCTTCTAAGTAACAGACGCACGACCTGCTAACGCGACATTATGATTTCAAAATTATAAGGTCGGGCGTTTTGACAGTTCATCCCGTAAAGTTGACCAAAGTACGATCAAAGTACGGTCAAAGCGCGACCGACCTAACGCGCCTTTGCGACTTGGCCTATAATTGTTGACTTTTGCTGCAATCTGCAATTTGTTTTCATATATTTTGTCAAATTTGAGTAAAATTGCATTTTGTTTTCGACGATAGCATTTTACAACTTTAACGACGAAAGGGAAAGTGATAGTGATGAGTAGTGCATTTCCTCCACAAGAACCCCAGATTTCTCACTTGTAGTTTTCTTTTTGCTGAAAATATATAAATTATTGTCAATCAGCCTTAAGCCGCGTTTCCATGCTATCTTTTATGGTCTTCTCCTATCCCATATCACAAAATACTTCCCATAAAGAGCGAGATGCATATGACATTCTAGCTATAAAAGTTTGACGTGCCACATTTGTAAGCTAATAAATTAAGTTTCAAAATGATTTTATATTCTACGGATCAATTACACTACCCGTCTTGTTTCGATGGACACGCCATTCCCTATCCTTCGGATGAGAATCGTCAGTGCGCATATAATCAATCTATAATCTATGCACCAGCATTCTGATACAAATATACACTTCACAAAACAGCATTCTGAAACGAATCTTAAACGAAGACCGTTTATAGATTAAATATATTTTCAGTTTATAATTTTTAGCAAGTTCACCGTTTTGCTATAATTAAATATTGAATCATTAAAATAAAAAAAAGGATGCGCAAATATATGCATTTTATTCAATATTGAAAGAAAACATGTTGCATAAATTTATAAGCAGAAATTGCAAAAAAATACAAATAAAAACAACGAAAAATGCACTAAGTTCAATAAATAGCACAAAATTAAAAAAACGCCTTAAAAGCTTTATTCCTCCGTAAAAGCTGCATCTTTTAAACACAGTCCATCCAAATGCTGCGTTTCAGAGTACTGACTCACAAGCATATTTGCGTTTATTGCTCTTTTACGCGCTATAACATGTTCGTTCCAAAACTTGACGGCAACGATAATCTTCGTGCTGGCCTTGCCTAATTGCAAGCCGAAGTTTTCAATGAATTTGATAACATTAATGTCTTAAACAACTTGTCCAGCTTTCCATCTTACCATGAAATCATCACAGCCCAATGATCAGCGTGCTTCAACGTAAAGTTCTCAACAATTTCCTGCCATATTTGCTATCAATTCCGTTAGGGTTTGTGAAATCACCATCCTGGCACATGAAGTTGAAAAGAACGCAATAAAAACAAGAACTCTTGAAGCCAAAGCTTTTCTCACGAGTACGCAAAATGCGGAAGTTTCCCCCACACGCGTCCCACAGACTGACAATCAAGACCATATCTAACACACGAGGTATTTTTTCTTGCTAGAAATAAAATTTTAATTTTATTCTTGTTAGGCCCATATTACACGATGTCCGTTTGTTCGGCCTAGGCTAGGGCAGACAAGCGATTTTGTTAGCTACAGAAACAGTGGTATTGAAAGAAGGTCCACTCGAAGATTTTGCACACTCACTGGAGCCACATTTGCTTTCACTGGGTATGCCTACTAAATTGCAAAGGGAATTATAACGTTCTATAGTGACTACACCGTGTGTGTGAAGAAAGAAAATTATTGACACCAGCGCAGCCGAATCATATAAAAAAAATCGTTTAGGTTAATTATAAGTTTTATTGTCAATGATACCCTTATTTCATTATTAATATTAATAAAGATGTTTATTAATATGTTAAAAAAAATAGATGTTTAAAATTTTCCCAAAACTTTCTGGTTCGTTCTTGCAATCATATTTTTGTTGAAATGCCGGAGCATTTTCACAACATAAAAATTATTTTAATAAATCTGTCAATTTAACACATTGCGTGCCACGTCGCACGTTTTAGTGCGACACCTAATGTTTCCTGGGGTGCCACGTTTTAGTGCGACACCTAATGTTTCCTGGGGTGCCACGTCGCACGAAAACGTGCGACAGGGTTTGCTTAACATTTAACCTTTACTTGCCTTTTCGAGCAATACTACATAAAATTTTTAACGGTTTTAGAGTAGTCTGATATTTGCGAAAAATGTTTCTTCAATTTTCATAGCGCATTGATGATTTTATGTTTCTTCTATGATGATTTTATTAATTTTACTTTTACACACATTTCTGGCAAAAACCCTGCTTGGCCTCCGGTGACGATTTCCGTCAAAACAGCTTGGTACGCAATTTAACAAAATGCGAATAAAGGGCTTCTACGCAGTTTGAACACTTGACATTTAAGTAAGAATCTTCGAACTTCTAAATGCGCATTTAAAACTCAGTCTGAACATAGTATAAGATGTATAGCTCAAATTCGCAATTCGAAGGTTGATTGCTGGTTTAATTAGCACAAGGTTCAGCTTTTCACTACTATTTTTAAATAACTTGCCAATAGAATTTAAGAAAAAATTGGGAATAAAGCTAGTACTTATTCGGCTGTATTTATTCAAGTGAATTAAAAAATGCAGAACCTGAAAAAGTTCTGAAAACCGATTTTTTTAATATATCTTCCGATCATTATCAATTCTGTAATAGTTTAAATTTCAAAATTAAAAAATGGCAATATTTTTCTAAAGTTGGGATTCGAATAGCAGCATCTTCTCAACTAATTTCACTATACATTTGGAAAATAAGGTTTTTTATACTGCCTTTAAATAATAATAAACATATCCTTTATATTATTAGAATAAAAAATTTCTCTGATGAAATTTTTAACAATCATTTGTCAAAGCAATTCCTTAGCATTGGCGATTAATAAAATTTATAAATTGATCTTAATAGTAATCACATTTCTCGAATTCAATTACATTTTTAGTTAAGTGTAACCAGCAGAATGACATTCAGACCATGTCTTAACCATTTCCTTAGGATTTCCATAACCATGAGATGCAATTACATGTCTATAATCTTGCGGCTCAGAATATCTTGCTTTCTCAAAGTGAAATTTCGAAGAATGAGTTACAGTTACATTTGCCTTGAATGCTAAAATTCCTAGATATATGTCATCAAATTTAAAGATCTTCGTAAACATGCTCATAAAGAACAATTCAGTGAGAGATTCTCGGGAGAGAATATAAGCTCCAGCGGTTACATATGGTGGCCACATATCAAATGGATACTCACTCAAACCAATATACCATTTGCTAAATTTATGTCTATGTGGTGAAGACTTGATCACAAAACCCGCAAATAACTTAAGGCAGTTTTTTGACTTGTTAAGATTAGATTGATAATCCAGTCCTGCACTAATTTTAATAGCATGCGGAGTCTTTCTCGTATTACCATCGATACTTAATTTTGCAAAATCTGAATTTCTAGTATCATATATTCCATAACTGCCATTATGAGAGATGTTTCTATTATTTACATTTAATGTTTGTTTTTCCGACCAGTTTTGTGGATTTATTAAAAAATTGTTTAAATATGTAAGCACATTTTTAACTGAAACATAGTAATCATCATCAACAAACATGAAAAATGGGATTTGTTCACAGTTCCTAACAGCCCATTGTAGACCCATTAATGTCTTAATGGTGTTATTGTAATATGAATCCAAGAAGTTCGTCTTAACAATGTCGTTGAATTGTTCATTTTCATTTTCGACAAGTTTTTCAGTATCTTTGTTGCTACTTGATCCTAAGAGAAAAACTGTTCGAACAATATCAGGATATTCCGTTTCGCTTCCCCAAGTGTTTCTTATGGCAGAGCGTCGTTGAAAATGATTAACTGAAGACTTAACTAAAATAATCAATTTTGGACTTGATATACCTTTTTTATAACACTTGTGGACAGGATTGTGTATAAATTTATTATAAAATTTGTTCATTGGATAAACTTCAAGCGGTTGATCGAAACGTGCTCTATGAGCACTTTCCAAAGCATTTTGATGCATTGGAAAATGAAACATATTAAAATCAAGTTCAAAACAATGCTTTAACACACCGGAATAATCAGCAACAGAACAAAATGCTAAGCTTAGAAATATATGTTTTATTGCTATTAGTAAGTATCTATTTGCCATTTCAATAGAGAGTATGTTAAAAAATATTAATACGATCGTTCTAAAAAAGCAATGCAAAAGATTTTTGGCATTAAACAACAATATTTTAGCCAGCCACCAATACAGAAATGGTAAGCACAGGCTACATTATCGAACTTGTTTTTAGGGCCTTTCGGACTATCCTACATGTAGGATCAACTTGACAGGTCGGATGGACATGTAGTATGTATTACTATGTTTCCATGGCGAGTTAACTCGGGGTTAGGATTTTCGTCGAGTTAAGAAAATGGCGTCGTTAACTCGATAGTGTTTCCATGCACAGCATCGAGTTGAGTCGAACTTGTCAATTTCATTTGCATTTTTGTTATTGTTTTACTAGCGAAATAGATACTAAATGGCAGCATTCACTTTGACAGATAGAACCCAGTTAAATCTTACAAGTTTCGTGGAGTTTCGTGGAGTTTCGTGGATTTAACGAAACTCAACTCAACTCGCGTTTCCATAGCGAGTTAACCCCGAGTAAACCCCGAGTTAACTCGCCATGGAAACATAGTATATGAAAGCAAATGCTGCGGTCCGTCCGACAAGTAGCATGAAAATCAAAAGGTTTTGATTTTTCTGTTAGTCCGTCCTACATGTAGTAAGTGCGAACGCTCGTTCATCCGACATCATACATTTTTTCATTCTAAAAAAACCTTCGTGGAGTAAACATATATAGAAATAGGTAAACAAAGCGCATAGTTGAAAATATTAATATGGCAGCCGTTTCGCATACTGTGTTTTGGAAGGAGTTATCTCTTCTTCTTCTTCCAAAACATTATAAATTATTAGAGCAGCAACAAATTGTGTTGCCATTGTACGATGCTCTCTTCTTGAACGCTTAAAAATAATTAAGTCCATCCGACATGTAGGATAGTTCGAAAGCTCGAACAGACAATCCCGTTATTTTTCCAGCCTACATGTCCATCCTACATGTAGTATAGTCCGAAACCCCCTTTTCACATAACACGACGACTCAAGCAGTATTGACCAATGGGGCTACACGATCCAGATTTTGCTCTTAATTTTATTACACCTACAGCCATGGTAGAATTATAAGGTAGGGCCGAGTCGCTCAGTGCCCTCACGCGTCAACGAAGAGTGGATAGTGAAAAGGTTGGGTAGTTGTCAAAATGACAAAGTTGGTGGAAATGTCGAATGAAAAAAGAAATATCATGTTTTCAATTTGTAAATAGTGCGGACACGTGTGTTAAGTTTGTGTTAATTTGAGTGGAAATATTGTAAAAACATTGTAAATAAATCTATAAAATGCCGCGGAAGTGTTAAATTTGAAAAAAAGCTTGTAAAAAGTTTAACCTTAAATAAACTGCGAAACATAAACATAAAGAAACTCGATATGGACAGCTGATTTTGACAACTAGCCCCCTTTTTCGCTGCTTTCCACTTCATTCTTGTCCGAGTCGGCCCTACCTTATAATTCTACCATGCCTACAGCATGACCAAGGTATATTCAACAAGGTAGTCTCGTCTCGGACTGGTGGGTACAGTAGCTGTCAAACATAAGAAGAGCGTAAAAAAAAACAGTGAATTGAAAACTGTCAAATGTGTTAAAATTCATTGTTTTAATTTTTGTGCGTGCTGAATGTTTACTTTTAGTATTTATCGTGAAGGTGAAATAACACTAAGGAAGGCACTGCTCCTGGCTGCAACCGGAGTGGACCGTAATTATTCCCCGGAAGATTTATAAAATCCGTTTTATAAAAATGCTTTTCGCAGATCCGCGCTGATTGGGAAAATTTTGTGGAAGAAGCAACGTTCCAGCGATTTCGTCTTGCTTCATTAAGAGGCATACTAAAAGACGAGCCATTTTCTTTTTGAAAAGGTTTCTTACAAATTGCACAACTTCTGGGCGTTAAATCGCTTAAATAATTTTCATCAACAACACAAGTCTAATTGGAAAATTTTATTTGTTTTGCTTTTCATTCGTTCAATAGCTGATTTTGACAGGTGCTGTACCCACCACAAGAGAGAATTTTAACTACTAACTCTACCTTCCTTAATATACCTTGAGCATGACGAAATTCATTCGAATTGAAAGCTGTGGCGTAGGCAATACGCAATTTGGTAGGCAATTTCATTTTGTTGAAAGTTGACGTCGTCAAGGCTATTTTGGCAGAAAAGCACGATAAATAGTGCTTATGATATTTTTTAACGATTGTTGGATATGGGAATTCCCATGGTATTTTATGGTAAAAATCTCTCGCGTGGGAAAAAAATACCACATGTGAGATATTTATCACGCGTGGGAAAAAATACCTCAAAATACCATAAAATACCTCAAATTACCACAAAATACCACAATACCTCAAAATACCTCAAAAGAAAATTTGAGGGATTTTGTGGTAATTTGAGGTATTGTGGTATTTTATGGTAATTTGAGGTATTTAATGGTATTTTGCGAGTGTGGTAATTTGTGTGAATTAAGTGTGAGAAAAAGACAATTCTGGTGGTAATTTTTTCATTGCAGCAGAATATTTGCAAAATGAAACACGAAAATATATGCACAAGAATGTGATTAGCTGTTAATTTGACCGAAACATTGGCCCACGGCTGGAAAGCATAATTCGAAAGCAAGCTAAATAATATTAAGTTCACACGGTGGCCATGTTCACACAAGTTCGCTAGTTAAGAAGCGATGTTCGACAGTTTGTCACACGGTTGGCCGTGTTCACAAAAATTTTTGATTTTATCTGTCGAACAAGGGATGCTGCCGAAAATGATGACAAACAACAACAAAAATCAATGGCTTGTGTGATGAACAGGTTCGTTCAATTTGAATGCTAGCTTTTTCACACACGTTCGCGCTGCCATATTGTTCGACAAACAGATTCGCCGATGTGTTAGCCCTGTAAAGGTCTGACTATAACTCTCCGCCTCGACAGGCAATAAACCATTGCCATTGCCATTGCCGTTGCCAATGCACACCGCTCAATTGCCATAGTTCGCAATTTATGGCAAGCAATATTGCAAGCCATAGATTGCCAACTATGGCAATTGAGCGGTCTGCATTGGCAACGGCAATGGCAATGGCAATGGTTTATTGCCTGTCGAGACGGGGGGTAACCCGACGACTCGACTAGCAATAATTCATTGCATAACATCTGTCAAAATCCATTGCAAGCAATGGCAATATTTCAAGGGTGGGTTTTTGATGTTATGAAATTACCATTTTCAAAATAACATCGAACAAGATAGTTCGCTGCGCACGCGCACTAGGCTGCTTAAAATAACTAAATTAATTTTTTCATTTATGTCTATACTTTTAAACTCGCAGAAAAATGCAAAATGACTGTTAAAAAGATGAGTGACAGCTGCATTGCAAACTCCATGTTAGCAATCTATGGCTTGCAATATTGCTTGCCATCAATTGCCAACTATGGCAATTGAGCGGTCTGCATTGGCAACGGCAATGGCAATGGCAATGGTTTATTGCCTGTCGAGACGGGGGGTAAGGAAGCGGCAACTACATATTTCAATATTCTGTGATAAACGACTTACAATAATTTATCAAAAATTCACTGAATAGGTTTTGAATGGTTATTAATATTATATTATATAAAGTTTGATTTCAATATAATGATATTTTAAAGAATTTTATTAAAAATGCAAAAACTGTGGAACACACAACAACGCTGTAGTTGCCGCTTTTTTGATTGTTTTTTCTATACATTTAAATTATCACAATCAGTTCAAAAAGCCGTATCTACATCAACTGTACGTTTTATGTAGCCTTTTTGCTTCTGCTTAGTCCGATTTTTTTTTTTCGCTTCCGAGGTGTACCGTTTTGAAATTTTTTGTCCTTTGATGACGTCAGGGTAAAGCAGAATTCCATCTTCTGTAGAGATTTGAACAACGTTGACATTTTTTATTCCTCTTGAAACTTGAAAGCCAAAACCTTATCGTGTAAGCTAAGTATAAAGCTAGGTCTACACGATACAAGGGTTGTACCAATATCGGTTGCTATTTGACGGTTGTGTGCGATTATTGTATCAATAGGGGCTTTCACATGGACGTACATGTCAGCCGACATTGTACGACGACAAACTAACGGGAATATTTTTTTTTAGCTTTCAAACGATCGGACATGTACGACGACTTCATTTTTTGCAGACTCTCGAGCGTAACACATCGGTAAAAAAACGAAGTAAAAACCTTTTTTGCTGTGCCTAAGCCGATGTTTACTCGATGAAAACTTTATAGAAATGATAAATGCAGCGAGTCGGACCGACATGCTTTCACACGTCGGACATGTCGGACCGACCGGCAGAAAAATCAAAAATTTTTGATTTTCTTCCGACATGTCGGTCCGACCGTCTCATTTGCTTTCGAACGATCGTACATGTCGTCGGACATGCCCAAGTCGGATGACATGTACGTCCATGTGAAAGCCCCTGTAGAATTAGCCAACTGCTGTACGATGAGCGATTGTACAGCCGTTGTATTGTGTAGACCTAGCTTAAAAGGCGAAAGTGCAAATCAGAGATGATAGGGGCTTTTGGACTATCTTACATGTAGGATGAAATTGATAGGTCGGATGGACATGTAGTATGTGTGAAAGCAAATCCTGCGGTCAGTCTGACTGTATCATGAAAATCAAAAGGTTTTGATTTTTTCTGTTGGTCCGTCCCATGGTATAATAATACATGGTAGCATTGACAACTGCTTATTTTCTCTTCAACAGGAAAACATAAACTGTCAAAAACAGCTTTTTGTGGAAATACATCAGCAGCTGCTGTGGTTGTTGTTTTTTTTTCAATTCAACGTTTTCAACATTGCTTGTGTTTTCAATGGCGGATTGTGAGCGCTCTCTTTTTGAGTATATTTTTTGACAGTATATGATTTCCCAAGCAACTGTCAATGCTACCTTGTATTATTATACCATGGTCCGTCCTAAATGTAGTAAATGCGATTACTTGTTCATCCGACTTCATACATTTTCTCATTCTAAAAAAACCGTGGTGGAGTGAACATACAAAGAAAAAAGTAAACAAAGCGCAAAGATCAAAATATTAAAATGGCAGCTGTTTCGAATACTGTGTATTGGAAGGAGTTCACTCTTCTTTTTCTTCCAAAACATCATCAATTATTAGAGCAGCAACAAATTGTGTTGCCATTGTACTATGCTCTCCTCTTGAACGCTGAAAAATAATTAGGCACGATTACGATTTCCGTGGCCCCAAGATCTGAATATGCAGTTTTAAAGAACTCATTGAGAAAATAAGATTCACTGAAGGATTAATCGATACATTGATTAGTTATCGAGTTATCGGTTTTTTAAAAAAAAATTTACTAAAAGAAATTTTAATGTAAATTCGACTATATCTATGCTAATATTTGATCGATCACGATAATTTGAGTATCATTCGATAACAAACAAATATCTTCAAAATAATTTATAAAACAAAAATGTGGTACTCAATCTAATTACACTACAGATGGTTTTTCGGCATGATACATATTTTTTTTTTATAAAACTTTTATTTTCTTCAAAAAACACTTAATAAAAGTAAGTAGAACATAACATATGGTAATAGCTGAAACATTAACCTTTCGTTTAGTGTATAATATGTTATACTTGTTTCCCCTATTTCTACCATTATTCTCATTTTTATATTGTTACTAGATTAAACAGAACAATCATACGGTTTTTATTTTGCTTTATAAACATACAATTTTGATGTACTGTTGATAAACATCAACAACTTTCATCTTCATCACGAAGCACATCGCACACCTATGTAAAATAAAAAAGGTTATTCGAATTATATTAATTATGATTCGCATCGTGTTCTTTTTAAATAAGATATACGGACTCTCATTTTATTTCACAAAAAAAAAAAAAAAAAAACAGCATAATTGTGCAATTTGTAAAAGGCAGAGCCACTTTTTTTATAAAAATTAGTAAAAATATCAATATGTACTTCAGAATACAACAAACAACCTTTGATAAAAGTCTGTGTGGCTCCATTTACAGAAAAAAAAATATTTTGTAAAAGGCAGAACCACTAAAAAAAAATTATTCAATAACTCAAAAAACACGTTAGGAAAAATATCAATATGTACTTCAGAATACAACAAACAACCTTTTATTAAAGTCTATCTGGCTCCTTTTACAGGAAAAGTACATTATGTAAAAGGCAGAACCGCTAAAAAAAAATTATTCAATAACTCAAAATACATCGAAAAATTTATGAAGATCTTTCTTGTACCAGTTACAGTATAAATGCAAAATTTATAAAGCAAATCAAAAAGATTCAGCCCAATTATGAAACATTTTCCTATGCTATATGATTGTACTGATCAACCTAAAATATAACATAACATCGAAAATTGGTCAAAATAAAAGAAAAAGTATAACATGTCGTATACCAAACAAAAGGTTAATATTTTAGCTTTCAATTAATTACATCTTTATTTAATCTTTATAACGCATTTTTAAGAGAAAATAACGGTTTTATGCAAAAATAAAACATGTTATGCAGAAAGACAGTCTGTAGCGTGACCGATTTACGAAAGAATATTTTTTTTATTTCATATTAAATACATTTTAAATATCTTTCGAATGACACCTAAATCATTTAGATCGGACAAATATTAGCAAAGATATAACCGAATTTAAATATTGGTTCGGTTGAGTAAACATTTTTTTTAAAAATCGATATCTCGATAGCTAATCGAAATATCGATAAATCCTTCGGCGAATCTTATTTTCTCAAAGCGTACTTCAAGACTGCATACTCAAATCGAGGGGCCACGGAAATCGTAATCTCCCCCATTTTAGCATATGGCTATCTCCTTTTTGCCGAAGTTTCCAATCTCTTTATCTCTGGTTCGGAGTCGGCGTTAAGCCTATAGGTCCGGTTCTCGGTCAATTGTGTACAAACTTAACAACACGCAAACAACATTTCAATGGCTGAAATGACCAGTTATTTATTTATTATTTTTGTTTTTACCTTGTGATTGTATCAAGGGCTGATGCAACATGCTCTGTTAAAATTTGGCGCTTGCAATATTCGTAATAATTGAATCTTGCTTTGCCCAATTTGTATAGCAGAAAATTGCAACTATTGACAAGACTCTTTTTCGCTTTCTTTTGCAAATTTTTTGAGTACTAGGACAGGAAAAAGCGAAAAATGGCAGAATACGAGTATCGTACGAATTCCCATAAATTGTCGAGTATGAGGACAGATCTTATATGAACACAAAATAATGTTTTTCACAGACGCATTTTTATAGAATACTAATTAGGTGTGGTACTCAATGTCGTGTAAAGTTCAAGCAGGGAGCGTAAAATGAAATTTGAGAATTGTGCCAAAAGTACGGAAACGACTTTTAGCTAGTTTCAAGCACAAAAACAGGTGATTGCCTATTCAAATTAATTTAATATTAATTCATTTACATTTATTTGCAATTTTATTTCTTTATTTGTAAATTTCTTTTCAGCCGCACAGCACAAACAAGCAAAAAATTTAAATATGACATTTTCTTGTTCTTCTTGATGCTTGTTCTTAAAATGCTGGAAGAAATTTTTCCAGTACACTTCGAGCTACTAATGGTTGAATAAATAAGGTTGTCTCGCTTCTGATCGTACTCTGTTCTCAGCCAAAATCAATGAAAAGCAACAACAAATACTTCATCGGCTTTTCATGTTATCAGATTTTGTATGAACTGTCAACTTCGATTTGGCATTTATGGGAACTCCCTCATACCCATGAGACAACCTTAGGTCTATTTCTGTACAAACTTGAAGAAAAATTCAAGGTAAGTTCAAGCTGTGAGAGTAATTTTATTATCTGTCGAAATGAGAGAATTTACACAAAAGTACGGAAACGACTTCTAGCAAGTTTCAAGCACAAAAACAGCTGATTGCCTATACGTAAGCAGCGCCAAATTTATTTACACTAATTTGACATTTTCTTGTTCTTCTTGATGCTTGTTCTTATCGCGCTCGAAGAAATTGTTCAAGCAAAGTTCAATGTAGTTTCGAGGCTCGAGAGAGTGGCATTTTGCTTGTTCTTCTTCTCTCTCGATCTCGAAAAATGTGTAACCGAGCGTTTCCACTGCCCGAACGAACGAAGAAATCTTCGTTCGTTCAGGCAATGTAAACAGTTTGGTCCGAACCAAGGTTCGGAACATTGGTTTTTTACAAAAAGCTCGCGAGCGCTATTCGCGCAGTGTAAACACTTTTCCAGCACGAACGAACGAAGATTTCTTCGTTTGCTCTGATCGGCCGACGCTCGATCTTTTTGGGCGAATCCAGTGCTTATTTGCGCATAGGTAGTAGATTTGATGAAATTGTAGTTAATAACGTAGGAAAAACAAAAAAGAAAGAAAATATATTGAAAATTTAACGCAAAAGAACTTTGTTTTACTTTGTTATTTTATTAGCACTTTATATAAGCAAATTATTTATATAATATTCTTTATATAATAAATTCTTTACATAAATACTTACATAAAACCTAAATTAAAAGGCATAAAAGTAGTAAAAATTAATCAAATTTAGTACGTTTGCATAAACAAATATTGATCAACGCTGATGCTCACAAGCATTGAATTTAATGGCTGAATTACAATACTGCGTTAGGTCGGTCGGCCTTTGACAGCTCGACTAGAAACAATGGGTTCTTATGAAGCAACACAAAATATGACCTCATGCATTGCGTCGACCTCATCCCGTAAATATGAATTTGAGGGGGTGACGTACGATCAACGCTATGAGTAGCGACATGCTCAAGCTAGGTCGTGCTTTTGACATTCCATATTAACGCTGGGTTGCATTTTCGTTGAGCAATGCTAAAATGTGGGTATTCTTGGATTCCGATGGAAAACTCAGATTTTCATAGGATTATCGTGGGAATTTATATTTTGATGCGAGTTTTTTTTTAAATTGATCAAATTTTTTAAATTAACATGCTGCTTAAGTAGTATAAAAATGATTTTGATGAATTTAGCATGATATTAATATTATTCAATTGTATTTCATATTAAAATTTATGCATGTTTTAGTATATTATAAATAATATTATAAGGGTATTCATGCAAAATGGCAAACTTATATATTGGTCAATTAGATATTTTAATGAGGTTGGTTGAGGACGAATACCCTTAATATCATTGTTTGAATAATATAACACACAAAGGAATGTTGTGGTAAGGTAGATTGGCAAATGCCGTTCACTTTGTTTTTGTAAAGTTGTACCCAAGTACTCACTAATTACAAGTGATTCAGCGAGCATTGTACAAGGGGGCGTGGCAGCTTGAATCTGCAATATCGAATAACTTTGGAATTATAGGTCGCATAACATTGGAATTAGGTGTCCGGCCTCGATTTACATGTGCCGTTCCACTGGTAAAATTTTATGCGCGTTGGGAAAAGGGTGTGGCACTTTTTCGGCTACCCAAATTGTGGGTATAACTTTCGAACTATTAGTCACACATCAATGAAACTCGGTAAGAATGTACTATTTAGTCTTGTACTTTGACTGGAAAAATTGAGTGAGCATTGGACAAGGGGGCATGGCACCGCCCATATAAGTCAAACTTATGGTATCAAATAGCTTTGGAACTAAATGCCGCATAGTAATGAAACTCGGTATGGAGTTGCCACTTGGTAATGTCCATCTACTAGAAAACCGAGACGGGCATTGTACAAGGGGGTGTGGCTCCGCCCATACAATTACAATTTTTGATATCGAATAGCCTATGAAAGTAAGTCACAAAACGTTGAATTTTAGAATAGAATTACTATTTGGTGATGTATTTCTTTTAAAAAATTTTGACAGGCATTGTTCAAGGAGCCACACCCCGCCCATACATGCCAAAGTTTTGATATCGAATAGCTATGGAAATTAAAGTCGCATTACATTAAAACTCACAATGGCGTTCCACTTGGTGATATCCTTCTACGCCTATGGTACTTGTAAATTTGTACTACAGCACCAACTGGTGTCTAAGTTGGATTAAAGAAGAAAGCGACAAAATACTCACCGTACCTAAAAATCACAATATACCAATTTTCATTCTAATCGAATAAATAATTGTACTTCCGCGCCCTCTGGTGTTCAATACAGGTCAAAAAAGATAGCAGCAAAACACTCAGCGTACATGAAAACCACTATATACCGATTTTCTTTAAATTTGTACTTAAGCGCCCTCTGGTGTTCAAGGTGGATAAAAATTGATTGAAATTGCCCCAAAACACGCACCGTACCAAAAAACTTCCATACACAAATTTACATGAATATTTCCACACGTATTTCCAACTTGCTTTCGTTGACGAAATTTCCTACATTTTGCTCTCAAAATTTGCAAAGATCTCGGCAAAAATTAACAGTAATAATAATAATAAATAGCAGTAATTTTGACAAAAACAAGAAAAATAATGACATCAAGTAATCACATTTTATAAAAAAAAACAATATACATATATATATATATATATAAATATCGATCAATCAAAGAAAAATTTTTTGCCATAAAAACTGAAATGTGTTTCCAGAAATTCCATTTTAAATCTTAATTTAATTTCACATTTTATCATTATATTGGAAAGTGTTCATTTATTTTGAAGATTCTAGTCGAAATTTTCACGTTAATATGTGACATTTTTCATTATTTCGCAGATTATATTATACTTAATAAAAATATCTTAGCTTTCTAAAGTAGGTTTTATGGTTCTTAATGATTTTATGACAATATCTTTTAATTTTTTTATTGATTGAAATTATAATTGCATGATTTCGGAAAAAGGGACGTTTTGTGGGAATTTTAGTATAGCTGCTTTTATTGGCATCACCAAAATGATAGACGCACGATCTGTCAACGCAACATTTAGTTTTGCAAAGTTTGAGGTCGTCCGTTTTGACAGCTTATATCGTAAAGTTTTTACAACGGAGACCAACGTACGGTCAAAGGCCGACCGACCTAACGCAGTATTGTAATTCAGCTATAAGTGTTTCCACTGCACGAACGAACAAGATGGCGACTTACCAATGTTCGCAACTTGTGTTCGTGCGGTGGAAACAGTTGGACCGAACGAAGAATTCATCGCGACGATTTGTTCGCGATGATTTCTTCGTTCGTTCGAGCGGTGGAAACGCTCGGTAAAGAAACGCCTTAAAGCAACTTCAAGTAAATCACTTTACTTACACACTTAATCACTTTAATACACAAAATCACATGTAGCTTCATCAGCTGTTTAGATAGAGATGGCAAACTTTGTGAGAGCTTTTTTTAGTAGGGATGGATAAAATCAAACGAAAAAACAGTGCTGCAAAATGACTGCTTTATACCAAAAAAAGCCATTGCTGGAGGTGCCCCAAAGACGGAGGTACCCCACTCTCCCCTACACGTCTGCAATTATAAAATTTTACTATCAAAATTCGGAGTCGGTGATCGCAACTTTAAGAGCGTTAACTGCAAATTTTCGGTCGTAATTCTCGCCCTAGTAGACAGACAATAACAAGTTTAGTGCAAAAATTTGAGTCTACATATTCGTTGATGATATTGCCGTGCCAGTGAGATAACGGGTTGGTCGAAGTGTCGAAAATATCGCTGCCGTTTAAGCGTCCGTAGCAAACAATACAAAACAGTCAATTCCACGGCGTTCTCAAGAATTGAGCATCGCCCAGACCACTTTATGGCGAATTTTGCGTAAGGATCTTGGTTTACCCATTCAAGATCAAACTGACTCAAGAATTGAAGCCGATGGACCATTTGAAGCGACGTACGTTCTCCGATTGGGCTCTGGTAAAGATGCACCAAGATGATGAATTTAATCGCAAAATCATCTTCAGTGACGGAGCTCATTTTTGGCTCAATGGGTTCGTCAATAAGCAAAATATGCGTTTTCGATAGTATGAAAATCCACATGTATTTCATGAATTACCACTTCATCCACAAAAAATTTCTTTTTGGTGCGGTTTGCATGCCGCCGGCGTCATTGGACCATATTTTTTCGTCGACGATAACGATCGTGACGTTACTGTGAATGACCATCGTTATCGCGCCATGATTACCGATTATTTTTGACCCGAATTGGAAGATATGGACTTGAACGACATGTTCCAACAGGATGGTGCTACGAGACACACAGCACACGTTACAATCGATTTATTGAGGAGGAAGTTTGATGAGAGTGTAATCTCAAGAAATAGGCCATTTGATTGGCCGCCTCTTTCGTGCGATTTAACGCCTCTAGACTATTTTCTTTGGGGCTACGTCAAGTCATTGGTCTATGCCAACAAGTCGACGACGTTGGAAGAGCTCAGAGCCGAAGTCTGAACGAAGTCGAGTTTCATTCATAAATGTTTTGATTGTACTTCAAGCTGATAATAAAGTTTTTAAAATATCTCAAATGGTTTGCGATTTATTTTAAAAAAAAGTTGTGAAGTCCTTAATGGAAAAACCTTTAGTAATGGTAAATCGTTTTTTATAAGGTGTGTTAAAAGTTCAAACAATTGATTTACTCATAGATGATTCGAAGACGAAAATAGAGGTATTCACGATTCGAAGCTGTTTTTTGTGCTCTTGTGCAAAATAGTAAAAAAGTACAACAAACTATGAACACACCCAATATACAAACCTAGCAGTTGAAATTGACATCGGTCAGCTGTGTTTTGCTTATTAGATCTTTATTTTTTCAAAAGGATTAAGTTAAAAAAGAATACAAAATCCCAAACAAAAGCGGAAAATTCGAAATTGTGGCATATTGAAGTAAATTTGTTGCCACTAAATTTTTAACGTTTTCTTTCTAAAAATAATTAAATTTAAATGCTTTGACAGTAGGTGATGTAAAATTCAGCTCGAAATCAGCATGTGTGTACCAAATCTTTGTGTTATGTTTAAAAATCTACTAAGGGTTTTGATATTTTAATACTTATTTGTTACATTTCTGTTGTTATAAGCTGCTACTTCAAAAATGTTGATGAAATAATTGAAATTCACCGTGTGGCGGGATATGTTTAATCAATTGCGTTATATAAGAAAAGAAGTTGGTACTGAGAAGTGTAGCTACACAATTGACCATCACTATTTTTTGTTGTTAAAAATTCAAAAAATATGCTCAAAAGCTCAAGCGCACAACAAAAGAACTACAGGGTATCGTTAGTGCGCTTATGGAAGAGTACAATTTTAACATCATGTGGATTTCGTTATTGGAAAGCTCTTTTTTGCATTTTTGCACAAGAGCTCAACCAAAAATTTCGGAATAAATACCTTTTTCCTCCGACGCACACTGCCTCCACTGTACTAAGAGAGTGATAAAAAGTAAAAAATGAAAATACATGACAATATATAATAATACAAGGTAGAATTGACAGTTGCTTTGGAAACCATCTTCTGTCAAAAAATATACTCAAAAAGAGAGCGCTCACAATCCGCCATTAAAAACACAAACAATGTTGAAAACGATGAAGTGAAAAAAACAACAACCTCAGCAGCTGCAGATCCATTTTCACAAACAGCTGTTTTTGACAGATGTTTTCTTGTAGAAGAGAAAATAAGCAGTTGTCAATGCTACCTTGTATTATTGTACCTTGGCCGCATTGCAGCTTATGCTCAACTACAATACTGAGCCCACAAAGCATCGTTACAAGTTTGCTGCTAACTTGCTCAACCTCTCAGTACTCAGAGTTATAAATGCGATAGCAAATTGACCGCACCAAATAGTTTCAAATTAAAAAAGTAGAGTTTTTTCAAACGTCGATAAAACAATGTTTAAAAAAATAGAATGAAGCATCAGGTATGAACTAACTTTCAGAAAAAGTAAATTTTAGAAAACTAACATCAATTTTTAAAAATCTTGTGAAGTATATAAAAAAAAAACTTCTATATCTGAAAAGGCAAGCGTTGTGGATTATTTCCCAGTGAGTTTCAACCAATATTCTTATGTAATACTATTCATAATACTATTTATATCTTTGTATCAATTTGACAATCAGCTGTTTGCAGCTCGAGATTCGTGCTCGAAAAATTGTTAAAGTTCTACTGATAGAGAGTGACATTTTGCATATTCTTCCCTCTCGTGCTGTTGCACGAGTAACTTCAAGTTACTTGAAGTGAGAACGGAAACATATCTATTATATAAAATCAATGTTTGTCAGCCCAATGATGCAATTACAAGGTAGGCTCATATTGGAGAATAAGTGAGCTAAGTTTCAAAGTCAGCTGTTAATTTTTAGTTTTACTAATTGTTTTTGTTGCTTTTAACGTTTGTGGTACCTACAGCTTTACTGTTGTAAAATTTCGCATTGGAGCAGCCATTTTAAAATTAGCCTACCTTGTTATTGTATCATAGTCAACCCATGGAGCAGTCTGAAAATAAGCGGAACATTAAAATACAAAAAAAATAAATAACTGGCCATTTCAGCCCTTGAAAGGACTTTGACCTAGCTTCTTATGATCAATTGTGTTGTGCGTGTTATTAAGTTTGTACCAAAGATAACAAGATGGGAAACTTAAAAAACATAACCTCAAAAAAGGTTTGCATGTATTAGTGCGTCGAAAAATCAACCCTGAATTTTACTCTTGTTCTTCATCGGCCGCAAACTCTCGAAGAAATCACTTTGCAACCCCTGAAAATAATGCATATTATCTATTTATTATGATATAAATATTTAAGTTTAGTTGCAATAAAATGTTTGCAACCAAAACTGATTACTAAGTCCCTTTATTTTAGTTCATACATGCGTTTAAAGTTTGCCAATTTCTTCAGTTGTTGTATTTGTCAACATTTTTGAAAAATTTTAATTTTACACAAACCCCCGCTATCTTACACAAACCCCCGCTATTCGAGGTGAAATTTTAAAAAGGAACGCTCTTGTTCTTCTTCTGCATTTTTCTGCTGAAATTTCGTTTACAAACAAGAAAAATAATGTATGAATTGAGTGTTTGAATATTTAAATATTTAAGTTATGTTACAGGAATCTGTTTAACACTCAAATAATTACATGCATTTTCTTATTTTAATCTTAATCGCCAAACAAAGTTTGCAAATTTTGCCACTTGTTGTATTTGTAAATAGCTTTTTATTTTCACCACGGCCGTTTTGTAAAAGTTCTGTTATTTTTCATCCTATCAGAGTTGTCAACTTTCATTGTTTTCTATGAAAATTTGCTTAAATATTATTTGGTACGAACTAGCATTTGTTTTATCTATAAAATTAATTTGTAAAACTGCTTTGATTATGTATTTGCGTAATATATTAAGTTTAAAGTCATGATAAAGTCAGTCAAAAATATATTTCAAATTCAGGCTATGAATCAATTAAGTTTATCAGCTTATATATTTTGACTTCCGTAGACACAATTAATTTCCTATGATCATCGTTGTAGATTTATAAGAGAAATTTAGGCAAAGCTATCCTAAAAACGAAATAAAAATTAAAAACCTAATAAAAGGAAAAATTAAAAGCTATCCTAAAGAAGATAAATTGGCAACACTACTTCTAACAGTTGCATGGAAAAAAAACATTTCATTCATAAATTCACCCAGCTGATATTATTAACCTTTACGTTACATGCACAAATTTTTTGCTCTTTGTAGGGAAAGAATGTGGGTTTTTTATGTATAAAATCTTGTTGAACATGAAGCTAAAGCACAAAAATAAATATTTTTAGCATATATAAGAATATATAAAGAATTTTAGATATTTTTGTTTTCGTTATAAAGCCAATCAATAACAAACGTGTTGGAAGGGTTAAGGAACATAACGCGAAACTGACATATTCACCTCACTATTTGTGGTGAAATGGTTTCTCTCGTATGTGTGTTTACTTTTTGCAATTTTTAGATTCCCCACAGAAGTTTCCCATCTTGTTATCTTTGGTTTGTACACAATTGACCGAGAACCGGAGCTACAGGTTTAACGCCGACTCCGAACGGCAATGAACGGAACGTTCTTGTTCTCAGAAGCCTTACATGTCATTTTGTTTACTCTCTGAGGTTTGCCATTGTCTGCAGACCGGTGGCGGCCGTACAGAAAAACTATTTTAACTCAAATAATTTTCTGTCGCTGTTGGGGTTTGAGCTCGGGTCTCCAGGTTCGTTGACATAGAGGCCACGCACTTTAACCAACTACGCCACGGACGCCACACACTCTTAATGCATTCAAAAGCTGCATCAACCAGATTGCAATCTTATGCTTCTATAGAGTAAATGAATTACAGATGCACAATTCATCATTCTTTGAAGATAAAAGACGGAAATATCAATCCCAGTCTTGTTGGCTTAAAAAATCTGATGAATGCACTCAGTTTTATCATTCTTTTCAACTCTGAAACACTGGACATTTTATAACTACCATTAAATAATACTAAATATAAAGCAGCATTTTGCATTTTTGTTGTCATTTGTTTTCGACGGCCGATCTTAGTGACATGCTTCTGTCTTCCCTTTGACATTTTCTGGAATAATAAAGCGCTTATTAACAATAAATATTATTAACAAAATGTATAAAAATTAACTTCTACAATTTATTGTATATAATACTTTTTCTCTACATGATATCAGCCAAAAGCAACCCATCACAGTCATGCCCAACATTCACACACGGATACACAAATATACACAAAACAACTTCAGACGCAACAACAAATCTTTGCTTCTGAAGCCATCGGTGGCTGCATTCGTTAAAATTTCAATTCGGTGTGCATTCCTTACGTTTTGCAATTCGTGACTTGAAAACAATTTTAGTCAGCCTAAAGGCTTAAGCCTAAAGAGTTCACACTTTGAATGCTACAAAAAAAGATTTCAGCTTTTGAATTTTTAAACAAGAGACGAAAAGTGAAAATTAATTCACACTTTTACAGCTCTGGTTCGTAGTGACCGAATTATCATTCATGTACAAGCTCAAACCGACATTCAAATTGTAAAATTTGAGTAATAAAGATGGAAAATAAGAAAATCGGATGCGCATTATTAGTTATGATGCCCTAGATAAAAAATAAAATATACCTGGAATTTTTAGATCAAAAGTTCATATATAAAAAAATGTTGTAAAATAATTTTAAATGTAGCAATATGAAGCTAGTGAGTCAGAGATTCCGTTTTTATCATGCTTTTTCATGATTTTTAAGATAGAAATCTACTTAAGCAATTATGTGTGATCGATTTTTTCGATCAAAACAATTATTTTTAGTGTTATTTTGTTGATAAAAAATGCAAGTTATTTTTATCGATGTTTTTCCGATCCGCAACACCGTTGCCAGATTGGGCTCTTTTTTTCTTGTTATTGCGCTTACATTTTTAGGAAATCGCCTGGCGATTTTTAGGCGATTTTTGTGAAAACAACGCTTTTTCATTAACTCATCTAATGTGTTTAAAATTTCAATAAAAGAAAATAACAATTATTTTACAAGTGTTTTGAACACTGTGTTAACAATGCGACTGAACACAGCTCACAAGCCTTATCGATAATATATTTATATAGAAATACTTATTTTTTTGAGACCGTTTCTTCAAAACATCAATTCACTTATTTTATATTTTCAACGAAAAAAGTTGACTTTTTTTCAAATAAATAAAAAGTCAAGACTTTTTGCAAGCTTACGTTAAAATCACAACATTTATTCAAAGACTTGATTCAAAAATTATAAAAGAAGACGGTGTCAAAAATTTCAATTTTGATACTTTAGCTACGTTCAGCTTAAATAACATTTTAGTGGATAAAAGCAATTATAAATGAATTAATGACCTTACATTTAATTTTCAGTTCCATGAAGAAATTCATAAATTAAGTGTCGAAATCGAATACGAATCTTTGTTGACATTTCCATGGAGCAATGTTTTCAAAAACAAAGTGCAAAATTCTTCTGAAAGTGAAGAATTTTGGGAATCGGCATACAAAATTAAGACAGCAGTAGGGGGAAAAATGTTTGGCAATATTTGTAAGTTGGTATTCATCTTGCTTTCCTTGCCACATTCTAATGCATTTGTGAAACGTATTTTCTCCGTCATAAATTTGACCAAAACTAAAAAACTGTAACAGGATGAAATTAGATATTCTAACTTCAATCATTCGAATAAAATGCTTCATGAAGGCTCAAAAAATGTATATAATTTGTTTTGTTTTTTCTAATATAATAAATTTCTTAGAAAAAATTACGATTTTGGCGATTTTTTTTTCATTGGGCGATTTTGGGCGATATTTTTTTTAAATCTCACGCTTTTCTCAAAAAAGTTCTGGCAACACTGATCCGCAATAAAAATTATTTTTTGATAGTAATTTTTTTGATCAAAATATAAGTTATTCTTTACAAGTAAATTTTTTCAAACAGAAATATAAATGAATCATTGATCTATATTTTCCCAATCAGAAATAAAAATTATTTTTTAATGAAATAATATCGATTAAAATTAAAATCAAATCAATACTTAAGAAGTTATTGCTCATATAAAAATTAAATTTCACACGTACCACCCTTCGAACCCACGATTACTCAAATAGAAGCAATTCGTCTTGGGCAAGGATTTGAACAACGATTTTGACAAAGAAAATGACAAGATTTTAGACATAAGAATAGTATTTGGACAAGGATCAGGTTAGGGCAAAGGTTTGAACATGTATATTTTCAAGGATTGGGATAAGAACTCGGTAAAGGATTCGAATAAGGACTTAAACAAGGATTAGGAGAAGGATTTGGATATTTTTTTTTAGAGGCAAGGAAATATTTTTAATATTTTGAGCTTGAATCCCCCTTTAGAAAAGCCAAAAAACTTATTTTTTCCTATCTTTCTTCGTTTTCGAGATATGGTGCCTTTTCTAATTTTTTAAGTTTTATATTTGGTTCACACCTAAAACAAATGAGCAAATTTCAATAAAATAAAAAATAAATAACTAGCCATTTCAGCCCTTGAAAGAACTTTGATCTTGCTTCTTATAAATTATTGTGTTTTGCGTGTTATTAAGTTTATACACAATTGAACGAGAACCGGAGCTATAGGTTTAACGCCGACTCCGAACTGCGATGAACGGAATGTTCTTGTTCTCAAGAAGCTTTACATGGCATTTTGATTACTCTATGAGGTTTGCCATTTGCCAGAGAGTGGCGGACGTACAGAAAAATTATTTTAATTCAAATAATTTTCTGCCGCTGCGGGGGTTCGAACCCGGGTCTCCAGGTTCGTTGATATAGAGGCCACGCACTTTAACTAACTACGCCACGGACGCCAAGCAAATTTTAATATCTCATTAAAAAGTGTTCACACTTTAGGGCCTTTCGGACTATCCTACATGTAGGATCAACTTGACAGGTCGGATGGACATGTACTATGTGTGAAAGCAAATGCTACGATCCGTCCGACATGTAGCATGAAAATCAAAAGGTTTTGATTTTTTTGTGTTGGTCCGTCCTACATGTAGTAAGTGCGAACGCTCGTTCATTCGACTTCATACATTTTCTCATTCTAAAAAAACCGTCGTAGAGTGAACATATAAATAAAAAGGTAAACAAAGCGCAAAGTTGGAAATATTAATATGGCAGCTGTTTCGCATACTGTGTTTTGGAAGGAGTTCTCTCTTCTTCTTCCAAAACATTATTAATTATTAGAGCACCAACAAATTGTATTGCCATTGTACGATGCTCTCTTCTTGAACGCTGAAAAATAATGAAGTCCATCCGACATGTAGGATAGTTCGAAAGCTCGAACAGACATTTTCTTTATTCTGCCATCCTACATGTCCATCCTATAAGTAGTATAATCCGAAACTCCATAATAGATTTGTTTCCGTACTCGACTGTAGTAAACAGTGTTACCAGTCTAAATAAAATATTCTTTGCATTTCTGGTTTCCATTTAAGAGGTATTTCAATAAAGTTTCTAAAGTCGTATAAGAATCAGAAGAAAATCTTTGCCCAGAAGCTATGCTAAGATTTATAAAAAAAGAGGATTCTAACGATGAAACTGAAACTTCGTTTTATGAATTAATTTTTTGAGGAGCCGAGTGCAAGCAAGCAAAATCTGAAAAACTCGAAAAATACGGTTTTTATACTTATTATTTATTTTAACTTGAAAGACTGAATTCCATTTTAATCAATTTCAAATATGTTTTGTTATATATATTTTTCCTGTTTACATCATATTCATATAGTAGGTAAATATATAAATACCGCTCATTCCAAATAATGCATTGGGACATTTGGAGTACATATATTGCAAATGGAAATACATTTAAGTTCAGAAATATTTGTGGAATATTTTTTTAATTTTTTTTTACAATAGAACTACTTATTTCCTCACCAAAAAAAATTATATTAATACTAAATGTGCAAGAGTTTTTTAGAATCATGCATTCAAAAACATCAGGCATCGGGACACGGAGAATTTTTTTTTTGTGAGATGACATTTTGTAGCACAACTCTCTGCGTTTTGGATACATTTTCAAACAAAAGTTTTTCCACGAATTTTTTATAAAGCATTACTCTTTCATAATATGGCTTTATAATCCTTATAGGTCAGTTCAATGAAAAAATATCTCCTATTTATCTAATATGGCACCGGCACAAACTGTAAGGACGTTTCCGAATAATTTCATATTAAATCGACACACAAAAGAAAAAGTTTGAGTGCGAGAAGGTAAACCCACATATTCCCATGTATTTTGACTCGCTGAACACGAATCTGGCAACTATTTTGACCAGTTGGTTCTTAGTTTTCTTCAAAGGCCGTGTGCTATTCGGAAACTTTTCACTCGTGGTAGGAGAGAATTTACTGAGTTGAATACAATTTCTGTCTGTTGAAATAAAATTGTAATTTTTGCTGTGCCAAAAGGACGATGAAATTTTGACAACTAGAAATTTTGACGTTTTAGATTTTGGTAGTGCATCAGCACAAGAATTTAATTTAATTTGCGAAATTGTTAATATATGTTGAAAATTAGCAATTCTGGTTGCTAAGCTGTTGCTAAGGAAACACAAACTTTTTAACTTCTTTACGACTCACAAACTCGCAAGTGTTTTTTTTCCATTTTTGGTTGTGTCAAAAATTCTCTTTCCGATTGTCAAAATTTATACTAGCCCCTGGGGCTACATGAATTTTTGACAGTCATATTCACCTCACAAGTTCCAAATATTCTCTTTCAGACTGTCAAAATTTCATCATCCGAGTGAAAAGTTTCCGAATAGCACACGGCCAAAATAATGAATTGTAATTATTTTATGAATGTGACTTTTTTTTGGAATGAAAGATGTGTATATTCATACACCCGTATTCATAATAATATCTTAAAATAGCTTTAAAACGTTTAATAGTTGAAAAGCTCTTTAATGTTAAAAAGTCTTTTAAAATTTTATTATTCATTAACGTTTGTAGCTGCTTTGTAGAAAAAATAGGAACACTTTCGATTTGAAGTGGGAAGAGTGTAAATAATGTTTTGTGTATTTGATAAATTCAATGACTTTTCATTTATTTGTCACAATTCATCAGCATTTTGATAGTTAGCCTCAAAATTCATATTAAATCGAAGCTACCCTTTGCACTCAAAAAATTGTAATTTTATTATCTTTTTTTGCAAATATTTTGAAATGTTTTGACAAATTTTCTTGTTTTTATTTTCTTTTTGTTTTGATTTTTTTTGACATATTTTTCAAATGTTTGATATTTTTAATTATTTTTGACAAAAGTTGTGCTCAAATGAGAGCATATAATTTTAAAAATGCTTTATGAGGGGTTTATTAAACGTTTCAGCCACTTTTAAAAATCCTCTCATTTATAAACAAACATTATCAAGCATTTTTTGACATTTTCTTTGTTTTTGATGTATTTTGAAATAAGTTTATATATTTTTGACAAAACTTGTGCTCAGACGAGAACGAAATAAAACTTAAAAATGCTTTATCGAGGGTTTATTGAAGGTTTCAACCATTTTTAAAAGTCTCTCATTTATCAAGCATTTTAAAGAGATTTTGAACGCTGTTGAACGTTTATGAATAATGTTTTTAAATTATTTCCGATTTTTTGCTTATGAACGCTTTATAAGAGGTTCATAATTTTTTATGAATATTGCCGATAGAGTTAAAAAAATAATGTAAACAAATCAAACCTGTTTTTTAAGCCATCTAGCCTTTTCTAGCCATTTTTTAAAGCCCATCTAGAATTTTTCCCCAAAAATTTATGGTTACACTGGTAGTAACTTGCAATCTGCTATAATGTGTTTCCGTACTTTTTCTAGCTCAAAAGATAGAAGAAGAACAAGCATAAAAGCGTTCTATCGAACTCGAAAGTTCCTTGAAGTCTGCTGGAAGTCTTCGAGCATTATAAGAACAAACATAAAGAAGAACAAGAAAATTTACATTTTTTGCTTGTTTATGCTGTGCGGCGGAAAATATATTTATAAGTAGTGAAATACAAATTATAAATATATATAAATAAATGAATAATAAATTAATTTGAAAGTTGATAATTGATAATTGGCGTAAACAAATTTGGCGCTGTTTAAGTTTTATAGGAAATCAGTTGTTTTGTGCTTGAAACCAGAGCTGTAAAAGTGTCATTTTCACTTTTCATTCTCATGTTTAAAAATTTAAAAGCTGAAATCTGTTTTTGTAGCATTCAAAGTGCGAACTCTTTAGGCTTAAGACTTTAGGCTGATTAAAATTGTTTTCAAGTCATGAATTGCAAAACGTAAAGAATCAGACACTGAATTGAAATTTTAACGAATGCAGCCACCGATGGCTTCAGCCGCGATTGCTGCAACCATCGATAGTTGCAGCTGAATTGGAATTTTAGTGAATGCAGACGGCGATGGCTTCAGCCGCAAAGATTTGTTGTTGCGTCTGAAGTTGTTTTGTGTGTATTTGTGTATGCGTGTGTGACTGTTGGGCATGACTGTGATGGGTTGCCATTGGCTTATATCATGTATAGAAAAAGTATTATATGCAACAAATCGTAGAAGTTTATTTTTATACATTTTGTTAATAATATTTATTGTTAATAAGCACTTTATTATTCCAGAAAATGTCAAAGGAAAGACAAAAGCATGTCACTAAGATCGGTCGTCGAAAACAAATGACAACAAAAATGCAAAATGCTGCTTTATATTTAGTAGTATTTCATGGTAGTAAATAAAATGTCCTGTGTTTCAGAGTTGAAAAAAATTATAAAACTGAGTTCATTCATCAGATTTTTTAAGCCAACAGAATGGGATTGATATTTCCATAAGTCATATTCCTTACAGAGCATTGGATGTGCATTCTTTTATCTTCAAAAAATGATGAATTGTGCATATGTCATTCATTTACTCTACAGAAGCATAAGATTGCAATCTGGTTGATGCAGCTTTTTAATGCATTAAGAGTGTGAGCATTCCGAAACGATTCAATCTTTAATAGCTCTGTAGCGGAATTCTCAAACGTGTTAACGACGTTTATAGTTATCGTTAACTGGCCTTTGCTACAATTATCGTTAACTGGTATTACCAACATCTATGTTAGCTATTTTTGTCCTTAATTTTGACAGTTCTTTAACGTTATTTGTAGCTAGTTTAACCACGAATATTTTAGCGTCGCTAACTTAAACAATAACGTTAAGCGATTGTTTTACATGCGATTGTGATTTTATAAAATATAAATAATATTCATAAAATGGCCACAACACGACGAGGCTTATGTTAACCATCATGGTTAAAATATCAAAATAAAAATAATTCTATAAACTTTATTTCCAATAGCTTCTACGCTTTTATTTAAAGTTTAAAAAATAAAGAAAAGTTTTTAAACTAAATAAAATCAAATTATAAGATAAAAGGCACATTTCAGAGCATTAATAATAAAAAAGTTATAACAATTATAAGTTCGTTGAAGGCAATCGCTTAAACGAAGTCGACAGCCTCTTAAGCGCAGAAGCAATTCGGTCGCAAGCAATTGCTTGCATTAGCGCTGCCTCTGCTAATAGCTGCGATGCAACTGTCTGCTGCTTGGCTGATTCAGCATGTATCTATCGACAAGGCCTATCTAAGCTGTCAAAAAAGCACAGTGCTGCCATATTTTTGAGTTCTGTTAACGACGTTTGTAGCATATATTGTGAATGTTACATTTTAACAATTTTGTCGCTAAGTACTGTTTTGAGCATACAACATTCGTTATTACAAACTACAAACGTCGTTAGTTAACCATAACGATTTCGTTTCGTTAACTTTTTGGGAATTCCAAAAGGCACCGAAAATAACTGTTATTTTCGAAATTTCGATTCAAGTCAGGCGGAAAAAATGTGTCTTTTCGATATTTGAATAAAGTTGTGCGATGCTTGTTAACTAAGGAATAATAATCTTAAAAGATTTTTATTTATTTGACTTTTTTAAAAAAATAATAGTTATTTTTGACCGATTTTTTTTTTTGGTCAAAAATAAAAGTTGAAATTTGAATTTTATTTTTCGGTCAAAAATAACAGTTAAAATTTGACTTTTATTTTTTCGGTCAAAAATAACAGTTAAAATTTGACTTATATTTTTCAGTCAAAAATAAAAGTCAAATAATGACTTTTACTTTTTCGGTCAAAAATAAAAGTTAAAATATGACTTTTATTGTTCCGGTCAGATATGTAAGTTAAAATTTGTCTTTTATTTTTTTGGTCAAAAATATAAGTTAAAATTTTACTTTTATTTTTTCGGTCAAAAATAAAAGTTAAAATATGACTTATATTTTTCCGGTCAAAAATATAAGTTAAAATTTTACTTTTATTTTTTTGGTTAAAAGGTGAAAAAATATAACAAAAGTATAAATTCTATTCACTCTACTCTTATCTGCCTTTGTCTGGCTTATCACTGCACCTTGCGTTCCCTGTCACTGTTGCGAACTGAAATGATCATCAGAGAACATCAGAGAACTGAAATGAGTAACGGACAGAAATCGGATACTCAAATCATACCCGAGTTACTTGTTGTTCTATACCAGACCTAATCAGCGAAATGAATAAAAGGGCCAAAGCCTAATTAAGAAAGATAATCGCCTGATTAAAATAAACAACAAAATACATTAACAACAACAAAAGCGTACATGTTAGCGTCACCACCATCGACGGCAACCTAATTTGTTGCTTTTTGCAAGTGCAAAGAAAGTGTTCATAAAAAATCCCAAAAACAAAATACAAACGCGACAAGCATGCGTAGCAGGACACGAGATCGTCTAAATTTCTATTCCACTAACAAAACACACGCGCATCAACAATGCTGTATATTTGGTGGTCGCGCCGCTGTTTCGATGCGTATGTTGTTGTTGTTTGTCATAGTTAATTTTCGCAACTGCATTTCGTCGTAAATTTGGCGGAAGCAAAATGTGAGTTTTATTCAATGGGCCAATTATTACAACAAGGGCCACAAGGGCCACCTTTGTGATTAGGCCTGTTCTATACCCTATCCTTGCTCAATGAAATATGTAAAATACTTACACAGGATGGGCCAAATATATACTATTATATACTATTTATAACTAAGAACTATAAGCAAGGACGCCGAAAATTTTTTCCCCATCTAGTTTTCGTCTTCAAGTGAAGAACAGGAACTTGCATCGTTTTGTTGAGAAAGTTGTGTTGCACAGTATAATAATTAAATATTAATAAAAATCATTTTCAAACAAGCGAAAAATGGCGAAAATCCAAAAAGGGTACGACAAATAAATTTAGGCTACAAAACAACGTGTGCCGGGTAAGCAAGTAATTAATATAGGATGTCACTGTCAAATTGTGTACCTTTATTTTTAATAGAAAAAAATAAAACTTAAAACTAAAAAATAAAAGTCATATTTTAACTTATATTTTTGACCGGAAAAACAAAAGTCAAATTTCAACTTATATTTTTGACCGGAAAAATAAAAGTCATATCTTAACTTTTATTTTTGATCGAAAAAATATAAGTCAAATTTTAACTGTTATTTTTGACCGAAAAAATAAAACTTTAACTGTTATTTTTGACCAAAAAAATAAAAGTAAAATTTTAACTTATATTTTTGACCAAAAAATAAAAGTCAAATTTTAACTGTTATTTTTGACCGGAAAAATAAAAGTCATATTTGACTGTTATTAACAGTTACGGTCCCTGAATTCCACTACTGGTGCGTTTAAACAACTGTGAAAAAGTTTATAAATGGCAGCGTTCAGCAGTTACAATGTTGTGCAACTGTTGAGTGTGTGCCTGCTGAACGCATAAGTATCAGTTTCTGATCAGCTCAACATGTTGTGAAAACTGTCAGTTTTTAGTATCATTTTATTTTTCTGATACATTTACTCAACATGTTGATCACAACAGTTGTGCCTGCTGAACTTAGCCAATGACATTTTCGTGTTTCAATGCTGTTTAAAGTTAAAAAAGCTCTTAAATGTGTTTATAAATAACACTGTAAGTCCTCAAGTCCTAAATTGCACTGGCAAGTGGACTTAATCTTGAATACCCCCATTGTTTCGAACAGAATCGAGATGTTCAAAGTAGACCAGGGGAATAAAAGAAAAACTTATATTTTTAATATTTATTTATAATTTCGACTATTCAGCGTTTCCATGCTACCACATATGATATTCCACAATCACATTTTTTGTTAGATATAAGAGTATGCGAACCACAAGAATGCATAGATTTTCTATTGAAAGTAATTGATATCGCTAGTGATTTTAAAAATAAAGTTCGGCATTTTGAAATTTTCTTAGTTTGGAAAATTCTGAAAAAAAATTAAACAGTTTTTATTGATTATTGAAATCACGCACAAGGTGGTTAAACGTACGAAGCAATATCCTTTTAAGTAGGTTTGATACTAGTATAAATTGGGTAATTATCCAATTCCAATAGTTCCCATCTACAGGTAGCGGCGGATCGAGGATTCGCCAGAGGTTGGGCTAAGCTAACAGTTTTGTAGCCCAAGGGGGGGGGGGTCTGAAGTGGTTTTTGCGGCTTTTTTAATTTTTTTCCCATACAAAAAATTCTCCAAGTGGGGGCTAAAGCCCTTTCAGCATGTTTGTAGATCCATCACTATCTAGAGTGGTTGTACGAACGTCGCAGAGGACACCTTAAAAATATGCAGTGACCAAAAATCATTTTCTACATTTCACTGCATCAAAAATCTCAACTTTTCAAATTTTCCTTTCAAGCCTTGTATCAACTTTTCGGTCAAGATAAAAAGCTTATCAAAGCTCTTCTACATACATTTTTGTATTTCGTTCTGAAAAGGTTCCACTAGTTGGTCGAACTAACAAGAATAATGATATATTGAGACTCATAGAATTATTCAAAGCCATGAAGTTCTATGGAATATGAATCTCTCGTCATATCAACGAAATTATTAAAAAAAACTTGTTAAATTATTTATTTCTTGCGGAACTTTCAGTGAGGTGAGCAACTATTATATTGCGTGCAGTCTACGTCACACAGAGTAACGTGTGCGGACAAAAATAGCTTAGGAAGAAAGTCATAAATTTATAAATCTAAATATGCCGAACAATAGTTTAGAGTATTAGTAATCTTCATGTAAAAGGCCTTTGCGATAGCTTTTCAATTACGGACATGCCACTCTTCGAAAATTGACTTGAAAATATGATGAAATTTTCTTTTTACAATTTGACAATGTATATATCTTAATAATGTTTAAAATTTAGTATAAAAATATGCAAAAAAATTAACTTATACATATTTGAGGTGTTTTAGCAAAAATCTTTTAATTAAAAGCAAACGTAAGCAAATTTTTGTATAACTAAGGACAGGTTGTAGAAATCTAAAAAAACCAAAATTTTGAGAAGCAATAACAAAAAAAAAAGCATTTTTGTTTTTTTTAGTTTTAGTATGTGTAATATCAACACTTTCTCAACATGTTCCCAAAATGGTTTGTCGAAATTCAATAGTAACAACTTTACGCCTACTTTTCTGGAGCATGTTTTGGCGAAAATGAGCAATTTTGTATGAAAAAATAGAAACTTTTTCACAAATTTGAAAACACAATAAAATAAAAAAAGCATTTTTGTTTTTTTAAAAATTTTAAAATGTGTAATATCAAAATTTTCTCAATATGTATCTAAAATTTGGTTCGCCGAAATTCAATAATAACGACTTTTCGCCCACTTTTTTGAAGCATGTTTTTGCTAAAATGAGCAATTTTATATGAAAAAATAACAAATTATTCACAAAGTTCAAGACACAATAAAATAAAAAAAGCATTTTTTTTTTCAGTTTTTAATTTGAACATATAAACACTTCTTCAATATATGCCCAACACTTGGTTTGCCGAAACTCAATAATAAAGACTTTACGCCCTCTTTTCTGAAGAATATTTTGTCGAAAATAAGCAATTTTATAAAAAATAATGAAAAAAAATTCTCAAACTTCAAAAAAAATATTTTGTTTAATAAATCTTTCAAATCAAACACTTTATCAACATAGTCCTAAATTTGGTTCGTCGAAAGGAAAAGAAAGGAGTAATGGCAAATTATCTGAATCTTGTTTTCGCTAAAATGCCCTTCACGTTCATACTGGAAAAAAAGTGATATAGGAGGTGGGCGTGCTAGTCGGCCGATTTGGTTAATTTTGACACTAGCTATTTATAGCCACAAAAGAACTATGTGCAGTAAATTTAAATGATCTGGGGTAATTTTTTGTGTAAATATACCCGAATACCAGAGCTGTAAAAGATTGAATCATTTCGGAATGCACACACTCTTAAATCATTCAAAAGCTGCATCAACCAGATTGCAATCTTATGCTTCTGTAGAGTAAATGAATTACAAATGCACAATTCATCATTCTTTGAAGATAAAGAATGCACACCCAATGCTTTATAAGGAATGGGACTTATGAAAAATATCAATCCCATTCTTGTCGGCTTAAGAAACACGATGAATGCACTCAGTTTTATCATTTTCAACTCTGAAACACTGGTCATTTTATTTACTACCATGAAATACTACTAAATATAAAGCAGCATTTTGCATTTTTGTTGTCATTTGTTTTCGACGACCGATCTTAGTGACATGCTTTTGTCTTTCCTTTGACATTTTCTGGAATAATAAAGTGCTTATTAACAATAAATATTATTAAGAAAATGTATAAAAATGAACTGTGGCGTCCGTGGCGTAGTTGGTTAAAGTGCGTGGCCGCTATGTCAAAGAACCTGGAGACCCAGGTTCGAACCCCAGCAGCGACAAAAAATTATTTGAATTAAAATTAAAATAATTTTTCTGTACGGCCGCCACCTCTCTGCAGACAATGGCAAACCTCAGAGAGTAATCAAAATGCCATGAAACGCTTCTTGAGAATAAGAACAACTCTGTTCATCGCCATTCGGAGTCGGCGTTAAGCCTGTAGGTTCATTTCTCGGTCAATTGTGTACAAAACTTAATAACACGCACAACACAATTGATCATAAGAAGCTAGGTCAAAGTCCTTTCAAGGGCTGGAATGGCCAGTTATTTATTTATTTTTTTTTATAAAAATGAACTTCTACGATTTGTTGCATATAATACTTGTGAGTTCCATTTTATTAAGTTAAGATTAATATACATATATTAAGGTATTAAAAAATAGCAAGTCAGTTGTTTAAGTGAGTTATTGTGAGTTGTTACAATAAAAAAGATTACAATAAAAATATTACAATTGGCGCAGCCGGTAAAAATAAAATAATAAGTGCTCAAACTTGACGCAAAATATTGGAGTACACCTATGAAAATAATATAAAAAAGAGCAGATTTTTATTTGTTAAAAAACAATACTTTTGTGCATTTAACATAGCAAAAAAAAAAAAAAAAACTGAAGAAAACTGTTAAAACAACTAAATATAACTGCTTTTCAACTGCGAAAATTAAAAAAAAAAAAAAAGCTGTAACACTGCGACGTGATTTATTTAAACAAGAACACATATTTAACGGATACTGCTTTGTGCACAACAATTGCTGCCTTTTTTTTGATTGATCGAAACTAAGACAAAAAAAGCAGCAGCAGCAACAACAACACCAACATCAGCAGCAGCAGCAAATAACACAGTCACATTTGCAGCTACATAAACAGCAACAACAACAGCAGCAACAGCAACAAGCTCAAGCGCAGCAAAGGTTCTCAAACGATTTTCAAACGTATCAGCAAACATCGTCGCCTCAACGACAGCAGGCGCAATCAGAACAACCGCAACAACAAAAGCAGCAGCAACAACAAACATCAACATTAACAACGCAGCATCAACAGCAAAAACAACAACAGCAACAAAACCAACAAAGCAAAGATATACTCAAAGGTCATAAAAAATCCACTAAGGAGATTGAGGCCCTGTCGAAACAACACGTAACAAAGTACGTAAATGCAAAGCTCCACACCAAGGTCACCTAAAAGGCTTAGAAGCGGAAAGGTACGCGACGATTCCTCTATTAATTTAAAATCTTATTTAACTCGGCAAATTGAAAGAGTGCAAGAGGGTGAAAAATTATCCACGATATTTTGTGATCGGTTAGACAAAAAAATAACAGAAACTCAGGATATAAGATCAGAACAAATAAAAAAATTTAGAGAAGATTCGGAAAAATTTAAGCAAGAACTGGTTAAATTTCAAACCCACTCACACTCTTTCAAAATAAGTGAAGATAGCTCTAGTTTATACAATAATTGTACAAAAATACAAAATAATAGTAACTCAAGTGTTAATTTAAATTGGTTAAGTATTTCACTCTCTAAGTCAGAACAAGGCCTAATCCATTCAGTCCGAATAAATACAACAAACAAACAAAAAATGTCAATAGATTATTCAAAAATTGCTAAGATTACGGCTCAATTGGTTCCAATTTTTTCTGGTGACCAAAACCCCCAAGTAGTGAGTGACCTTCAAATATTTTTAGGTTGCTCGAAAAAGGTACTTGACTGCCTAGAAGAAAGAGAACAACAAGCCTTTCTAAATATAATACCCACAAGATTACGGGGAGGGGCTTATCAATTAGTGGCCTCAAACCCACCCACTTCGTTTCAGGATATTGAAAACATTCTAAACCGCACTTATCTACCTAGGGAAACATACCAAGAATTAGTAAACAAACTACTAACCTTACGTCAACATCCAAACGAAACTCTTATTGCCTATACGGCACGAATAAGCAACATGTTACAACAATGTAAGGAAGCAGCGAGAATAAAATATGGCGCAACAGTTGCACCAGTGATAACACAATTAGAAGATTTTGCAAAGAACTCTCTAAAAAGCTCAGTTACGAATCCATACTTAAGCCAGTATTTACTAACAATAAAAGATGAGCCCTTAGACTTATTAGTACGAAAGGCACTAGATATGGAAAGATTACAACAAACGGCCTTACCAATTCAGACAGCTCAAGTTTTTCCAACATACCCAAATAATACACCTATAATGACTCACGAGACAAACCCTCATTTAAATAACATATACCCAGTACGACAAACAACATCAACTTCTGTACCGCCATATACGGACTATCAGCATGGTAATCAAATTAAATTCAATGAATGCCCTCCATATGGATATTTCCAACAACCAAACCAAGAAATACCAGCACTAAATAGGTCTATTAGAACTGCAGAACATTTTGCCGCAAAAATTACTTGCAATTTTTGTAGGAAAAAAGGTCACACCTATACAGAATGTTTGACTAGAAAAAACACACCATTTTGCTCTAATTGCAAAATTTATAACCATGACATAAGGGACTGTCGACGCTTAAACAACACACCGACCAGACACATGAGCAACGAACAATACAGATCAGGTGAACAGTTCAATAGAAATTCGACAGGGAATAATAATAGATATAACACAGAAAATATACAAAAAATACACAGAGGGAATAGCGGTAATAATAGGGACACGAGAACCCCAAATATTCCACGAATGTACAATGTTCGTATCAGATGCGATTTTTGTGGAAGAAATGGACATTTAGTAGCTGAATGTCAACAAAAACAACGTTGGGAAGCCACGAATCAGGGAAACGAGTCGCGGTCGAGTCACAACTCCCCGACTCGACGATAAGAAATAATATTTGTAAAAAGGGGGAACTGCAACCACCTACATCCGTACCCACCATTAGAGTGCCTATGGATATCGCAAATCCAGACACATTAAGTCTAATAGTGGACACGGGTGCGGAGGTTAGCTTAATTAAGAAAAGTAGTATAAAAGCAAATACAAAAATAGAAAAAAATAATAAATGCACCCTACAAACAGCTTTTGGTAAGGGCACGACCCTAGGGAACTGCCAGGGAAATATCAATATAAACTCAAAAAAAATGTACCCTTGCACTTTTCAAGTCATAAATGGTATAAGTGGTATGACGGACGATGGGCTGTTAGGAAATGATTTCCTTTCCAAACACTGTAATGTTGATGGACCGAATGATCGTCTGATATTTCCACGTACAAAGTTCAACAGTGAAGAACTGCAGATACCCATGAAGAATAGACAAAATAACATAAGTGAAAAATCTAAAATTCACGAGGGACAAAATCCCACAAAAATCACTCCAAAACAATTCAAGTTCACTCGTACAGAGTCAATTGCAGAAGAGTTTTGTTTACGATTGAGAGTAACAATCAAATACTCTGTCAGAGGGCAGTCGAAATAGGACATTACAATGACAAGGTGGAGCCCAAGGAGGTAATACAAACCACCTGTAATGTCTTTAAGGCTTCTTCAATAAGGGAAGCTGGCTGCTTAGCCGAAGACAACAATCAAAATAAAACAGATAACAAAAGCAAAATATCTGAAGTCAGGGAACAAACAATTGTTTTTAATTCACCCGCTGTCATACCGAAGCGGTGTCATAAGATTATTGAGCTACCAATAAAGTTAAAAGAAGAAATGATCTGTCTATCACAGGAACTTTTAGAAGGGGTCTTTTTATCAAATTGTATATTACCCACAGGCAATAAAAGGCCTTTAGTAGGCGTCATTAATACCACAAATAATACAGTAAGGCTTGCTAAACTTACTCTAAAACTGGCGTCTGCTCTGGGATATGAAAGAGTTCCCATACTAAACGAAATTAAAAATACCAATACATCAAATGTAAAATTAAAAATAAAAAATGATGAGAGCGATACTCATACAGATTGTATTAAAAAAATTTTTTCAAATAAAATATACTCAGAGGAAATTAATTTACGAATGAGTAAACTCGAAAAGGAAATTAAAATAACACACACCTTAAATGATGAAGAAAAAGAATCTATACTTGACCTTTGTCGCGAATTTAATGACATATTTCACCTAAAAGGTGACAAACTAACAAACACTAGGGCTTTATCACATGAAATACCACTCATTCAAGATCAGGCCCCAATAAATCAGAAAATGTACAGGTTACCCGAGACACAAAAACAAATAATAAATGATCAACTTAAAGAAATGTTACGTGACGATATAGTTCAACCAAGCAAAAGTCCATGGAACTCACCTCTTTTAGTAGTTCCCAAAAAAGCTGGGCCAGATGGAGAAAAAAGATGGCGAGTCGTAGTGGATTTCCGTAAACTCAATGAAAAAACTATTGGCGACGCATATCCCTTACCACGAATTGAGGATATATTAGATCAGTTAGGACATTCGCGTTATTTTACGACACTGGATCTAGCCAGTGGATATCACCAAGTGCAAGTTCACCCAAGAGATCGATCAAAAACGGCCTTCAGCACAAATTATGGGCATTACGAGTTCAAACGTGTGCCTTTTGGATTAAAAGGAGCCCCAGCCACCTTTCAGCGGTTGATGAACTATGTACTGACAGGCTTACAAGGCCTGGAATGCTTCGTGTACTTGGATGACATAGTCGTCTACGGAAAAAACTTGGAGGACCATAATAACAAACTAGTTAAAGTTTTTTCCAAGCTTAGGCAGAATAACCTCAAACTCCAGCCTGAAAAGTGCCAATTCTTATGTAAGGAAATAGTTTATTTAGGACATATCTGCTCAGAAAAAGGAGCACTCCCAGATCCTCGGAAAACAGAAAGTGTTCAAAATTTCCCAGCTCCAAAAACGGTGCGACAACTTCAATCGTTTCTGGGCCTTGCAAATTATTACCGAAAGTTTATACCGGCATTTTCAAAAATAGTGAAACCAATTACCAACCTACTGCGCAAGGACGTTAAATTTAAATGGACAGAGCAATGTCAAGAAGCATTTCAAAAAATTAAAAATGAACTCATTTCACCCCCCCTCCTAGTTTATCCGGATTTTACCCGACCATTCAACCTTACAACAGACGCGAGCAATGAAGCAATTGGCGCTGTACTTTCCCAAGGCGAAGTAGGAAGAGATAGGCCAATTGCTTATGCGAGCCGAACTCTTAACAAAGCCGAACAAAAATACTCGACAATAGAAAAGGAACTTCTGGCGATCGTATGGGCTACAAAAAACTTTAGGTGCTACCTGCAGGGACGACCATTCACAGTTTATACAGATCATAAACCACTCAAAGGCGTGTTCAACACCAAAGATCCTACCACTCGACTGGTAAGGTTTCATCATAAGCTCTCGGAGTATGATTATAAAATTGAATATAAGCCGGGAAAATACAATACCAACGCAGATGCTTTAAGCCGAATACCAACGGAAATAAACGATAGTTCCAAAGTTATTACAACAGCTATTATACACACAAGACCAGAAGAAATTATTACGAAAACTGAAACAAACCAATTAAAATGCTATGCCATAACTCGAGCGCAATCAAAAAGCTTAAACGCACCTGCTACAACAGACCTAGACAGCAGTTTAACCGAACAGAATAACGCGAATGTGAAAGAATCTAATCCTAAATCCAATATACTAAAGGAAAATTTAAAAGTAGAGGTTCTAAGTAAGCCTGAGGAGATACAAATAATCCTTAAGGACTACCACGACTCTATTTTTGGGGGACACCAAGGTGTATTGAAAACGTATAAAAAAATCCGACGTAAGTATTGGTGGAAAAAAATGCTTGGTGACATCAAAACTTACATAAAAAAATGCAAAAAATGCCAAATAATGAAATCATCTTTGCCAACAAAAATGCCTATGGTTATAACAGACATCGCGGAAAAACCCTTTGATAAAATATATTTGGATATAGTAGGACCGTTGCAACAAACTTTAACAAATAATCAATATATTCTCACGTTTCAAGATAATCTCACCAAACTAGTAGACTGTTACGCCATCCCAAACGCAGAAGCCCAGACAGTGGCCCAAATGGTATTCGACCAAATTATCACGCGCTATGGTATTCCAAAACAAATAGTAACCGATCAGGGGACAAACTTCTTAAGCGACCTCTTTAAAGACCTTTGCAAACTATTAAAAATAAAAAAACTACAAACTTCAGCCTACCACCCGCAATCCAATGGTGCTCTCGAAAGAGCGCATAGACCAATAGTTGAATACCTACGAAGCATTTGTGATGAAAACCCACAATCCTGGGATCAATATTTACGATCAGCAACATTTGTATATAACAACAGTTTCCATGATAGTACGAAACTCACACCTATGGAGTGCTTATATGGGTTCACATCAGATATTCCATCTAATTTAAAGCGTGAGCCAGAACCCGTTTACAACCACGAAAGTTATTACCATGTACTCAAACACAAACTGCAGAAATCATATGCAATTGCTAGACGTAACCTATTAAAGAGCAAACAACAATCCAAAGCTTATTACGATCATTCAATACGACCACAGAATTTTCATGTAGGAGATCAGGTCCTAGTTAAAAATGAAAATAGAAAGGGTAAATTAGCTCCTATTTGGCGAGGACCTTACCGAGTAGTTGCTGTAAAAGGACCTGTCAACACGCAGGTTAAAATAGGAAATAGACGAGTAGTAATCCATAACAACAGATTAAAACAATATTGCGAATAGACAAAAAAAAAATAGCAAAAATTAATAACAAATAAATTAGATACTAAAAACCAAAATTTAAATAATCCAATTTAATGACGTCCATCATAACTACGTATTTTTCACAGTTCAAAATGGAGTGGTGCTTGATTTTAATGGCGATAGGCCTAACCCAGGGATTTGTCATGTAGCAACCCATAAACGTAACCCAACTAAATGCCACAGGGGTTGTTTTCGAAGAACTGGGCGAACTATGGTTATACCAAAGTTCTTGGAGCGTGTTCACGGAAATTGACCTCTCTGAATTGGACAACCAAACAACATTAGCCGAACATGCAGACTATCTCAGTTCCCGCCTATGCAACCAATACAAAAAAAAGGGAGGCACTTGTGAACCCCAGGAACGACACATACATGCCGTAATAGCGCAAATAAAGGCTAGGACCCAAACAATTCGGGAACTAATAAATACACCACGTCAGAAACAATCTATATTCGACGGAGTAGGGAGCAGTTTACATTACTGGTTTGGTACCATGGACCACTCTAATGAAGAAGAGGTATATAGTAAGTTAGGGAAACTGGAACTGAAAGAAAATGCACTGATTGAACTCCAAAAACAGCAAGTTAGTGTGGTGAAGTCCACTTTAAATAAAATACAAAAACCGTTATCAGTTTTAATGACCAACCAACAACAGATAGGATACCGAATAACTGAATTAGAAAACATAACCGACCAAATAGAAAAAACACAGTTACGACAGGATATACTCTACACCCTCTTGCTTCAAGTAATAGAACTAGAATCAAGACAACAAACACTACTGGACGTAATAATAGCCACACAAAACAACAAAGTACACCCATTACTTATTTCACCAAACACTCTGAATAACCTTTATCTAAAAACAAAATCTCTTTGTCAGGATTGTTTGCCAATATTATATCAGACAACCAAAATTAAAACACATTTTCTTCCGGACAAATTAATAATAAAAATAGAACTACCCATATTCGACCTTCCAAAAATGCAATATTTTCAAATATGGTGCTATCCAGTCCACACTAACAGCGGACATTCGGTGATACCCAATATAAAATATTCATATTTAGCGATAAACTACGAGAGGCAGACTCTGGTACTGTTAAAGGAACGAAGCCATCAAAAGTATAGTAAAGTTAGCAGAAATATAAATTTTGACTCGTATATCGGGCCACTGGACGTTCCAATGACACAAGCAACAACGACTAAAGAGTGTGTACTTAAAATGTTGCTAAACCCTTTAAACGACAAAATGGACTGCCCTCTAAACCTACAAACAACACCACAGGATACTTTAATAAAACTTAACAGGCCTAACACTTGGTTATTCTCGGTGGAAACTCCACAAATAATACATGTTTCGTGCGAAAGTAGTTTTTCAACGATAAAAGTCGAACACCAAGGAATAATAACCTTAACTCAACCCTGCCAAATACAAATTGAAGAATATATTATAAAATTTCAAGGACACAACAGACATCCACTCAAAATAAAACAACCCAATTTTTCCCCTTTAGAAAAATCAGATATAACCAATTTAAACACAAGTTTTACCAAATCTCTAATACAAATGAAAAGCAACCGATCAATACAAATATTAATGGGCAAAGACACAAACGAAATTATAAATAAAGGGACAAAAACACTAGAAGAAATGCACAAAAAGTTAGTACAAATAGAGAAAGAAAAAACCGCCTCTCACCAAAATAAGATTGCACTAACTTCAATCTCTTTTTCAAGCTCACTAATGCTATTGCTCACAATATACATTGCTTATAAACTCATTAATTTATTAAAAAGGAAACTACACAAAAAAAATTACCTGTAGAATCTGTTGTAGATATTCGGCTTCAGGAGGTTGAAACTCCTACGGATATTAACTGTAGTGTCATAGCACAGCCAGCTTACGGTACGTTACATATTTGGTAACAAAAGATATTTTGTTTTGTTTTTCTTTCATTCATTCTTTCAAATAGCCAACGTTAACTAATTTGCATTGGGTTACTATAACACATTGCGTCATCAACCAATGTGGACAATGCGATCACTGTTCGATAACCCAATTAGCTGCACAAGTGCAAGTGCAGCATATTTCTCAATGTTGAATCAATGAGGAAGTGAAAGAAAAACAAACTAATAGAAACTAACAAATTTAATTTTGAAATTGGAACAACATGAAAATAGAATAGTGGGGAGGAGTTTAAGAACTAGTTGTAAGAATTATTTGAAAAATTAATACTGGTATTTTTAGTTTATATAGAAGCAATATTTGAATAATAAAACCAGAGTTAAAGTAATCTCAAAAGAGGGAACAAGTCTTTTTCTTTTATGAATAACAGTACGGCATATTAGCCATTATATCCATAGCCTTATCTTTGGCAAAATACAGTACGGCATATTGGCCATTATTTCTATAGCCATATCTTCGGCAATAAAAAGTTAGGACTATATAAATGTAAATATAAAACTTACTTTACATAAAACATCCTTACATGGCGATCCTGCCATATAAATTACGCATTTTGAAGCATGTCAAACTGTAACGAGCAAGAAGAAATTGATAAAATATTCAAAAAGTGGTCTTGTTACGCTCAAGAGCAACTCCAAGAGGAATACGTGCCGCAACTTGCTGCCACTGCAACTGAACCTATCCAAACGTACCAACCAACACCGATCCGTGCCGGCCCAAAGGCAATAACTATTGAACAATACAAGGAAAGAACAGCAGCGCAAAATAAAGAACTTAAAGAATATAGAAAACTCCTCCAAATTCCAAACCGCAACTCAGGAGAAACCAAAGAGACCACGAGGAGGCCGAAGGGTAATAGCAAGACAAAGGATTGCACAATTACATAATATAATACCTTTGGTAAAAGACTCGACACAAAAAAGGCAACTAATAAACCAAATACAGAAAGAAAAATTAAACTACGGCAGCCATGGGATGGTTCAGCAGCAAGCAAGAGGTCGTCACCAACAACAACAGCAATAACAACGAAAGCAGCAATTTTTTTTATTTCATTACTATTTTTAGTGCGATATTTATGATTGCAACTATTCTATATATAATCAATAGATACTATAAGAATTATGTAAGAAAACAAATGTTGCGAAACATAGGCAACTCTGTATAAAACATTAATAGCACAATAAAATTTATTGAATAAATTTTGAATTTTAACATATTTTAAATAATTTAATAAAGTAAATTAAAAACATCAAATAATGTCTACTGCAAAAGAAAAAAAAAATATAATAAAATTCGGCACAAAAAGTTACTACCAAGGATGTTTTGGAATACTTTTCAGTAAATATTGCGAAAATTGTCAACAAAAAATTATAGACAATGGTAAAATTATATACATGGCACATAAAAGCAAAGCATGGCATCGTGAGTGCTTTAAATGCAAATGCTGTAATAAAAACCTTATAAAGACAGGTTTCGTAAAACACGAACCGCACTTAATATGTGAAAAATGTAATTATATACATATATAATGTCTGTTATGCACAATAAAACTCAAGAGTATCGAAAATCGAGCTATGACTGCGCGAGTTTTTCCATAAATATAAATGGAGACAGATTTAGCAAATGAGATATTAAATAAATTAAAAAAGGCACCAAATAGGCAATACACACAAAAATATATTAGGGAGATAAGAAGTAGACTAGATGAGCTAAGAAAATCAATAATTGAGACAAAAGGAAAAGAGGACTTAAAACTTTTCGAAGACAAAGCTAAGGCAATAGAAGGATTTCTCATAGAAAAAGGTGAGCTAATAGATAATAATAACACAGAAGATCAGAATCCAATATTAAACAGTATGTCAGCTTTTAATTTAGAAACGGCTCTAAAGGCCATACCAATATTTAGTGGACAGCATAGAGAATTAGAACCATTTTTAAAAATTACAGAATTACTACATGAATCTTATACGAATGACGCAAAGAAAACCTTAATCGAATTTATCACTAGTGTAAAGCTTAGTACAGTAGTTCGTACGGCTTAAGGTTCAAATATAGCATCATTCGAAGATCTTAAAACACGTTTACAGGCAAGATACAAGAGCAATGTAACAATCGCTCAAATCCACACACAGTTAGCACAAACAACTCAGAAAAATAACTCAGTTATAAATTTCAAAGACAAAATTTTGAATCTAGTATCAGAACTTAATAGTTTACAAATAAAAGAGTTAGGAAACAGTGCAACAAGTGAGCAAAAAAGAGTGATAGAAACCATGAATGAGAAATACGCTTTAACAATTTTCAAAAACGGTTTAGATGATCGTTTAAAGACTACATTGTTTGCAGCCCAACCTAACAGTTTCAACACAGCAATAGACATTGCACAGGAAGTTGAACGCGACACTCAAAACAATAGCTCCAGAATTTTTAACTACCATGCAAACCCTAATAGACAACATCCTAGACGGAACTATAATAATATGAACAACACTCAAAACGTAAACAGAAATAGCAATTTCAATAATAATATAAACAATTTAAGGTACAGTTCAAAGCAACAAAACAACAACAATAGAAGTAACAACAATTTCAGATACAACTCAAATCAACAAAACAATCAAAATAGATACAATAACAACAACAGAAATTTTACACACAACAAGAACGCTGTCAAAGGAAGATACAACAACAACAACAACAACAACAACAACAACAGTAGGAATAACAACCAAAGATATTCCAACCAAGGAGGTAACAGACACTATATGTGTATAGTAAACAACCAGGGAAACATGGATGGCCCGGAGGAAAATTTTCAAGCACCTCCGGATGGCCAACAATAAATAAAAGAAGAATTTACTTTATATCAGAAAATCTTACAAACTTCATTACTCTTAAATGCACACAAACAAATAACATTTTAACATTTCTATTAGACACAGGTGCAGATATTTCGATATGCAAAGAAAATAACGCAAATTTTGAAATAAATACAGACAACAAATGCAGATTGACAGGTATAACTAAAGATGAAGTATACTCTTTAGGAGTCACAAAATTGACACTATGTCTTGGAGAACACTGTGCTAAGAACAATTTTCATATAGTGAATGACAACTTTCCCATTACTACAGATGGAATACTAGGAAGAGATTTCTTTGTAAAATATGCATGCATCATAGACTGTGAAACATTTACCATAACAATACCTATCGGCAACACAGATTATGTGATACCAATAAATACAAAACTTCCAGAACAAACAACTTTTAGAATACCCCCCAGAACCGAAATGATCTTCCCAATCAACCTAAACATTAAAGAAGATAGTATAATTTTAAATCAAGAACTTGCAGAAGGTGTATTTCTAGCTAATTCTTTAGCATCCGCCAAAGGCATTTGCCATATAAAAGTGATGAACATAAACGATAAAGAAATAATTTTGAATGAGATTAAACCAAAAACAGAACAACTAAGCGAATACACAATCATGAACACATATAATAAACCAATTAAAGAAACAAACGAACAACGGTTTAAAAAATTAATGACTGAATTGAAACTGGACTGTAACACTGAAATAGAACTAAAAACCATATTTAAGAAATATCAATCTATTTTTCACCTTGAAGGAGAAAAACTCACAACCAACAATTTTTATTCTCAAAAATTAAACTTATCAGACACAACACCAGTTTATATAAAGAACTACAGGCTACCCCATTCACAATATAAAGAAATAAACGACCAGGTTACAAACTTATTAGACAATGACATAATTGAACCCTCAATAAGCCCATATAACGCACCATTATTGTTAGTACCAAAGAAAAGCAATGATGACAAAAAGAAATGGCGTTTGGTAGTAGATTTCAGAAAACTGAACGAGAAACTAATCAACGACAAATTTCCACTGACAAGATTAGAAGACGTTTTAGACATGTTAGGAAGAGCTAAATACTTTTCCACATTAGACATGACGAGCTCTTTTCATCAAATACCTCTAGACAAAAATTCACGACAATTAACAGCATTTTCAACACAAGACGGACATTATCACTTTAAACGTTTACCTTTTGGACTCAAAATCTCTTCAAACAGCTTCCAAAGAATGCTTACTATAGCTCTGAGCGGTTTGAACTCAGAAGCCTTCCTTTATGTTGATGACATAATAGTCTTTGGATGCTCATTAAAACACCACAACCAAAACCTAACAAAAGTTTTTGAACGCTTGCAAAAATATAATTTAAAACTAAACGCAAGCAAATGTCAATTCCTAAGGTCAGAAGTAACATATCTCGGCCATTTAATAACAGACAAAGGTATTAAAACAGATCCAGCTAAATGTGAGGCAGTTTTAAAATATCCAGCACCAAAAAATTCAGATGATGTAAGAAGATTCGTAGCTTTTTGCAATTACTACAGGCGTTTCATACCAGACTTTGCAGCCATCGTAAAATGCTTAAATTCATTGCTAAAAAAGGGAACACCTTTCATTTGGTCGGAGGAATGCGATAAAGTATTTAACAGTTTAAAACAAAAACTTGTCGACCCACCAATTCTACAATATCCGAATTTTGAAAAACCATTTATATTAACAACTGACGCATCTGATTTTGCATTAGGAGCTGTACTGTCACAAGGAGACATAGGACACGATCTTCCAATATCATATGCTAGCAAGTCACTCCAAAAACATGACATAAACAAACCGATTATTGAAAAAGAACTATTAGCAATACATTGGGGAATAAATTTTTTCAAACCTTACCTATATGGAAGAAAATTTATTGTAGTGACAGACCATAGACCGCTAGTATCCCTATTTTCGCACAAGAATCCATCATCAAAGATGACTAGGATAAGATTAGACCTATCTGACTACGACTTTGAAATTGTATACAAACAAGGAAAAATCAACACTAACGCTGACGCATTATCACGTATAAAAATAGACAGCGAAATTCTTAAAACAATGATTCCCACATTAGAAATTGATGAAAAAGAACTAAAAGTAGTTACGACGAGGAGCAAAAAGCAGCATAAAGAAAAAATAGAAATTAGGAGCAAAAATATGAAAACAAATGCGAGTGAAAATAAAAATAAGGGATCCCACCACCTGACTCAACACCTCCAAGGAAGTGTTAAAGATGATAACATATCTCACAAGGAGTCTGATCAACTCTATATTTGGGAATGTACATCCTTTAATGACGTAAGGAAGGTAATGAAAATAAAATTTATTATAAAAGAAAAAAGTAAAGGTACCATAAATATATATAAAAAAGAAGTGCACATAACGTGTAGCGATGACCCTTCGCGCCTAGGTGAGATGTTGGAGAAGCTACATCGTTTATTACGAAAATCACAAATAAAAGAGCTAGCCCTATGTGATAAAAATTTTATATTTGAAAATATTGATATAAACGCGTTTAAGAGAGAATACAATGCATTGAAAGAAAATAAAACCTCGCCTATAAATATACTAATTTACAAAGCTCCACAACAAATAAAAAATATGCTCACTCAATACAAACTAATTGAAGAATTCCACAACACACATACATCAGGACACATGGGAATGAGAAAGACAATTGCAAAACTTAAGCAAAGATATATTTGGAAAGGGATGAGAAAAATGATAAAAGAATTTATAAATAGCTGTGAAAAATGCAACAAAAACAAAACGACAAAACACATCAAAGAAGGTTTAGTGTTAACAGACACGCCAGCAAAAAGTTTTGAAAAGATATCAATTGACACTGTAGGTCCTTTACGTTTATCGAACGGATATAGATATGTTTTAACGATGCAATGTGAGCTAACCAAATTTATAGTCGCTCACCCAATTGCAGCCAAAGACGCCAAGACAGTTGCATCAACACTTGTCGAACAATTAATACTCAAGTACGGTTGTTTCAAAACACTTATGTCCGATCGTGGGACAGAATTTACAAACGAGCTAATGTCAAGTGTTTGTAAATTACTTGACACTCGACAAATATTTTCAACCCCTTATCATCACCAAACAATCGGTGCTCTTGAAAGGAACCACAGAGTACTAAATCAATTCATACTTTCCTTCACAAACGATTATGAATGGGACAAGTGGATACCGTATTACACTTTTGCGTATAATACGACGCCCCATGTTGACACAGACTATTCTCCGTTTGAGTTAGTCTTTGGAAAATTGCCGTCACTGCCAAGTGATACACTTATACAAACAAATAAAATTTATGACCTAGACAATTACGCTAATGAATTAAAACTAAGGTTAAGAACTTCAATAAATAAAGCTAGGGAAATGATAGCCAAAGTTAAAGATAAAAGAAAAATAGATTACGATAAAGATAAGAGGCCTCAATCACTAGAAATAGGAGATTTAGTTTTTGTAAGAGTAGAAAATAAGAAAAAACTAGAAAGCCCTTATGAGGGACCATTTAAAATTGTCGATAGAAAAGGAGTGAACTCTGTCATTGAAATTAACGGCAAGACAAAAGAACTTCATAACAATTTATTAAAGAAATACAACAAAACTTGTTAATAATCTAAACATGTCATGTAAATAATATAATTTCAAATATAATATTATACTATATATAATTATTATTATTATTATTATTTTATTATTATTATTATTATTATTATTATTATATAAAATATATTTTAGTTTAATATATTTATATATATATATATTTATATATTATATATAGTTTTTAATATATATTTATATATTAGAAACAAATTAAGTTTAATAACTATAAAAATATATACTCATTACACAAGTTATATATATAATTTTACTATTAATAATAAATTATAAATAAATATAAAACAAAAACAACAAAAAAAAAATTTTAGCTTTACAAATATGTAAAATATTCTTAAAATCCTCCACTCTTTAAAAATCATTTCAAGAAATAATTTTTCGCTTAAGGGTAAGGGTGTAGTGTCATAGCACAGCCAGCTTACGGTACGTTACATATTTGGTAACAAAAGATATTTTGTTTTGTTTTTCTTTCATTCATTCTTTCAAATAGCCAACGTTAACTAATTTGCATTGGGTTACTATAACACATTGCGTCATCAACCAATGTGGACAATGCGATCACTGTTCGATAACCCAATTAGCTGCACAAGTGCAAGTGCAGCATATTTCTCAATGTTGAATCAATGAGGAAGTGAAAGAAAAACAAACTAATAGAAACTAACAAATTTAATTTTGAAATTGGAACAACATGAAAATAGAATAGTGGGGAGGAGTTTAAGAACTAGTTGTAAGAATTATTTGAAAAATTAATACTGGTATTTTTAGTTTATATAGAAGCAATATTTGAATAATAAAACCAGAGTTAAAGTAATCTCAAAAGAGGGAACAAGTCTTTTTCTTTTATGAATAACAGTACGGCATATTAGCCATTATATCCATAGCCTTATCTTTGGCAAAATACAGTACGGCATATTGGCCATTATTTCTATAGCCATATCTTCGGCAATAAAAAGTTAGGACTATATAAATGTAAATATAAAACTTACTTTACATAAAACATCCTTACATAACCCTCACATAACACCTAAGCCAAGAAAGCCATTAGCAAGATCAATGACATTTACGCCAAAAACGTCGTTCCAATTAGTGAGTGAAACATAAAAAACACAAAAAATATTACAATAAATTAATTTAATATAATATAATATTAATATTATAATATAATAATTAATATAATAATATTAAATATTACACAAAAAAAAAAGAAAAAAAAAGAGAACACAAAAAAAAAACAAATGAAACAAAATTATATGTAATTAAATTTTTTATGTAATTACAATTTATATGTAAAACAAAATTATATGTAATTAAATTTTTTATGCAATTACAATTTATATGTAAAACAAAATTATATGTAATTAATTAAAAAAAAAAAAAAAAAAATATAACAATAATAATTGCAATAATTTATAAAAAATCCAATGTGGCTCACATACACGTATGGGTTGTTGAACGACAGCTATCGAGAAATATTCCTTTTTTTTAAATAAAAAAAAAATGTGCAATATTTCTCTTCCAAAAAAAGGGAAGGAATTGTTGCGTTCAATAAACTCCAAACTAGCTGTACGATCCCATGGTCACTGGAACGGATACAGTTTCATGGTCATTGAAGCTATCCAAGTTCAGGGCCATCGGTTTGTGCAAGCTATGGCCACGAGCAGTCAGCTCATTGCACTAACGTCATCAGCGGTTTTGAAATACGTGCTTTAGCTAGCGTCGATCAAGCTAGCGGAGTCGGATTTCTTAAGTCGCTGCTGAGTTCAGTGCAAGGCCAAGGTTTGTGTGTATGTATGTGAGTTCCATTTAATTAAGTTAAGATTAATATATATATATTAAGGTTGTTACGCGCCAAATTCCGCTCGCGTATCGGAGATGGAGTTTGACCGGCTCAGTGAAGAAGGCCGTGGGTGTTTCTGATGAAACTACTTAAAATGGGCGCCACGCGATTTCCCCAACTCCGACAAGTTCCAGATATCGCGATCACTGGGAACTGTTGCGAATTAATAATAAAACTTTGTTTCACTTTAAATTCAGTTTTTTTTCTTTATTAACGTTAAGAAACAATTTAAATTATGGACATTATTGTAGATAAATTTATTAACATTTCCCAAGTAAATACTTAACAATCTCTATTCAAAAATTCCTAAAGCAAACAATCGATTGTCTCCCCTAGGATTACAACTAACACGAAACTAATAATTCAACTTGGAAATTCCAATTCACAAAATTAAAAACTAAATTACCAAAAGAATTAAATAGTATTGTATAACTTTTGATTATATGATCAATTCAAAACCTCCCTTCAGATCGAAGAGAAAACAAAATTATGATTTTTAAAAATGATTATAAGCAAATTTTCATATTGTTCATAATACAAAATTATGATTTTAATAATTGTTTTAAGCAAATTTTCATATGGTTCATAAAACAAAATTAAGATTCTAAAAATTGTTTAAGGAAATTTTCATTACGTAAATATAAAAATTAAAAAAAGAAACTAATTTATGATGAAATTCCCGGGATCGAACCAGCGCTCCTGACGTGCGAGGCCGACGCCTTCACGTTTGCACCAACAAGTTAATTATAAAATTTATGGCTTATACCTTAATTATTTCAACCGTCAAGTAGTTAATTATTCGTCTGCTTGATTTTTGGCCAGAATCTCCAACTGGGCGTAAGAATCCATCAAATCCAAATGGTGAGAAAATGAAAAAAAGAACTCCAGGACATAGAGTCATATTGGGGAAAACTCAGGACGCAGGATAATCTTGCACTTTGGGAATCCACATTAATACATCCCTTAATTCTCCAGCATATTGTTATCAATTGGCAATTAATTAGCCAAATATTGATGATGAAAAAAAAAACACTTTTCCGGAATTTATTATAGAAGAAACAAAATGATTCTTCGTTTTACTTTTTCAACAATTCTGAATATTATCCCGATAACTTTCACGCGTAGCTCAGTCTACCGCCGCCTTTCACAACTCTTTCTCGACTCCCTTTTCAAATGCCTCACATCTTTTTTCGACCTGTCCAAATTAATACCTCATTTTTAGATAACGGGGGTGCTGAATCGCCTATTATCACGCCACTTACTAACTGCAATCATATACCAAAACTGTGATGCAATATTATATAATTGAACATTTGTTCTCTATATGCTTCCATATATGCCTATCCTATATGATGATCTTATATGTTTTCCCAAAAATCAATTAAAAAAAGAAATATATATTTTGTCCACACCGGGATTCGAACCCACTACCTGAAGTTTTCTGGACCACCACCTTAACCTCTGATCCAACTGAGTTCATAAAAATTCAACTAATGGCTTCTAACACTAACACCTTTACATACCCCTATTCTTCCTTATTGATCTCAGCTTAGATAATAGTTCACCCCTAAAGACTCGGCTTTGTTCTATTTATATTCACCACAGCAAGAGTTATTTATAGAACACTCACTCAATTACTGCAACAGCAGTGATGTGAAAACTGAACAAAAAAAAAGCGGTTACTCGTATTGTGTAAATATTTTTATTAGCTATTATTATTATTATGATTATTATTATTATTATTATTATTATTTTTATTATTATTATTATTATTATTATTATTATTATTATTATTATTATTATTATTATTATTATTATTATTATTATTATTATTATTATTATTATTATTATTATTATTGTTATTATTATTATTATTATTATTATTACTATATCTGCATAAAAAAAAAACTGGTCAAGACTCCGGGCCGTAACACTCCCCCCTTCCTTTAAGAAGTTTTCACTCACTGCTGTGCTGCGAATTCTCATGATATACCTTTAGATCCTTGCTATGCCACACCCCAGCATTGCGCCTATCAATAGTTTCCAGTTCGTATGTCCACGGGGACAATCTTTTCCGTACCCTGAAAGGCCCTATAAAAGTAGGAGCTAGCTTGGCCGAAAAATACTTGGAAGCATCAGACAAAACGTAGTTCCGACGTAATACAAGATCGTTAGGGTTATGTTGGGCATCACGGTGCCGAAGATTAAAGTTTTTTGCTGCCTTTGTGGATGACTTTAACATACGTGAGCGTATATCATTTATAATAACTCCCATATTTTTAAACCAGGGGCAGTCGCCATTGGACCGATCTACCAGAAATCCTTCTGTAGGAATAGGCTCAGAGTTGTGTTTTAACGGCATTTCTCGCCCAAAAATTATCGAAAATGGAGTCCTTGCCGTTATTTCATTCCGCGACGTTCGAATAGCGCAGGCTACTTTAGGAAACAAAAACTCCCAATTCCTATGATTTTCTGCCACATAGGCCCTTAACTTGGTTTTTACAGTTTGGTTGAATCTTTCAGCAGGGTTGGCTTGAGGGTGATAAAAAGGTGTAAAGGTGATGGTTACGCCATACCGATTCATTAGTGATGAAAACTCTTTACTACGAAATTGAACGCCATTATCACAGACAATCCATTTCGGTACACCAAATGTTAAGAAAACATGATCTTCTAATGCTTGACAGACCGATTTCGCGGTCGCTGACCGTAAAGGGAAGAAAAGCGGAAACTTCGAAAAATAATCTACTACGGTTAAGATATAACAAAAACCTCGAGTACTACGCGGCAATGGACCGATCAAGTCCGTACTAAGCATTGTCCATGGTTTCAAAACCTCCTTTGCCCTAGATTGCATTAAGCCCCCTGGCCTCTGCAGATCTGGCTTAGTCTTTTGGCAAATGTTACATTGGCGAACATATTTTTGGATATTTTTTTTCATATTTGGCCAAAAATAATGCTGTTGAGCCTTGCCGAGAGTCGTCTTCACACCACCGTGCCCTCCCAGTATATCGTCGTGAACCTCTTTCAACACAGCTCCCCTTTGGTACTACCAATTTCCACCTATTCTCTTCCTCATCAGCAATTGCTCCCCTAGGAGAAATGTATCGATAAAGTTTGTCGCCCTCTACTCTCCATGTGGGTAATTTATCCGGAGTACATAGTGTTTCTTTAAATTTCGAATCGTACCATTCATCGGCCACCTCTAAACAATTAACGGCCTCTTCAGGCACTGCCCTCGATAGTGCGTCTGGTACAAAATGCTCTTTTCCTTTACGATGAACGATCGTAAAATCAAATTGCTGCAGCCGTACTGCCCATCTCGCAAGCCTACCCTGAGGGTCTTTAAGGTTTTGCAACCAGACCAATGAATGGTGATCGGTGATCACCGTAAAGGTGGTACCCTCTAGATAGGGACGTAATTTTTCAATTGCCCAAAGTACCGCCAAACATTCACGTTCGGTGGGCGAAAAGTTTTTCTCCGTTCTAGACAGCGTCCGGCTAAGATAACATACAACTTTCTCGTTTTCATCCTCCTTTTGGGTTAAAACCGCACCTATACCATAACCAGAAGCATCCGTATGCAAAAGAAAAGGACGAGAAAAGTCAGGGCAAGTCAATATTGGGGCCTGTATTAGTTGATCCTTTAGTTTTACAAACGCTGCCTCACATTCTGGAGACCATATAAATTTTGCCCTCTTTTTTAAAAGTGCCGTGATAGGTGATATCATATCGGAAAAGTTAGGTACAAATTTCCTATACCAGGAAACCATACCAATGAATCTTCTAACTGCAGATACTGTTATCGGACGGGGATATTCAACCATGCTCTTAACTTTTTCCGGATCTACGGATAAACCATGCTTGTTTACTATGTACCCTAAATATTTCAGCTCGCTCTTACAAAATTCACATTTATCTTTGTTCAGAGTTAATCCAGCTTTATGTAACCTTTCTAGAACCTCTTTCAAAATCTCTATATGCTTAGAAAATGTATCAGTTACTATTATTACATCGTCTAGATAAACAAAAACATAGGGATCTAACTCTGGACCGAGAACTTTGTCAATAAATCTTTGCCATGTACTTGGCGAATTTGAAAGGCCCATGGGTAACCGGCGAAATCGGAATAGCCCTTTTCCAGGAATCGTAAAAGCTGTAAATTTTTTTGAACCCTCAGACAGAGGGATTTGAAAATATGCTGATTTAATATCTAGCGAAGACAGAAAATGGGCATTTCGTAGCTTGTCTAAAGTCGCTGAAATGTATGGTATAGGGTAAGCATCACGTTCGGTGACTCCATTTAACTTCCGGAAATCAACCACAAACCGATAACTATTATCCTTTTTCTTCACTAGAAGGATGGGCGCTGACCAACTACTATCTGACGGTTCTATCACCCCATCCTCAAGAAGCTTATCTACCTGTTCATTAATGTGCTTTTGTAGCACTGGAGAAACTGGATAATACCGACATTTTATTGGGGCAGACTCAGTTTCAATCACGTGCTCAACCAATGACGTACACCCCAGTTTCCCATTGTTTGATTGAAACGCCGTCGCTACTAACTGATCTAGCTCCGCTCTCTCCTCATTCGACAAAACCTCCGCATCCTGAATGGCCACAATATCCGAACCAAACTCCCACTGATTGTTTCTCAAATCTGGTTTAATGGAGAATTCCTTCCAAAAATTTGTCCCTAAAATCAGTTTGTGAGGGAGATTGGGGGCTACTAAGAATTCGAGAACTTTTACCCTATCTTTCACAACCACCGGAACACTCACTGAACCCAGTATGCTAATTTTTCCCCCATTTGCTACCGTCGCAGTTGAATGAGATTCTCGAAGACGAAGGTTCTTTAACCCTAGAATTTCCCACCCTGGACCTCCAATAAAAGAAACTGTTGCCCCGGAATCCAATAACCCAACTATTTTTGTGCCATATATACTTATTTCTAAATAAGGTCTGTTGTCTTGGCTGGTGGGAACAAAAAGAAAATCAGCCAACACTACCGACTTCTTTCTGCTCGATACGGTCGTAACTACATCCTCTTTCCCTCTTAAAATTATGTCCGATCCTTGAATAATCGGAGCAGCGGTTCTTTTACGAACCCCTCTCAATAATCCGCTCCTTACCGAGGGGCCTGACCGTTTCCCGAAGGTTGACACGTAGCACACTGACTTCTTATAACTCCCACAGTGCCACACCCATAACACCTCACTGGCTGCGGACACACGCTGGCGACATGCCCAGGTTGACGGCACCTAAAACAATTTATTGGTTTTGGTGGATAGCTAACGGCATTTACTTCCTCAAAATGCGGCCCAGATGAATTAATGAATGCTAAATCGGGCTCTAGAATTTGACCTTGACGACGAATGGGGGGAGGAGCATATCGGCTCACCGAATATTGCGTAGATTCTATCTTCCGACCTACCTCTACCAATTGTCTTATCGACGTTATTTCTACCAAAGACAGAGCCGTTTGATAGAACGGTATGAGATTCTGACGCACAATACTGAGCATTTTCCTTTCCTCACACTTTTCGCTTAACCTAGCGAACAAACCCTGCATCACACTCACAAACATTCCTATTGATTCGTTTGGACCCTGTGTTCGATGCTTTATTTCCTCCCACAACCGGTCATTATACCCAGGCGGCTGGAATTCCATTTTTAATTGCTGTACCAGCTCCTTCCAGTTGCAAATGAAAGCTCGATTTGCCCTGAACCAAATTGTAGCCTTTCCTACGAAAAGATCAATAGCAGACCTATAGAGTTCACCTTCCGTTAAGCCCCTTGCCTCTCTTAGTTCCTCGACCCTTTCCAAAAAGGCGCTAACAGATTCTGCAGGGCCCCCACTAAAGTGTACATTCCATTTGTGGACTGGAATTTTTGTAGTTGGCAACCCAGGAGACGGTGCCGAAGCAAGATTATCCAAATTACTACCTAGCATTATTTGAGATGGACTAATTTGCATAGCACTAGGAGCGGCACTCTCCACAGGTGTTGAGCTTTGCTGACTTTGTGGCACGTATTCTATAGCCTCTTTTAGTTTATCCACTTTATCATCTAAGACTGCACATAAAACCGCCACTTTTTTCCTACTTACTTTTAAAAAATCCTTTTCAATTGGCTCGGAAGCCATAACCTGACCAATTCTTCCCAAAACAAACGCACACTTGGCCTCAATTTTATTTAGATCGCTAGTATTTTGCTTTTCGCCATACTCTGTGATGAGCTTTTCTATTTCTAGTATTTTACTTATTATGGCCTCTTTGTCTTCCTCAAAAGTAAAAGGGTATTCCGTTGCTAAAAATGAAGAACCCCGTTTTAATGCTGCTCGAAGTAGCTTTCGCATTTCATCAACACTATGCCCTTCCAACCCTCGTATGTCCATCTCATACTTAAGCTCTTCACTTGACAATCTATTAACTAAACTTGGGTCCATAGTGCAAGTTATCCTGTTATTCTGTTTATCTGTTTTTTTTTTTTTTTTTTTACTTATTTTTGTTTTGTTTTCTTTTTTTTTTTTTTTTTTTTTTTTTACCATAAAATTTTTTAAAGAAGATTAATTTTATTTCTTTTCCTTTCTACCTTATCCTGAAGTTTTCCCCCATTAACTCAATGAAACACGCATTCAATATTTGGAAGTTGGATTATTACTAAAACAAAAGAAAATCAAATCGAAATTACATAGATATAAATCTAGGATAAAATAATAAAACCCAGTAAGACTCTTTCTGTATATAAATTAACTTTTGATTAAGCCACGAAATAAATTAATATCAAAGCGTCGAATTATACATACTTTTCCCAGTGTATACTCAACGCAAAAATTTCACAAGCAGAGGAAATAAAATAAAAAAACTAAATTAAAAATATTTAAATTCAAAATATATCCTTTTTTTAATCAGTAACAACAACCGAAATTATCGAAAAGAAAAAAAAGTAAATGACTAGGCGTGTAACTTGGCTTTTTATATTAACTTTTTTTTTTTTTTTATTAAATTGGGCCCCACGTTGGGCGCCAAAATGTTACGCGCCAAATTCCGCTCGCGTATCGGAGATGGAGTTTGACCGGCTCAGTGAAGAAGGCCGTGGGTGTTTCTGATGAAACTACTTAAAATGGGCGCCACGCGATTTCCCCAACTCCGACAAGTTCCAGATATCGCGATCACTGGGAACTGTTGCGAATTAATAATAAAACTTTGTTTCACTTTAAATTCAGTTTTTTTTCTTTATTAACGTTAAGAAACAATTTAAATTATGGACATTATTGTAGATAAATTTATTAACATTTCCCAAGTAAATACTTAACAATCTCTATTCAAAAATTCCTAAAGCAAACAATCGATTGTCTCCCCTAGGATTACAACTAACACGAAACTAATAATTCAACTTGGAAATTCCAATTCACAAAATTAAAAACTAAATTACCAAAAGAATTAAATAGTATTGTATAACTTTTGATTATATGATCAATTCAAAACCTCCCTTCAGATCGAAGAGAAAACAAAATTATGATTTTTAAAAATGATTATAAGCAAATTTTCATATTGTTCATAATACAAAATTATGATTTTAATAATTGTTTTAAGCAAATTTTCATATGGTTCATAAAACAAAATTAAGATTCTAAAAATTGTTTAAGGAAATTTTCATTACGTAAATATAAAAATTAAAAAAAGAAACTAATTTATGATGAAATTCCCGGGATCGAACCAGCGCTCCTGACGTGCGAGGCCGACGCCTTCACGTTTGCACCAACAAGTTAATTATAAAATTTATGGCTTATACCTTAATTATTTCAACCGTCAAGTAGTTAATTATTCGTCTGCTTGATTTTTGGCCAGAATCTCCAACTGGGCGTAAGAATCCATCAAATCCAAATGGTGAGAAAATGAAAAAAAGAACTCCAGGACATAGAGTCATATTGGGGAAAACTCAGGACGCAGGATAATCTTGCACTTTGGGAATCCACATTAATACATCCCTTAATTCTCCAGCATATTGTTATCAATTGGCAATTAATTAGCCAAATATTGATGATGAAAAAAAAACACTTTTCCGGAATTTATTATAGAAGAAACAAAATGATTCTTCGTTTTACTTTTTCAACAATTCTGAATATTATCCCGATAACTTTCACGCGTAGCTCAGTCTACCGCCGCCTTTCACAACTCTTTCTCGACTCCCTTTTCAAATGCCTCACATCTTTTTTCGACCTGTCCAAATTAATACCTCATTTTTAGATAACGGGGGTGCTGAATCGCCTATTATCACGCCACTTACTAACTGCAATCATATACCAAAACTGTGAGGCAATATTATATAATTGAACATTTGTTCTCTATATGCTTCCATATATGCCTATCCTATATGATGATCTTATATGTTTTCCCAAAAATCAATTAAAAAAAGAAATATATATTTTGTCCACACCGGGATTCGAACCCACTACCTGAAGTTTTCTGGACCACCACCTTAACCTCTGATCCAACTGAGTTCATAAAAATTCAACTAATGGCTTCTAACACTAACACCTTTACATACCCCTATTCTTCCTTATTGATCTCAGCTTAGATAATAGTTCACCCCTAAAGACTCGGCTTTGTTCTATTTATATTCACCACAGCAAGAGTTATTTATAGAACACTCACTCAATTACTGCAACAGCAGTGATGTGAAAACTGAACAAAAAAAAAAACGGTTACTCGTATTGTGTAAATATTTTTATTAGCTATTATTATTATTATGATTATTATTATTATTATTATTATTATTTTTATTATTATTATTATTATTATTATTATTATTATTATTATTATTATTATTATTATTATTATTATTATTATTATTATTATTATTATTATTATTATTATTATTATTATTATTGTTATTATTATTATTATTATTATTATTACTATATCTGCATAAAAAAAAAACTGGTCAAGACTCCGGGCCGTAACAAGGTATTAAAAAATAGCAAGTCAGTTGTTTAAGTGAGTTATTGTGAGTTGTTACAATAAAAAATATTACAATAAAAATATTACATACTTTTTCTATACATGATATAAGCCAATGACAACCCATCACAGTCATGCCCAACAGTCACACACGCATACACAAATACACACAAAACAACTTCAGACAACAAAAAATCCTTGCGGCTGAAGCCATCGCCGTCTGCACTCACTAAAATTTCAATTCGGCTGCAATTATCGATGCTTGCAGCCATCGTGGCTGAAGCCATCGGTGGCTGCACTCGTTAAAATTTCAATTCAGTGTGCATTCTTTACGTTTTGCAATTCATGACTTGAAAACAATTTTATTCAGCCTAAAGTCTTAAGCCTAAAGAGTTCACACTTTGAATGCTACAAAAAAAGAGTTCAGCTTTTGAATTTTTAAACAAGAGAATGAAAACTGAAAATGATTCAATCTTTTACAGCTCTGCCGAATACCTACCGATTTCAGTTACAAGGGAGGTGGTCATATTAGTCAACCGATTTAGTTCATTTTCACACCAAGTGTTTATAACTTCAAACGAACTATGTGTACCAAATTTTGTTAATCTTGGATAAAAGTTTATGGAACTATTCCATGTTACCGATTTCGGTTATATGGGAGATAGGCGTGCATTCAAATTCGTTCAATTTTAACGAAATTTTGTGAAAGTAACTATTTGATCGTAATAGAACTTTCACTTACTTACTTACTTATCTGGCACTTACAACCGTTGGTCGGTTTTGGCCTCGTATAAGAAATTGCGCCAGCCAACACCTGATACTTCCAACGAAGATACGGGCGTCCTCTTCTGCGTTGACCACCATCGGGCACCGAATCGAATATTTTTTTCGCTGGAGCGTCGTTTTCCATTCGCTCAACATAACCTAGCCAGCGGAGCCTCCCGATTTTAATGCACTTAACTATGTCGATGTCAGCGTACAGCTCATACAGCTCGTGATTCTATCGAATTCGGTACTCACCATTGACGCAGATTTGACCGAAGATCTTACGAAGGATCTTTCTCTCGAAGGCTCCGAAAGTCTTTTCATCAGAACTGCTCAACGTTCAGGTTTGTGCTGCATATAATAGGAAGGGCATGATTAATAACTTATAAGAGTGTGCGTTTTCTTCGTCTGCTCTGCTTCTCAATTGCCTACTCAGCCCAAAGTAACACCTGTTGGCAAGAGTTATCCTTCGCTTTATCTCAATACTGACATCGTTGAAAGAGTTTACGCTGGATCCCAGGTAGACGAAGTCCTTAACAACCTCGAAGGAGATGTTGTCAACAGTAACGTGGTTTCCAAGACGCTGAGACTGTTTATTTGTTGACACTAGGTATTTCGTCTTATCTGCGTTCATGGAGAATGCTGCGCTGACTTCGCGCGTATTATGGCCAATGATATCGATATCATCAACATACGCCAGCAGCATAATACTTTTGTAGAATATCGTGCCACTGCGTCTCAAATCAGCAGCTCGGATGATCTTCTCCATCATTAGGTTGAAAAAGTAGCGCGATAAGGAATCACCTTGTCTGAAACCTCGTTTGGTATCGAATGGAGGAGTGAGATCCTTCCCGATTTTAACTGTGCTGCTGGTGTTGCTAAGTGTCATTCTGCAAAGGCGGATGAGCTTTGCAGGAATACCAAATTCAGACATGGTGGAATATAGATGATTCCTTATTGGGCTCTCGAAGGTGGCTTTGTAATCGACAAAAAGATGGTGTGTGTCGATTTGTTTTTCTAGGGTCTTCTCCAAGATTTGTCGTAGCGTAAATATCTGGTCTATGGTGGATTTTCCAGGTCTAAAGCCACACTGATAAGGTCCAATCAGCTGGTTTACGATGGGCTTCAGTCTTTCACATAGTACGCTCAACAGGACCTTATATGCGATATTCAGAAGGCTTATCCCACGGTAGTTGGCGCAAATTGTGGGATCGCCTTTCTTGTGGATTGGGCAGAGCACACTGAGGTTCCAATCGTTTGGAATGCATTCTTCCGACCATATTCTGCATAGAAGCTCATGAATGCATTTAAATAGATCTTCGCCTCCATTCTTGAAGAGCTCAGCAGGTAAGCCATCGGCTCCTGCGGCTTTGTTGTTTTTAAGCCGAGCTATAGCTTTCAAGACTTCACTATGGTCGGGCAGCGGAACTTCAACGCTGTCGTCCAAAATTGGGGATTCCGGGATATCATCTCTATTGGTGGGATTGTTGTCGTCGTCGCCATTCAGAAGCCTAGAGAAGTGTTCCCTCCACATCATCAGTGTACTCTGGATATCTGCCACTAGATTCCCATTTTCATCTTTGCAGGAAGAGGCCCCGGTCTTGAAACCATCGGCCAGGCGTCTTATTTTTTCGAAAAATTTTCGGACCTCATTCCTGTCACCATGCATCTCAATTTTCTCGCACTCATGCATTTACGCTTCCCTTTTCTTTCGCCTGAAAATGCGTCTCTCTTCCCTCCTCTTCTCTTTGTAACGCTCTTTAGCAGCACGTGTTACAACCGACTGCAGGGTGGCTTTGTAGGCGGCGTATTTTGCTGCAGTGGCGTGGCGGTGATAGCAAATCACCTCTTCGGCAGCCGTACGCATAGAGTGGGAAATATGATTCCACTGCGCGCATATATCGTCGATCGGAGGAGTGCTTTCTTGAAGCAGGAGTGAGAGTCGAGTAGCGAAGTCTTCGGCTGTTTGCTTTGATTGCAGCTTTTCTAGCTTTCTCTGTGCTGGATTGCGCGTATTCTTGATTGCGCACAGGCGTGTACGGATCTTGGCTGCGACAAGATAATTATCCGAGTCTATATTAGCACCACGGATCGTGCGTACATCTAAAACACTGGAAGGGTGCCTTCCGTCAATTAAAACGTGATCAATTTGGTTGCGGGTCTTTTGATCAGGAGACAGCCAAGTTGCTTTATGAATATTGAGATGCTTGAATCTAGTGCTACTAACGACCATGTTTCGCGCTGCGGCAAAGTCAATCAGCCTCATTCCGTTATCGGAGGTATTGTCGTGGAGGCTGAACTTTCCGACTGTTGAACCAAAGATGTTTTCTTTTCCCACCTTGGCGTTGAAGTCACCAAGCACGATTTTTATGTCGTGGCGGGGGCTGCGCTCATAGGCCTCTTCAAGGCGCTCGTAGAAGCTGTCTTTGGTCTCATCGTCCTTATCTTCTGTCAGAGCGTGCGCACAAATCAGGCTTATGTTAAAGAATCTTGCCTTGACACGGATTATGGCAAGTCGTTCGTTCACAGGTGTGAATCGCAGGACATGATGCCGTAGTTTCTTGCCAACCACAAATCCGCATCCAAATTCGTGCTTCTCCGCATGGCCGCTGTAGTAGATATCACAGGATGCTTGCCGTGAGCAACCCTGTCCCTTCCATCGCATTTCTTGAATTGCAGTGTTATCAGCTTTGTATCTTTCTAATATATCTATCAGTTGGATACAGGCACCATCCCAATTAAGTTTTCAGACGTTTCAAGTCCATATCCATAAATCATTGTCAATTTTTCGTTTGCGGTAGTCGTCATCAGATTTGGGGATCTGTTTTACATTATTTCTTTTATGTTTCATTGAAATGAGTTTTTTACGTGGTGGGCTTCAAACCCACCACTCTAAATGATGCAGTGTGCACATTTAAGAGGATTGTCAGGGCAAGAGAGATTACAGCCGGAAACAAAGCTGTTCATGGTTTTGGGAAGATGATTTGCGGCGTAATTTGTGACATGTCAGCTGAGAAGCAGGTCAGAGACATGCAGCGCGTTCCTGAAATTGTCATGAAAATACGACTTGAACCTGAAAACTAAATAAAAAATATGCAAAATTGAAATTGGTGTTGATATTGTAGTTGAAGATGATAATGTTTTTGTTGTTTTTGTTGTCGTTGTTGATGTTGTTGTTGTTGTTGTTATTGTTGTTGTTGTTGTTGTTGTGGTTGTTGTTGTTGTTGTTGTTGTTGTTGATGTTGTCGTTGTTGATGTTGTTGTTTTTTTTTTGATGTGTTGATAATGACGTTGTTGTTGTTGTTGCTGTTTTACATGTTCATGTTTTCATAAAAACGCAGAAAATCAATGAATAATTATCCTTTTTTATAAATAAAAATACTATTTATTAATTTATTAAGGAGGACGATCCTCACAAGGCAACACCATTCTCACATGCAACGTGTCTGACTACCTAAACCTGGTGAGGCCAGCATTATCCATGTCGAGCTCGTCTCAAGTGGACTCAAAACTCTACGTGGTGTCCTTTAGAAACGGCAAACTAGCAACCGTTAGTTTGACGGCTAATCTGAGCGGCGGGCTACCTGCCTTTAAAGCGTTGTGCATTGGGTTTGAAGCCCACCACGTAAAAAAATCATTTCAATGAAACATAAAAGAAATAATGTAAAACAGATCCCCAAATCTGATGACGACTACCGCAAACGAAAAATTGACAATGATTTATGGATATGGACTTGAAACGTCTGAAAACTTAATTGGGATGGTGCCTGTATCTAACTAATCGATATCTTAGAAAGATACAAAGCCGATATCACTGCAATTCAAGAAATGCGATGGAAGGGACAGGGTTGCTCACGGCAAGCATCCTGTGATATCTACTACAGCGGCCATGCGGAGAAGCACGAATTTGGATGCGGATTTGTGGTTGGCAAGAAACTACGGCATCATGTCCTGCGATTCACACCTGTGAACGAACGACTTGCCATAATCCGTGTCAAGGCAAGATTCTTTAACATAAGCCTGATTTGTGCGCACGCTCCGACAGAAGATAAGGACGATGAGACCAAAGACAGCTTCTACGAGCGCCTTGAAGAGGCCTATGAGCGCAGCCCCCGCCACGACATAAAAATCGTGCTTGGTGACTTCAACGCCAAGGTGGGAAAAGAAAATATATTTGGTCCAACAGTCGGAAAGTTCAGCCTCCACGACAATACCTCCGATAACGGAATGAGGCTGATTGACTTTGCCGCAGCGCGAAACATGGTCGTTAGTAGCACTAGATTCAAGCATCTCAATATTCATAAAGCAACTTGGCTGTCTCCTGATCAAAAGACGCGCAACCAAATTGATCACGTTTTGATTGACGGAAGGCACTCTTCCAGTGTTTAGATGTACGCACGATCCGTGGTGCCAATATAGACTCGGATCATTATCTTGTCGCAGCCAAGATCCGTACACGCCTGTGCGCAACCAAGAATGCGCGCAATCCAGCACAGAGAAAGCTAGACGTCGAAAAGCTGCAATCAAAGCAAACAGCCGAAGACTTCGCTACTCGACTCTCACTCCTGCTTCAAGAAAGCACTCCTCCGATCGACGATATATGCGCGCAGTGGAATCATATTTCCCACTCTATGCGTACGGCTGCCGAAGAGGTGATTGGCTATCACCGCCCTCGCCGAAACCAGTGGCACGACCAAGAGTGTCGCGACGCCACTGCAGAAAAAGACGCCGCCTACAAAGCCACCCTGCAGTCGGTTGTAACGCGTGCTGCTAAGGAGCGATACAAAGAGAAGAGGAGGGAAGAGAAACGCATTTTCAGGCGAAAGAAAAGGGAAGCGGAAATGCGTGAGTGCGAGAAAATTGAGATGCATGGTGACAGGAATGAGGTCCGAAAATTTTTCGAAAAAATAAGACGCCTGGCCGATGGTTTCAAGACCGGGGCCTCTTCCTGCAAGGATGAAAATGGGAATCTAGTGACAGATATCCAGAGTACACTGATGATGTGGAGGGAACACTTCTCTAGGCTTCTGAATGGCGACGACGACAACAATCCCACCAATAGAGATGATATCCCGGAATCCCCAATTTTGGACGACAGCGTTGAAGTTCCGCTGCCCGACCATAGTGAAGTCTTGAAAGCTATAGCTCGGCTTAAAAACAACAAAGCCGCAGGAGCCGATGGCTTACCTGCTGAGCTCTTCAAGAATGGAGGCGAAGATCTATTTAAATGCATTCATGAGCTTCTATGCAGAATATGGTCGGAAGAATGCATTCCAAACGATTGGAACCTCAGTGTGCTCTGCCCAATCCACAAGAAAGGCGATCCCACAATTTGCGCCAACTACCGTGGGATAAGCCTTCTGAATATCGCATATAAGGTCCTGTTGAGCGTACTATGTGAAAGACTGAAGCCCATCGTAAACCAGCTGATTGGACCTTATCAGTGTGGCTTTAGACCTGGAAAATCCACCATAGACCAGATATTTACGCTACGACAAATCTTGGAGAAGACCCTAGAAAAACAAATCGACACACACCATCTTTTTGTCGATTACAAAGCCACCTTCGAGAGCCCAATAAGGAATCATCTATATTCCACCATGTCTGAATTTGGTATTCCTGCAAAGCTCATCCGCCTTTGCAGAATGACACTTAGCAACACCAGCAGCACAGTTAAAATCGGGAAGGATCTCACTCCTCCATTCGATACCAAACGAGGTTTCAGACAAGGTGATTCCTTATCGCGCTACTTTTTCAACCTAATGATGGAGAAGATCATCCGAGCTGCTGATTTGAGACGCAGTGGCACGATATTCTACAAAAGTATTATGCTGCTGGCGTATGTTGATGATATCGATATCATTGGCCATAATACGCGCGAAGTCAGCGCAGCATTCTCCAGGTTAGCGAAATAGTCGAGTCGAATGGGTCTTGTAATGAACGCAGATAAGACGAAATACCTAGTGTCAACAAATAAACAGTCTCAGCGTCTTGGAAACCACGTTACTGTTGACAACATCTCCTTCGAGGTTGTTAAGGACTTCGTCTACCTGGGATCCAGCGTAAACTCTTTCAACGATGTCAGTATTGAGATAAAGCGAAGGATAACTCTTGCCAACAGGTGTTACTTTGGGCTGAGTAGGCAATGGAGAAGCAGAGCGCTCTCTCGACGAACAAAACACACGCTCTATAAGTCACTAATCATGCCCGTCCTATTATATGCAGCACAAACCTGAACGTTGAGCAGTTCTGATGAAAAGACTTTGGGAGCCTTCGAGAGAAAGATCCTTCGTAAGATCTTCGGTCCAATCTGCGTCAATGGCGAGTACCGAATTCGATGGAACCACGAGCTGTATGAGCTGTACGCTTACATAGACATAGTTAAGCGTATTAAAATCAAGCGGCTCCGCTGGATAGGTCATGTTGAGCGAATGGAAAACGACGCTCCAGCGAAAAAATATTTGATTCGGTGCCCGGTGGTGGTCAACGCAGAAGAGGACGCCCACATCTTCGTTGGAAGGATCAGGTGTTGGATAACCTGACTACACTTAGTGTTTCCAACTGGCGCCAGCAAACTCAAAACAGAAATGGCTGGCGCAATTTCTTATACGAGGCCAAAACCGACCTTCAGTTGCAAGCGCCAGATAAGTTAAAGTAAGTGTTTGTTTAAAAAAAATACAGACTGGTGCATGGGATTCAACGGTAACTATTTCCGGATCTTCTTTCTCCTTATGAAAACCTAAACGATGCACTTTACGCTGCTCATTTTCATGAATCGTGTGCGATACTGGAACAAGTACTACCTCGTTGGACACCTCCGCCAAACCAAACAGCCAATTGCTGAACACAGTCAAATTTGTGTTTTTAATATTTCGCGAAAAAATTCCCCAGTCGAGCTTTAATTGCTTAAATAATTTTTCTATTGACTCTTAAATTAATATTGGGTTGTTTTGATGTGAAGGAAGGCTTGCAGCCTCCAAAGTGGCTGTCAAGTTTTTCACCTCTAGTGCAAAGTTTATGAGGGTATCTAATTTATTGTAATTAACATTTTGTTAATTAATTAATGAATTTAATTAATTAAGCCAATAAATTATTAATAACGTCCTCTGGCCTGTCAAATATCATACGCAACGTGGAAATTATTTCTGGAACCATGGCAGGAATCATTAACTTGCTGCTGAAATTGAACGTTGAACGTTGCAACCGAAGTAAATTATCATCGTTTCTGAACCACATAGCCTAGTTGAATTTTCGAAACTACTTACGAAAAGAGGCCATTCTTCTGGCTTGCCATCAACGTTCCCTTGAAACTACTTGACGAGCACTCAACTGCCCTGTGCTAAGGAAAGACGCTACTTCTAAGGCCGGTTCCATATGGTTAGGCAACAGTGATGCATTATTCTGCATTTTAGAATCGTCATTGCAATCTAAACCTCGAACACTATGGGCACCACCATCGTTCTCGTCAAATACCCCATTACCATGAAAGCTACCTAAGCCTGAAGCGTGATCCCTAGCTATTTCGCTCTTGCCTTTGCCACTTGCCCATTGAATTGAACGCTGCATCCGCTGCTCAGCAACTCTTCTTCTTGCTCAGACTCGTCCGAGCTCCCATACCTGCCCATAATTTCATATGTTTTCTCTATGTATAAAATATTGGCTTTCCTTTCTTCTTTCAAATTCATATTGCGCCGGGACGTAGAAGAGCCACTCTTGTTTGTATTTATTGAATTAATTATTTCTTTATGTGACTTACTCCCAGCCTCATCTTGCGCGTGCGTGCCTGCAGGTATACTTGAGGCCGTTGACTGAAACTCCTCCTCTTTGCCCTCGTGTTGTGCGTGTTTGCCTTCTGGCTTAATTGAACGCTTCGTTGACTGCGAATCTCCCTCCTTGTCCTTTGCATTTGCAGATTTCTGACTACATTCGTAGCAAAACCAGTAATTTTCGGAGACATCCTCGTTGACGTGAACGCATTTGAAGTGGAACCATGTATCGCACTTGTCACATTTGACCATAGGCTCGTTGTCGGGCTGGAGGCTCAAAAGACAACTTCCTTGCTATTCCAATTGCCTTTAGCCGCTTCTTCTTGTCTTAACCATTTTCGCTTCTCTCGTTGCATACCCGTTGATTGAATAAAGCGAAAGATGGTTGCTCTAAGATGGCCGTGTGTTTCTAGGAAGATCAAAATAAAAAAAAAAACAGCGAAGCGTGCAGCAAAATTTTTCAAGAATATTGAATAAGATTCCAATTTTGAGAGCAATCCAAATCTTTGTTTTTCTTGTTGATGGATTTAAAGCTTCAAAAACTATTAACAAATTTATATTATATAAAGTTAAAACTAAAAATGTGCTTTTTTACTTACTTTTGGTCTCTATCCAACCGTTTGATTTCAAATCTTGACAAAAGAAGAAAAAGGAATGCGAATTTGTGCAAATGAACAAAATTAAAAGTGATCGATAAATTAAAAGAGTAAAACAGTGTTGCTACTATTTTCTTACTTTTTAACTCAAGAGACCAAAGGCAAGTTTACACGAGAGAAGTGTATGACCAACAAGAGTAAATAAATCAAAAGTATAAAATAAGAGTGCCGGAGTTTGTAACACTGAGTGTTTTTCTGCTATCTTTTTTAACCCATCTTGAACATCAGACGGCGCTGTAATACAATTTTTATGCAAAACCGCCTAAAACTCGTAAACCGCACATGCGATTAGAAGTAAAGTTGGTATATAGTGGTTTTTATGTACAGTGAGTTTTTAAACACTATCTTCTTTGATCCACCTTGGACACCAGATGGCGCTGTGGTACAAATTTTTTACAAAATCGCCTCAAACTACAATGTACCTACAATAGGCATATTTTTAGTTATTTTTCAGGTTACATGTGCAAATATTTACAAAATATAAAATTTTTATTTTTAAGATTTGATGAATAAAGATTTTACTTTAAACATAACAAAAAATTCAAAAGAACTAAGACCCCCTAAATCTAAGATTTTCTATTTAATCAATGGCTTTGAAAGTAGTTTCTATATGTAATTCCTTTTTAATATGTGGTTTTTCCTCTTTCTTTGAAACTAGATCTGGAAAAGTCAAAAGCAAATCAGTATTTTTCAAGCGATATTGTATAATTTTGACGATAATTATTTATTTATATATTTGCATGGAGTAGAAAATAGCATAAGCTGTTTTTAATGCCGTGTGCATTAAGGTTTGAGTATTGGTAGTAACTGTATAAATCTGGGAATTGCTAATATTGAACAGTTTCAAAATATTTTCCACTCCTAAAAATATAAATAAATATTGTTTTTCCACGATATAAATATAAATATAAATCTAATAAATTATCATATATTTTTCCAATAATTATCTGTAACAAATTTAACACATACTTACTGCTTATTTTTTAGTGTTGCATGTCAAATTTCCATGTCACTTTACAGACCTATTCTTGCAAATTGACAATAGTAAACCAGTATTTTTCATATTTCTATTCGAATTGCTGCTTTTCATATATTGACAATTTCATTGGCAAATTTTGTTTTTAGAGCTTCAAGTTTTGTTTTGAAATGAAAAACTTACAACAAACACATTTGTTTGATTCGAATATTGCGCCTAGGCGGCAAATTAACCGTAGAGATGCTTGAATCAAGGGTTTGTTTTAGATGGCACTTAAACCACGTAAAACGGGAAGATGAGTTAATTGCAAACACTGAAAGTTGATTGAGTAACTGGAAGAATTTATTAAAAACTATTTCTTTAATAGTAAAAATAATCTTAAAACAATGTTAAAAATTAATAATTAACAAATTATATTTACAATTAAATTTATATTAAAAGTGTTGACTTAACACATTACAAAATATATAAAAACAATAAAGAAAAGAAACAAATGTGGAAAGTGTTTACTTAACATAATACAAGATAAGCAAATAACCAAAACCAAGAATTTATGAACTAGTTTAATTGACACAAATTAATATGTACTTAAATTATGCAATAATTAATAAGTGTGCCAAAAAATCATCGACTTTAAATAAGAACACTATTAAGCAAGCACAGCAAAATATGCTGTGCTGGCTGCTCTACACAATAATCGCTGCTCTACTTTGCTGGGTAACAACAAATTGCCTTATCATGTTACAATGCATGTTGTTGTTGGTATCGGCGCTATCCTTAACAACATATAAATATAAAAGAATAGGTTTGTAAATGTGGTGTCCGTGGCGTAGTTGGTTAAAGTACGTGGCCTCTATGTCAAAGAACCTGGAGACCCAGGTTCGAACCCCAGCAGCGACAGAAAATTATTTGAATTAAAATAATTTTTTTGTACGGCCGCCACCTCTCTGCAGACAATGGCAAACCTCAGAGAGTTATCAAATGCCATGTAAAGCTTCTTGAGAATAAGAACATTACGTTCATCGCCGTTCGGAGTCGGCGTTAAGCCTGTAGGTCCGGTTCTCGGTCAATTGTGTACAAACTTAATAACACGCACAATACAATTGATCATAAGAAGCTAGGTCAAAGTCCTTTTAAGGGCTGAAATGGCCAGTTATTTATTTTTTTTTTATTTATTTAGGTTTGTTAATGTACGGGCATATAATCGACAGCGAAATTTTTTCATTTCAACTCTCCACTCATGAATGTAAACTTGGCAACTTTGCACAAATTTGTCGCTTCAACAGCGTACTAGCAAGCGAAAAAAATTTCGCTGTCTTTTCGTTGTCAAAAACTGAAAAAATACTGAGTCCCTATTTTTAATCCTATTTTTAAACCCAAATGACATTGGCAACTTCGTGGGACGTGCCTTTACAATATCAAGGCACGAAAAAAATCCAGGTTATTAAAAGGTGCTGGGTCCCTCCAGTCGATTTCAATTTCGGTAGAAGTGATGGGCAAGTTTTTGAAAGAAATTGGATTGATCTGTTTTCGCCCCGGATGGCATATTCACAGCGACTGAATGTTCTGGGCTCGTTCGTTTTGAAGCTATTCACACGTTACAAACATTTCCACGAGGACTGCAGGAATCATGTGGCATCGTGGAACCATAGGGATGCAGTAGTTATGGCGAATAAGGTGTTCACTGATGTATCAATTCAAGTTTCGTTGATATGCGGGCATAGCAAAATTATTGAAAACCACAAAAAAATATTGAAATCCATGCTGTCATCCATCATTTTCTGTGGCACCCATGACATGGCCCTTAGACGAAAAAATACTGAAAAAGGTAAGTCTTGGTTAAAAATGTAAGTTGCTTTGTAATAGCATTGGCTTAAGCCCGTATGATACTTCTTTTTTTGCCCAATTTTAAAATCTGAAAACAAGTGACGCGTGGGCAGGACAGACATATTTTGTAAGAAAAGGATAAATATAGGCACATTGCAAATTGTCACTTTTAGACAGCTCAGTAAAGTTGTTACTTTTTTATATCTGGTGCTTTTAAGAGCAGCTGCATTTAATAAATTAATATTAGATACACACATCACTTCCAATTCAGCATCCATTTTTCTTAAATATTTATGTTTACTCTAACATGTCAAATTAATTATAAACAGTAAAATATTCGTCAGTAAATATTTGATCGAAACCATCGTATAATAATACAAGGTAGCATTGACAGTTGCTTGGGAAATCATTTACTGTCAAAAAATATACTCAAAAAGAGAGCGCTCACAATCCGCCATTGAAAACACAAGCAATGTTGAAAACGTTGAAGTGAAAAAAAAACAACAACCACAGCAGCTGCTGATGTATTTCCACAAAAAGCTGTTTTTGACAGCAGATGTTTTCTTGCAGAAGAGAAAATAAGCAGTTGTCAATGCTACCTTGTATTATTATACCATGATCGAAACCTAACGACGAACGACTAAAGAGAAAGGTCAAAAACAATGTATAGAAAATGCATTGCGCCCCACATTTTTTTTTCTCCAATTCGTACTATTACTATGTTTCCATGGCGAGTTAACTCGGGGTAAGGGTTTTCGTCGAGTTAAGAAAATGGCGTCGCTAACTCGATAGTGTTTCCATGCACAGCATCGAGTTGAGTCGAACTTGTCAATTTCATTTGCATTTTTGTTATTGTTTTACTAGCGAAATGGATACTAAATGGCAGCATTCACTTTGACAGATAGAACCCAGTTAAATCTTACCAGTTTCATGGAGTTTCGTGGAGTTTCGTGGATTTAACGAAACTCAACTCAACTCGCGTTTCCATAGCGAGTTAACCCCGAGTAAACCCTGAGTTAACTCGCCATGGAAACATAGTATATGTGTGTACTCACACACACCAATTGAATCTATGACCCCTTTTACATTGGTCAAGACTTGAAATCAAGTCTGTGAGTTTGTAGATGAAAGACGCGGACATCAACGTGAGAGAGGGTAAGTTTAAAAGGGAATAGCAAAGAATTGACTTCAAGTCTTGACCAATGTAAAAGGGGTTTATGCATTCGCACTACTTGAATTGTTTTAGTTTCATTTTCAATGACAAAAACGAGCAATTTAATGAAGTATCATACAAGGTCTGTTTCCGTACGCACACTGTGTAACTTGTGGGACACTATTTTCTGTTTCCGTACTTTAACAAGCATAAAATCGCTCTCTCGAGCACACAAAGCGACAGAGAGTGCTAGAACTCGAGACTTCGAATAAAGTAAGAACAAGCATCAAGAAGAATAAGCATCAATAAGAAGAAGCAAATGTCAAATTACATTTCATAATTGTATATGTTTTGCGATAAATAAATGCACAAATTGTGCGCCTAAAAAGAAATTTACGTACAATAAATAAATAATAATAAATAAAAATTAAGTAATTGTTCAGTTTTGCATTAGAAATGGCTTTTAATAATTTGAGTGAAAGTGTTTTTAATTTTGTGCTGCCTTCTGCAGTCAAAATCAGCTGTTTAGTGCTTGAAACTTACTAGAAGCTGTTTCCGTACTTTTGCAACTATTCTCACATTTCGTTTTTACTCTCTAGCACACATTTTACACAAATCTTACACAGTGAAAAGTACGGAAACAGACCTACAGACTTAAGTGAGCAAGCGCACTGAGTTTTTGGTTTTTATCTTAACCTCCTGGGACCCGATCAATAAATTTCTGAATTTAAGCAGTTCTTTCGAATGACTGAGTGATTTGATGTTACAATAATCCAAATTTGCCGATGAAATCTGAAATAAGCTTCTGCTTCTGGATTTTCGGTGGTATCATATTTGATACTTTAGGTCATAGAAGAGAAAATAACAGGCTATTTCAAGGTTTTGTTTGTATATCCTCCTTTGACCAAAGCAATAAATTTTTGAATTCAAGCAGTTTTGAGTGATTTGATGTTACAATATGCAAATTTATCGATTAATTGCGAAATAAGTTTCCACTTTAGGATTTTCAGGTGGGCCTCTTTGGGTCACAGAGGGGAAAATAACAGGCCATTTCAATGATATCAATTTATTTACTTATTAGTACAAATTAGCTAAATTAAATGACGAAATCTAAAATTATTTATCACTAGATGTATCCACTATTACTCAATAGATGGCATTGTCACGAAGCTTTTATTGCAAGTATGAAATATGATACCCAGGGTACCAGGAGGTTAATTAGAACGTTGGAACGTGGGTTCAAATCCCAGCGCATCCTAATTTTTTGGTATTTGTGTTTATTTGTTTGCTTTTTTTTTTGTTAATTTTTCCTTGTTTTGTTGTTTTTTAGTTTTTTTTTTACACAATTTAAATTTATACTTATAGTAAAACTCCTACGACCCACCCATTTGATAAAGAACTTTCCATGAAGCTTAAAGATTTTTACCTAGTTTTCAAATCCCAAATTTTTTACAGGTATTTTAATGGATTTAATCAGTCCCCAAATAAATGCAGGCGATAGTCGATGAAGAAGCATATAAATAATGCTGGGAAAAATGCGAAGTATACGTCGCCGTTTATACAGAATGAGCTGATTAATTGTTGTGGCGTAGTTATATGCGGAAAAATAGTTAAATTAGCGCTAAAAGCAACGGCTTATAGCATTTTGGCGGATGAGAGTGCCGATTGTTCCGGAAAAGAACAACTCTCAACAGGCATTCGTTTTTGTGATGAATATTATAATGTTCGGGAGGAGTTTCTTGGATTTATTGAACTTAAAGCAATGGATGCAAGCTCCATTGCTAAAGAAATTGACGAGTTCATTGAAACTCAAGGACTCGATCCAAAAAAATGTGTTGGGCAGGGATACGATGGAGCTTTGTCAATGTCTGGTGCAGGCGTTCAGGCAATAATGCAGAGAAAATACATATAGCAAAGCGCTTTATATTCACTGTGCTAGTCATCGTTTGAATTTGGTGGTGAATGACACAAACAGAATAGTTAAAATAAGGAATGCTATGGAGACAATAAAAAGTATTATAAACTTTTTCCCAGATTCACCACTGCGCCGACAATATGCTCCAAACATACCATTTTAAGTGAAACGCGGTGGTCTCAAAAGTATAAAAGTATTGGAAGAGATTTTGGAAGCGCTGGAAAAGTTGTCTTACGAAGGCAACCCTAAAACCAGGCATATAGCCTTCCAGCTTCTCACGGCTGCTTTAGCCCCAGCCTTCATCGTTTCGGTATTTCTGATCGCAAAGTACTCTGCATTACTAGAGCGAGTTGTAAATGCCTTACAGTCCTCAACTCTTCATATTATAAAATGTGCTGAACATATTCAGAGCATTGTACACTGTTGTCAAAGAACACCGCGAAGACATAGATAACTGTATTGGGGAACTGTTTGGTTAGGCAGTTGAGCAAGCAAAAAATTTCGATGTTGAGATCAAAGCCCCAAGGATTTGTCGCCAACAAGCATTCCGCGCGAATCCCCCAGCAGAAACAGCATTGGAATATTACAAATGCGCATTGATAATTCCATACTTGGATTCATTTCAAAGCTTCCTCGACAAGCGCTTTGCTAAAAATAATAGTCCAGCATTTTACATAACATCTTTACATCTATTTAATGTGCTCTCTTTGCCCATGAAAGACTTTAAATCGAAAAATGAAGAAGATGCCAAATTTTATGCATTAGAGGATTTAGAAAAGGAAACGGAAATTTGGTACGCTGTTTGGAAAAAGAAAAATAAGTCGTAAGAAGACTTAAAACTATTGGAACCTGCGAAATTGGTGGAGAACGCGATTCCTTTATTTCCAGCTACAAAAAAAGCTCTGGAAATCCAGCTCGCTCTACCATGCACAACATGTGCAATAGAACGTTCGTTTAGCACATTAAGAAAAGTGAAAACATGGCTACGATCAACGATGGGCGATGATCGATTGAATGGAACAAACAGTTTTAAATATTCTGATTTCTTAAAATATATAAAAGGTGTAATGACCAAAATTTTGGTCATAAATTTTGACCTACATAATGTGCTTCCACCTTTATTTCAGCCCAACACCAAGAGACGGGAGATCGCAATTTACCTTGGCCACCCAACGGCAGGCACCGCGGCCGCTGTATACAATTTATATTTGTATTATATGAAAACAGTTTTTTTTTTTATTTTAATACATTATTTTTTAAACATAGCTGAAAAATAAAAGAATAATTCAACATTTGAAATAATGTTTTAAGAAATGTTAAGAAAATACTTTATTCTAGAATAACAGGGTAGGACCTCCCCCCCCTTAGGTTTCAACTCCACGACAAAGCATTTATTTTTTTTTTTTTGCTAACATAGAGTCGAGAGTATTTCAGTTAGTTTTATTTTTATTTTCATGTATGCGTGTGTTCCAATGGAACCGGTAAACTCGCATGATGCGATACCCACAGACAGACGAGTGTGAGAAGAGAAGGGAGAAGAAAATCACGCCTCTCGTATGCCTGATGCTAGGAACGGAACAAACAGGCGAGAGTGAGAAGAGAACGCGAGAGTTCGATCACGCCACTCGTTCGCTAAAAAGTGGAAACAGAACAAACCAGAGCGAGACAAGGAACGATAGGTCGAAGCTCAAGTGCGGATCGAAAAACCAGTCAGTCAGTGAAGAGCCACGGTGGTGGCAAGTTGTAAGATAAATAAATAAATACCGAGTGAACGACAACAGCGCGCAGCAGCGACATAAGCCCAGATCAACAGTGAACTTCGACAACGCGCAGCAGCAATATAAGAAGCGACATCGAAAAGTGCAGCAACAGCGAGTGAGGACTGAACGTCCACAGCGGGCAGCGGCATCAAGGAAACAGCGACAGCGTTCAGCCGCATACGATAGCCAACAACATTCACGTCAGCAGCGAAGCCAGGGACTAAGGGTTCCCTGTGAGACAACGAGCCGAAGTGGTGAGGCGTGCGTGTTCTAAGGTGGTATGCGTGAGTTTCCTTTTCCTTTTATAAATATTGTCTGGTATCTTAGCTACTTATTATCTAAGTTATTTAGTGACTTTAATTAAACTTTAAATCTTTCCTATCTAATAACTTTCCGGCAGAGTTAGTCGCGTGGTTTTGATTCAGATTATCTCTGCCACTCATCTTACCCCATCATCCCTGCCACTCATAAATAGTCTATAACTAACCGGACAAAGTAACTGCGTGGTTTTGACTCAGGTTACTCTGCCCACCACTCCTATTTAGAATTCCCATCCAACATACTAACTCCGGTGGAAGAAGTTGCGTGGTTTTTACTCAGACTACTCTGCCAGCGCTCACCCTAAATTCCAGTACACAGTAGAAAACCCTACAAATACCTATCTTACTATATTTACTAAAGAAAGTTCTTTATCTTAAATTCTTTGATCTCTTATTATCTCCTATCTAACTATTATTTCCATTTCATATTTTATAAATTATCCGTATCAGCTTAATTTTACGTCTATAGTAGTGGCGTGGTTTTAACCCTGTCTACTCCGTCGATTATCATTAGTTATATCACGATAGCGTGGTTTTTACCCCGTTCGTGCCTCTTTAAGTTATATCACGATAGCGTGGTTTTTACCCTGTTCGTGCCTCTTTAAGGACCTTTGTCGGTAAGGTATCAGTAGTACCACTTACTAACAGTGCTACTCTTTACATCTATAGTATTGGCGTGGTTTTTACCCTGTCTACTCCGTCGACTATTACTAGTTATATCACGATAGCGTGGTTTTTACCCTGTTCGTGCCTCTTTAAGGACCTTTATGAAGTAACTATAAGACATTTAAGTTGTAAGTATATCACGATAGCGTGCTTTTTACCCTGTTCGTACCTCTTTAAGAATCTTCACCAGTATTTGTAAGGCATATGACTTCAATTTTAGGTCAACTAGAACACGGCACCAGAAACGCTCGCGCCACACCACCACCGCTGGAACGACGAATCTCACAGTCGATGGCCCAGGATTAGTATCTTAAGGACATGGTGAAGTTGTATTAAAAATATGTTATATATTCAATATTTCTTAGCCATTTAAATGCTATATTAAATTCTTTGTTTTTTTATTTTGTTTAATCAATAATTTCTTTATTACATTTATTACTTATGTATTAAGTTTGAATTAGTTTGAAGAGGGAATAAAATTATAACGAAAACTTAAAAAGGATTGATTAATTGGTTTAGTGTCCAAAAGTTAATAAATTTTTGTGAACGACCCTGGACAACCGCTTTGTCTGTCCCAGCTATAGACCCTGGTAAACAGGGAGTCGTTACAAAGGAATTTTCAAATATTTTATTATAGGTTTGTGCATGTTGAGTGTTCATCGCAAATTTGTGGCAGAAAACCAAGAAAGCATTATAATCGACACTATTGACCGTTTTGCGGAAAATCCTCGTCGATTTTTATTCAAATAAGAAAATAACATTTTTACGTTATTATTTCGCTATTTTGTGTTTTTTTCCACCTTAATTCTCGTTTTAGAACTTTTGTTTAAGTTTTTGTACTATTTTGTTGAATTTTTCTTAGTTTGAGTTTTTGTAAATTTTTGTTGATTTTTTTTAAAGTGAATTTTTAATCGATACTATACTTTAAAATGAATTTAACCTGAAATCAATAAATGTAACTTGATTTGATCTTATGGCATGCGTTTGTTTGATATACATAAGTTGAAAATCTTTTTCCCATTTAGCTCGATTATATATAAAAACATCAGGTAACTAAGATACCATACATTAATTTTGAACTACTTTCATTGACTCGTAAAATGCATGAATGAAATATATGGTAAAAAGAAATTTATAAGGTCTTGCCCCTAATTTTATCTTGCCTACGCCCTTGACTGCGCCATATTATTTTCAAAAAAGGTCTGATATATTGGAGTTTTCCTCAAAAAAGGGTCAAAAATTGTTTTTGTTGTAAAAATAATTTAAATTCAAATTTGCAAATTTTCAACTCTTTTTCAAAAGCCAAAACACTTACAAGCAAAAGTTGTTTTAATTTTACGCAAAAATGAAAATCCTTTTTTGTGATTCAAAAAACAATTAAGAGAATTTTTTTCCAATATTGTGGTTTTATATTTTTGAATAAACCTACAAGCTAAAAAAATAATTTATTAGAAGAAATTATCTTAGTATCTCTTACCAATCAAAAGTTATAGCTAATCATGGTGTAATAATAATAAGGTGTTAGTGAATTTGACACTTTTCTCTCAAAATTATAAATTTTTCGCCCCGCTCCTGTCAAAAACAGCTGATGGTGAATTGGAATGAAAATAAATCAGCTAACGTGCAGTCGGTCGAAGCTCAATGCCATGTCCACTTCTTTTGATGGCTATTATCAGTTGAGGTATTGAACATTCTTTCATGGCATTCGATATTTTCTTGAAGCAGTCGATGTGAATACAAGACAATTTGCATACTGGCCAAAGCTTCATGTCGGTGGCACCTCCCAGTGCACGTTTTTGATAAAATGACAAAACCATTGAATGGCGAACTTGGCAAATGGGCGAAGACAACTGCAATAACTTGCTGTCAACACAACACGGCACAATAAATTGAATTAAATATTTATTTAAACTTTATTCGCACAATAACCTGTAAAACTATAACACATCATCATCTAGCAACTCAAACAAATAACACAATATCACAACTATCAACGGCTCCTCTCTTTCACTCTCAATTTTTTGACAGAAAGAAAGTTATTCTTGGTGTTGTCAAAAATTCACTAACACCTTATTATTATTACACCATGTAGCCAATAATATATGTCCATATCATTTGCGGTCTGGTTGCAAAATATAAATATAAAAAGCAAAACGCTGTTTGTGTGATGGCTGGAAACTCCAAAAGTACTGAGCCGATAGAGCTGAAATATTAGCGGTACATTTTTTCAAGTGCGAGATTGTTTAAATTTCTGTTACACCCCCTTTTACCGCCCACAAATAAATACAAATGCTATATTTTCGACAGTTTTCGTCAATTTGGCTACATTTTGGTAATTTAGTTTGTATGCTCACTGTTGGATACTGTACTAAAACTGGGCAATGTCCATTTACTAGAAAACTGGGATGGGCATTGTTGAAGAGGGCGTGGCTCCACCCATACAATTAAAATTTGTAATATTGATTAGCTTTGGAAGTAAAAGTAACAGAACTTACATACAAACTCAAAATGGAGTCATTATTTGGTGATGTCCTGCTACTGGTAAACTGTAACGTGCTGTGGAAAATGACATTGGTATCAAACTATCAGTCTAAGAGAAAAAAATTACCATGATCTAGTCATCTGTGTGTCGCTCAATCCATCCGGTGAGAGACGCAATAAATTCCAGATTTTTTCATCCTAATGTACGTTATCCTGTTACGTGCATAAAGCCGAAATACATAGGAGGCATCTGACATTTTTTATTGAATGAACATATTAGGTCTGTTTCCGTACTCTACACTGTGTAAGATTTGTGTAAGATGTGTGCAAGAGAGTAAAAACGAAATGTGAGAATAGTTGCAAAAGTACGGAAACAGCTTCTAGTAAGTTTCAAGCACAAAACAGCTGATTTTGACTGCAGACGGCAGCACAAAATTAAAAACACTTTCACTCAAATTATTAAAAGCCATTTTTAATGCAAAACTGAACAATTACTTAATTTTTATTTATTATAATTTATTTATTGTGCGTAAATTTCTTTTTAGGCACACAATTTGTGAATTTATTTATCGCAAAACATAAACAATTATGAAATGTAATTTGACATTTGCTTCTTCTTATCCCCAACTCACACGGTGATTGGCAATCAAACAATCTAATAGTTTTGTTGTTGCTTTCAATGTGAAACTATCAAAAGCTCTGAGAGCCGGACCGGATGAACACAGATTGCAGCAATCTAAATTTGTTCATTCTGAGATTGCTGCACATGTCGGCAATTGGCCAACTCACACGGGATTGCTTGATTGGCAATCAATGAACTTTTCTTACTCTCTTTCACATGCTGATTGTTGGTTGCTCACACGACACGCCAATCATAATTTTGCATTTCTTTTGGCCAACTTACACGGGATTGCTTGATTGGCAATCGATGAATTTTTCTCACTCTCTTTCGCATTCAGATTGTTGGTAGCTCACACAACACGCCAATCAAAATTTGCCATTTCCTTGAAATTTTTTTTTCGTTACCTAGCAACACTATTCAGATTGCTGATTGCTGACATGCTCAGCAATCTGAAAATGAACAAATTTAGATTGCTGCAATCTATGTTCATCCGCTCTGGCTCTCAGAGGTTTTTACAGTTTTACATTGAAAGCAACAACAAAACGACTAGATTGTTTGATTGGCAATCACCGTGTGAGTTGGGGATTAGCTAACTTGTTATTTAACGCGAGTCGTAACAGAAAATCTGTTAAGCCCATATAAAATTCTCCATACAAAACTCGTTATATTTGTTCAGGCGGTGGGAAAAATCTAAAAAGTATTGTCCAATACATGTGACCTTGCATTTCGTTCTGGCACCCATGTTTTGTTCATTTCAAAAGATTAAAGCTGCACTCCACACACCAATAGGATATTACATAAGAAAAATCATAACAAATGTAGGCTTTTTATTCAAAACACAGTTATGGCCAACTCACACGTGATTGCTTGATTGGCAATCAATGAACTTTTCTTACTCTCTTTCACATGCTGATTGTTGGTAGCTCACACGACACGCCAATCATAATTTTGCGTTTCTTTGAAAATTTTATTTCGTAACCTAGCAACACTATTCAGATTGCTGATTGCTGACATGAACAGCAATCTGAAAATGAACAAATTTAGATTGCTGCAATCTGTGTTCATCCGCTCTGGCTCTCAGAGCTTTTGATAGTTTCACATTGAAACCAACAACAAAATGATTAGATTGTTTGATTGCCAATCACCGTGTGAGTTGGGGATTAGAGGCCGCACGCCACTTGCCCGCCGTAGCGTAATGGTTAGAGCTCAGACCTTTAATGCCAACTTACTCTGTTCGAATCGCGAGTTCAAACCCTGGCTCAAACAAAAACACAAACTTTTTTATTAATATTTTTTATTATTTTAAATCGTTATTTTCCTTATAAACGTTAGAAAATACATATTTAAATATAATTTTACAATTTTTTCAATATTAAAGTAAAAATAATGCATGAACAAATTAAAATATATTCGACACATAACATATTAATTTTAACTAAAAAAAAAAGAAACTAATTAAACTCAAAACAATAAAACAAAAATTGCACAGCTTTTTCACATCACTTATTTGCTATATTATTTAATTTTATTTTGTTATTTTACATATTTTTATTTATTTTTTCGGAAACTTATTTGCACCGCTCACTTTCTTTTGACTGTTTTAAAATTTTTTCGATTATATTTTGATGGTAAAAGAGCAAGATATATAAGCAGATATAATTTTCCTTGTTTCACATAACATGATACCGTATGAATGTATTACTGCTCACAAAATATTGTTTCATTGGGTGCGTTCTGGAAACTCAACATGTTTTCAACACGATGTAAGTATCACTTTACGCTACTTTTGTGTGTCTTCTGAACGGTGAGCTACATTTTCTGTCAACACAGTTACAAAAATGTACACACTTGTGCGCAAAAAATTAAATATTAAAAATATGAATTTGGAGATAATTAATATATGTGTTATAGACGTGTAGAAAACTTTGTTTGATCTGTTGGTGGTTTGCTACACATTTTAGTGAACACAAACGATTTACATTTAATCAAAGTAGCTCAGAAAAGCAATACATATATTAAAAATATATGCTGACACATTTTAATCAATTTTTTAGCTTAATTTACCACTTTGCAGCTTCATGTGCATCTCTTCTGTATCGGTTATTTGATACACACAGTTGCCAAGTGTATAAACAACTTTCATCATGTTACTTCCACTCATTTCTTTAATTAAAAGTAATTAGTTAAAATTTTGATAAATTTGTCCTTATTTCACCTAATTTTGTGTTATTTTGACGTTTTATACAATAGAAGCGCTTACACTTTCAACATGTCAAACTTTGTAATTGAAAACTACAACATGTTGAGTAAATGTAGCGGAAAAATAAAACGTGGCGAAAAATAGACAACATGTTGTGAGTAGCGGAAACTGATACTTGCCGTTCAAAAGACTTTTACTCAACAGTTGCACAACAGTTGCACAAAATTTAGTTTCGAGAACGCACCCATTGTGTTCGTAAACTTGTTAGCGCGCATGGTATAATTAATCAGGTAGGTGTGACAGTTTTCCAGCGAACATGAATTGTCAAAAATCATACAAAACAAAGCAAACAGAAAAAAAACACACGAGTTTGACAATCCATGAACGATCTCGTGAGAAAATAGCCTGTTGTCAAACCTACCTGTATAATTGTATCATGGTTAGCGCTGTCTTGCAGGGTTGATGCTTGTTCTTACTTTACTCCATGGTATAATAATACAAGGTAGCATTGACAACTGCTTATTTTCTCTTTTACAAGAAAACATCTCCTGTCAAAAACAACTGCTTGTGCAAATGCAGCTGCTGTGCTTGTTGTTTTTTTTTCACTTCAACGTTTTCAAGATTGTTTGTGTTTTCAATGTCCGATTGTGAGCGCTCTCTTTTTGAGTATATTTTTTGACAGGAGATGTTTTCCCAGGTAATTGTCAATGCTACCTTGTATTATTATACCATGACTTTACTCGAAGCCTCGAGTTCTAGCATTCTCTGTGCACTTTGTGTGCTCGAGAGTGCGATTTTATGCTTGTTCTTCTTCTCCCATTTTAAGCACAGAAAGTACGGAAACAGAAAATAGTGTCCCACAAGTTACACAGAGTGCGTACGGAAACAGACCTATTGTAATAAAGTAGCCCACATTAAAAGAATGCACGTATAAACTGTTCATGCATGCATTTTATGTGTTTTGGTCTATAAAGCTGTAAGCAGCGCTTAAGATGTTTCGGACAACCGTCAGTCTTTCGCTTTTGGTGCAATTAATTGTTCCCACGTCTCCGGCGTTGGACCAACACAACACGAAGAGGCATATGTTATCCTTCATGGTTAAAAAAGCAAAATAAAAAAAAATTCTATATACTTTATTTTCAATAGCTTCTTCGCTTTTATTTAAAGTTTAAAAAAATAAAGAAAAGTTTAAAAATTAATTAAAAAATAATTTAACTGATAATAAGGTCCATTTCAGAGTATTAATATTAAAAAATAATAATAAAAATAAAAATAAAAAAGTTATACCTATAATATATTATGTTATACCAAAATTGAGAAACACATGAAATAATACGATACTACTGAAATATGCAACACTGTAGTGTTGTAACTATAATCAAGACTCTTCAGTTTTTCAGTTTTCAAATATTCAGCGTTGAATGCGGTAGTCGCGTTTTTTAACGAATAGTCATCGTATCTTATCTGTGAAGGTGGACTTTAACTACAAATAATTTAATCAAATACGGTTAAGACGATGAAAAAGTGATAGTGAAAAGTTGATGTACAATAAAAATTTTATATGAATAGAATAAAACTTTGCTCAACAATGCTTTTAAATTTTCTGTGATGTTCGAATGCTTAAAAATAAAGGACCAACAGGTTTTACATGAAGAAGTTGACTTTCTTAAGTGTGCATGATTTTTACACCACTACAGCTTTAAAACATAAAAAGCAACACCACACTTCCACACAAAAAAAAAAGAAGCAGTAGCTGTAGCGCACTAAAAAAACACACAAGAGGTTTCGTAAAAAAATCACAGCATTTAAATCGGCTTCTGATTAAGTCTGTTTTTTTAGAAAACAAGATAACATTTGCGTTATTATATTTTATATATTGGTATTCAAAAGTGCAAAAAAAAAAATACTTATTCAGTCTTAACGTTAAAAATCCATTGTATATATTTGATATCGGTATTTCTTGGTGCATGTCTATAAAATGTCAACTGCAGCTGCACAAAATATTAACATATATTTCGATTGCGGAGACAAAAATTACTCTGTGGTAAGACTTAACTTTTAATACTAGCGTGCATATTCATATATGTATTTTAAAATAATTGTAAGAATAAATGTACATATTATTGCTGCCGTATTCTTTTATTAAAAGATTTAAATTAATTATGTCAGTGATTTAAAGGACCGCGTTTGAGGGTTCAAACTCCATTCGGCATCAGACGCATTAAACTTAGAGTTTCGCTTATATCAGATATTGAATAGGTGTAATATGTGAGACCAATTTTGTAAATCAGGTTTTTCAAGCATAAATGATGGTGCTATTTACATTAGGTCCAGAGGAGTATTTTAAAATTATATTTTTAAAATATTTATTTTATCAAAAAATACGTTCTTTATAATTCTTGTTTGCTTAAAATAATTTTCATTTTTCGTTAAAGGTTTTACACGCAAAATAAAAATTGTATTGGTTCTAAAGTTATCTTGTTATTTTATTTGGCATAATTGTACTTAAGAGCCACCTCGAAAGGCTTTGAAGATGTGTGGTTCCGAATATTTTAAATGTATTATCTAAAATATTAAACTCATTTATTCGTACAAAAATGCAATCGAACAAAAAAATATGGGATAATTGAAGATGAACGAAAACTCAAAATTTACAAATGTATTGTGGAATATATGTTTTAAGACCTTCTAAGCTCAAACCCAGAAAAATTTCACGCGGCTCTGAATTGATTTAGAAGTTAAAGGGCTTGAAAGTTGGGCAAATGGAACTCAAAACTTGTGATTTTTTTTCACTTTTTCTACAAAACCTAGCATTATGGGTATTAGGAAAGATAATGCTGTTACCTATTCAATGAGTTGTCAATCATTTAAATCAACTCAACTCCCACTTATTTCGATTTGCAGCACAATTTCTCAATTTCAATTGCTCTTTGCTTGACTACTTTTTTCTGAGTAACACTGATACTATTTATTTATTTGGACAGATGCAATGTCCGGGCATTTCTCATCATGCTTTACTTTTTCTTTCCTTAAATATCGAGCTTCTACGTCAGGATGAATTTTTTGAATATAGAAACTATAACGGTATAGATTATAACATGTTGGGTTTCGGACTTCTTGTAACTTTGATGGCATTTATGATACTGGTAATACCGATGAGCAGCTTGAAATTCTGAAAAGTAACTTTGAACGTTTGTTTTCTCTTGTACCCGTTTCTAGAGTTCAGTTGCGTAAAGGTAGTAAGAATTTTATGAAATCAAGCGAGATCATTTATGCTCAATCACTTCGTGACCTGGCGTTCAAAGCATTTCAGGTGGACCGTTGCGATTTTAAGTGAAGAGTTTTTTGTAAGTTGCGCAATCGTGTTAAATCTATAATTCGCAAGGTTAAGAGGCGGATTGATTCAAGAATGTTCTGAGGACTTTAAAATAAACAGCTGTGGAACAGACTTCGTAAAAACGGTTGCCTGAAAGCCTCCGGTCCTCCGGTTGACTCGAATGTCAATGACATAAATTCTAACTTTTTAGCACATCAATCTCGACTCTAGCAATAATATTATTCTTTCTGTTTCCAATGATAACGTGAATTCTTTTTCCTTTCGTAATGTTTATATTGATGAAGTTTTCCTTGCGGTAATGAAAATTAAATCTAATGCGGTTGGCTATGACAATCTCCCTATTAAATTTCTAAAAATAATTTTTCCAACAGTGCAGCATTACATTCTTCATTTTATCAATACTATATTTGCCTCGTCTCATTTTCCTGCAGCCTGGAAACTAGCAAAGGTTGTTCCCATCAAGAAAAGCGGTAATTCTAATTCTATCGACAATCTCAGGCCTATCAGTGTTTTGCCTTCCTTATCCAAGGTTGTTGAGAATCTAATGATGCACCAAATTATGAGTTGTATTAAAAATAAATTACATTCCTGTCAATACGGCTTCCGGACTGGCTACAACACAACATCTCTATTGATTGGTCTTACAAATTGCAGCAGAAAATGCTATAATGATTCTAAAGTTTGCATTCTTCTGTCATTGGATCTCAGTAAGAGCCCGAACAGAATCAAATATCGTTGCGACCGACGATCCTCTCTGGTCGTCGATCGCAGAGAACATGTCCAGAATGAAACGATTGCGACTGACGATTCAAAGTTGTTTTTATTTAGTATTTCTTTATTTATTTTTTTTATTTCATTTCAATGTATTGGTCTCTTCAATTGTGTGAATACTACACACACAAAGAAGAAACGTCAAGACAATAAAAACTAAGGAAATGTCTTTGAACATATTCAATTTCTATCAAAAATATGGCAACATTAATAGCACTCAGAGAGAAATCGTCGGTCGCAAGAGAAAAAATAGAATACATTCTAAGAGCCCGAACAGAATCAAATATCGTTGCGACCGCCGATCCTCTCTGGTCGTCGATCGCAGAGAACACGTCCAGAATGAAACGATTGCGAATTACGAGTTTCTTTTATTTAGTATTTTTTTTTTTCTATTTCATTTCAATGTATTGGTCTCTTCAATTGTGTGAATACAACACACACAAACAAGAAATGTCAGAAGATAACAAAAAACTAAGCAAATTTCATGAAACACAGTCAATTCTTAGCAAAAATATGGCAACACTAATGGCACTCAGAGAAAATCGTCGGTCGCAAGAGAAAATATAGAATAGATTCTAATTGTGCGATATATCGTTACGGCTGCTGACCTGCGATTTCATTCTGTACGTGTTCATACATTTGCATACATTCTATTGCTTTGCGATATCGCAAATCGCAACGATATTTGATTCTGTTCGGGCTCTAATTGTGCGATTTATCGTTGCGATAAAAGAGCTACTTTTTTTCTACATTTTGCATGTATTTTCCAACAACAAAGATAGGCGGCCGCAACGATTTTTGATTCAGTTCAGGCTCTAATTGTGCGATATATCGTTGCGGCTGCCGAGCTGCGATATCATTATGGTCGTGTTTTTTCATGCATTCTATTGCTTTGCGATATCGCAAATAGCAACGATATTTAATTCTGTTCGGGCTCTAAGGCGTTTGACAGCATAAATAAGTCGGTTTTATTTAAGAAACTTCACAACGAGTTTAATTTTCTCTATCGTCGTGCAAGATCTTCTCTTATCTTTCCAACCGTAATCAATTTGTCTCATGTAATAAATATAACTCTGACCCACTCGATGCAATATTTGATAAAAAACAAGACATAAATCACTCATCAAAACGCAGCCGATGGTTATGTCGCAGAGTATTACGGCGAACTCACAACTATTTATTTAACATTTTCTTTTCATAGGTTTTCCCACTCAAAATAGTTTCGGGCTTAATTTTTCCCTACCAAATATTTTTTAATGACAAATTTCTTTATAAAAATGTAGCATACGATATTAGGTCTGTTTCCATACGCACTTCAAGAACGCCTAAATATTTTGTTTCTTATTTTTATAATATATATATGGACCTTCTAAGCCCATTGGTGCAATAAACTGTTATTGGTCTCGAGTAATTTAGGAGATAAAAATCGGGATAGTTTGAAAACTCTGTGCAAAATATGACCTTTTACATTATACCTTCCAAAAATATTAAATATAAAACCTGTTAAAATATGTAATACAGTTTCATTTTATGAAAAAATAATTTCTTTTTTAATGAATTTGTTTATCAGAATCAGTGTCGTGAAATAAAAAATTATGGTGAAAAATACAAGAGCGTTCAACCTCATAAGTTGAATTATGAAAATATTTGTACATTCGTAAGAGCAGGCGAAAAATTGTTATTTAAAATCATTTAAAATTTTTCGTTTGCGGCGCTCATTCTTTAAAAAATAATATTTAATATCACCGCAATATCTTTTAAAATCACAATCACGTCACTTCAATTTATAAACTGTTTGCTAATGGCGCATTTCAAACTTTTTTCATAATAAAACACTAATTTTATTAAAGAATCAGAGAAGAAACTTCATTGGCACCAATTTTAACCAAACAGTACTAATTTGACAGCACTTATGATCATTGGAATTTTTTACTGATCTAATTACAATCCTTCGAATTTCTTAGGTATAACTTTCATGATTTTTATCTCCTAAATCATTCTATGCCGTCATATAGGCTTAGGAGGCCTATATATTATTATAAAATCAGAAAAAAATATTTAGGTGATGGCCCTAAAGTTAAATAATTCCCTAGTACAACTCACTTGCAACTACTTTGAATTTTGTCAAAAACAGCTTGAAACTTGTACTTGTTTCCGTACCATTTGACAAGTTTTCTCATTTTGACAGATAATCACATTACTCCCCATTACTGGAACTTTATTTGAAGCGAGTGTGGAAACAGACCTATTGTATTATTTTTATTATTAAACTAGCTGATATACCCGGTGTTTCTCGGGGGAAAAAACGTAAAATTTTGATGATTAGGTTTTATTCGTTCAGAAGATAAAGATTTTTAGCCTTAAAAAAATAAGCTTTTGACGTAAAGCGTATAGAAATATGCAAAATGGTTTTTTGGTCATTCTAAGGAAACGGCTTTATTAGAAAAAGACTTTGTACTCAAAATTTGTGAAATCTTGAAGATATGTGAAATTTTTTGGTGTCAAAAGTACAGATTTTTTAAAATTAATCGAAGCTTTTCGCTAAAAAAGTATGCTAGTTGGTTGATTTCCCGTACTTGTAAAAGGGTGAAAGAGGCGTTGTCAAAACTAATTATTTTTTTTTTTTTTTTATTTTCAATTCTTTTTTATTTTAGGGAAAATGCAACAAAACCAACTTTACTAAAAAGTAATGAAGATAATCTCTTTCAGTTGCAAAAGTTACGGTTTTAATATTAAAAATGAAGAAATTTTTATTCGTTTAAAAGATTTGATTTTGATTATTAAATGCCAGAAAAAAGTTAGTTTTTGCAGTAAAGTATATTGAATATAGTTTCCAATGCCCGTGTCAGTTTTCAAGAAGAAATGCCTGACCAATAAGTAACTCCATACTGATTTTCATTGTTATATGATATTTATTTCCGAAGCTATTCGATATCAAAAATTTGTATGGGCGGAGCCACACCCCCTTGTTCAATGAACGTCTCTATTTTCTAGTAGAAGGATATCACCCAATAGTCATTCCATACTGAATTTCATTGATATACGAAATTTAGTTCCAAAGCTATCTGATAGCTTTAAAGCTATCAAATATTTAAAGTGTATGGACGGAACCACACCCCCTTTTTCAAAGCCCATTCCAGTTTTCCAGTAGAAGGATATCCCCTAGTGGCAACTACGTACTGAATTTAATTATTATGCGGTATTTAGTTCCAAAGTTATTCGATATCATAAATTTGAATTGTATGGGCGCTGCCACACCCCTTTGGCCTATACTTGCTCAATTTTGCCAGTCGAAAGAAACGACTAAATAGTACGTTCTAACCGAGTTTCATTAATGTGTGACTTATAGCTGGAAAGTTATACTGAAAATTTGGGCTACTGAAAAAGTGCCACGCCCTACCTCCAACGCCCATAAAATTTTACCAGTAGAGCGGCAAGTGAAAATTAAGGTCGAATACCGAATTCCGTTGCTGTGCTACCTATAATTCCAAAGCTATTCGATATAGAAGATTTGATTTGTATGGGAGGTGCCACGCCCCCTGAGTTTTTCCAATATTTCAATAGTTATTCTGCTATTCGGGATGAACACAAATCCAATAAATAAAAGATCATTAAAATCGGTCCAGCCGTTCTTGAGTTATAAATGGTGTAACAAACCCGACTTTGTTTTATATATGGGTAGTTCCATGAAATTTCGCCAAATCAGCGTCACCACGGGTCTCCGGAATCGCTGCGCCAGGTTGATCATCGACAGTTGGCATGAATACTAGATGATTTTCATAGATTTCAAATTTCGGAACCATCGCCCCTGCTCTACGGCACACTAGCAAAGCTCAAAAAACAGCTGTTTTAGGCCATGTGTTAAAAAAATCATATCTCGGAGTAGAAATAAGATTTCAAACTCGTTCTTACGCCATTCTCTATGTAATAATACGTACTTCTTAGTAAAAAATTGCAAAACCCAAAGTAACGGACTATAAATGTATTATTCATTGATATATGCATACGTATTTAAGCCTTTTTTACAGCATCTTCTTGGGCTTATAACTTTGACGAACGATAATATTTTCTAACTTCCCGGGTTGCATTTTGTTTGTTTACTCAATTTCCAACATTTTGCAACCTTGAACGATCGGTTTTGACCATTTGTTGCCTAGTTATAGCGCTTTGAAAGTTTGCATTTTTCTTCATTTTAGCCATTTTAGCAATTTTTACCTGCTTATAGCTCGCTTCTACCTTGATTTTTTTTCAATCGATTCCCACCAAAATTTAGTTTCAAACACGCATGATATGATCCAATAGGTCCGGGGGTGTTATTTCGATCTATTACATGCTAATGAGGCCAGGGAAATCTGCGAAAATCGAGTACATTTTTTATTTTTGTGTTGCGGATATAATATTCTCTCGGGTCCTGGTGAGGTAAAATTGTCGATCACAACGTTGGGTAGATGTGCTCATTGACTCTTTAATGTCTATGTGTAACATGAAATTTCTATATAGCGCGAGCGTACAGAAATTGACATATAGAAGTTATGCAAACATGGTTCGGATAAAAAAAAATTATTTTTTTTCTTCACTCATATAGCTGAATTAGTATTCTATGGTCACTGAATTCAAATCTGTAATTTTTTATTCACTTTGATGTTTTTTATTGTATTGGCAACGTTTTATACATTTTATGCCATGGGGTAAGTATTATAAGGGTAGTTTTTTATGTTTGCAAGAGCACACTAACGCCATCTCTGAATAATCAACGCAGATACATATACCGTAGGCTGTCAGTTGGCTTCGAACAACATTTTGAACAAATATTCTGAACAGTTCACAAATACGTTTCAATTTATATAGAATATGAGCGCAAAAAATAGTTTTTTGGGATATTTATTGGGTGATGAATGTCATCTAAAGACATACACAAAGGACGAAACAACTGAAGAATTACAAAATTTATCTCAAAAAGCTGTCTTGGCGTTATTTGTGCTCATCATAAATGTAAGGTATTGCTGGACTATTCAACTAAACAGAATTTCCGTTGTGATCCATTTAAGAGACATAAAAAAAAGATATCGAAAAGCTTGAGAATTATATCACTCCAACTTGGCGAAAGTTTAAAACAAGGTGATAATCCAATCAGTCTAATTCCTGGAAATAAGTTATGTAGCAGATGCTACGTTGATATTAAGCCAAAATTGTTAGCATCAAATGTACAAAACGTAGTCGTTGATAGAAGCCAACTTACAAATTATCATCGGCCTAATGATAGCTATATTGAAGTGAAAAAATTTTCGCAGCCGTTGTCTGAAACTTCAAATACATCAGAGCAGATGGCGCAATTAGACATTGAAGAGTCAATGTGCACATCTACCCAACGTTGTGATCGACAATTTTACGTCACCAGGACCCGAGAGAATATTATATCCGCAACACAAAAATAAAAAATGTACTCGATTTTCACAGATTTCCCTGGCCTCATTAGCATGTAATAGATCGAAATAACACCCCCGGACCTATTGGATCATATCATGCGTGTTTGAAACTAAATTTTGGTGGGAATCGATTGAAAAAAAATCAAGGTAGAAGCGAGATATAAGCAGGTAAAAATTGCTAAAATGGCTAAAATGAAGAAAAATGCAAACTTTCAAAGCGCTATAACTAGGCAACAAATGGTCAAAACCGATCGTTCAGGGTCGCAAAATGTTGGAAATTGAGTAAACAAACAAAATGCAACCCGGGAAGTTGGAAAATATTATCGTTCGTCAAAGTTATAAGCCCAAGAAGATGCTGTAAAAAAGGCTTAAATACGTATGCATATATAAATGAATAATACATTTATAGTCCGTTACTTTGGGTTTTGCAATTTTTTACTAAAAAGTACGTAAAAGTACAAAGAGAATGGCGTAAGAACGAGTTTGAAATCTTATTTCTACTCCGAGATATGATTTTTTTAACACATGGCTTAAAACAGCTGTTTTTTGAGCTTTGCTAGTGTGCCGTAGAGCAGGGGCGGTGGTTCCGAAATTTGAAATCTATGAAAATCATCTAGTATTCATGCCAACTGTCGATGATCAACCTGGCGCAGCGATTCCGGAGACCCGTGGTGACGCTGATTTGGCGAAATTTCATGGAATTACCCATATAATAAAGAGCTGCATGAATGTATTCGATACAATAAAGTGCTTCGAGCATTTGATTGTCTTGTTCTCTATTTGCTTTATTCTTTAAAGTATAAGCAAACATAATACAGCATTCTCATACAAAGAAGTGCTCACTCTACAGCATTTGTTAGCCTCTCACCAAGATATGTACTTTCTCATTATTTTTAAATGCTTTATATATTCGATACGATCAAATCGAGACAATCAAATCAACGCAAAACGAACACACCGAGTAAAACAACTATGTTATAGAGAAATAACAACATTCGATGTTTTTTTCTTTGATCTGATATGAAGCAGAAAAACCTTTTAAACACAAAACAATAACAAACCACATTTTTTGTGTGCCAGTTGTTGTTTTTTTTCGTTAATTCTATATTCGTTTTATAAGTTAGACTTTTAATTTCACTGTCAAATAATTTTAAAAAATAAGCATAAAATACACCAGTACTCAGTATCTAGCACCGAGCATATCAACACATTTCAACACATTTTAATTTTACTTTATATGCTCGCTTTGAAGAAGTTCTCGTTTGTCTTGTTTTCGATATGCTCATTTGTTCTTGGTCTCTATATTGTTAGTGCTTAAATGCTGTTAAAGATGAGAGTTGAATAGAGTGAGCATGCAAAAACAAACGAATGTCTTGCAAACATACCCGTGCAGCTCTTTAATATTTAAAGATTAAAAGAATTTGAAATGACGTTAGAGCATATTGTAAATGTAGGTCTGTTTCTGTACTTTTTTGGAAATTTGCTTGAATTCTGTGATATTTTGATGTTAAGGAGCCACCGGCCTACGACGAGTGGTTGGGGTTGATTCCATTCCTTTTTAACAGTTACAGTTTAAAGTTACAGATTTTCAATTTGTTCAATTCGTTTTGTAATCTAGACACATTTCTTTTACAAAAAATTTGTTTTGTTTGTTAAATACCCGTATGATGTAGTCTCCATTGTCAACCAAAAAGGGCGCTTTATTGAAAAATAATTTTTATTTAATTTATTTTTATATGACACTACTCAATAAAAATACCTATAAAATCTTAAATTATAAAGCATATTTAATAAAACTTTTTACAATGAAAGTTCATTAACACGGGGTCTATTCTGTGTTTTTTAAGTTGTTTTTGATACAGTAACGCATGTTTGAATTTGGGCGTTTTTTATGTTTATTTGTAATTTTTTTAAATCGATGAAATCCCCGAAAAATCTTTTGAACCCACATTTTAAACTTTCCTCTAACTAAGGGTACCAAATTTTTTGAGACTACTTGCGCCTTTTCGAGCATTTAAGCTTTAACCTATGACTATTCCGAGTATGCACTGAAGCTGAAGCGTTATAGATTGCACGCTATAGTTAAAACACTATCGAAAGGCTTGTGTTCAAACTACAAGAAATTTTGTTATGAAGGTATAAAACGTGAGAACAAATTTCTTGCCTAAAAAGAGGAGTGGACCTCCCACTGAAGCGCCCATTTCAGTGAACATGCTATAAAATGGATTTAATCCAAGATAAAGAAAACAAAAACTTCATATACAGTTAAAACATTAAAAGTATGTCGTGGAAAAAATTGGGGTGGCTCGTCACGGTCACACCCAATTTCACAAAGTTGAGACTATGACTTATGCATACAAATGTTAAAGAAACAAAATTAAAAACTAACAACCGTATTAATAAGAATTTAGAGTGTTTCCTAAACCTTTTTTAGAAAAACTTGTTCGGATTGTCCAAAGCTAATTGTTTGATAGTTTAAACTATTTTTGACTGTTAGGTCAGGATGCTAGAACAATTAATTGTTTTACCAAATTTTTCCCCCCAGTAACACTAGTTAGTTAATCATACGAGCGAAGATTTATGAGATATAATAATGTTCTAAAAAGGTAAGTACTAAAATTATTTGAACGTTATAAGAAAAGTTGTAAAAACTAGATGTTAAAACATTTGTTATTGCGAATACTGTACTTTATCTATCAGTAGAAATTAATTTTTATTTATATTTTTTATTTATAAAATTAGTTTTATATATCTTAATTTGAATTTATAATAAAATATTGATAATAATTCTTTAAAATATATTGAGATTTTATTTTGAGATTTCAAAATTAGTTTCTCAAAAAGTTATTTCTATTCATGCTATTAGGCTTGTAAAAAGTCTAAACTTCCGAGTGAAGGGTACTCAAATTTAAAAGTGAAAAAAAAGTGAAAAAAAGTGAAAAAAGGCTGCCAACTATTCTTTGATGCTTTCTTAATAAAATAAGCAAAAATTGGTGCTTGTATGTATAACCGTTTAGACGCTACAGCTTTTTTTAAGCGATGCGAGCGTTTTTCTCATATTTTTGTCAGTGCGACGCGGCGGCAAGTTTATTGTGTTCAGACTATCAATATGTTCGAGGAGAGAGAAATTAAGAAAAATCAACAACAACAACAATGCCACTTAGCTCTGTTAAAGTGTCTGAGCTACTCTTGTGTGTGATCACGATTACAGCCGTAATTTTCAAGCTATCATCACGAAATTCGATATTTAAGCTTTTATCTTAAAAATAAAGATCAAGTTCTCAAATGAACAGAATCGGATGAAAACCACGCCCACCCCCTAAACAAAGTGATTTAATCAAAACGGTAAAATTCCTTAGAATTCCACAAAAATTAATACATGATAAAGTGACTTCATCAAAAAACAACTGCTTAAAACTTTGAATATACTTTGGTTCGGCCGTGGGGGTATTTTAACTTCGGCCCAGTCAAAGATCAGTTCTTACTAGTTTTCATGAAAATTCAACTCTCATAAAATGTAAATATTTATAAATCCTCTTACGATTAAGCTTCTGTTTGAAAGTTTGGTAAGATCTTACTTAGAATATTTTTGCATCAAATGGAATCCCTCATATGTCTCGCATATTCAAAGACTAGAAAAAGTCCTTCAACTTTTTTAAATATATGTTCTCCAATATAAGTACTCTGTTGTATTCATTAGAGATATTATTCACTGTAATATTCAATGTTCCAGCATTTTTGCTATGGTTAATTTTTATTCACCACTTAGAAACCTAAGAGGGCGTTTCCATTTACGCTGAGATATAATTTTGCTCAACAAGAACCCTTAGCTCATTAGTGGTATTCAATGAACGCCGTATTAGTGATGTAAATGGCGTATGTGCCTTATGTTTACAGAAGCGTATTTTGCAACAACAAAATTGTGTGGTAGTAAAAATACGGAGCCTTACGACACAAAATCGTGGTACATACAGCACGTATTATTCGTGAATGCAACTGTGGGCTTATACTTTATTATTAACAGATTATAAGCAGATAACAGATTGTTTTTAAATTTTTTCCAATACATTTAATCAATTTAATTTTTTCCCTTAATTTTGGCATTTTTTATTATTTGGCGCTCACAAAAAAATTAAAAAAATTGGTACAGTATTGCCATATGTCAAAAATGTCAATATGGATTTCAAAAAGTATGTGATGGCAACTTTTTTTCTATACAATTACACAGTTAAATTGGTATTTGTTCAGGTGGGTTCGTGGATACGGTCGGCGTAAACTTATAGTTTTACGCTTCCGTATATATACGGCATTCATTGAATACCACTGTCTTCTTAGTATAACTTATTTATTGTTAGCTGATAGTGATTGAGCTGATAATTGTTCTAGATATTGTTTAAAAAAAAGTTTAAACTAAAAAAAGTCTTCTAGTTTAAAATCAAATAGGAGACTTGATCGTTTTAGTCTGTAAGAGAATTAGTCTTTATCTCTTGTCTCTGTTTGACAAGAAATAAATAAATAAATAAATAAATAAATATTTCACTTTATATCGCTCATTCCAAAAAAAGGTCTACCATACATCCGTTAAATAATTACGATTAAATTATTTTGAAAATAACCAAGAGCCAACTGGTCAAAATGGATGCCAAATTCGTGTTCAGCGGGTCAAAATACATGGTAATATGTGGGTTTACCTTCTCGCATTCAAACATTTTTTTGTTGTGTGTCGGTTTAATATGAAATTATTCATAAAAAAACGGAAAAGTCCCAATGCCTTTCAATTTGTGTCCCGATGCCATACGAGATAAATAAAAGATATTTTTTCATTGATTTGATCTATAAAGATTATAAAGCTATGTTATGAAGGGGTAATGTTTGACACAAAATTCGTGGAAAAACTTTTATTGTTACAAAATGTCATCTCACAAAATAATAAAATTCTCCGTGTCCCGATGCCTGATGTTTTTGAATGCATGATTCTAAAAAACTCTTGCACATTTAGTATTAATATAATTTTTTTGGTGAGGACATAAGTAGATCTATTGTAGAAAAAAATTAAAAAAATATTTCACAAATATTTCTGAACTTAAATGTATTGCCATTTGTAAAAGATGTTATTTTTTTACCATCAATTTCGTAATGTTTCGGCATCTTAGAACTGCTTTAAAAAAATTTTTTTGTTGTATGTATTTGCAAAATGGCGGCCATATTTGTCATGCAACCACGAGCGATTTTCGTATCTTATAGAGTTTGCGTTAATGATCATATCTCAGCTCCTATTAAACATACAGTAATAAATGAAAAAACATAATATTAATTATACCTTGGGCTATTATCTTACATATCAGAAAAATTAATTGGGATGTTTCTTAATTAAAAAAAAAAGTTAAAGTTTCCAAAAAAATCGTAATTTTTGGTAACTTTGAAAAAAAAATTATAGAACACAACGTCGTTCAAGTGGCTGCCTTGGCTGGCTTCATAGTAGCGCGTTCTGTCACTCCAATTTTCCAAGACCTTGTTGATAGTTTCGGGCTATAGCTCACGGATTGCTTAGATGATATTGGCCTTAAGTGTTTGAATCGTTTCCGGATTGTTGGCATAAAATCGGTCCTCCATGGTTCCCCATAAAAATGTCCAAAGGTGTCAAATCGCAGCTCCGAGGCGCCCAATTGACATCGCCAAGATGGCTGATAATACAATTTCGGCATTTGGTGCGCAAAAGATCGATTGTGGCATGGGCTGTGTGGCACGGCGCGCCAATCTGCATGAACCAGAAGTTGTCCGAATTCATGTCTTCAACTTCAGTAAAAAAAAGTCGGTTTTTAACGCCCACCGTTGACCAAAACGTAGTTCCCAGCCTCATTTTTGAAGAAATATGGTCCAATGATGCCACCACTCCACAATCCACACCAAACTGTGGCTCAGTCAGTCAGTGCGTGTTTTCCGAGCCCCAGATGCGGCAATTTTGTTAAAATAGCCGCCGAGATAAAAATGCGGCTCGTCAGAAAACATGATTTTTTGCTACACAAGTTTGGGCTTCACAGCACTCACTTTGGAAATAAATTTCCAATATTTCAACGCCAAACGTTGTTCAAGCGCAATGCTACTCATTTCTTTCCGCGGAGGTATGATACTGACTTTATGTCAAGATTTTGAGCGGGAAACAGCTATCAGTGTCAAAATAAGCTATGAGTTAAAAAGAAACCACTAGATGGCCCACCCAATCTGTAGGAATTCTTTATTTTTGTAAAAGATTTTCTATGGCTTAGACATAATCCTTATAAACTTGAGCAACGAATGAAAAAATGTTTTTGAATAAGAATTTAAGCAAGGTTGCGTAGAGGCTGCGTTACTAAACAAGCCTTGAACGGTTGTATAAGAAAATTTATTGAATAACGCTGTATATGTTGGAGTAAGTATACTTAACCCTCCCCGTGTCCACTATATTTTTGCGTACGTTATGTGTTGAATATGACGATTTTGTCAAAGCTATTTTGAATATTTCGCCACCTAAAGAATTACCTTGTTTTGTGTAAAAATTTTTTAAAAAGTTCAAGTATTTATAGAAAAAACATTGCCTTAAGGGGGGTTATACACCCAAAACTTTTTTTTCTAAATTTTTTTTTAATTTTCTTAAAGCTTCAAGTCTCAAGAATATGTTTTTAAAATTTCAAGTCGATATCTCAAAAGTTATAGCCTAGTGAGTGATCCGCCTTCCAGAGCGCGCAGTGCTGGCCCTTATTTTCAAACGCGTTTTTCTCGAAACCATGTTTTCAAAGTCGGTGACCAAGATTTCTCAAAACTTTTTTGCCGGCTCATTGTATTCATAATAATCTCGTAGGATTTTTTTTTCGTAGCTTTGTTCATTAGTTTTACGCAAAATATTGACGAATTTTTGGTCGAAAATCGTTACCTTTTCGTTCGGAAATCCGCCATTTTGTGAAAAATCAATATTTTCAAAATCGGCTTGACAAGTTTTAAGTATCTATTTTATTGTTTTTAATTTTTTTGTTTCAGTTGAATTTAGGAGGAGCAATTTAGGTGACCGCATTTCACATTTTTCACAGAACTCTATAAAAAATGCCGTATCTACCTTAATATTAATTTTTTTTTAATAAAAAATATTTTTTAATAAAAAAAAAACCTAAACATACTCTTGAATGTATATATTTTTAGGTATAAAAACCCTGATTTAAAAATATCCCTTAGGTTTCCTTAAAAAAATTTACGAACATGACCTTTTTTTCGGTCTCTGGGTATATACTTCCCCTTAAGAGTATCCAATGAGCCTAAAGGGTTTAAGGAATCAATGCTAGCTATTTATGAAAAAATAAAAAAGATTTTGTTCAAAAATATGAAAACATTCTGTAACAATAATATATTGAACAGTCAATAACGGTTCTTTGGGAATAAAAGTTTTAAAAATTCAAATATTACTTAAACATGTTTCTATTTAAAAATATTAGAAAGTAGTATGAAAAGAGGACTTTATTAAAAAAAAAGTACTTAATTTCCAACAAAAACCTGCAAATTGTTTACTTACCTAAAATCGCAAAATAGTTACGTTGTGTGTCCACTATGACGATTTCGTGCTATGGCCAAATTTGACAATAAACTGCGGACAAACGAACGGCTTGATAAAAACTGATGCGGCTTGGCATCACCCTTTTAGTTGGGGTTGCAAAATCGCGCTCAAAGTGCATGTCTGAGATACAGCAAAATCGCAAAAAGTTGGTGGATCGATATCGTCATAGTAGACACAGGGAAGGTTAATATATAAAAAATACGGCCGCACTGTACATCTTTTTATAAAAAGAAAATAAATAAATAAATTTTGTTCTGTGATCAGAGCTGAAGAAGAATAAATCCATTTTATTTACAAAAAGATCAGTTAACAAAACAAGAATGCATTCACAATTCGAAAATGATTTTTGGACAAAATTTTACACTTAAATTCAGAGACCGAAAATAACTGTTATTTTCGAAATTTAAATTCAAAAAGTCAGGCGGAAAAATTTGTCTCTTCGAGATTTGAATAAAGCAGTGCGATGCTTGTTAGCTAAGGAATAATAATCTGCAAAGCTTCTTATTTATTTGAATTTTTCAAAAAAAAAAAAAAATAATGGTTATTTTTTGACCGATTTTTTTTTGGTCAAAAATATAAGTTAAAATTTTACTTTTATTTTTACGATCAAAAATAACAGTTAAAATTTGACTTTTATTTTTTAGGTCAAAAATAAAAGTTAAAATTTGACTTTTATTTTTTCGGTCAAAAATAAAAGTTACAATATGACTTACTTTTTCGGTCAAAAATAACAGTTAAAATTTTACTTTTATTTTTTCGGTTAAAAGTATAAATCATAACAAAAGTATAAATTCTATTCATTCGACTCTTCTCTACCTTTGTTTTGCTTATCACTACACATTGCGTTGCCTGTCACTGTTTGTCAAATCACTACACATCAGAGCAGTGTCGCCAGATGAAATTACCATCAAAATTCTCTTTTTCTCACACTTAATTCCTACAAATTACCACACTTGCTAAAATACCTCAAACTACCATAAAATACCTAAAATTACCATAAAATAACACAATACCTCAAATTACCACAAAATCTCTCAAATTTTCTTTTGAGGTATTTTGAGGTATTTTGAGGTATTGTGGTATTTTGTGGTAATTTGAGGTATTGTATGGTATTTTGATGTATTTTGTGGTAATTTGAGGTATTTCTTTTCCCACGCGAGAGATTTTTACCACAAAATACCATGGGAATTACCACATCCCACAATCGTTGAAAAATACCATAAGTACTATTTATCGTGCTTTTCTGGCAACATAGCTTCAGAGAACTGCAATGAGTATCCGACAGAAATCGGATACTCAAATCATACCTAAGTTACTTGTTGTTTTTTACCCTATCCATACTCAATGAAATATGTTAAATACTTGAACTCATTCGACTCATTAGCATATTTTCGGGTGCAAGTCAACGTGTACCGGGTAAGCTAGTAATTAATATAGGATATTACTGTCACATTTTTAACCTTTCTTTTTATTGGAAAAAATAAAACGCAAATTTTAACTCTTATTTGTGATTCAAAAATAAAAGTCAAATTTTAACTTATATTTTTGACCGAAAAAATAAAAGTAAATTTTTAACTTACATATTTGACCGGAAAAATAAGTAATTTTTTAACTTTTATTTTTGACCGAAAAAATAAAAGTAAAATTTTAACTGTTTTTTTTGACCGAAAAAAATAAATGTAAAATTTTAACTTTTATATTTGACCGGAAAAATAAAAGTTATATTTTAACTTTTATTTTTGACCAAAATAAAATCGGTCAAAAAATAACTATTATTTATTGACTTTTTTGAAAAACCGTAGTCCGTAACCGTAGACCGTAAGTCCCTGCTTAAATTCAATTTGAAATTATTGATTGATAATATATTTGAATTATGCATTTGTCGTTATTCGCAAAGAATTTGCAGTCATTTTATTATCATGCATTTATTTTTTATTTATTGTTAAGTATCTTATTCGGAAGTTGCATATGTGTTGAAAAAAAAGAATTTTCAATTTAATCTTTTTTATATTATAAATAGAGTTTTAATGTTCATTATTTTACAAACAAAATTCTTATCATTTCCCCACAAACTAGTTACAAAGTTTGAAAAACACTTTGGAGAAGAAAATATTTAAAAAAGTATCTGCTTCCAGTCCATATATTATCTATATATATATAAGACTAAATAACAACGTCTTTTTATAAAATCTCACTCACAATCTTTCCGATTTACAGATGTTAGAATATATTTTAGGTAATAAAAGATCTTTGTGCGCCAGTTTGTTTGGTTGGTGGTATTGCAAAGCAAACATATAATTAAAAATACCTAATTCTTTGCCACTTAAATAAACGTATTGTTTTCTTACTTAACCAAACTACTTAATATGTATATGGTAAACTGTTCACTTTATTCGATTTGCTTTTTCAAATAAATTATTTATTTTTCTGGCATTGTTGCGCTATTTTATTTGTCAAGGTCATTTCCAATTAGGCCATACCAAAGTCTTTGTTTTCACTTGAATGTTACAAACTAATAGTTGCGATTAACTTTATGATTTTTTCTTTGTGTTTGCTTAAGTCTGCTGTTTTTATTTTATTGCAAACAACATATTTGGCGTTTTGATTACAAGACGGTCCTGCCATGTTCTTAAAAATCAGAAATTCTTCTACACTTCAAAGATGCGCGTTCTTATAATGTGATAAAAGATGAGGTGCTTCCGTCATTCTTGTTAGTTTTAAATGATTGCAGGGTGCGCCAAATTGTGGTTTTTGACACTATTGCGCACGGCGGCTTTCTAGTTGGCGCATGGCTCGATCGAGTTCGAACTTTTTCAGGGAAAAGTGCAGCAAAAGAGCAATTGGCAAGCTTTCACATAACGGTATCTAAAAGACAGAAAAAAAGGTATAGGTAATTCAGAGAGTTTCCACTGATTTCAATTTATAATTCAATTCCTAAAGTATGTTACGATTAAGAACTGCATTTTATAAGCTTATTTTTAATAAGCGAAGATCGAGTTCTAAAATGAAACAAATTGAAAACAACTCGTGGAGGGAATGAAAAAATATCTAAAAGTTCAATTAAATTAATCTAAAATCTAGAAATTTTGCACGTGAACTTTGATTCGAAATAGAAAACCAGAAGTTGGGCAAAATCGAACGAAAACTATAGAACCTCTATCGAACCTCTTATAGAAAGTGACTATATACTTTTATACCAAGATTGAATTTTGTCAAAATCGAATGAAAACCGCGCTTATCTCCCATATGAAGTGACCATATCAACTTAAAAAAATTAAAATAGAATTAATCTGAAATTTAGAAACTTTTCAAATTAGCTCCTTAGTTCGAATTTACATATTCTACAAAATGAATGTGTTGACTTTATATTTTATACATGAACTTTGATATTTAAAACGTATAATTAATTCGAACTTTTGATAACTTGAATGAAAACCACGCCTATCCATATAAACTGACGTCATGAAAACAATAAAACGTCGATAAGAGTAATTTGGATATGAAATAACTCGATTGTTGGGTTATTTTATCTTTGACCAAGCCGATTATAATAAATTCTTACTAGTTTTATTTTAATAAAATAGTGTCAATTTTTATTATTCATTACTTGTAGAGATATTTTTAAAATGAGGCTTGAACGCAATTATTACAGCTTCAAAAATCTTTATCTTTATTTGCTATATAAAATGCAACGTCATCATCAATACCAACCCCCTACAATCATCGCTGCCCTTTATGATTAAATTTTTTTAGATTTAAGTTAACTTGTTTTTTACAAAAGTTTTGCGATGTACAAACTTATATGCAATCCGTTATGTTTTGCTCCAACGTGTTACCAAAACGAAAAAAATTCCATTTCCTGCAGAGACGATAATATAATACAATTTAGTACACAAATCTACAACGAAAACTACAACCACATAGCAACATTTGTTTAAGTCGTCTGATTACTGGTTCAGCCACGTCTGGTATCTATCCATCTCTTTTTTCACAAACACGACCTCACACTAAAATATATTTGATGTGGTAATCGAAGTAACTCTATGTTGTACAGCTGTCTTGCATGCTTATATTTGTATTTCTGTACAAATGTGAACAACTGACTTCGATTGAAGCCTGTTTCGTAACTTCATGTTTATACTATGTACTTCATTATATTAGATAATGACGCATTCAGTTTTTAACTATATACTTAAAGTAGCTGTGCATTGAATCTTGTTTACTAGGAACGATGTTGATAAATAATTAAACATACATATATGTTTAGTTGTTTTGAAAGAAGTGATTGCTTAGTATGATATCCAAACTTGTTAAGAATTGCTACACGTGATATTTTACATAATATAAAGGTCTTATAAGCTCAACGCCAGACTTCAATTTTTGTCTAAAAACATAATCAAACTTCGTTTTTAACTCTAACGAAAAAAAAACTATTTAAGTAAGTGTATGTTATCAACTTTGTGAACAGTGCAATCAAACCATTATACATGTTACAAAAAATCATTTACAATAACGAAAATACAAGTGAACGAAGACTTGCAGCTATTGTGAATTTTGTATGTAACGTTAAGTCAACTGTTTTGCATTCAAAATTACAGCTGTGCTCAGTGAAATAGCTGTGTTCAATTTTTAGAAAAAAAATTAATTTTGATAGTTGGATGTTTTTCATTGTTTTGTTTTTTTTTTAAATAATGTGCTATTTTACTAATCAGGTCAGTAGCCAAAGGGGGCTTTCCGGGGTAAAATGCCCTTAAAGATGCAGTATAAAATGTGAACAAAATTGATACTAATAGAAGCAATTTTATTTTGAAATAACCAGAGGCTATAAAAATGATAAGAATTTTCAATTTAACTTTTCGACGCATAAGTTAATACTTTTCAATACAAAACTTAAAAAGTTATGCAATGAACAGTTCTTCCGATTATTGTGAATCAACCTACGATTCGAATTTTTTGCTTTGAAAAGTTTGAAATTATTAATGGAGAGGTGAAAATCAAAGTTGTCTGAGCCAAATATTATAATAAACAACTAGAAAATTTTGTGTTAACGTTGCATTTTCTTTAATAACTTACAATTTTCAAGAATCCCCCAAGAAAAAGAAGGCATGATTAAATTAAGGCCGTACGGCGACCGTAAATAGGCCGCGTTATAAACATTTTACTATCCCAAACAATGGTCGAGCAAGGTTATTTTTAAGAACATTTTGACGGAACAGTAATCATTTTACCAACAAAGGGGGTTTTGTAACAATCATTTTAAAATTATTTCGGCCGTACAAGGATTGTACGCTACCTTTCGACAATAACAGTTAGCATGGAGGCTTCAAAGTATTCTTGACTATTTTAACTATTTACTATTTCGCGGCTTCTGCACATTATATTTACATAAATAATTAGACTTCAAGTATCCTGTTTAGCCATGTAGGGCCTTAGCACCCACCGCCGTTGTTCGCTGATATGAAAAAAGAAGTTCATACTCTTAACAATAAAAAACAAAAAATATATTTAAATAAAAAAAATAAGTCTTACAAAAAATTGATTACCATCAGTGGTAAGCGTGTTTGGGGACTTTTCAGCTGAAAATAAAAAAATAAATAAATAACTGGCCATTTCAGCCCTTGAAAGGACTTTGACCTAGCTTCTTATGATCAATTATGTTGTGCGTGTTATTAAGTTTGTACACAATTGACCGAGAACCGGACCTACAGGTTTAACGCCGACTCCGAACGGCGATGAACTGAATGTTCTTGTTCTCAAGAAGCTTTACATGGCATTTTGATTACTCTCTGAGGTTTGCCATTGTCTGGAGAGAGGTGGCGATCGTACAGAAAAATTATTTTAATTCAAATAATTTTCTGTCGCTGCTGGGGTTCGAACCCGGGTCTCCAGGTTCGTTGACATAGAGGCCACGAACTTTAACCAACTACGCCACAGCTGAAAATACATGAATATAAAACATAAAACGGCGCCGTTGGCAGCTATTGGGCCTCTTTTGCGGAAGGGTTTGGGTGTAAAACCTTTTAAAATACAGCTGGTGCAAGAATTGAAGCCACACGTCCCTCCAGTCAGAAGTTGTCTGGAGGGTCTACCCCCTTAAGAGGCTCAAGTGAAACAAAACTAGTAACAAATGTATTATCTTCGGCTTGACCGAAGTTAAAATATTCCTAGACTCGTGTGTTATATATATATTATGAAGTTTTTCATGGGTTAAATATCAGTCAATTAATTAAGGTTTTGCTGTTTTGGTGACGTCACTGCGTATGAAAAGAAGATGTGGTTTTCATCTGATTTTTCAATAAATATTTTTGTATTTGAATTGTTTCTTTGAACTCTGCAAACGACAAATAAAAAATGAATATCCAATTAGCCATTTAAGCTTTATAAGGCACTTTGATGTTTCTTATAAACAATTGAGAAGTAACTGTTCAAAGGTGTCTATTTACAGGTTTGAAAATTTTTGAGTTTGCATTGGATTCGTATTCGTGGTATTAAGCTAAGCTCTCTACCTGATAATGTTGAAATTTTTGAAAAATTTTAAAATTGAGTGTGTAAAAAGGACATCAAAACTTACTATTTATAATAACAAATATATTTATTTTTATTGGGAACGTTAAAAATGTTAAAACAAACTCATTTAGTCGTGTGGTTTGACTGGCAAAATTAAGTGAGAATTGATCAAGGGGGCGTGGCACCGCCCATACATTTTAAATGCCCATAGAAGCCTAATTTTTGATATCGAATAACTTTGGATCTAAATGTCGCACAACAATGAAACTTAGAATGGAGTTACCACTTAGTAATGTCTTTCTACTAGAAAACTGGGACAGGGATTGGTCAAGGAGATGTGATCCGCCCATACATGCCAAAGTTTTGATATCGAATAGCTATGGAAATAAAATTCGCATAACATTGAAACTCGGAATGGAGTAACCACTTGGTGATGTCTTTTGAAACAAGGGGGTGTAGCTCCACCCCCTTAGCTTTGCAAGTAAAAGTTACAGTTACTTACATTGATACTCAGAATTGCGTTACTATTTTGTGATGTCCTGCTACTGGGAAACTGTAACGGGCAGTGGAGAACGACAGTGGTGTTAAACTTTGGGTCTAAGAAAAGTTTTAAATGTACTTATTACACAGAAAATAAAAGAATTGATTTATTACCTAAACTAGTTTAGCTAATGTGAAAGTTTCTATTTCACGTAATCTTTTCAACAACTTTTCTACTTACACAGTTAATTTAACAATCATGCATTAGGTAATTCACCTAATTAAAATTAGTTAATTCAACTAAAATTTTGCTTATGAAATCATCTAATTCTTCTAGTTATTTTACCTAATGCAAGTTGTCGATTTGTTCGTACACTAGGGAAATAACACATATTAGCATTATCCACGCCTCAGTATAAATTTTATATAAATATTTACGTGGATAAATCAAATGCTTTCCTTATAACTTGTTTTTTCCCGTATTTGAATTTTATAGGAGCACAGCGCTCTCCTATAAAAAACATAAATAAAAACAAAGTGAGAAAATTTTACAAAAAGTAAAGTCTCATGCGAGAATTGAACTCGGACCGCTGGCGTTATAGTCAAACGCTTTACCGCTGTGCTGTTACGCCGTTTGATAACTTGTGAACAAAATGTATATAAAAATATGAGGTCCACAACTCTGAACTTATTTTTCCACTGGGCATCTACAGCAATTTGATTAATTGGTATGTAGAGTAAATTCCTGTATTGGAAATTTAGCTCAATTTCAGTCATTTATACAATGTATATATCTCTCTCATTCTATCTTCTATAAAACAAATCTTTCTTCTCTATCATGTGACGAAATAAAGTAAAGTCACCTAAGAAAAGTTTCTCCCACTCTTAAGTGGGAATGCCGTGCAAAAAATATGCAAAAAATAGGTTTTTTGTTTTGCAATTTCTATTTTGAAGTGAAACTTTTCTTAGGTGACTTTACTTTATTTCGTCACATGATAGAGAAGAAAGATTTGTTTTATAGAAGATAGAAGATAGACTTAAGAGTGGGAATGCTATCTAAATAATTAGATGATTTTTCTACACTTAGTAGGTGGCTTGCCTAATCTGAAGTGGTCATAGTTTAAAAAAAATTAGCTTATTCTTCTAATAAATTATGTGTCTTATCTATTTTATGGTTGAAGGTACACCTAAATATTTAGGTTCTTTATCTACTCTCGCAGTTAAACTACCCAATATAATTGCATATAATTAACATTTAGAAATTGGTAGCGCACCTAATCAAATTCGTTGACTGAAAATCACCGGATTACTTTAGCTGAATTCACTACATTTTTAGGTAAAAGTTCTACTCTTTTTTTTCTGTGTATGTTCCCATATAGTTGCTAGGTGCAGCAACGCGCACCGGGTGTCGCTAGTTTACTATACGAATTTGATAGAAAAAGTTTATGGGCAATCAAAGTAGTACATTGATAAAGTAAAAATTTGGATTTCCGATATAACTGTACAATGTACACACTTTTTATAACAAATCATTTTAAATATAAAAAAGGGGGTCTTTTTACAAATCATAAGTGTATTTAATTTCGTAACATATTACTTTTTCGCTTTAAGGTTGATCAAAAGTAGCTACTTACATATTTGGACTGAACAAAAGTGTCTATTTTTTGAAAGGTTTGATCAAAACTGACTATTTACAAATTTTAGTCTGGTCTGACTTGATGGAGGCAGGACTTTTGAAAATTTTTTATTTTTATATCGACTAAGCTATTTTATATAAATGCAACACCAGATTTTCACATTTCTCTTTATTTATGTTCTTTGATGTATGAGTTTTTAGTAGTTTTCTGAACATTTCTTTACAATGCACGGAGAGAAAAAATATTCTTGTATTAAGCAAATATTTTGCTTGATCTAAGAAAATTTAGAGTTAAACCTCATTTGCTCAAATCAAGCAATACAAACTAGAGCCCTGCATGAGTATAATCGCAAAGCGATTACACTCTGCTTCACTGCTAAAGAATACACTGTAACTGAATAAAAGTTAAACAACAGGTCGTGTAGTGAAGAGCAAATCTGCGCACGAGCTTCACTGCTTATACCTTATCTGTTCTCTCACAAACACTGTAAGCACTGATCTGAACTTTGAGAGGTTTGCGTTATTTTTGTTTCTATTCGGTGTACTCGCATAACATACCATCACATACACTGAAAGCACTGAACTATGAAAGCTTTGCGTTATTTTGTTATTTTGGTTTCTTTTTTGTAGTTTATTGATGCTTACTTAGCGTTTAACCAAACCGGTTTTGTTAAACAAAGGAGATAGGACAGGCGACTTATTTGTTTTTTTTTTTTTTTTAAGTGAAACTTCTTTAGCAACGTTGTGATTTGAAACTCGATGAAACGAAAAGATCACACGAAATTGAAATTTGATACGTTTTTGTATGGGAGCCCCCGTAAGAAGTGGTCGGAGAGCATCAAAGGCAAAGGCAAAAATGTTCCTTTTGCAAAAGTAAGGGGGGTCAGTCATACATATTAACCCTCTTCGGCACTTCCTTAGAGGTCATCTGTTCAGGTGTATGGAAAAAATAAACAAAAATCATAAAATTTGTATGGGAGCCACCCTAAGGAGTGGTCGGAGAGAATAGGTGTCAAAGGCAAAAATTTTCCTTTTGAAAAAGTAATGGGTCAGTCATATATATTACCCCCTCTCCGGCCCTTCCTTAAAGGTCACCTGTTCAGGCGTATGGAACAAATATACAAAAATCATAAAATTTGTATGGGAGACCCCCTAAGGAGTGGTCGAAGAGAATAGGTGTGAAAGGCAAAAATATTCCTTTTGCAAAAGTAATGGGGGTCGGTCATACATATTAATCCTCTCCGGCCCTTTCTTAAAGCTCCCCTGTTCAGGTGTAGGGAATAAAATAACAACAATAAAAAAAAAACAAACAAACATACTTCAATTCAATGCTTTAAAGTTAAACTGTTTTTTCAACTCGAGAAACAAATTTGTCACTGACGACACGATTTTTATTCCACGAACTTCGTAAACAGACTTGAAAATAAACGATTTGTAGGCAAAATAATTCCTTTTTCCCTACTTTCAAGTTTCTACATTTCTATGATTTGCGCAAACTTGTTGTTTGCCTGCCTCGACTTGCAGGAAGTTGAAAAATTAAAGAAACTTGAAACAGCAAATGAATCCATTCATACAGATCTCTGGTACACATCAGAAGTATCGCGGATACTTAAAACAGATTACGATAAAATTCCAATGATTTTAAGTGGAGATTTTAATATGAATTTTGTATTATATATAGCGCTTCCTTTGATTGAGTTTCTCAATATCAAATTAAATTTAAAAATGTGCAGCAGTCGCACTGAACCGACTATAAGATCAAAAATAGTGATATACGCTGTATTTCAAAGATATATTGACCAAATCCAAACCAAAGTATTTATTTCATATTTTAGTTATCATAAGCCACTCGTGTCATTTGTTGAAATTGAAAACATGGTGTTTCAATAATAAAATGTAAAATAAAATTAATTTTAAACTTGGTAACAATATTATAATCAAAAAACCCTACACACACATATTACTTTTTATTCATTACATTAATCATAACTTTATTTATAACTTTATTCATTAAATTAAGACCTGAACAATAATTTATTATTGTTATTAAACTATATTTTTAAATTTCCTGCTGTGCATTTATAATAATAATTTTTTTGAAAACGAATCACAAACTAATAAAAACAATTAATTCTTGGAAAACTGTTCAAAAAGTTTTATTTCTTTAATACTTTTTGAACAGTTTGCATCCCAATGAAAGTCACTCGTAAAACAAAAGATTCTTGCTCATAACAAAATAATACGCAAAATATTCAGTGTATGTGTATTCATATTCAGTGTACAGGGTTGCCCATATTCGACGGACCCATGTTTTTGTTAAAAAAATCAAAGAAAAAAATAAAAATTTGGCGGTTGGCAATCTTAATCATTTAATTTGTTCCAAGTAGATTTGTTTACATCAATTTTTGAATATGATATCTCTCAAATGGCCGCCTCTGGCGTTGATGGCGTATTGTGCCCTTTTTGCAGCATTTTCCATCGTTTTCGCCAACATTTCGGCCGGAATAGCGGCTATTTCTTCACGAATGTTGTCCTTGAGCTCTTCTACGGTCCTTGGCTTGTTAACGTAAACCTTTGACTTCAAATATCCCCACAAGAAGAAGTCAGGCGGCGTCAAATCGGGCGAACGCGGTGGCCAGTCCAAATCACCACTTTTCGACATCAAACGGCCCGGAAACAAATTATTCAGAAAATCGATTGTTATGCGACTTGTGTGCGGTGGAGCGCCGTCTTGTTGAAACCAGAACTGCCTCATACGCTTTCGACGAATAATTGACATCACAAAATTGGTCATCATGTCGCGATAACGCTCCTGGTTGATGGTAACAGCATGGCCATTTTCATTTTGGAAGAAAAACGGCCCAATGACCGTTTTCGCACTAACGCCGCACCAAACTGTGACTTTTTCGTCATGAAGAGGCACTTCTTGAATCTCCTGAGGATTTTCAGTGGCGTAAATACGGCAATTTTGCTTATTTACGGTCCCATTCAATGTGAAATGGGCTTCATCGGACATGATAATTTTGTTCCAAAATTGCTCGTCATCGTCGGCCATTTCGATGACTCTTTGGGCCCATTCCAATCGACGAGGCTTGTCCGCAGGCAACAATCTTTGCGTCAATTGAATTTTGTACGGGAACAAATGCAAATCAACGCGAATAATCCGTTGTAAAGTGGACCGAGCCATGCCCAACTGCTGAGAACGGCGTTTTTGGGATGTTCTTGGGGACCTCTCAACACTGGCTCGTACGGCAGCGATATTCTCGGCCGATCGCCTTGGTCGACTTTTATTTGGCCTCTTCGGATTAGAAAGAGCCTCACCAGTCGAAAATTTTTCGTATAAACGCTTAATGGTGTTCTTAGAAGGCGCACTTCTCACATTTTTTAAGTTTTTAAAAGCACGTTGAGTTTTCACAATTGACTTCTTCTGTTGAATGTAAATTTCAACTATTTCAGAGCGCTCGCGTGGCGTGTATTGTTCCATGGTAAAAATCTGCTTGGACTGACGCTTCAAACGCGGTATGTCATTAAGCGATCTGACATCTCTGTCAAAAGTTATGGCGTTGCCAGATGGGTCCGTCGAATATGGGCAACCCTGTACCTAGTGTTTGCGCGTTACTTTTTATTGCAAGAAGCTGGTCTTGCTGTTATAAGTTCAGCAGTGTATTGTTACTCTCGCATAAAATAGAGTGAGAGTATATTTACATACGAGAGCTTTGGAAAATAGGTAAGAGTAAGCTTTTTATCCGACAGCAAACGAATGTATTTGAGTATGCAAAAAGCAGGGCTCTAATACAAACTAAAATAAAATATATAATAAAAAAGAAAAAAAAAATTATTATGAGCATTTATTTCTAAAATTCAATATTATTTCTAAATCCGTCCATTCGACGAAACATGTTCTTCCAAGGTTATTAAATGAATGAATTTTAATTTTTTTCCGATAATATTTCAGTTTAAAAAACCTTAAATTATTATATATTTTCAATTTTTATTCGATTTGAAACATAACATCGAATTAGTTTTACAATAACCTTCACTTTATAACTTCTTGTTAGAAAACACGATGTGGCATTACAGACAAATAAAGTCAAACTGATACACTCCCGCTTTCATCCAGCTTACAACTCTGCATTACGTTAGCATCAACTATAATTTTTACAACTTCCAAATCTGACATATTTTATAAGTCTGAAAACCCAACCAAGTTATGCGTAAGCAAACTAAAGTATTATGTAAAAATTATTTTGTTTTTGTCGAAAAGGCTTGCCAATAACACGGTGTAACAGTGAAAATAAACTCGGCTCGAGACATAGTAGAGGTTGTAGGTCTAGTTGAACATAAGATAACTGCATACTTAGTTTTTTGAATATACCCTCAAAATCGGGATTTGTGGTCAAAAAACCGATTTTAGGTAGGTGCATGTATAGGTTGTTATGTAACTACGTTATATCTAGCTCAATTTTAAAAATTTAAACATTGATAAAAAGAAGAAAAATATATCCTTAATATAATATATAGACCGTTTTTTAACAAACAGAATTGACAAAGTTACAGGTAAAATCATTTGAAAATTTCTCATTTTTTTTTAATTTTTTCAACTTCAACAACGTTTTGTTAACAAATTTTGTTTTGTGGCACTATTAGTTTTAGCAGGATTCTGAAAGCCTGTTAAATTTTGCGTTCAATAAGCTATCATGTACTTCAATTGGCTGAAATACAAATGCACTATTGAATTTTTAGTATTCGTAATAAAATACAATTTTTTTTTTTTTCTAAAAATATTTATTTGACCTTTTTCGTTTATATATATTAAAATCGATTTTACGTTTTAGGGACCAGCAGTAGTCTGCCAGCATGTTTATGGAATTTTTTCCCTGAAAGCCGATTTCTATAGCTTCCATCTCCTGGTGGAACCTTTCTCCTTGTTCATCACTAAACTGCCCAAGGCTATTCGGGAAAAAGTTTATATGGGAGTGCAAAAAATGTATTTTGATTGACATATTGCAGCCCATTTTTTCGTAGGCACTTAAAAATTCATTTACAACATATAAGTTATTTCGACTCTTCTTGTTGCCGAGGAAATAAATGCATAACGAAATAAAACTATTCCAAGCTCTTTTTTTCAACTGGATTTAATTTAGAAACGAAATCAGTGTCCAAGAAAATTTTCCGAATTTGTGGGCCCACAAATAAACCTTAGAATAACCGAAATGAATAAATAACTTTTATAAAAGATTTGAACGTGCAGGATACTTTCTTTGATTTTGGCCTCACTTGACCTAGGAAACGCTGCAATTAGATTTTTTTTTTTTTTTTAGCTTTGAACCAAGGATTTCAGGTGGAATTCCTATTCAGTCAAGTCTGCCTTGGTTCGAGGTGGAATACCTATTCAGTCAAGTTTGCCTTGGTTCGAAAATGGGATCATAGATTAGTGGGAAGGAAAGGGCAATCAAGTGAAACACGTGTAGGATGTTCTAAGCGTGGTGGAAAGCCAAAAAAACATATGAATTTGAATGAGACGCAAGTGTTATGCCTTTACCTCAGTCAATTCAAGTTAGAAGTCAATCTCATCCACAAACTTCTCTACCATCAACTACAACTTCATGTCGTAAATATTGATGAATTTTTAATTTCAGTTAATTAGAAATGAGGATAGACAATTAAGAAAGGTTAAAAGCGAAGGACCATGGCCTGGCCAGGAATCGAACCCGGGGCCTCTGGGGTGGAAGTCGAGCACGCTACCAACTCGACTACCGAGGCCGCGGTAGGATTACATTTTCAGGTCGCACCAGTGGAGTATTCAAAACATATTTTTTGCCAACTTAAAATGAAACACGCAGTGGCTACTCCTTTTCCCTATCCTAATAATGCAAGGATACTTGGTATATCCACCTTGCATTCCAAACAGTATTGTTAGAGCCTTTAAGTCGGCGACATACATATATCAGAATTTAACATATCAAGAATCACACAAAAAGTTTTTAAATAAATCATACTCTTGCAAGATCCCTCAATAAACAAACGCCATTCATTCGGAGCGTGTTTGTGGTTGATAACTGCAAACAGTTCCATCACATCAATACACCAATACACCAGATTTATGATAATATATATAAACGAAAAAGGTCAAAAAAACATTTTTAGAAAAAAAAAAATTTTTTTTTGTATTTTATTACGAATACTAAAAATTCGATAGTGCTTTTATATTTCAGCCAATTGAAGTAAATGATAGCTTGTTGAACGCAAAATTTAACAGGCTTTCAGAATCCTGCTAAAACTAATAGTGCCACAAAACAAAATTTGTTAACAAAACGTTGTTGAAGTTGAAAAAATTAAAAAAAAATGAGAAATTTTCAAATGATTTTACCTGTAACTTTGTCAATTCTTTTTGTAAAAAAACGGTCTATATATTATATTAAGGATATATTTTTCTTCTTTTTATCAATGTTTAAATTTTTAAAATTGAGCTAGATATAACGGAGTAACATAACAAACTATACATGCACCTACCTAAAATCGGTTTTTTGACCACAAATCCCGATTTTGAGGGTATATTCAAAAAACTAAGTATGCAGTTATCTTATGTTCAACCAGGCCTACTACCTCTTCTATGTCTCGAGGCAAGTTTTTTGATTTTTTTTCATTTTGTAACACCGTGTAATCATTATAAAAAGATCAAGAAGTGTTAGTGGAATCTAAATTATTATCTAATTTTGTTTTGACGAGTTCCGAAAAATTGTGGTCACCGCATATTTTAGGTGCTTCACTAAACTACTGATTGCTACTTTATTAAACAATATTTGTTCTTCAAAGATAGCAATATTTTTTAAAAGTTGTATGATTATAATGCAAAAACAAAAAATTACCTAAAATAAACAGTTACTTAAAAATAAAACTTTTTATACAATGTTTTTTTCGCTTAAAAAGCTTTAGCTCTAACGATATTAAGTTCTTTTATTAATAGAATTAAAATATTAGACTTTTTTAAAGCAAAAACTTTTTTCATAGAAAAAAAAAAAATAATTGGTAAAGGCCTCCAGCTCTGAAGTAATTACTTAAGAAAAATGTTGCTTATATTTTTTTGGGTGTGAAAAAGTATTACGCAAATAATTTTTTCGGAACAATAATTTGCGAACTTACCTTTATATGTTGTAATAATGAGACTTGCATATATTTTTAGACATTCATAGTGATGCCGTTATCACGTTTCAATGGGAAAAGTAGTAAGAATAAATTATTTCGGAAAATTTTGTATATTCATTTACAAATTGTCATAACAGGTCATTCAATAAGTCCGTAGGATAAGTAAGAAAAAACCAAAATTTTGATAAAACTCGATAATATTATTCAACATAGTTGCCTTCGATAGCGATTCAACGAGTATAGCGAATTTCCAACTTTTCGATACCACTTTTATAGCACGATTTCTCTTTCTCGTCATAATAGACCTCAGTTTCAGCGATTACTTCATCATTAGATTTGAATTTCTTTCCAGCAAGCATTCTATTGAGATCTGAAAACAGGAAATAGTCGCTGGGGGCTAAATCTGGAGAATACGGTGGGTGGGTTCGAAGCAATTCGAAGTCCAATTCATTCAATTTTGCCATCGTTTTCATAGATTTGTGACACGTTGCATTTTCTTGGTGAAACAACACCAATTTCTTTTGCAAATGAGGTCGTTTCTTTGCGATTTCAGCCTTCAATCGATATAAAAGTGCACAGTAAGGGTGCGTTTATAGTGCCGACTTATTGCCGAACCGAACCGAACTGAAAACGCGTCATGCTGAAAGAAACTGATAGTGCGTATAGTGCGCGCTTTCCGCGGCCGACTTATTGTAGCTGGTTTTTAACTATTTTGGGTTTGTTTTTTTATGTAACGTTTTTTTTTTTTTTGTTTATTTTTGCAATTTGAGCAGCAAAAAAGTCGCGTGATTTCTTGTCTGCTTTTTTCTTTACTCAAACCAGCGGACAACAAGTGAATAGACAAAAAAGCGAAACAACGCTGCTGAAACGCACTTTCAGAAACTGAAAGCTGCTTTAAGCCGCGTAAAGCCACACTTGTTCGACTTTTTTGCAATTGTTTTCTACTGTTTTTCGTTGTCTTTTTTTTTTTTAGATACACAAGAAGTGCGCAGAAAAAGCCTTGATGCTGCTCTTTTGTTTTTTGTGGCTTTTCTCACTAATTTTGTATTTTGTTTTGTGTATGCAACATTCTTTGTTGCTTCTTTATAATGCTGTTTATATGTGTAATGCTCAGCAACCTCGCCACACAAAATCATGTTCGTTGTTATTGTTGTGTTTTTGGTTCGATAAAGCTATGCTTGTTTGTTTTTTTTTTTGTTTTTGCAACAACATATGATAAAATTTAGAGAAAACAAAAGCTACTGATCGCTATTTCTTATTTTTTCACCCTTTCTTTTGTGATCCCAATAAAAAACGAAGAAAAGACGCAATAGAAAAAAACAACAAAAAAAAAAAAAAGAACTACGTGTACGTATGTATTTTATTTGATTTTTTCTTGCTCCTCTTTTTGTTTTTGTTATTTAATGCATTTAATAAGTACGCCATGTGTAAAATAAGGCCCCTATTAGGTACGACAACTCAACTTAAGTTGACGTGAGTTAAGACACCTCAACTGAACTTTTTTGTCATATTACGCATAACATACATTTTCAGTTGAGCTGTGGTGTAAAATTGCTGTTTCTATTGGAGCATGATTACACCGAAATTTTGACACTTTCGTTGAAATGAATCAGCTGTTCGCATTAATTTCAATTTTTGTGTATATGTATTTTGTTCACAAGTAATAAAGCAAGGAAATAATAGTATAGAGCAGGAGTGCCCAAAACTTTCTTATGGAAGTGCAAACACTAATACATATAAAATCCTGCAACCTTTCGTAAACGAAAGCATACTATGTTAGACAACAACAAAATCTACGTAGAAGATCACTGTCACCAAAATGTACCAACAAAGCATACGAAAGTGTTGTTGCTTGCACTTCGGTATAAGCAACGAAAAAAGATCAAAAACAAAAAAGACAAATTTGTTTGTGTATTTTGTATTGCTTAGTGCGGAGTGCCGTGTGTGTATATTAGAATACACAGCCTATGCCTAAGTGCTTTTACAAAAACAAATGTGCACCAAGTGCATAGATAGGGCTTGGGCACCTCTAAAGACGCTATACAACTAGCTCAAAGCAGATGTAAGTTTTTGACAGTTTTTACACTCGAGACATAGTTGCATTGTTAAACCTAATACCACAAAAAATACATACACATCTCTGAGATACATACTTGTCAGTCGATAGACACATATGTACCTCAAATGTGTAATAGACAATACAAATTTACAAATTACACACTCAACTTAAGTTGAGTTGTCGTACCTAATAGGGGCCTAAGACAAAACACATGCAAACCGTGCGAGCGAGCGAGAAAGCAACAATCGGCAAGACGAATAACGCAGCATAAGCTGCTTTAAGCTGCTTATTCAGCTGGCACTATACGCAGTTTGAACTTATTTCATATGATTGTATGTGCAGAGTTTTTCAGCTTTTCTTCTCGGTTCGGTTCGGTTCGGCAATAAGTCGGCACTATAAACGCGCCCTAATAGTCGTGGATTTTTTTGATGTTTTCTGGAATAACAGCCTCATAAGGGCGTCCACTGCGCTCTGCATCATTTGTGCTGGTACGACCTTTTTCATTTCAGCAATCCACTCTTCTACTACTTGTCTTGATGCAGCAGAGTCCGGATAATGTTTACCAAGCCATTTTTGGTTTCCACTGTAATTTTTTTTTCATCAAAAAGCATTGCTTTATCAAAACTCGAAATTCACTTTTTTCCATTTTTTTTTTCAATAACAAAAGTTTCACACAAATTGCTATAACTCACGAATCAATAGTCAGATTGTTGTCAAATTTATATACCAGGGTTGCCAACTTTTGAAAAGCCCAGGCCCGGAGCTTTTTTAAATAATTTTTGTATGGTCTGTTTTTAATTAAAAAATAATTATTTCATTGGTTTTTAAACTTTTTATTTTAAGGATACTATGTTCCTTCATTTATTAACACATTACAAAATTATAATGTTAACAAAAAATAAAATAAGGACCCAAATATTGGAATCATTTAAGAACAATGTGGGGCATAAAAAATTCATTTTGTATTTTTTTTTTTTTTTACTATAAATAAACTGTTTCTTAGTAGTGCTTACAAACAAAAAGTAAATAAATAAATAAATAAAGACCAACATTTAATATCACAAAAAATAATAACATAAAAAATTAATTTTGTACTAAATGCTACTAAAGTTAATTAACTTATTAATTGCTTATACCACATTTATTTTTAAATTTATATTTGGCTTCCGTCTTTGAAGATCTTACAAACTCTTGTTGATCCGGGTGTTGAAGAAACTGCTGGCAATTCATATTAAAATTTATCCGTATGGATAGCTCTGCTGTAATCAAACTTGTGCTCAGTTTGTTTCTGTCGTTTCTCCATACCTACTCCATTATAGAGAACACCCGTTCAACAAAAGCGTTGCTTACAGGTACGCTTAAAACTTTTATTACAAGTTGTGTTATTTCAAAATAATTATTTTGAATAAATACAAAATTAAAAAATAAAAAAAAATAAATTTTGAAACAAATAAAAAAACTTGATTTATGTAAATATACATAGATTAGCGCGAAAGCTGGAGAAAATGTGCCAGGCCCGGAGATCGGCCCTCAGACCCGAAATCTCCGGGCGAAAAGGTATGTGTTGGCAACCCTGTTATATACGTATCGTTTGAAGGTTAGTACTAAATAAACATCATATGGAAAAATTCTAGTAACGCCATCTATGTGTTATCGTATGGACTTTTTGAACGGACTATTATTTTAATAAAAAATAAACGAAATGTTACATTTTGTTATATTTACATTTTTGTTACATTTGTTTGCACTAAAAATATATCTCTACGCTAGCTTCAAAATCGGTATCACTAACGGATGGACAAAGCTAAATCGTATTATATCATTATTATTAGCATAATCGAATGATATTAAGTATCTTATCTAAACTTAAAAATATTCCAATTAAAATAATTAACAGAAATATTTTTTAATTTTACTTTATGAACATAAGATTTAAAATAATCGACCCGAATACAAATAAATCTCTTCATATTTTTTTATAATCTATCTATCTATAATATATCTATACAAAATATTGGATTGGAGCCATATTGAAGTTTTTTTTTTTTGTGATGTAATATTCATAATAAATCCCTTTTATAATAAGCCCAAAACCCCTTTTTATATGCTATATTTTCGTGTCCACAAGCAATAATCGCCTTGGTCAGAACTGAGTTTTTTATGTCACTATATATTTTTTTACATAGTATATCTTTACATATACACAAAATCTGAAGCTACTAGCATGAACCAAACCAAGGTTATGGAACAAAATTCAATGAAGCTTTCATATAACTTAAATAGATATTGTAAATCTTCTGGCATTTTTTTAGACTTTTATGACATCGGATTTGTTATCAATGACTCCAATTGACTGCGGTTTAGGTAGTCGAGTCGGAAGCACGCTTGACTGCCACCCCAAAGGTCGAGTAGGAAGCGCGCTTCACTGCCACCCCAAAGGTCACGGGTTCGAATCTCGGCTAGGGCATGGACTTACACTTGAAATGATGAAGAAATACTCTTGATATTTTTTAAGCATTTTACATCAAATGTCGTAGAAAGCACATTCTTCTATTGTTTATTTTAACCAAATATTCTCCGTAGCATTTACTTTATCGATAATATCGAATTTGATTGGATATATTCTTTATGCGAACATTTTTCTTAACATGAAAGGAAGTGCTGCCGAAGTCATTTAGTGGCTGTTTAAATTTATCATGCTCTAGCTGAGCAAACCGCTTTGGTGAACTTGAGCTGAACATTAAAGAAAAAAAATGGCCGAAATACTGCGGAAGGCAAGACCAACTGTTTTTGCAGAACTACAATGCTCGGCCGTACGTTGCTAACCTGTGTAAACATACTTAGAAACACTCAAATTTGAAGTTCTACCCAACCTGGATAATAGCATATATTGATCCTTCTGATTACTCCTTACTTCGATCGATGACTCATGACCTGTCTAGGTGAAAACTCATTTATGAAGATTGCAAAGAATGGGTCGAGTCGTCGATTACTTTCAAGGACGAGGCGATCTTCCGATCTTCGTCTTTTGGTCATAAGTCGGATATAGTATAAGTTCAAAAAAAATAAATCAATAAGGGTGGCAGCCGTGCCCGAGTGCGTTAAAGTCTGAAGTTTTTCCAAATTAAATTAATTTTTCTGATCGGTTGTCACCTCTGCAGACAATGATGGCAAACTTCAGAAGGTAAATAATGCCATGTAAAGCTTCTTGATAACATGCATATTAGCCGTTCGGAGTCGGCATAAAACTAATTGCTCCCTATTCTCGGTCATTTGTGTACAAACATTAAATAAAAAGCACAACACACTTTGATCATAAGAAGCTCGGTCAAAGTCCTTTCGAGGGCTGAATGGTCAATTTATGTATGTAGTTGAGAATTGGCATGCTCTAAAATAACTTTGTCGTGTCTTTAAAAGTATTTGTGCCGTTTTTACTTCAATTCACGACTCAAGCGCATTTATTTTAATAGGTAGCAATCTCCCGTGATGGTTTCGTTGGATTTGAGTTGCTTATAATAGGCCACATCCAACTAACTTAGCAAATACAGAGCATGAGCTTATATATAAGTTCTGCTTTCGATGTCGATGCATGGTTGGGCTTACCCCCCGATTTTTTATGCTTGGTATTATAGTGGTATTCGTGGTATATATAGTAGTATTGTATAATATAGTGGTATTGTGGCGTCCGTGGCGTAGTTGGTTAAAGTGCGTGGCCGCTATGTCAAAGAACCTTGGAGACCCAGGTTCGAACCCCAGCAGCGACAGAAAATTATTTGAATTAAAATAATTTTTCTGTACGGCCGCAACCTTTCTGCAGACAATGGCAAACCTCAGAGAGTAATCAAAATGCCATGTAAAGCTTCTTGAGAACAAGAACATTCTGTTCATCGCCGTTCGGAGTCGGCGTTAAGCATGTAGGTCCGGTTCTCGGTCAATTGTGTACAAACTTAATAACACGCACAACACAATTGATCATAAGAAGCTAGGTCAAAGTCCTTTTAAGGGCTGAAATGGCCAGGTATTTATTTTTTTTTATTTTTAATTATCTATTTTTTTAATAATTTATTTTTTTTAAATGTATTTTAAGGTTATTTACTTTAGTTATCAAAACGTTAAAGCTCTGTATTGATTCTGTAATGTGTATTGTTGCTTTGTTTTACGTCTCTGGTTTTAAGTTATTTCTCTTCTCCCTGTTCGCTTCTTTCTTATACTGTGACTGCCGCATGGTCGATAAACCCTACAAACAAAGCATGGTATTTCACTGTCAAAGCATGTACAATTCCACAATTATAATGATTTTTTAAAATTTTTTTTTAGTACATTTCACAGTTCACCGACACTAACTAAACGAACAAAATTACCAAAAACCGTCTGAAATATACACTCAGGGAAAAAAATCGTAAAACCAAAGAAAATACACTTTGCCACAAAGACTTTTATTGGTTAGATTGTGCCCAAAGATTAAACATCCTTACGGCAAAGCCACAAAGATTGTTAAATTCCCATGAAAAATATACTTTATATCAAAGACTTAAATTCTTGTAACACAGATGTACGTCTTCAAAAAAGTCGATTTCCTCAATACTATCTTTGTATTTATGTCCGCCTTTTCTTTCTATTACTCATCCTTTCTCCATTCTCCTTCCAATCCCTTCCCCTTGACCCTTAACCTATACGTTTTGATCTAGTGCTAATTACATCTTACACATATTAATACATCAATTGCCTTACATAGTACATATTGCCCACAAAGTAACTGCGAACTATAAGCGTGTATATTTTTAAGAAAAATATGATTTTGTAGAAAAACTTCAAAGTTATAGACTTTGTCTTTGAAACAACGATGCTTAGCTTCAAGAAAACAAAGAAAATTTGTTGATTTTGCGTACTTTTTTCTTTGTTAACAAATTCTTGTTAACAAAGAATTAAATCGTTATAGTAAATAATTTACCTTTACGGCAAATATTTTTTGATTGATTTAGCTTCAAAGAACTTCAGTCTTTTGTTTTAAAGATGCAGCAGTTGCTTAGTTAACCCTGCAGTAGTCGCGCGGATTACATATGTAATCCAGTCATGCAAAATTATGAATTTCACAATTGTCTGCAATCGATATTCATTGATTTTACGTACTATAAGAATTATGTTTATGTTGTTTTTTTAAATAAATATAATATAAAATAAAGTAATATTAAAAATTAAAACAAATAACTAAGCATTTTCAAATTGCCATCTCTTATTTAAAACTTTAAAAAACGGATTACATATGTAATCCGCGCGACCACTCTCGTCACATTTAGGTACGCGACTACTGCAGGGTTAAAGAATTAGTGCAACGATCTTTTCCTTGTAGCAAAGATATTTTGGTTACAGTCTTTTAACAAATTTTTTCTTTGATTTTAAGGCTCATTTTTCTCAGTGTAGCTTTTTTATTGATTTGTGAGCCAGGGCGGTTCCAGGCATATATTTCGCGGGGAGGGGGGGGGGGGGGGGGGGGTGTTTCAAAAATATTTATGTACGTTATATATAAAGGGTAGTTAAATTTTAAAGGCCGATGTTGATTTTGAATAAAAAACAAATTATTAAGGAAATTGTTGTCATTTCTTTTTATTGTGATAATATTGGTATGGTTCAATTATGCATGGAACAAAATATCGGCTAAATGGCCGCTGCAACTTGGGCGGCACACCTCCATCCGATGGTCCAAATTTTCGATGACGCTGAGGCATAAGTGAGTTTCTATGCCGTCAATGTGCCGAATTATCTCATCCTTTAGCTTTTGAATTTGGCTTATCGACGTACACCTTTTCTTTCAAATAACCCCAAAAAACCCCGCCATCACGTGAGATAACACGGCCATTGAATTTGTCGCGCAAAAGAGCCATTGTTTCGTTAGCTGTGTGGCAAGTGGCACCGTCCTGTTGAAACCACATATCGTCCACATCCATATCTTCCAATTCGGGCCATAAAAAGTTCGTTATCATCTCACGATAGCGACCACCATTCACAGTTACTGTCTGACCGGCCTCATTTTGGCAATTCTGCTTATTGACGAATCCACTGAGGTGAAAATGTGCCTCATCACTGAAAATGAGTTTCTTCGAAAATTGATCATCCACTGTTGCCATTTCTTGCCACTATTCTGACCATTGACGGCGCTTGAAATGGTCAAGAGGCTTTAGTTCTTGAGTACGCACATTTGGACGATTAAATTGACCGAAAAAATCACGAAGTGCTCGATATGCATTTTGATTTGAAAGCCCATTTTTATAATAAGCCTGAATAACTTTAACGGTTCAAATTGAGTTTGTCTGAAATTGAGAAATATCAAATGAAATGCAGAAAAAAACTTAACATTTAGGTGTAGTTTATATTCAACATCGGCCCTTAAAATTTAACCACCCTTTATATACATTAGAGCGGGTTAATTTTTTTTTCAAAAAATCGTAGGCGTGGATAATGTTCTACGGAGCAAATTCAACTTTGCTCAAGAAACCGTTAGTCTAAAATCTATTTCGAGCCTCTGGTTTTTCAAAAGAAGGTTATAATTTGTGTTTTGCTGCAATATGTGAAATAATTATTCCACTTATTTGGAAAAACTTTGCTACGAACAAAATAGCCATCCACTTTTCACTCCATATGATTGTGTGGTGCTCAGGATTATATTTTTGTGTTAAATACCACAAACTGACGCTGGGGTGAAGATAATTATAATAATAAAAGTTATTTCTCTGTTTATTTGAATACAAATCTAAAAGGCCAACATAAAACCAACATCAAAATAAATAAAAACTACAAAAACCGGAATTTTTCTCCATTACTGTATAAAAAAGAATTTTACGTCTACACTTCCGATACTATCGAAACTGTGGGTTTTTAAATTAAAACTGTGTGGTGTTTGGATATATTTTATCCAAAAAATGCGGTGTTTTTTTGATTTTAGGTTGAGATTGCATGTGTGACTGTTTACAGCTACAGGCGCGATATCGCAAAAACTGGAACAGAATTCAATATTTTAGAAATACGTGTAGAAACAGCTACAAACGTTTACAGCATAGGGAGTGAATATTTAAAGTAAATTATAAAAAACCAATGTTTTTCTTTTTGGTACTCTTAGCCCACATAATAAACATCAGTACAACACATTTAAATACAGGTTCTTTTAGAATTTCAGGGGGGGTTTGAACCCCCAATCCTCCCTGGATCCGCGCCTGTTGTGAGCAGTAAAAGGGGGATGGGTGGGTGTCAAATTAATTTTTTCCATAAAAAAATTGCTAAAATTTCAACTCAGTCGGACCAGCAGTTTTGGAGTCTATAGCCATCACACAGACAGACAGACAGTGTTTATTATATTATAATGTTTATATAATAATACCAAACGTCGTCAGGTTATCCAAGTCTGGTCCTACTGAAGAAGATGTGACGTCATCTTAAATCCGCTTAACATGACCTAGCCAGTGCAGTCGTTTGATAATAATGTGCTTCACTATGTCGCTGTCGGCGTACAGCGAACAGTTCGTGGTTCCATTGAATTCGGTACTCGCTATTGACGCAGATTAGACCGAAGATGTTACGAAGGATTTCATTGGCCCAGCCGAAGATAATTCCTTACTGGTAACTTCCAGATACCAGCTTCCAGGTAATGTCCAGAAACAGTCGTGTCGTGGTATTAGCATCACCATCTGGATCGATTAACCTATCTCCGTCTCTATACTCATAACTACAGCCGTCGTTTTGGAGCTATCGTTATTCGATGGATAAGGTTTCATCTAAAAATATATATATATCGAGTTTGAAAATAATCCAAATTGTATAAGTTCACGCATGCTTCCCATACAAATTGACTTATGAAAACTGTAAAATCTCTTCAAATTCAAATTAAAAAAAAAAAATCATCGGTCTCTAAGTCATATAAAAGGCTTAGCATATCTCCCATTTACAAAGTGTAAATTGAGTTAAGAGTTTTGAAAAATTGGATGAAAGTAGAAAACATTAAAAACTTCGAAAATACTTAAGGTACGTGTAGCAACCAAAAACAGGAGTTGTTATCAAAAAATTTTTTTAGATACAAGAAGTTATTATTTTTTTTTTAAATTTATACAAGTTATTATATATAAAAAGTACTTTATAAAAATATTTTTTTTTTAAATACAGTTCTGGCTTTTATATAAAGGGCGCTGAAAATGGCATTGAAAAAAATACCTCCAAAACGGTTCGATGGATATGGCCTTTCCCATGTATCGGAAACAAAAAAATCAAATGACATTTTAAAGCATAGACCTTATATTAAGCATACCCCCTACGCAAGACCCCCGGGGTTTTTTTTTAATTATGGCGAAAGTTGAAGTAAAAAGTTAGAAAAATAGATACCTTTTCGCGCGCTTTTTTGTTTATATAAACAAAAAAAAAAACAAAAAAAAATAGATATTTGAATTTAGGGGAGATGCTTAAGGGACAAAATAACGAACAAAATGCAAAAAAATCATTGAAATTGAACCAATAGATTTCGAGTTATCTATCGAACCGTTTTAAAAAAAATAGTTTCGAGGAAATCGCGTTTAAAGTTTTTTATTTGTTGTATGGAGCTTAGACATAGGTTAACGAAAACCGTTATAACTTCTTTTTTTTTTTTTTAATATAGATTTAAAAAAGGTGTATGTATATTCTTAAAACTATAAAGAACACATTAAACAAAAAAAAAATATTTTTTTTTTGGAAAAATTTACACGTTTATTATACCTTAAACGCAGTTTTGGTGTATTCTTTGGTCAAACAAAATTGACAAAATTTGAAATTTTCAGAGGAAAAATTTAAACGTTAAGACGTGCCTGAAATCTTTATTAAAAAAAAATTACGTGTTGAAAAAATTAACACTAAAATATTTTTGGACAATCTTTTTAATAAGATTTCAGCTTAAAGCAAATATAAACAAAATATAAAAGAAACTTAAAATCTAACAACATCGAGTTTTTTATTTAAAACAAAAACGAATTTGACATTTCAACACTTGAAAGGACTCTGATCGATCATCTTATGATTAAACTGAGTTAATAACACACGCGAATTTTTTGACACAAATGCTCGAAACTGTACCTAGTAGTTTTATGCCGACTCCGAACGGCTAATATACTCATGTTCTCAAGAAACTTAACATGTCATTATGTCCTCTCTGAGTTTTGCAATTGTTTACAGGAAGCGATGGCTGATCAGAAATAAAATTGTAATTAAAGAATTAATTGTGTCAGTTGGGTTTCGAGTAAGGGAACTAACGGTACGTTAAGTTGGCATCGAACTGTCCGTACACTTTGACACGATCAGCCACGGCCGCTACTTTTGGTGTCTGCGAATTAAAAAAAAAAAAATAAATAACTGCCCATTTCAGCCCTTGAAAGGACTTTGACCTAACTTCTTATGATCAATTATGTTGTGCTTGTTATTATGTTTGATCACAATTGACCGAGAACCGGACCTACAGGATTAACGCCGACTCCGAACGGCGATGAACGGAATGTTTTTGTTCTCAAGGAGCTTTACATGGCATTTTGATTACTCTCTGAGGTTTGCCATTGTCTGCAGAGAGGTGGCGACCGTACAGAAAAATTATTTTAATTCAAATAATTTTCTGTCGCTGCTGGGGTTCGAACCCGGGTCTCCTGGTTCATTGACATAGAGGCCACGCACATTAACCAACTACGCCACGGACGTCACATTTCGCGAATTTAAATTTTATTATTTTTGATGAAATTTTCAAATTATCCCATTTCTCATGATCAAGTCTAAAGCGCAGAATTTCGAAAATACAATTTAAACGACATTTTTGTCTACCATACATCTCTAAGGAATGATGTTTTAATCTTTCTTGTTAAAAAGTGACCAACCGAAAGCTTAAGCTTTTCACCGGCTTCAAATGATAATAGTCTCTAAGAAGTTTTTCAATTTAAATTGTCAAGGTCGAACAGAAGAGTAGTTTTGTTTTACATGAGTTTATTCATAGCTTCAGCTGAAAAACGAACTAGGTATCAATAAAAAAAATCTTTAAACTCGTTAGCATTCAAACACTGTTACCACAATAAACCTGTAGGAAAAATTACAAACAAATTTATTAATTAATAATATTAGCAAAAAACCATTATATACATATATAAAATTAAGACTCTCACAGACAACAACACACAAATACCAGTCTATGCAATAGCTTTATGGTAGTTATATTACGAGTTTTTGAATAATCAATGTGTTCGTTAATTTTTTAATCCTCTCCGCATAAATACATATTTTAAGAAAGTTAACTTATCAATTCGCTCAGAAAAATAAGCAAAGCTACTTTGATCAAATTTGTGATGAACTGAATATTGTGCAAAGCTTAACTTCCAACAATTATTGCTCTACACACGAAATTGGGAAATATCAAACGAAGCAAAAAAAAAAAAAAAAAATAATAGTTGCTCACCGGTTAAGTAAGTAAATAAAAAAGTTAACTCGTTTTTGTTTTCAAATGAAAACGAAAGGGGAAATTCTCAATAAATGGGAAGATATAATACTAATGCGTATATAAAAAATACTCTTTACGTCTCAAAACGTGTTTCTGGCGCTCTTATAAATGTTGAAGTTGGTAATAAAACCTGTGTGACTAGTATTGGTTTGAACTTGAGCTCCATACATAATTGGCAGGTTGCATAATATGTTACAGCATAGAAGCACGTAATCATAATAAACTGAGCGTTTATTTTTGTGTTATATGAAATACTAAAAAACTATATCACAACGAATTTGTGTTATATGGAAGCTTAATATTTAAAGAAAAGGAACTATTTCGTGGTAATTTGGGCAAATGTTTTAAAGGTGTAATGTTTGTAAATGGAAGATATTCATTTTTGTTTTTGTTTTTTTAAATCTTTTTTGATTTCGTGTTATATTTTAAATTATATCTATGTAGGGATATAAATATATCTAAATAAGGAAGTTAGAATGTTTCTCTTTCTGCATAACGTAGAAATGGTTATTTGAAATATATACTTAATTTTTCTTCTTTCTATATTTCTACAACTTAAAAGGAATGAATTTAATTCTGTCTTATTTACAAACAGTTCAGTAGATAACGAGATAGAAATGGATTCAATAAACGCAAAGTTGACTTTTGAATAAAATTAGGAGTTTACATTAATTTAAAATTGTGATGTGTTTGTCGTTATTCAGAAATATAGATTATATTTTGTTGTAATGAATACAATTCCTTAAGAATTTGCATTAGTTTCGCATTCATTTTTTTAAGATTTTTTTTTTAGCTTTGAACGAAGGATTTCAGGTGTAATACTTATTCAGTCAAGTTTGCCTTGGTTCGAAATGGTGTGATATAGTAGTGGGAGGGAAGAGCCACCACGCCTCTTCAAAGCCGTAGAAAGATGTGAATTTGAATCTGAGGCAAGTTTTATACGTTTACCTCAGTCAATTCAAGTTATAAGGCAATCTCATCCACAAACTTTTCTACCACCAAATACGACTTCAAGTCTGAAATATTGATGAGTTTTCAATTTCAGTTGATAAGAAATGAATGAAAATTGCATATGCGAAAGGTTAAAGCGTAGGACCACGACCTGGCCTGGCCGGTATTCGAACCCGGAACCTCTGGGGTGGCAGTCGAGCCACGCTATCTACTCGACTACCGAGGCCGCTAATTCATTTGTTATTCATTATTCGTTGTACATTCAAACATTGTATGTATTTTTATTACTCTTGCAACCAAAGTAATATATTTTTATATGGTGTTTTTTTAAAAGGTGTAGAACTTTGAATTGAAATAATATCCTGAGATTAAATAATTTTAAACTGAAAATTGGCTTTATCAGAGAGATAATTTTATGCCATTTGTGTTTAAATATGATTTCGGACATGGGGCCATAAAAATTTCGGCGAATCATCTCATTTGGGTTCTCCTCAATACGCTCTAGAGCAGCAACTGTTTCTTCGGTACGGACTGTATGCATCTTCGCGGATGCGTACTATCATTTATCATTTTTTCAAACGAAACATGGTTTATCCAGTTAGTCGCTCGGATGACGGATTTTGTTGATCGTAAAATCTACGTTGTGCTCAGTAATATTCCCGAATTGAACCATGATTTTCGAAATAAATTTGCACAATTTACAATCATTGTTCTGGCATTAGTTTTTTTGCCATAAGAAAAGTTTTGAAACTATAAGAAAAAATATACCCAAATCTGATGATAACTACCACAAACGAAAAACTGACAATGATTTACGGATATGCACTTGGAACGTCCGAACTAAAGGTCTGCAACGAACCATCCATTCTACTTGTACAAACAGATATAACAAGTAAGAACCTGATATTATTGGTACAAATATAACAAAGAGTAGATCAAAACATATGCTTATATATTTTGGATTGAGCAGATAGAGTATCAGCTCTTTCTCTGGCGCTCATTGTAGTGCAAGCTTTTTTTCTCTTTATCTGTTCTACCAAGTAAAGAAACTGTTTTAACTCTTTTCTAAATGGATATATCCATTCAATATGGATATTCCAGATCGTGTTAATATTGTGTTTTTACTTTTTCTATTTTACGTAATCACGTGAAAGTGATTTTAGTTTTTTGTTGTAATAATTTTTTTAAATATTTTTTTAATGTTATGTAAATTAATTTTTAATTTCATTAATTTTTTTGTGGCGTCCGTGGCGTAGTTGGTTAAAGTGCGTGGCCGCTTTGTCAAAGAACCTGGAGACCCAGGTTCGAACCCCAGCAGCGACAGAAAATTATTTGAATTTAAAATAATTTTTCTGTGCGGCCGCCACCTCTCTGCAGACAATGGCAAACCTCAGAGAGTAATCAAAATGCCATGTAAAGCTTCTTGAGAACGAGAACATTCCGTTCATCGCCGTTCGGAGTCGGCGTTAAACATGTACGTCCGGTTCTCGGTCAATTGTATACAAACTTAATAACACGCACAACACAATTGATCATAAGAAGCTAAGTCAAAGTCCTTTCAAGGGCTGAAATGACCAGTTATTTATTTTTTTTTTTTATTTAATTTTTTTGAAATAAATGGAAAATTTAGATACATTGTACTTGTATAAAGTGTTCCTTTTATTGTTGCTTTTTTCGCTTTCTATTCTTTATGCTTGTGACGTCACATACTCCAGATGTTCCAAGTAAAGATAACAATATAACCAATATATCTGTTTGTTGCGTATGTTCTTAAACTCGTATTTTTGATGCTTAGTAATTTCACTCTCTCATACCCATTCCATCGTTATCTTAATAGAGAAATATTCCATGCATACTTAATCCAGAGAATGCGAAACAGATACAAGTAGATATAAGAAAAAATAACAACACACAACAAGTGTATTTGGATGAAGCTCTGAAGAAGCTCTGCAAAGAAGCTTTAGTCCGAACCTTTAATTGGGATGGTGCCTCTATCCAACTGATAGATATCTTAGAAAGGTACAAGGTTGATATCACTGCAATTCAATAAATGCGATGGAAGGGATAGGGTTGCTTACGGCAAGCATCCTGTGATATCTACTACAGCGGCCATGCGGATTCTACTACGAGTTTGGATGCGGATTCGTGGTTGGCAAGAGACTACGGCATCATGACCTGCGATTCACATCTGTGAACGAACGACTTGCCATAATCCGTTTCAAGGCTAAATTCTTCAATATAAGCCTGATTTGTGCGCACGCTCCGACAGAAGACAAAGACGATGAGACCAAAGACAACTTCTACGAGCGCCTTGAAGAGGCCTTTGAGCGCAGCCTCCGCCACGACATAAAAATCGTGCTTGGTGACTTCAACGCCAAGGTGGGAACAGAAAATACCTTTGGTCCGACTGTCGGAAATGAGGCTGATTGACTTTGCCGCAGCGCAAAACATGGTCGTAAGTAGCACTAGATTCAAGCATCTCAATATTCATAAAGCAACTAGGCTGTCTCTTGATCAAAAGACGCGCAACTAAATTTATCACTTTTTGATTGACGAAAGGCACTCTTCCAGTGTTTTAGATACAAACACGATCCTTGGTGCCAATATAGACTCGGATCATTATCTTGTCGCAGCCAAGATCCGTACACGTCTGTGCGCAACCAAGAATGCGCGAAGACCTTATAAATTTCTTTTTACCATATCTTTCATTCATGCATTTTACGAGTCAATGAAAATAGTTCAAAATTAATGTATGGTTTATTTTTTTTCTATATGGAATTACATATAGAAACTACTTTCAAAACCATCGATTTAATAAAAAATCTTAGATTTAGCAACTGCTAACAAACACAAATGTAGGACATAATCTTAAAACCCTCTATAATAGTTTTTATCTGATGCTGCCAAATGTTAAAACAGGTGTTTTTCTGATTTCATTATTGTGTCCTTTTTATTTTCGATATAAGAGATGCTCAACTCAACTGCACTTGGTAACCTTTAACCCTCTAATGCATTATTTTTTCGTCCGAAACGCTCACTTTTACAATTACAACTGACAATAATTACAAAATGCGCTAAGCTAGAAAAAATTTCCGTTACAAAAGATTTTACCCGAAGTGCATAGAACCGATATATAATCTATGATTTGACTTCTCAATTTGTAAAAAAGGGTTTCAGTTCTAGATTGAATACAAACGTAAGTGTGCCTAAAGGCATTGTTATGCAGTAGAGTGTTTACTTTACTTTCATAGTTTTTATTTGTAAAAATAATTATTTTTCAACATCGTCGAGCTCCTCTTAAAAAGAGGGGTCTTGCGGTGAGCACGATATTTCTGGACTGTATCATCCGAAATGAAAATACCAGAGAAATTTCGTTAACATAAGGTATAATCTAGTATTTAATCGAAGGAATATAGTAAATATTAATTTTTGACAAAATGGATGTTGGTGTCTCAACAAATTAACAATTGATTTAACACATATATTTCGACCTTCAATTGCTTAAAAGATTAAAAAGAAAAATATCTATTGTTGAGAAAAACCCTTCGATCAATTACTAAAGAAATACTTTAAAAAACTTGTGTATAAACTTTATATAAGCTGAAACAAAAAAAATTAGAAATTATTAAATCTGAGTATACAAATAAATGATCGAGAACTGATCCTTCAAGTTCTCTTTGAGCTGCTAATGTTCATGTTTTCAAAAAGCTTTACATGTCATTATTTACTCTCGGAGGTTTGCCATTGTCTGCAGAAAAGTGACGGTGATAAAAAATTCATTTCAATTAAAAAAATTGCCTGTGTCTGATGGGATTTGAACCCAGTTCGTAAAATTGGTCCACACGCACTGATGTGTTTGGCATCATCCGACAAAATTGCAATAATGTATAAATATATTTAAAATAATAAATATATAATGTAATTATATTATAATTTATATAATATAATAATATTTATTTCCACTTCTGGAAATAAAGTTGTAACTAAATTGATTTCACAATATATTGATGGTTATGCGCGCTGTATGGCAAGTTGCGCCGTCTTGTTGAAACGAAATGTCGATGTTTAGCTGATTAATTTTTGGAAACAAAAAAATCAGTCAGTATGCTCTATAGCGCTCGCCATTCACCGTAACGGCACACACTGCATCGAAATGGTACGAAAATAAGAAAAAAAAAATTGTTGTTTTTTTTTAAAAAAAAGTATGCAACTTATATCTATATTATTTGGTTCTATAATATTTTAAAGATTTTTTAAGATATCTTTAATAATAAACAAATGCGATTACTTTATACAACACCCTGTTATTTTAAGAAAATCAAGTCATTTCAATTTGAGTTAACTTTTAAGAAAATACAGCATGTTTTTTCTAAAAAGCAGTAAAGAGAAATATTTTAAAATGTATCTTGGTTCTAAAAGTAATTTTGTTTAGTATATATTTTTTGTAAAAAAATTTTTCTTTACCTTAAAAAAAAAAACACCTAAAAACTCAAAAATTTGCGAGTTTTGATAAGCTATAACAAAAAAAGGATTCTTTGATTTTAGCAAAACTTTTTTGTAAATTTATTTTAAGTATAAACTTTTGATTTCCAAAATATTATCTGCCCCTTTTTATAAACAAGAAAGTTATGTAGATTTTAAAAAGTGACTTTTTGCGAAAAATGCTCAATTTTGTATGGAAAATTACTCAAAATTGAACAAAATTCAAGAGAGAATTGCAAAAAAAAGTATTCTTTGATTTTGGCGAAACTTTTTTGTTATTTTGTTTGAAGTATTGACTTCCTATTTCCAAAATATTATGTGCTCCTTTTCATAAACAAGAAAGTTATGTAGATTTAAAAAAGTGAGTTTTTGCGAAAAATGCTCAATTTTATATGGAAAAATATTCAAAATTTAGGAAAATTCGAAAGGTAATTACAAAAAAGAATCTTTTGGTTTTGACGAAACATATTTGTAATTTTATTTGAAGCATTAACTTTTGATTTCCAAAATATTATCTACACCTTATAAAAAGAAAATTATAGTAGATAACAAAATAATTTTAGTAACACAGGGTATTTCAGCTAGTTCATATATAAAAGTGCAATTAAAAATAATATTAAAAAGTAGTGCATACTTCTAGGAATATGTATTAAAAACGGTATAATTTCAGTAGAATTACCAACTTTGTTGATTGGGGGTTTCGGGGGTACAAACTCCCTTTCTTCTTTAAAAATAAAAATAGAATGGCCATTTCCGCCTTTCAAATGATTCAATTCTCTGAAGTTTGCCATTGTCAACAGGGATGTGGCGGTGAATCAGCAACATTAATTTAATTGAAAAAGTTTCTGTTTAATGGATTTTGAACCCGGTGCTCCGGGGTTCTTTGGTATACAAGCCACGCACCTTAACCGACTAAGCCACAACCAGCACTTTTTGCGATGAAAATTTTCGTTTTCAAGCTTTTTATCCAAAATAAAGCACAAAAAATAATATTATTTTTCAGTTTTCTTTTAAATTCCTTTTTAAGGTAAGGGCTGGCTAGGCCTATGATTGTTATTGTTTTTTTTTATCAAGTTTTGACAATAAACATTTAACAAAGAGTGTAACAAACCAGCAGTTTATTAATAAGAAGCAAGGCACAAAGAATTTAGAAAAAATCGACTTAACCATACTCGTAAATGCTCGAGGATTAAGTCTAATACAGATTTAATGAAAATATTGTTGCTGACATCTGAGCCTCTCTTAGCATTAAAAATAACTATTAAATCAAAATCAAATGTAGTTATTGATGAAGAAGTTGAGAAATTTATTCAATTAGTTGATGACCCTTATATTGTTTGTAGTGATTCTAACTACTCTATAGGTTCAATGGAGGTACCCCTAGGAACCGACCGATTTCAACCATTTTTAGTACACTTCTATTTGTTTAATTGCTAAGCCTTTTGACCAAATTTTGTTGAGATCGCTCAATTTTTGTATGTACCTCCCATACAAAATAATGTAAAAAATTAATATAGGTCCAGGGGGGGTACCCCTTGGAATTGACCAATTTCAACCATTTTTGCAGTTTTTCTTAATTGCATTAAATTACTCTAGCGTACAAAATTTCATTATCATAGGAGCACTCCTTCTATTTATGTTCCAATTTTGTATGGGTTCAATGCACTGTGCGGCAGCTCCTTCCTCATTTCGATGATGCCGCCAGCGTGTAAACCGCACCAAACAGTAAATTTTAAAGGATGTAATGGTCATTTGTTAATGGCTTGAGAAGTTTCTTCGCTCCATTTTGCTTATTAACGAAGCCATTTAACCAGAAATGAGCTTCATCACTAAACACAATTCTTCGGTAAAAATACTCATCTTCGGCCAGTTTCAAATTAGCCCAATCAACAAAAATGCGACGTACACGATGGTCATTTGACTTCAATTTTCAACGTAGTCGAAGGACAAAGACCATCAAGTTATGAACGGCGACGAATCGACAATTTGGCGTCTTCTTCAACACTTCGCGCCACATTTCGTTGTCTTGTTGGTGGTTTTGAATCGAGAAGAGTAAAATTAGTGCGAAAACGATCAATAGCTTCACGAATTGCTTGCTCACTAGGCCGATTATGTTGTCCGTAAAATGGACGAAGTTCTCTATGAACTTCGCAAACCGATTTTTTTTTTTTTTTTTCAAAGTAAATTTCCACAATTTGGAAGCGTTGTTCTGGCGTTAAACGATTCATGATGAATTGCCAAACCTTACTGAACAGAAATGTCAACACAGTTTGACATTCTCAACTGTCAAACCATAGACAAACAACAATCGAAACTACTCATGCAGCTAAAAAAACACCCTGTACATTAATATCTTAATTTATCATGAGATTTTGTCTGCCTATGTGGAACATATTTTAAATACGCTATTGCGTACGCTTACCCAAATCAGCTGTTCTCTTCAGGCAATCATCGCCTGAAGTTGGGTTAATTTCCTTGAATATCAAACATAAGTCCAAACTCTTAGAAACTTTTTAGATTGAGTAACTGAGAATACATTTTAAGTTTAGCTGAGATAAATCGTGCCTTTTTAAACCAGTGCAACAATTCCGCGTCCACAAGCAATAATCAATTAAGTCGACTTAAGTCACAACTGAGTTATTTATATTGATATATTCCTTGAATATATCGTCACATACACACAAAATCTGTAGCTTCTGGCGTGAACCAAACAAAAGTTATGATACAAAAACGAATGAAGTTTTCATATAACATATATAGCGATTAAAAACTTTGAAGTAAGATTTCTCAAAACATTCCGAAATCCGACTTAAGCTATTATTGTTTATTGACACAGAATTGTTAAAGAAATAATGTTTGTTTCTGAAGAAAGATACAATTTTATTAATTAACCCTCAGCGGCCACGCTATGGTGGCTTGCCATCAAAGGCATGCTGGGTGTAGCATACCCAAGCATTTTCGGTTACTTATATCTCGGATTCTATCATATTAATTGTATTTTTTTTTTCATAAAATCATCAAACAATGAAAAAATAAATATTAAAGAAAAAAAAAACTGGAATTATTACTTTAAATGTTTTTAAGTAAAACCGAAGCCATCGTAAACCAAAACTGTACCAAATGTATCGTTCGTTGTTGTCGTTCGTTTAAGAATGTTGTTGATTTTGTATTGTTTTGTTTTTTGTGTTTTTGTTATTTTTTAATTGATTTTTTATTTATATATCCTTATTACTTTGAATGCCTACTTTTGATGTGCAGTTCCAAATTGGATGTATTTTCTTGCAAAATTTTTCTGCCACAATATCAATTCTTGCATATACAGGCATAAATGCAAGAAATCGTTTTCGTACGAATTTTTGTAATTTTTCACAGTTTTGCACAAATTTGTGAAGTTCAATTTCACTCGAATTTAATTTAATGCATTTTAACGAATTTAAATACATTTAACACGTAAAACAAATTCGTAGATTTGCAATTTCGTTTGCGTTTTGTATTCGTACGATTTCCATCACATGCCTGACAATTTGATTTTAGTTATTTCTCTTAAAATAAAACTGTGTAGTATATTATATTATATTATATTTCCATCGTAATCAGCAAAACACTGAACAAATCATGTATTCTCCAAAAGAATCGCAACAACCTGCAAAACGATTGTAGAAACGAACGCAGAAACGAACGACACATTTGGTATGGTTTTTGTTTACGATGACGAGCAAAAACTACAACAATTCAAGTAATGTTTTGTGCTCCTAGAACACAACTTTACCATTCTGTTCCACTCTCTCTCTCTCTCTCTCTCTTCTGCGTGTTAGGGCGCGTTTATAGTGCCGACTTATTGCCGAACCGAACCGAGCTGAAAACACATCATCCTGAAAGAAACTGGTAGTGCGTATAGTGCGCGCTTTCCGCGGCCGACTTGTAGCTGGTTTTTAACTTATTTCGAATGCAATCGAAGCATTAAAAAAGCCACGTGATTTTGTGTCTGCTTTTTTCTTTACTCATACCAGCGGACAACAAGTAAATTGACAAAAATGCAAAACAACGATGCTGAAGTTTCTTTTTTAATTAAAAAATAATTGCGCAGAAATGTTCGTTGTAATTATTGTTTTTGGTTTGATAAAGCTTTGTTTGTTTTTATTTTTGCAACAACAAATAACGAAATTTAGAGAAACAAGCTACTGATCGCTATTTTTTATTTTGTCCACCCATTTGCTTTTGATCCCAATAAGAAACGAAGAAAATGCGCAATAGCAAAAACAACACAAAAAAAAGTCTGTGAGTTTGTCGATGAAAGACGCGGACATCAACGTGAGAGAGGGTAAGTTTAAAAGGGAATAGCAAAGAATTGATTTCAAGTCTTGTCCATGGTATAATAATACAAGGTAGCAATGACAACTGCTTATTTTCTCTTCTACAAGAAAACATCTCCTGTCAAAAACAGCTTTTTGTGTAAATGCATCTGCAGCTGCTGTGCTTGTTGTTTTTTTCACTTCAACGTTTTCAACATTGCTTGTGTTTTCAATGGCGGATTGTGAGCGCTCTTTTTTTGAGTAAATTTTTTGACAGAAGATGTTGTCCCAAGCAACTGTCAATGCTACCTTGTATTATTATACCATGGTCTTGACCAATGTAAAAGGGGTCTGTGTATTTTATTGGAGTTTTGCTTGATCGTTTTTTTTTTTTTTTTTTGTTATTTAATAAAAATGATAAGTATGCAACGTGTAAAATAGAACAAAACATATGCAAACCGTGAGAGCAAGAGAGAAAGCAACAATCGGCACGCTGAATACCACCGCACAAGCCGCTTTAAGCTGCTTGTTCGGCTGGCACTATACGCAGTTTGAACTTATTTCAAATGATTGTATGTGCAGCGCTTTTCAGCTTTCCTTCTCGGTTCGGTTCGGTTCGACAACAACTCGGCACTATAAACGCGCCCTTAGGGGTAGGGTTGGTGATTGAGTCGAAGAGCAGCGATATACGAATGAAGAGGAATAAAGATAGAAAAAAACAAAAATTTTCCAAAAAATGTTTCAAACTGTGAAAAATATACTTACAAATATGTATGCCATTTTTCAACAAAGTCAGTTTGAAATTGTTTGAGCTACATTATACTCCGCGCTAAAAACCACATTTTGAGAATAACGCGATTGAAGGGTGTACTTTGCTTTCGGAACGGTAGGAAGCGTCTCAGTTAAAAACGCAACTGAGGCATTTTGTGTTCACTCAGGGTTTTTAAAATGTTGGAGGTTATAAACTATTTATGAAGACAAATGTGAATTACACGCATTACTTAAAAAAAAAATTACTCTTAAAAAGCTAAACTCAGGTTAATTATTGAACTTAATTATCTGTGTAGACTTAGCATCATATTTTTAATCATTAATTAATTAATAATAATTGGAACTATATTGTATCATTTACGTCTAACTTATGTTTTATTTTTTTTTTATTCTAGAACAATGCACCTGATAAAAACCCGAATGAAAGAGATGAAAATGGAGGTTCCATGAATCAGATTGCCTCGTCAATGGATATAGTAAACTCCGATGGACCATGCCAAAAGATTCACTATAAAGACAATGATCAATTTCGGATTCACGGAACATTAACAAGAACAATATCACAACCACAGCACGATGTTAATGTAACTTCATTGGTTTGTTCTTTGATGGAAAATCTTGGGAATATGAATTTACATAGAAAACTAGAAAGAACGCAATCTGAACCCATACCGCAACATGTGAATACCTCAAGGTAAATATAAAAAAAAACAATATAAGTATATATAACAAATATCTGTGGTCACAAGGAATAACAGCCTAACTCAAAATATCGTAAAAACGGGATGTTTTATTTTCTTTACCTCGTCTGTTTCCTAGAAGTTAATGGAACAATCGAACATGGGACTTATAGATACACGAATGTCCTTTCATTTTGCATAAATACCAGTTCGCTTTTTTACCGGGAAACAGACGAGGTAAGGAAAATAAAACATCCCGTTTTTATGATATTTTGAGTTAGGCTGTTATTCCTTGTGACCACAGATATATAACAAATAAGTATCAGAATTGTCCATGATAAACCTCAAAACGTCAAGTAAATAATGGAATGTTAGCATCGATAAAGATTTGAATTTAATTTTGTCCTATTCACCGTCAATTCTATCTGAATGTTATGTCATTTAATTTTATATTTTATATGCAGCCTTAATGAAAAGTTAATTGTGGTACTTATATTTTACCATTCAAATATAATGACGGTTAAAGGTGTGTAATTCAAATATATTGGGGGAAAAAGTCATTGAAGTTCGTGCGCAATAGATAGATTGTCTTGCGATTTTCATCACATGTGGCACCATACTGTTGAACATAAAGGTCATCTTTTTCCGTATGGTCCATCTTCGACCACAATAAATTTTTTATTATATCTCTGTAGCGCACTTCATTGGCTTTAACGGCTCTTCCCTTGTTATTTCGAAAAAATACGGCACCATAATGTCTCCGTCCTACAATCCGCATCAGAAAGTGTCGTTATATGTGCATTAACCCTGCAGTAGTCGCGTTCCTAAATGTGACGAGAGTGGTCGCGCGGATTACATATGTAATCCGTTTTTTAAAGTTTAAAATAAAAGATGGCAATTTGAAAATGCTTAGTTATTTGTTTTAATTTTTATTATTATGTACTTTATTTTATATTATATTTATTAAAAAAAACAACATAAACATAATTCTTATAGTACGTAAAATCAATGAACATCGATTTCAGACAATTGTGAAATTCATAATTTTGCATGACTGGATTACATATGTAATCCGCGCGACTACTGCAGGGTTAAAATATCCCGAAGCACTCGCAGGTTTTCGGATCCCCAAATGCAGGAATTTTGCTCATTAAGGGGAGGTTCTAGTAGAAACGTAACGTTATTGCAGGATTTTTTTTGAGCGAACGTAAATCTTTTTAAAAAAAAATCTTTTGTGGCATTTATTAATATATATTTGGAGAACATTATACAATTTTACAACAAATGGCGGCTGATCACATGTCTCGCTGATCACAGCAGTGCGCGGCGATAGCCGATGTACGCTGTACACTCTTTAGCCTTGCCAAGTGATCTGAAAAATTGTTAACCTAGATGAAATTTGGGGGCCTTGTAGATTTGCGATTTTAATTAAACCCTTTAAAAAAACAATGGCCGCCCTTTCAAAAAAACCCAGTTTTTACTCCTTTTTCTTTTGCTTTAACGTTAAAAAAATAATGGTAATACATTTTTTTTTTTTGGAAAAAACGCTTCCTGAAGGCCCCCTAAATTGAATACGCTTTAATTTGAACCGTCAAACATCGAAATCGGTCAAGTCGTTGAAGCGGAATCGTGTACTGCGCGGAAAAAAGGTGTTCCGAGAAAAACGGGTGCAATCCTTTCTAAATTTTTTGCAACTGTGAGTACATTGGAAGTGAGAGACAGCATTATTCTGTCGTTGGCGTATGTACTTTTCATACTTATGTAGACTTACATGTATGAAAACATGCTTTTTATAGGGATCTGTTGTACATGTTCAGTGTTCTCTTTTGTGTTGTCTTTTAGTATTTACGTTATATCATGCTAAAAATCAGGGACCGTAACCGTTAAACCATTTTTCTAAAAAAGTTGAAAGTTTTAGTTATTTTTTGTGTTTTATTATATTGAACAAGAATTAACCAGCATTTTTTAACTTCTATTTTTTCGCACAAAAAATAACTGTTATTATATGTGGGATATTTTTTCCCACAAAATATCCCACAAATCGCTATATCTAAGAAACTGCTTATTATATGGTCATAAAATTTGAAAGATAAAAACATGGCAAGTCTGTCGCATAGCCGGAGATATTTGAGGCGATGAGAGCAAGAGTGGCCTAACCCACAAAAATATGAAAATTAAAATAAATGCAGATCTAGCGTCGCAACTAATGCTGCTAATCCAAATATTGACATTTTGTTATAATAACCACTTAAAAGCAAATTTAGAAAAAGCGAATAATATTGTGAATAAACGAAAAAAATAAAAGAAATTCAAATGAAAATCTTAATATGATTCCATTAGATATGTTGGTGGGTTAGGCCACTCTTGTTCTCATCGCCTCATTTGTCCATATGAATGATTGACCACGTGCTTGTTTTTTTTTTTAATACAACGTTAGTTTTGTGCATTGAAGAAAAGATTTAGTTCTAACTGTATCTATATGAATGAATTGAGCACATGCTTGTATTTTTAAGGCAACTCTCAGTAAATCACTAAATTCCATAATGTTAAATCAGCAAGTGCAGCGTTTCTATCCCACTTGTAGATGAAATCATAGAATGTAAAAAAGGGGCGTGTCCCGCCCATTTTTTGTCATATGGTAGATCCTGCCTTCTTATTTTCACCAGTCAAATTTCATGACCCTAGCATGAACGGTTTTGTAGATACAGTGATTTGTGGGATATTTTGTGGAAAAAAATATCCCACAAAAAATAACTGATATTTTTTGTGCGAAAAAATAAAAGTTCAAAATTTAACTGGTATTTTTAAACTCTTACTTTTAAAGTCGAAATTTAAAACACAACCCAGGACTAACAAGGGGATGTCGGGGGATCATAATGGTGTCATCCAAAATATCCTCCGACTGTTCCAACTACTTGTGGTTTTCCCTTAAAAAATGAGACCATAACTGTTATTTACGGTCCCTGCTAAAAATCAATTGGAAAAGCGATGTAACACTCCAAAGAATCAAACAATAAGGCCGTGTGCTACTCGGAAACTTTTCACTCGTGGTAGAAAAGAAGTTACTGACTTGAATATAATTTCTGTCGAAATATTATTGTCATTTTTACTGTGCCAAAAGGAGGATGAAATTTTGACAGCTAGAACTTTTGACATTTAAGATTTCGGCAGTGTAGTAACGCAAAAATTGAATTTAATTTGCGAAATTGTTAGTATATACCAAAAATTAACAGTATTTCAAGCAAATATTTTCCACTTCTGGTTGCTATGCTGTCGGAAGAACAAAACTTTTTTCTATTTTTGCTTGTGTTAAAAATTCTCTTGCCGATTATCAAAATTTATATTAGCCCCTGGGGCTACATGAATTTTTGACAGCCATATTCATCTCACATCTGCCAAATATTCTCATTCAGACTGTCAAAATTTCATCATCCGAGTGAAAAGTTTCCGGATAGGAAACGTCCTAAGAATTGCTTTGAGTTTGATTGGAATGAAACTAAAACGGCTTACAGAATCGCTTCGAATGCCACAAGTTTAGGTAAAAAATAAGTAAATAATTTCCATTTCAAATTAATGAATTTCCATTTCAATGTTGGTCATTCTTGTTTCGTTCACTGTTTTTAGAAGATTAGAAAGAGTAAAAGCAAGGGTAACAGCAAAACAAAGGTTAATAAAACGTCTGCTGTGTGTGACCATTGCTAAAAACTTTTTTACCTTTGCATTATGTTCGTGCATGTTAATAGTGTTACCTTCACAAACACAAAGAACCTGATATATTGGAAGATAACGATGATAATGGTGGGGCAGATTCATCAATGCCTAGCACATCAAGTGCAGCTCAATCGAATCGGATTTATCAATCGGTTATAAATCTCATGTAAATTGCAAATGTTTTGTGCAAACATATCTTTAAAAAAAAAACCAAAAATTAAATTTATATTTCATGAAATAACAGCTCTTTTTAATTTTATCTCATTGAAAAATAGAAATTTCCATACAAAATACACTACGGGTCAATATGACCCAGATAAACGGAATTAAGTTGTAAAACATGTAAACGAGTCTAAGGTTAAAGGAGGTTTTAGGCGAAAGCTGGTAACATGAAGGAATATTTTAGAAGATGTTTTCTAAAAAAGTATCAAAATAAAAAAAGTATTGGAAAATTTACATATTTTTGACCTTATTGTTTCGTATAAAAACTAAAAAATTTTCATTCGCTCATTTTGGTAAAATCTGTATAAAATTGCATTCCAAATCGAATAAAAAATAAAAATCAATCGATTAGTTTTTTGCAGTAGTGTGGCCCGTTTTCAATAAATATGTTTCGAGAAAAACGCGTTTAAAGTAAAATTTACTCTATACAAGTACTCTGGCGCAACGAGTTTTAAGCGCTGTAGAATCTTTTTTATTAGCGGGATTGATTTAAAAAATTTTTAAATATACTTGAATAGTTTGATTTGGTGTTAATATTTGACAATTTGATTTTGAAAACATTTTTGACCTAAAACCTCGCTTAACATAGTCGCTGTTTAAATGAGCTTAGGCAAAAAACACGATTTTTTGCAAAAATCACCGTCACCATTCATCATTTCTAAGTCCCAATCAGAGTACGGTGCAGGGGTCAGTCTCTTAGAGCTTTTTTATTACGGTTAAGAAACACCAAGTTTAAATCTTAGGAGATTTTAATTGACCATACATTGCTTTTGTCACTGATGAAAATGATAATTACCTCTAACCAGTTCTCCTAACTAGTCCAGTCAACTTCAACTTATTTACGATCTCCAGCAAGTCACTCCAATCTCAAACCAGAACAGTAGATGGTAGGATTTAGTCTTTACAAATTCCTACGATGAAGTACGACTGATCCAACAAGTTATGCCGAACATATTTTCTCTAATACTCTCGACCATACAGCCTTAACTGTTGAGTTGTCCTCTAACAATATAACTTTAGCCAATCATCCAACAATTCAACTGTGTACGCCTTTTATAACGCCGATTATAACAGTATAAAAAATGATATGAAGTCATTGAACTCGAAAGTACTCGTGAATTTGGATAAGTCAGAACCTTGACTTGACAAAAATCTTAGACATCTAAGCAATCAAAGAAATAAGCTATATAAATCCATAAAACACCAATATCAATGTAAGTGTTGACATAAAGAAAAGGTATGAGGAACTATCGATAGAATTCTCTACTAAGTCGGGTGTAGTGTATAAATACTACACAAATATAATTGGAGAGGAAATTATCATTGATCCAAAAAATTCGATTTCGTAAGTTTTAAACAAAAATCTGCCGGTTATCCCACATTCATGTTTAAAGGTAACGTGGTTTCTTCCAACCCTCAAGAGGTCTGCAATCTCTTTGCAGACGTCTTTGGTGTTCCAACAACTCAGACTCCAGCTCCGTCTTCCTGTCGAAACACACCACCCACAGTTTACAACATCAGTCTACATAACTCTAGAGGAGATTCATATAGCTATGAACAATTTTGATCATAACAAACCTCCTGGTCCAGACCTAATACCTTTAAGTTAACTGATTCAATGTGTTGATCAATTTGCAATGCCATCACATAAAATTTTTAAATAAATCTTTGAACTTGGGCTTGTTTCCACCGAACTGGAAATCTTCTCATCTTACACCTATGCAATGCCCACCTTGTCTGCTATTCCATAACTATTTGAAAAAATTATCTGTGACATAACATGTCTTGTCAATACATTACTAAATGATCAACAGCATGGTTTTTGTACAGGCCGATCAACAAACCTTACAATTTTGATCTCGAATGTTCTTACTGAAATGAAGAAAGGACATCAAGTAGACGTAGTCTATACTGACTTCAGCAAGGCCTTTGATCGGGTCGATAATGAAATCCTTATTCTAAAATTGCAAGTTTGGTTTAGCGGGTTCTTTACTAAATCTCTTCGAAAGGTCCCAGTTCGTTAAGTTCCAAGGTATATTGTCGAAAAAAATGTCTGTTTCATCCGAAGTTCCACAAGGCAGTCACCTTGGTCCACTTGTTTTAACATCTTCATTTCAGACATATCCGATATATTGAATGACATCTCACATCTTATGTATGCGGATGACCTTAAGTTACACCATGGCATAAGGTTGGAAATTGATGTTAGGTTCATGCAGACGAAACTGCTTGTTTTGGAACACTGGTGCAATCAAAACAAGCTCTACCTCAATGTAAATAAATTCTACGTTATAAGTTTTTTCCGTTAGAGTTTAGTTTATAATAACTGTTATTTTCTTAATAGCATTGAACTTAATAGAATGAACCATTTCGAATCTTGGAGTTGTCCTGGGTAATAAACTTAGTTTCAATCTTCACTATGATAAAGTATTATCTAGGGCAAGTAAGCTGCTTGGATTCATAAAAAACGAGCAAAGGAATTAAAAAATGTGGGTAACTAATACCCTATATTGTACTTTAGTACGCCCACTACTTGGAATCCTGCCTATGAGTTACTTACTGAGAGATTCGAATCAATCCAAAAACAATTCCTGCTTTTTGCACTAAGAGACTCTTACGACCGACCCTATTGATTTCAGTAACTTGCTGCCTTACGAACACAGACTTGGGCTTCTGAATTTTATGCCTTTATCATCAAGAAGAATATTACTAAGTTTCACCTTTGATCTTATAACTGGAGTTAACAATATTGAATGTATACGAGTATATAGTAAGATTTCTTTTAACGACCCGGTTAGGCGAACTAGACATACTAGACTGTTGAACTAATACCAACACCATACAGTTTATGCATATAATGAACCCATAAACAGATGCAGATATGTAACTATGCAGAATACATGTATTAGCGATTGTTATTTACTGTTCATGTCTAAATCCACTTTCAAACGTACCATTTCCAACTACCTTTCTTCTACTTAAGTATAATTATTAATTAAGATATAATGAACAAATTATCCTTTCATAGTAGTGATACTAATGCACCGTATATAACGTACACGTACACGTGTATAAAATACACATATGATAGTAGGTAAGTTCCTTTTTACTTTTCCCCTTGACTTTTCTTTTTGACGTGTTCTTAAAATCATGTCAGTTAGGTGGACGGATTACGTACGCCCACTTCGAATTGCATATCTTCGAACGCCAAAACAATGAAAGGGGAGAAAAAAAAATAATAGAACCTGTTACAATAAGTAAATTGCCTTGTTTGGCCATTAAATAAATAAATAAACAGGAACAGGCATAACGCAATCAAAGATGTCAGGCCAAGAAGACGTGAAAAGAATGTTTGAGTTTACTTTTCACAACATCTTGGTCTGGAGTTTTTCACTGCCGATTGAAGAATAGACAACAAATTTTAATCGACATTTCATCCAAAATTCCTTGTTTAGTTAGCAATTAGCAATTGTGGCAATAGGATCAAATCTCTTGCATTCAAAGGCACAATAAGCTCTGATTTTTCATTAAAGAATGCTTGAAAATGCTAAAGACGTTAAGCTAATATGAAGTTTCCAGAGACGCAAAGCGTTCGAGACAGAACACAAAAAAAGTGCTTTTGGTGCCTCTTTTAATGATTTCAAGCAACATAAAAATCCTTAAATATCCATAAATGGTACATTTCTTTACAACTTCGTTTTTGAAGCGAAGCTTTTTACGCCTCGTTCTGCGATTTGCTAGAGTGAAATCAGAAAAAACGACACTTTTTTCCGACACCTTTTTTCTTAGAATTGATATTGTTTATTGCTTGCATCAACTGAACCAGAAAATGTTAAATTAAAAATAATTTCTTGCCCGATGCAGGAATTGAACTCATGCCCGTTGACTGATAGTTTAAAGCTTAAGCCATCGAACCAAAACCCTTTGTTGGTACATGTTGCTGAATCAATATCAAGAATTAACTGAAGCTATGTTGCAGTAGATCAAAATAATCTATTTATAGGAATTGTATTGGCTACAAGCCTTCATCTCCTACAATAACCATTAGCCAATACACAATAACCACTATAGATTGTGTATTGGCTATACAAACAAGAGTACTAAAAAACACAAATGTTGCTTCTACTTACTACTAGATGTCGTTACGCTACAAACAAATTTAATGATTTTTGTATATTTATTCCCTACAACTGAGAGGGTTAATATGTATTATCAACCCCCATTATTTTTGCAAAGGAAACATTTTTCCCTTGAGGACCTATCCCCTCCGACCTCTCCTTACGGGCGCTCCCATACAAAAACGAAAAACTTTGTTATTTTAAAGTTTTAAATTCAAAAATTATTTTAATCGAAAAAAGGCATTAAATTCTCAAATCTTTGAAATTGCGAAAATGCTTCGCTTCTCTCGTGTGTCCCGTGACGCACCTGTTTTTTTTATTTTATAAAATGTTATAACCTTAAGACTTGCAATCGTTTCTCATAGTTTTGAATAATTTCAGGGTTATGTCAAGGGGTTATAAAAAACTGTTATAAATAGCATGAAAAATAAATAAATCTTAGTTTTGGAAGCAAGGCGTTTAAATTATTAAGAAATTATAACAGAAAACGTCGGCTACAGGCATAATTAATTCTTATGATAAAAAGAATTTTAACTATTAAAAACGTTGTTTAAGTAGTTTTAAGCCCACCTTTTGTAAGGTAACGTGCTATTTTAATTCCTACTAACTCGATTTATATAATATTATATACAAAAAGAAATAAGGATTAAATATTTAAATACTGAACAAAAATCAATATAAAAACAGCACAATTCTCCTAATACCAGTGCTCAAATCAGTTTGTACAACGGGAGATTTTTCTGTGTGCACATTTTACTCATAGAGTAGTTTCACGACTCTTAGTGTTGTCGACTTTGGATGCGTAGTAATAGGATCCCGACAATACCGGGATTTTAAGCCTTACAATCCCGAGACTGTTGGCACTGAAAAAAAGTCCAAAATCCCGGGCTTGTACTCCCTAATGACGAAAAGGTAAATGGATATTATTTTTAAGATCTATTATCTTTCAAAATTGTCAAAATTAAGCTAGTTTCACGCAGTAGCTTGTGAGTTAGCGACAGATTAGAATGGAAAAAAGTGAATTTCAACTTTGATACGACATTGTTTTTTAATGGAAAAAACATTGAAAACCATAATTTGTTTTGCTACCCAAAAGAGGCGATCGTGAACTGCTGAAATTATCGACAGAATTCATTATATCGTATTAGTTATTACGAAAGTGAAAGTACATGAAATAAGAGTACGTGATTCTGAGCATAACAAAGCTCTTTTGCAACAGGTGCTACTTTGGGCTCAAGTAGGCAATTGAGAAGCAGAGTCTTCTCTCGACGAACAAAACTCACGCTCTAAAAGTCACTTATTATGCCCGTCCTATTATATGCAGCACAAACCTTGACGTTGAGCAGTTCTGATGAAAAGACTTGGGAGCCTTCGAGAGTTGTTGGATAACCTGACTACACTTTTTACGGACATCGTTTCCCGCTTTGCCTTTATTGAAACGAAGTTTTGATCGAAATGAAGCACCCACCATGCGTATTTCACACACGCATTTGTGTGAGATACGCTAACTAGTAGACAATTCTCAAGTCGCACTGTGGAGTATTCGACCTAAAAATGCGGACATTTAGAAATTTTTTTTATAAATCTAAAAAAGTACACAGTTCGATAGAGAACAAAATTTTACATCTGATAGTGAATTTTTAAAGTTCTTGAGCTAAAATTTATGGCTCCTGGACATCGTAAGACTTCGGAAAGTTAAAAAAATTACGTGTGTTTTATCGTTATTTTGCAATTTTAACATGTTTGCAAAATATTTCTTGTGGGCAAACAAATAAATGTATTAACATAAAATAAATTTTTGGTGATTGAACATATAAGTCATTTTTGGACTATTTTAAAAAATTTGTTATTTATATTTATATTAAAAAAACTAATTTAAAATTTAAATATCCTTTTTTTAATATTTTTTTTTTTTGCTGCTGTGGCCGAGATTATGTGGCTCAATCTAGGAACATCGAACTCAATATTATTGACTTAGATTATTCAGTTCAATTGATCCCGCAATTGAAAGGTAGCGACCATCAGTCGTAGAATTTGGCCTAAGAATTCTGCTTTTCTGACGAAGCGTATTTTCATACTGGTTGCTATTTAAACCGTATCTGGCCCGCATAGCCGCAAAACCCGCACGTGATTGTCGAGAAGCCAATGCATCCGCATAGAGTGACAGTTTTATGTGGATTTAGGAATAGTAACAACATTTGCTTACTTAGACGGTCTTTGGTTTCAGCAGGACGGTGCATGGCGTCACATATTATCAGCCTTATGAAATTTGGACTCCACGGAGTTGCGCTATGACACCCATCGGTCTTAATACCGGCTTAAAAAACGTAAAAGGGGTATATTAATTTTCACTCCGTTTGTAACGCCCATAATTAGCCGTGGTAGGTATAGAAAAGTATATATATTCTTGATCAGCATCACCACCCGAGTCCGTCCTTCTGTCTGTGATCACGATTACAACCGTAATTTTTAAGCTATCGTCATGAAATTCGATATTTAAACTTGTATCTAAAAAATAAAGATCAAGTTCGAAAATGAGCCAAATCGGATGAAAACCACACCTACTTCCCATACAAAGTGACTTTATCTAAACGGTAAAATCTCTTAGAATTCCACAAAAATTAATATATGGACTTGAAATTTTACATATGAGCTTTAATATTTAATATACACTGAGTATGAAATTCAACCAAATTAGATGAAAACCACGCCTACCTCCCATACAAAGTGACTTTATCAAAAAACAAGAGCGAATATTATCTGTTAAAATCAGGGATCGTAATTATTATAAGCGATATCCAAAAACTCAAAGTTTAATTATTATTTTTAGATTTTTATTTTATTGCTCAACAATAAAAATTATCTTACGATTTTTATTGTTTTGATCAAAGATAAAAGTTATTTTTTCTTTTTATTTTTCTGTTCAAGAATAAGAGTTATTTTTTGATTTTTATTTTTTGATTTTTATTTTTCTGTTCAAATGCTCGATAGGATTTAGGTCAGGACTTGACGATGGCCAGTCAAGAGCTGTCATATCATTTTGATCAAAAAATTTTTGGTAGGTTTTACCGTATGTTTGGGGTCATTATCTTGCTTGAATGACCAAATCACTGGCATATTGTTTTCTGCCCAAGCTAGCATAACATTACTTAGTATATCAACGTATTGTTCCTTGTTGATTGTGCCAACAATACGGTGAATTGGACCAACGCCATTCCATGAAAAACATCCCCAAACAAAAATCGAGCCACCGCCATGCTTAACAACCGAAGAAGTGTACCTGGGATCAAGTTCCTTTTTGGACGTCGGACATACTTTCTTCCATCAGGACCAATGCGATTAATCTTTGTTTCATCACTCCACAAGACATATTTCCACTGGTTTACTGTCCAAGCTGCATGATCTTTGGCAAACCCAATAAGGCGATTTCTTTGCGAGAGTTTCACCATAGGTTTCTTGCGTGCAAGTCTTCAATTCGTGGTGTATTGTGTTTTGAACTTCTTGCTGAATCCGGTGTTCCTCAAGGTAGTCACCATGGTCCATTACTAATTACTTTAGAAATCAATGATGTAGCCCACATCATAAAACACTATCATCTGCTTTTTTATGCGGATGGTATGAAAATATACAGATCAATAAATTTTCAAGACAATTAAGGCTTACTCTAGTCTGATCTGAAATTTTTTGAGGTTTGGTGTTCTATGATAATATGATTAATAATATATATAATATATTAATAATTAATATATATTATTAATGATTAATAATAATATGATTCTTAATACAGATAAATGTCAAACTATGACCTTTTTGCTAAAAAAAGAATATTTTGCTTGATTATCACATTATAGATACTGTTTCTTTAAAAGGAAGATTCATTGAGAAGATCGGCACTTAGGCCACAAATTTTGATGGGATCGTTTAAATGTATCGTAAATTTATCAAGAGTTTTGAGTAACACATGGTCCAATAAGTCCCTATACTAACTACTAGGTGGCACCTCTAACGAAATATCGATATAATATTTTGATAGTTCCAACCTTCCAACAATACGTGTATAAATTTATGACAATCTAACGTTTAGTTCAGAAGTTGCAGTGATTTAAGTGACGCTACTGTTGATATTTTCAAAATAATGGATTCAAAGCAATTCCTTCCAAGCTGAGCAATGGCTTCGAAAGTGTTATTCGGACTCTGCTCCGTCAAAAGAACCATTTGCCGATGGTATGCTGAGTTTAAACTTGGTCGTACAGACACAAATGATGCTGAACGTTCAGGACGCCGAAATGAGGCAGTTGTGCCACAAAACATAAAAAAAAGTACACAAAATGGTATTGGCCGACCGTAAAGTGAAGGTGCGCGAGCTAGCTGAGGCTCTGAAGATATCGAAAGGCAGTGTGGTAACAATATTACGGGAACATTTGTCGATGCGAAAGCTGCTTTCCAAATGGGTGCCGCATTTTCTCACACCGGACTAAAAACAACAACGTGTCGATGATTCAGAGAGCAGTTTGGCACTGTTTACAAAGGATAAACATGAATTTTAGCGTTGGTATGTGACAATGCATGAAACCTGGATCCACCATTACACACCAGAATCAAAACGGTTTTCAGCTGAGTGGAGAGCAACCGATGAAAGCAGGCCAAAGCGACCAAAAACGCAACAGTCGGCTGGAAAGGTTATGGCATCTGTATTTTGGGATGCGCAAAGGGGAAAACAATCAACAGAGATTATTATATAGCGTTGTTGGAGCGTTTGAAGGATGAAATCGCGAAAAATCGGCCCCATTTGAAGAAGAAAAAAATTCTTTTTTACCAAGACAATGCACCGTGTTATAAATCGATGAAAACGACGGCGAAAATCCACGAATTGGGCTTCGAATTGCTCCCCATCCACCGTATTCGCTAGATTTGGCCCCCAGCGACTACTGGCTCTTTGCTGACCTCAAAAAAAAATGCTGGGCTGAAACTGAAGCGTATTTTGAAGCGAAGCACAAATCGTTCTACAAAACCGGTATAAAAAAGTTGGAAAAGCGGTGGAATGAATGTATTGCTCTTGAAGGAACCTATTTTTATGAATAAAGAATATTTAAAAAAAAAGTTTTTTTATTACTTAGTCTCGGTACTTATGGGACCATGTGTTAGTGTTGTCTGGCCCGATTTCAGAATATTCGAGAAACTCTATTTGTATCCATGTTTAGGTTCATTCGAATTTTGGTTTACTTAAAATCAACAATTTCGAGTTATTCAAATAACCGCAGTTGGGTCTTAAAATTATTTATATTTATAAGTAAAAAAAATGTATATTTATTTTTTGTTTAAATTTAATAAAATTTGTTATTATACGAGGGTTAACTTTTAAGTTTGTTTAAATTTAACAAATATTTACAATCGAAAATGGCTTTATTTTTTTTTTCAAAATTTCGATACATTTTTGCGCTTGAACTAGTTTTGCAATGTGATGTGATTTGCACGGATCAACCGCTTCTTCAGACGCCGAAAAACGTTACCTCGTAATTTATTTTTGATCTGCGGAAATAAGAAGAAATCATTGCGTGCCAAGGTAGGTATGACTGTACGGCGGATGACTCATCAATTCAATGTTTTGAATGCTCAAAAAGTTTTTGCTTAAAAGCGTTCTCTCTGTCAAAAATAAATTTCCGAGTAACTTTCTCGGCATATTGGCAATACAAGTAGAACCTAAGTAGCTTGAGTGGATCACAGTGGAAATTCATGCAATACTACTGATGAGTTGGTGTAGCGGCCAATGAAACAGTCTGTATAGTCAAGATGTGTGATTTGCTTCTATACAGAGCCGTTGTTGTTGTAGTTGTTGTTGTTGTAGTTGTTGTTGTTGTTGTTGTTGTTGTTGTTGTTGTTGTTGTTGTTGTTGTTGTTGTTGTTGTTGTTGTTGTTGTTGTTGTTGTTGGTGTTGTTGTTGTTGTTGATGTTGTTGGTGTTGGTGTTGGTGTTGTTGTTGTTGTTGGTGTTGGTGTTGTTGTTGGTGTTGGTGTTGGTGTTGGTGTTGTTGTTGTTGGTTGTGTCCTTTGTCTTCACGTTGTCTTCAATATAAATAATGAAAGGTCATTTTCAAATTTTAAGTTTTTGTTTGAACTGATCTGATGTGTGACAGCTGCATTGTCGTGGTGGAGAATTATTCGTTTTCCGCGATTGATTACCCTAATTTTTCCGAACACTTCTGGCAAACAAATGGTGGTGTACCATTCAGAATTGACCATTCTATGCTGCTCTAATGAAACGGTGCCGACATGTCCAGTTATTCCGAAAAAACAGGCGTCCATTTGCTTCGAAGTCCTTCGTGCGTGAACAACTTTTTTTGGCATTTGGCTCGTCTTGAAAGACCTATACAGTCGATTGTTGTTTAGTTTCGGGTTCTTATGTATAAATCCATGATTTGTCAACTGTCAGGATGTCATAGACATGTTTTGAAGCACGGCGATATATTAGTATTTTTTATCATTTCATATTATGACCAATCGACGCGAGCCTTACTTGAGCGATTGTTAAATTATGCAGAATCCAACGCCAATAAATCTTTTTGACGGTAGATTTATGCAATATTCAATGTATGTTGGTCCCGCTAATCTCCAAAGATGCTTCAATTTCACGGTAGGTCACATGACGATCAAGCTTTATCAGTTCGCGTACAGCATCAGTGTTTTGTGGCACAACTACAGATTTTGGACGACCTTCACAAAATTCGTCCCGTAGCGAAGTGCAACCACGATTGAATTCGAAAAACCAGCAAACCACGGTGGCTTGAGATGGTGCTTCATCACCCAAATTCGAAGCAAGTTTATCGGCACACCGCTGTTGGTGTAATCCACATCGAAAGTCGTAGAAAATCATCGCACGAAAATGTTTATTCCATTTTTTTACCAAGATGCATGTTCCAAGTATCTGTAAACAACAAAAAAGTACTCGTATCACAAAACGGTCTGGGTACATTCACAATTAATAATGTTAACCTTTACGATGACAATGTCAAATTTGACATATTCCCGTCTCAAGACTTAAAAGTCAACCTTCGTATTATTTCTTTCAATTGTTTGCGGTAACTGCGGCTAACATGAAGGTCCGTTCTAAAATTCCAATCTTCGATGATGCGTAAGTAATGTTGGCTTCCAATTCCGTAATCGTAGCCGGCTTATTCATGCAGGCTTTGGACTTTACATAGCCCCAAAGGAAAAATACTAAAGGAGTCAATTCACCGATACCAATTCAGCGGCTCGAAGCATGAAAGAAACTGTTCACCGAATTGTTCTTGCAATAAAACCATGGTGTCACGTGCTAAGTGGCAAGTAGCGAAGCCTTGTTGGAAGCAAATGTCGAGAGCACGAGCGTCAATTTCAGGCAGAAAATAGACCTTAATCGTGGCGCGATAATAACGCCATTCACAGCTACTTTACGGCCGCAAATTTTGAAGAAATATGGCCTAGGTTAGGTTAGAGTGTCGCTGCTGTCTCTTATGAGCCACACTTAGGCCAATTACGCCCGTTGTGATACCAGGGATTGATTATTTTCCACTCTATTTGAACCTATTGAAGCTATTTAAGAAGATGAGTATTCAGTAGACCTAAGATTTTGAGAGTTCATCTAGGTCACATTGGAACCAGTTACCTAGGAAAATGTTGCGCTTTCTGGCCAGCGCTGGGCATTTGCAGAGAAGATGTGTTGTGGATACTACCTCCTCCTCGTCTCTGCAGCTTCTGCAGAAGTCGTTATGGAGGATTTTTAGTCTTGGGGCATGATTTCAAATATGGACTAATGATTCCATCAAACCGTTTTAAAAAAAAAACTTTGGGAATGTGAACATTTTTAATATTATTTATTAAATACGTTTATTATTACATTAATTTCGTCGCATTTTAGAAATAAATAATTGATATTGAAATTTTTTTGGTGTCTCTGAAGATTCTATTTCTCCTTTTGATTTGAAGATTTTGATTTGAATTCTTACAAATCTTCACAAATATACAAATCTTGAAATGTTTGTCGTAAACTTTATCTTTCGGGTGACATTCATTAGATCTTGATTTCAATATAATCTTCCCTGACTGGTCTGAGTTGAGAGCTATGTGGGCTGAGAAAACTCAATAGAAGACTGCAACTTAGACTGGAAATTACAAGAAAACCGTTAATCCTGCAAGTTCGATGACTGATCTTGATAAAGACGAAGTAATAAGTTTGGTTGTACTGATTGCATTTTTTACAACTTTTGATTGGTTAATTAAATAGACAGCCATTTACTGAATTCTTGTGATCAAATTGCGTTGTTCGTGTTAATACGACCAATCAGAAAACTTAATTACGTTTAAAAAATGTTTTGTCAGCCGTGGTTCGAATTATTTATTTGACTAATTTGCACCACCCTGGCCGTACAACTGGAGCAAGCGAGTTTATAGACAACACACACCAAACATACAAAAACAAATTTTCCTCCTTTATTATGTGTTATTAAAACCTGTCACTATATATTAATTTTTTTTTTCGTTTTAGGTATAAAACTGAACTTTGCCGTCCGTTTGAGGAAGCTGGTGAATGTAAATATGGAGAAAAGTGCCAATTTGCCCACGGATATCATGAACTTAGAAACTTGCAAAGACATCCGAAGTATAAAACTGAATATTGCCGTACATTTCATAGCGTAGGGTTCTGTCCATATGGCCCAAGATGTCATTTCGTTCATAATGCTGATGAAGCTCGCGCTATGCAACAACAAAATCATTCCAGTTTCAATACTTGTGTTCCCACATATTCTTTGACGACGAAGCAAAGTAACGGTGCTATTAAACATTCTCTTCCCTTGAGTCCTCCATTAAGTATGTCTACAGGATCAGATCGGGAGTCGCCCACTGGATCCCTCTCAGTTAGCCCAACAAACTCAATAACAAGCTTTCCATTTAATGAACAAAAAGGTCCTGAAAACTCGACTTTTCATAGTTCTTTTTCTTATGGGAATACTCCACCTGATAGTCCTAACGCTCCAATATCACCAGTTAACACACCTCCAATAACTGCTGTAGTAGGCGCGATACAGAATCAAACTGAAATTTATATCAAACCAATAAATGTCCAAAGTAAGGAGAATGTGACAAAAGAATACACAAATTCGCCTATTGCTCTTGTTAAGATTGCAAACAACAATAAAACCAAAGTCACTATAACATCTGTAAATGGCGAGGAAACGCGTCTTCCAGTTTTTAATCGATTGAGTTCAGCTGTTGATAATTTATCTGATATAGCATTATAATTGGATAACATCTCAAATTACAAAATATTTAAAATTCTAGTTATTGTTAAATTACAAATTTTATATATACACTACTAAATTATTTAAAAACTACATTTTACAATATTTATATAATAAACATTAAATATCTCATTATCCACAAGTGGGTACATATTTAGACGGGGTCTTATTAATTTATGTATTGAAAAAATATTCACAATATTGCATTTATAAAAACACATTTATTTTTTAATTATTTAACGTTTATAATATATAATAAATTATCCTTTTATACGTGCATACATTATAAGTAAATTCTTATGTTCATTCATAAATTTTTAAACTAAAAATTATCATGTAAATTATTTTGTAACAAAAGTAAAAGGGCAGTAGAAACTTCCAAACGTATATTGACTATGAAAATATTGTGAACATGTATAATAGTTTATAAATGTTGACATCAACAAAAAATTCAATATATAAAACATTACTTTAATATAAACTCTTCTAAATAGGGTATTTTTAAAATTCTCAAAGTGCCTTACCATAAAATTCAATTATAAAAAAAATATTTAAATAGTATACTGTTTGAATAAGTCTTCCTTCTAAATAGTAATACTGACGATGTGTCTTATTTATATGCTTCCATTTATGCTATTGCTTACAAATTTATAACAAAAGAATAGAACATATATTATTCCTTAAAAAAATGTATACAAAAACAAAAAATTGTGTATTATTTAAAACAGTGTTTGACAAACACAAGCGTACACACACAAATATAATGTATGCTTGGGTTCCTTTGCTGAGGGATGGACTGAACAATGCTAAGCTTCACACTCTAAAAATTGAATGTGTTGTGCGTTTATGTTAGTTGGTCTATTTATTTAATATTTTATCTATGTCTTCTTTATGTAATTTAATTCTTATAGGTCTTTTCAATTTGTTTCGATGTTTATTTATTTTTTTTTTATTATTTTAAATATAGGAAAAGCATTTATGAGTCATTCGTACAATAGGGTATTTATTTTTATCAATTTGTTTCCAAAATATAGGTTCAGCCGCCAAAGGTAATGTGATATCGTCAAGCATTCTTTTTACTTCTTGAATTGCGGGATTTTTAACTGTGCAAGCAAAAGTGTTATGTTGATCTACTACGGGTTCTATTTTATTAAAATCCGGAAATATATTGTTTTTGTTTAATATTGTTGCAATTTTCAAATTCAAAATTCAAAATTCTTGCAAGACGGTACCTGAGAAATCTAAATAAAGCGATGAAGTTTTTGACGATGCTTTTATATCTTTTTTGTTAGTTGATCTTTTAAAATTGTTAATTTCAATTGAAATAATAGGTCTGTTCCCGTACTTGAAAATGCGTTCGAATTCGTACGATTTTCTGCTTTTCCCTGTTCCCGTACCCAAAAAATTTGCAAAAGAGAATTTGCCATCCCTGCCAATAGTTGCAATTCTCTGCTACACAAATTTGGCGAAACAAAATTCACAACAATTAGCATGTGCCATATTTTGACAGCTCATGTTGCGTTAGCCAATGTCAGCTGATAAAAAAATTAAATAAAGTGTAAATTAATTACCAGAGACATTGAAAGGATGAAAAGTTTCTTAAGCAGCGTTTTATCCAATAAAATAATACCAGTGAAAACAACTTATTTTCTTTTGTAGATAATTTTGACGTTTCTTCAAAAGTTCCTACTTTTGCGAAAACCTGTTCTCGTAATTTTTGAAATTTTTTATGCAATGAGCTAATTTTTTCGCTTATAATCAGGGGCCGAAAATAACTGTTATTTTCGAAATTTCAATTCAAAAAGTCAGGCGAAAAAATTTGTCTCTTCGATATTTGAATAAAGCAGTGTGATGCTTGTTAGCTAAGGAATAACAATCTTAAAAGATTTTTATTTATTTGACTTTTTTTAAAAAAAGTAAAAAATAATAGTTATTTTTTGACTGATTTTTTTTGGTCAAAAATAGAAGTTTATATTTGACTTTTTTTCGGTCAAAAATAAAAGTAAAAATATGACTTACTTTTTCGGTCAAAAATAACAGTTAAAATTTTACTTTTATTTTTTCGGTTAGAAGTGTAAATCGTAACAAAAGTATAAATTCTATTCATTCTACTCTTCTCTATCTTTGTTATGCTTATAACTACACATTGCGTTACCTGTCACTGTTTTTTCATATCATATCATATCACTACACATCAGAGAACTGCAATGAGTATCCGACAGAAATCTGATACTCAAATCATACCCGAGTTACTTGTTGTTGTCTTCTCTATCCATATTCAATGATTTATGTATGTAAAATACTTACACTCTTTCGGCTCATTAGCATATTTTTGGGTGAAGAGCTACGTGTGCCGGGTTAGCTAGTAATTAATATAGGGTATCACTGTCAAATTTTTAACCTTTTCTTTAATAGAAAAAAAATAAAATTTTATCTCTTATTTCTTTTTCTTATTTTGCTCTATACAGAGCCGTTGTTGTTGTTGTTGGTTGTTGCCTTCTTTGTTCGTCATGTTGTCTTGCTGTCAACATGATTGGCCTAGAGCTCAAAAATTTGTTTTCAATATAAAAGTCAAATTTTTACTTTTATTTTTGACCAAAAAAATAAAGGTCAAATTTTAACTTTTATTTTTGACCAAAAAAAATCGGTAAAAAATAACTACTATTTATTGCCTTTTTTGAAAAAGTCATAATAGTAACGGTCCCTGCTTATAATAATAATATAATAAACTGGCCATTTCAGAAATTGTGTTGTGCGTGTTATTAAAAGTTTGGCATTATTTACTCTCTAAGGTTTGTCTGCAGAAAGATGACGGCCGAACAGAAAAATTAAATCAATTGAAAAAACTTTCTGTGTCAGATGGAATTGAAGCAGGGTTCCCTGGCGTATAGGTCACGCACTCCACCCACTGCGCCCCACAGCCGTCATTTTTCGCTTACTCTTCAAATTTTGCTACTTGCGAATTTCTGCAAAAAAAGTACGGGAACACACCTGATTTATTATGGGTAACAATTAAAAAATGTTTTTATATTCGCCCTGCAAGGCAAAGTTAAGTTCGTTAATAATTTTACAAATAACATAAAGGAATGCTAATCCTATGAAGAAACTGCTATAGTTTAAATGAGGCACAGATATTTTGCAGTCTGGAGACTCATCCAGCTTTTATAAATCTTGGCGGAGTTTAAAAACCTTTCCAAGCTCCTTCCCCGACTAAGCCTCCTAACTTCAATAAAAAGCAATAAATCACCATGGTCAGCTTCAAAATATTTAAGATATGTCTTAAACTTTATATGACTCCGAGCATTGTACCCCTTCTAATTTTGTTGACGTATAATGCAATGAAATGATGGCACGTGAATATTGTTTTTTATTAAATGGCCACCATCATTTTTGCACCATCAGTGCAGACAGCACTAAGTTTGTTTTGTCCCCATATATAAGCACTTTTTTATTAATTGCTTGCCACAAAAATTTTCCATTCACATGCTCATCCACAGCGACTAAAACAAAAAATGTTTTTGTGTTTGCAAATTTTCATACAGTTTTTACAAAAATGATCAGTTGACTGATGTTACTAATATTAGTACTATCATCTAAGCTCAAGCAAAATACACATTCTTCAAGGCTATTTCGTATGCCCATTAACAAGAAACTGCTAATTTCTTCCGTGCGACGAATAACTGCACTGATTGATAAAGGTATCGCTTCTACAAGCTGTGCCATGTTTTCCCCATTGTGGTCAACGCATTTCAACATATCATAACAAACACATTTTTTACAAACACACTGCCATTATATGGGCGCAATTGATTTCCTAATGCAAGAGCAATAAAGAAGTCTGTTTTAACAATTTTTGGGAGGTTTTTAGTTTCAACTTATCGATGTATTTTTGCCTCTTCATTTTTAAACGTTTTATACGGAACTAACTTTGTCAATATGTGATATTGACCGTTGGAAAATATTACATTGCGCTTTTTCAAAAGAATTTAAAAAAAAAGTATAGAAATTCCCAAAAACTATCAAACATTTCTCTTTGTGTATTTTTGTGGATTTTGCATTGAACGATGTGGTGTATGAATTCATAAAACGGCTGACCGCTCTCAGAGATAAAGAGATTGGAAACTTCGGCAAAAAGGAGATAGCTGTATGCCATGGTATAATAATATAAGGTAGTATTGACAGTTGCTTGGGAAACGAGCATCTGTCAAAAAAAAAAAGTCAAGAAAGAGAGCGTTCAATTATTTCTTATGTTTTCGCCATTGTTTATGTTTCAGCGCTTGCAAATAACCAAACATTTTCTTACAAAATATTGCCTATTTTATTTAATAGGCCTATTTTATTTAATCAATAGTGAGTTATTATTACTAGAACGAAAATAATTTGTAAACTTAATGTTATTAAGTGCAAACATAAAAAAAAAGGTTGAAAACGTTTAAGTGCAGCAACCTCAGCAGCTGCAGATGCATGTGGACGAAATTGAAGAAGTTTTCAATTAAAATTAAAACACCACGGCTGGAAAACGTTAAACACATATCACACATAATTTTTTCACAACTTTCATTATTATAATTGTGTATTTAACGCACATATTTTGCGGAATTTATTTATTTTTACATTCGTTTAATTCTTGTTGCACGAACAACTGTTTTTGACAGATGGTCGTTACCTTGTTGCTGAGAAAATCTATACTTGTCAATGCTATCTATAATTGTATCATGGCTGTATGCCAAAATGCAGTCAATACTAATGCAAATGTTATAAATGTGTTAGTAAAATTTCATGACAAACTCACCCCTCTCGATGGATTCTCGATGAATTCACCCCTCTGGATGGACATGAGCGCTGGTGAATATCTCACTTTCGACAGCTAAGCCACCACTGTACACATAGCGAAAAGCTAGCTTACAATGTTTGTTCAAACAAATTCATGCATTTAAAAATTAGAACAGAGTTTTTAAAACAAAGATATATCTGTTCTTGAAAGAAATTGAATTATGTTTTTCTGTTAACAACACCACTTGTAAATAGAACAGTTTTTCTCATTTTAAATTCAATTTTTTTCTATCAAAAATATTTTTGTCTGTTATCAAAGTAACTCCACAAATTAGATTGACAAAACCAACATTTCTATGTTAACAAAAGTACTTTATCGACTATTATTAACAATATTCTTGCTCGGCTAAAAACAATTTTGTTTTAAATATGGAAGACTTTTTTGGGTGTAATACCTATTTTTGACAAATATGAGGTGAACTCACATACACAAGACGTGATTGCATAAAAAATTGGAGAAGAAGCATTTTTAGCTGTCAAAATCAACAGAATTCACAATAGAAAAGAAGTTTCCCATCTCATTATCTCTGCCGCTCTGCTGTGCAGTCTTTTTTGGCTACACCGCACCGCATGTGTGCTTTGCCGATCATGAGGGTGTGAAAAAAAAAGATTTGTGCCGAACATGTGTGTCTATAGCCCGAATTATAATACAACTACAAGGTAATACCACTGAGCATACAATAGATAGAGAATTCAAACCATATAAAAATTTCAACCCAAAAAAAAATGTATGCAATGGCTCCCACATTCTCAATTATGCTACGATCGTTCTTGTCGTTTATACGAGCGTTACTCGTGTTTTGGTGGCCACGATATTTTGTTATTGCGATCGTGAAGCTTTGGATTTTCGTCACTACATGAATTTTCTGTGGGACACACGCATGCGCTCTGTTGTTGTATGCATTGTTTTTTGCTTTTATTTTTTGTGCTTACAACAACAAAAAGTGAAGCAAGCTAAAACTAGAACAGCTGTTGCTCGCAACAACAAAATGTATGGCAGGCTATTGTGGTAGCTATGAGAACACGAAGGGACGATCGTTAAAATGCGAAGAGATAACAAAGAATAAATGAGAATGTGGGAGCCATTGCATCGCCACGCATTTTATGGCAATTTGAGTCCTCTATCTATTGTATGCTTAGTGGTAATACTAATTTTCCATCTCCTCGAAATCTTGAGATTTCGTAAAATCTATCTCTGAAAAGTTATACATCACTATCAAGCCCTATTAGGCCAAAACACATAGAAAGCATGCATGCCTCAAGCATGCATCATGCCTGTGAAGCATGCTTGGTTAAAGCACATTGAAAGCATGCATCGCTTATGTGATAAATTTCAAATACATATGTTAAACTGAATAGAAATTTTAAAGAAAAAGTAGTGAAAATACATTAAATTTAATCAAAAACAACTAAAAATGGAATTTGAGGATATTTTATGCTTATTGGTTGTGTTGATATTGATTTTATTTCACACATGTCTTCTGTCAATGCTTTGATGCCTGCAAAAAGTTAAAAGTTCGCCAACTTCAGGCATGCTTCAAGCATCATGCATGCGTGCATGCTTTTAATGTGGGCTACTTCATAAGAATATGTATATTCAATCACAAATGTCAGATGCTTGAAGCATGCCTCCTATGTGCTTTGGCCTATTCAGTTTGCGTCAGTTTGTCATATTGACATTTGCCAATGACAAGTTATTACTAATTTAAAAACAAAAAACAATTAGCAACCAATCGGAAGCAAGCAAACGATGTCTTAATCGTCAAATTAAATCTAGCAGTCATGACATGCCTGATGGAAATACTTTGAAATCACTTTTTCAAAATCGCATGATTTCGAGGAGATGGAAACATAGCATTAGCTCATTTTGATATGGCTGCTCAATTGTTAAATTTTGCAACAGCAAACCTGTAGGAGCTACAAACGACTCATGGTATAATAATACATGGTAGCATTGACAACTGCTTATTTTCTCTTCAACAGGAAAACATAAACTGTCAAACACAGCTGTTTGCGAAACGAAGCGAAAATTAAAGCAAGTGACAAAAACAAACATAAAAAACTAATAAGAATATTGTGCGTTTAAATAAACAAATCATAAAGAAATAAACATTTAAAATCATGAAAGTGATAAAAAGATCTTGTGTAATTTGTGCGAAAAGTTTTTCAGTCCGTGATGTTAAATTTTATTCAGTGCCTAATAACGAAACTCGTCGCCAGCGGTGGATTGATGCCTGTGGCTTGATGCTGGCAGAAAATTCGTTTGTTGTTTGTGTTTTCATTTATTAACAATGGCCGACCAGCGAACGCTCTCTTTTTGAGTATATTTTTTGACAGAATATGTTTTCCCAAGCAACTGTCAATGCTACCTTGTATTATTATACCATGCAAACGACTGAAGCAACAACAACAATTAAAAACACTCAAAATGATCAGCTGATTTTGACAACTAATTAACCGTGCTCTTCAATATTAGCCCATGATACAATTATACAGGTAGTATTGACAACTACTGATTTTCTCAGCAACGAGGAAACGACCATCTGTCAAAAACAGTTGTTCGTGGAAAAATGTGAAACGAAAGTGAAAAACATAACCTAAATAAAATTTGTGCGTTTAATATAAAATAATGAAAGTTTTGAAAAAACTATGTGTGATTTGTGCTAAACGTTTTCCAGTCGGAAGCGTTAAATTTTATTCAATTATGCACAATTTTAATTGAAAACTTATTTCATTTCGTCTGCATTTCGTCCACATGCATATGCAGCTGCTGAGGTTGCTGCATTTGAATGTTTTCCACATTTTTTTTTATGTTTGCACTAAATCACATTAAGTTGACAAATTATTTTTGCTAAAGTAATAATAAATCACTATTATTACAATGCTCACTATTTATTATTACATAAAATAGAAAATATTTTACAAACAAATGTTTGGTTAACGCAAACAATGGCGTAAAACATCAACAATAATTGAACACTCTCTTTCTATACATTTTTTTTGACAGATGGTCGTTGCCCAAGCAACTGTCAATGCTACCTTGTATTATTATACCATGTATTAGCCTAACATGTAATTATATCATGGGCTGAAACATGGTAGAATTATAAGGTAGGGCCGAGTCGCTCAGTGCCCTCACGCGTCAACGAAGAGTGGATAGTGAAAAGGTTGGGTAGTTGTCAAAATGACGAAGTTAGTGGAAATGTCAAATGAAAAAAGAAATATCATGTTTTCAATTTGTGCCGCGGAAGTATTAAATTTCAATAAAATGCCGCGTAAGTGTTAAATTTGAAAAAAAGCTTGTAAAAAGTTTAACCCAAAATCCACTGCGAAACATGAACATAAAAACTCGATATGAACAGCTGATTTTGACAACTAGCCCCCTTTTTCGCTGCTTTCCACTTCATTCTTCTCCGAGTCGGCCCTACCTTATAATTCTACCATGGGCTGAAACACATAGAAGGCATGAACGCTTCAAGCATCTGACGTATTGTTATGAAGCAGCCCACATCAAAAGCATGTACGTATGCATGATGTTTTAAGTATGGCTGAAGTTGGCGAACTTTAGGCCCCTATTAGGTACGACAACTCAACTTAAGTTGAGTGTGTAATTTGTAAATTTGTATTGTCTATTACACATTTGAGGTACATACGTGTCTGTCGTCTGACAAGTATGTATCTCAGAGATGTGTATGTATTTTTTTGTGGTATTATGTTTAACAATGCAACTCTGTGTCGAGTGTAAAGACTGTCAAAAACTTACATCTGATTTGAGTTAGTTGTATACTATACAATGTATAGCGTCTTTTTCATACGAACTTTTTATTTGTTTATTGTTTTTTGTTAATTGAGTGAAAATGGATAAAAATACGTAAGTAAAATAAAGTATAAATACATAGATTATGTGACAAAGAATAAAATTTTCTCGCTTTATTTTTATGTATTTTTTTTTACACAGCGCTCTTTGGACTAACCCATAAAAGAGCTTTTTGAACTATTTGTTGAAGCGCTTTTTAAACGATTTTTAGCTGCACTTACGAAGCGCGAAATTATATCGAAAAAAAAGAACATTAATAATCTTATAGATTAATTTGCTAACACAAAACATGAAGCCCTTTTTCTCAAGTTATAGACTTGAGACCCCTTTTTCTCAAGTTTCTTTTTAATGAAACTTATATCATTTGATGGCTTCCGTGGCGTAGTTGGTTAAAGTGCGTGGCCTCTATGTCAACGAACCCGGAGACCCGGGTTCGAACCCCAGCAGCGACAGAAAATTATTTGAATTAAAATAATATTTCTGTACGGCCGCCACCTCTCTGTATACAATGGCAAACCTCAGAGAGTAATCTAAATGCCATGTAAAGCTTCTTGAGAACAAGAACATTCCGTTCGGAGTCGGCGCTAAACATGTAGGTCCGGTTCTAGGTCAATTGTCAACTTAATAACACGCACAACACAATTGATCATAAGAAGCTAGGTCGAAGTCCTTTCAAGGACTGAAATTACCAGTTATTTATTAATTTATTTTATTTTTTATATCAGGTGTGTTTTTTCGGCATCGCTATATACGCTTGTCCAAAAAAACGCTCATCGGTGCTTAATATTTCGCTTAACTTTTTTTTTCAATACTTGGCAGCATTGCGTGTTACTGTCAAATATTGAACATTATTAGGTCTGTTTCCGTACTCGATTGTAGTAACTTGCAATGTGCTAGAATGCGTTTCCGTACTTTTTCGAGCTCAAAAGAGAGAAGAAGAACAAGCATAAAAGCGCTCTCTCGAGCTCGAAAGTAGCTCGAAGTGTGCTGGAAAAATTTCTTCGAGCATTATAAGAACAAGAAGAACAAGAAAAGGTCAAATTTAAATTTTTTGCTTGTTTGTGATGTGCTGCGGAAAAGAAATTAACGAATAGTGAAATATAAATTGCAAATAAATATAAATAAATTACTAATAAATTAATTTGAAAGCTGATATTTGATAATTGGCGTAAATAAATTTGGCGCTGTTTACGTTTTAAAGGCAATCAGCTGTGCTCGAAACTAGCTAGAAGGCGTTTCTGTACTTTTGAAAATACTCTCAAATTTCATTTTACGCTCCCAGCTTGAACTTTACTCGACTTTTACTCGACATTGTGTACGGAAACACACTTATTATGTATAAGCACAAATTGGCAAAGTTTATTTATATCAAACTGTAATAGTACATTCACACCTAAGCTACTTTGCTCATTTCGGCCAATACACACAAATGAGATGCGTAATGAATGCATTTCCCATAGAAATATTAATTTAAATATCCAACTCATTTCAACTCATTACAAACATAGTTGAATAAATAAGGTTGTCTCGTGGCTGATCGTACTCTCTTCACAGTATCCATAATTGTCAAAATCAATGAAAAGCAACAACAACAACTTCATCGGCTTTTCATGTTATCAGTTTTCGTTTTCAGATTTTGTATGAGCTGTCAACTTCGATTTGACATTTATGGGAACTCGCTCTCACCCATGCGACAACCTTATTTATTCAACCATGATTTCAACGAAATAAGTAGCAAATGAGATAATTTCACGTTAAACACAGCTCTGAGCATATTAAACTACTTTGTGAACATACCTTTCAAAGCAAAATGTAAGAAAAATTTGTACATAGAAAAATTTTATCAAAACAAAATATGAAAATACAACAAAAACAACCGTCAAACAAAATGAGATTTATAAGTGTGAACACTTTTTAATGAGATATTCAAATTTGCTCATTTGGCTTACCGAGCGTTTCCACCGCCCGAACGAACGAAGATTTCTTCGTTCGTTCAGGCGGTGTAAACAGTTTGGTCCGAACCAAGGTTCGGAACATTGGTTTTTACAAAATGCTCGCGAGCGCTATTCGCGCAGTGTAAACACTTTTCCAGCACGAACGAACGAAGATTTCTTCGTTCGCTCTGATCGGCCGACGCTCGATCTTTTTGGGCGAATCCAGTGCTTATTTGCGCATAGGTAGTAGATTTGTTGAAATGGTAGTTAATAACGTAGGAAAAACAAAAAAGAAAGAAAATATATTGAAAATTTAACGCAAAAGAACTTTCTTTTACTTTGTTATATTATTAGCACTTTATATAATCAAATTATTTATATAATATTCTTTATATAATAAATTCTTTATATAAATACTTACATAAAACCTAAATTAAAAGGCATAAAAGTAGTAAAAATTAATCAAATTTAGTACGTTTGCATAAACAAATATTGATCAACGCTGATGCTCGCAAGCATTGAATTTAAGTGTTTCCACTGCACGAACGAACAAGATGGCGACTTACCAATGTTCGCAAATTGTGTTCGTGCGGTGGAAACAGTTGGACCGAACGAAGAATTCATCGCGACGATTTGTTCGCGGTGATTTCTTAGTTCGTTCGGGTGGTGGAAACGCTCGGTTAGGTGTGAACATGGTATAACACATTTTCTGCTCAAAATGGACAGCTCTGAGGAAACTCAAGTAATAATACTAACAAATTCGTCTCTGCATAATGCGCACCTTACACGGTCAGTCATTTGACGTCAAGCATGTGTACGTGTGGATTGATGCTATCCCTTACACACATCAAGCATAGCGTCAAATTTTCATTCTTCATAATTGTTCGTGAAATACAGACGTGCCATGAGTGACACAGACGATTGCATCGCATATATTGCAATAGCAAATGCTATTAAAAAACATAAAAATAAAAACATAAAAAATTGTTTGTCCTCCTCAATTCTTTTTTTTGCAGCTTCTTTTTTCTCCGCAGACATGGCCGCCACACGACAAAAACAAACGAACTGACGAAAAGCCGTCAATCAAGCCCTTACACACATCAATCCGCTTGACCAGCATTGCAAAATATCAAAAATTTTAGATTTTCGTCAATCAAGCCATCAACGAGTCTGTGTGATGCATACAAACCAATATTTACTAACACATACAAACGATTGACGTCAAATGATTGACCGTGTAAGGTGCGCATAATACAGGTCTCAAGAACTCTTCCTTTTGATGCTTCTAGCAGCAGCGGATCTAGAAGGCATCTCGGGCTCCAGTTCTTGCCTTGGCTCAAAGAGTTACTCCACTTCCAAGTCAATATCCACATTGATTTTGTTTCTGGCATGCTTGAATTGAATGCTTGAGGGAGACGGTAGCACGTTTCCCAAGAATGGAAAAGTGGTCTCTGTGCACTATACCGGAACTCTGGCTGATGGAAAGAAATTTGATTCATCGTGTGATCGCCAAAGGCCTTTCAAGTTCACCATTGGCAATGGCGAGGTAATTCGCGGCTGGGATGAGGGTGTCGCCCAATTGTCTGTTGGTCAGCGTGCCAAGTTGATCTGCTCACCGGATTATGCTTATGGCAGTCGCGGACATCCAGGTGTAATTCCGCCAAACGCTACACTCACCTTTGACGTTTAGTTGCTCAAGGTCGAATAAGTGCAGCATAGCCAAATACAATAACAACAACCACAACATCTAATTTAATAATAACCCGCAAGAAAAGCAATTACAATTAATTCCACAATTAAAAAACAAAAGCAATTTTAACAAGAACTAATCCGCACTTTAATCGAATCTCTTGAAATAATCAACATTCTGAAAATACATCTAAATCTATTTGGATCATCAACACAGCATCAAAATTCCATCGGTGACATGGATATTAAAGTACCGAACTTAGCCAGTTGCATTTGACTTTATTGAGCAAAACACAAAGTTTTTGGATTTGTACACTTTTTTTCTGATTTAAGGTGCGTTTTTTTTGGCATCGCTATATACGCTTAACAAAATTTTTCATACAAAAAATTGCTTAGCTAAGACAGGATAATTATAGCCGCTTAGCTCATAGTCGCCGATAGAAACACTATTGCCAGATCAAGAAAGTGGTATTTTACATAATTTATTGGCAGCACTTTTTGGAAAACAACCATGTTTACGTCAGACCGGTGATAGAAAAAAAGTTTATATCAGAAAAGCAAATAAAGCATCAAAAAATTAAGCATCAAAAATATGTTCAGCGCCAGCACCCGAAACCTTTTGCGCAGCAGCGTTTTGCATCGTTGCAAAGGCACCCTCGTCGTGGCTGAACACAACAATGAGGTTTTGAATCCTGTAACGCTGATTACAATCTCGGCAGCAAAGAAAATCGGAGGCGACGTAACTGCTGGTAGCAGGCACCAAATGCGGACACGTTTCCGAAGCTGTTTCTAAGGTGTCTGCTGTTGCAAAAGTTCTCGTGGCTGAGAATGATGTCTTCAAAGGTTTCACCTCCGAGTCGCTAACACCTTTGGTGCTGGCTGCCCAAAATCAATACAAATTCACGCACATCTTAGTAGGTGCGACGGCACTTGGCAAGGCCGCCTTACTCGATGTTTCGCCTATTTCAGAGATTATCCATGTCAAGTCGGAGGATACGTTTGTGCGCACCATCTACGCTGGAAATGCGATACTGACGCTCAAGTCCAAGGATCCAGTGAAGGTTATCACCGTACGTGGCACGAATTTTGAAGCTGTCTCTGCGGACGGCGGTAGCGGTGCCATCGAACAGGCGCCCACTGGTGATTTCAAGTCAAGTCTAAGCGAGTACGTTTCGTCCCAGCTCACAAAGTCTGATCGCCCTGAGCTAGCTAGTGCCAAGTTGATTATATCGGGTGGTCGTGGCCTCAAATCGGGAGACAACTTCAAGATGCTGTACGATTTGGCAGACAAGTTTTTTCGCTGCTGTCGATGCTGGTTTCGTGCCCAACGACATGCAAATCGGACAGACGGGCTAAATTGTAGCTTCGGACCTATACTTTGCTGTCGGAATCTCTGGTGCTATTCAACATCTGGCTGGTATGAAAGACTCCAAAACTATTGTGTGGAGCGACTAAAGGATGCCGAAGTGCCAATCTTTTTAGTCGCTGAAATTGGTCTGGTTGCTGACCTTTTTAATGCTGTTCCCGAGATTACAAAGAAACTGTAAATACGTTTGGTATCGAAAAGTATTAAACAGTTGAAATTTGTGCATTTATTTTTTTAAACAAAAAAAAAAAAAAATAAAATAAAGGATGATAAAGGGTAGGTGAATAAAGGGCTTCGAAGCTCCCTACCTTTTTAAAGAAAAAAACACGGAAAATTCAATTTTAATGAGGAATATGTATTATCATTTGAAAGAACATTTTTTAGCATTTATTTTTTCAAGACAATGTTTATCAAATGATGGCCGCGGCTACGTCTCAGATGGAAGCGGGATTGTCCGCATAAACTTTAGACTATTGAAAAAAGTCTCTCTACTTGAATCACCCATTATTATATCACCCAATATTTGACAGTAACACGCAATGCTGCCAAGTTTTTAAGAAAAAAGTTAAGCGAAATATTAAGCGCCGATGCGCGTTTTTTTGGACAAGCGTATATAGCGATGCCAAAAAAACACACCTTTAATTTTATATATAATCTTCTAAATATGATCTTATGGAAATGTATTTCTTTTTGCGTTATCCAAATAAATCTAGATTGTTGGCCATTCTGTGCAAATAGAATATATTTTATCATTTGTTGCTTTGTTTACTTTTGATTGTGATTTTTTTTTATTTTTTGTGACATAAACATGGTTGTTTTTCAAAAAGTGATGCCAATAAATTACGTAGACTATAATTTTCTTGATCTGGCAATAGTGTTTCTATCGGCGACTATGAGCTAATCCCCAACTCACACGGTGATTGCCAATCAAACAATCTAGTCGTTTTGTTGTTGCTTTCAATGTAAAACTGTAAAAAATTCTGAGAGCCAGAGCGGATGAACACAGATTGCAGCAATTTAAATTTGTTCATTTTCAGATTGCTGTGCATGTCAGCAATCAGCAATCTGAATAGTGTTGCTAGGTTACAAAAAAAAATTTCAAGGAAATGGCAAATTTTGATTGGCGTGTCGTGTGAGCTACCAACAATCTGAATGCGAAAGAGAGTAAGAAAAGTTCATCGATTGCCAATCAAGCAATCCCGTGTGAGTTGGCCATAAGCGGCTATAATTATCTTGTCTTAGCTCATGGTATAATAATACAAGGTAGCATTGACAGTTGGTTGGGAAAACATCTTCTGTCAAAAAAATTACTCGAAAAGAGAACGCTCACAATCGGCCATTGAAAACACAATGTTGAAAACGTTGAAGTGAAAAAAAAACAACAACTTCAGCAGCTGCGGGTGCATTTTCACAAACAGCTATTTTTGACAGAAGATGTTTTCTTGTGGAAGAGAAAATAAGCAGTTGTCAATGCTACCTTGTATTATTATACCATGGTCTTAGCTAAGCAATTTATTGTATGAAAAATATTGTTAAGCGCATATAGCGATGCCAAAAAAATGCACCTATCATTTGAAAGGCCTGGTTTATACCAAGTGCAGAACAAAATTTTTATTCAAGTCAGTTTTTATTTTCATAAATTTCTTTTTATCCAAGCCGACTGAGGTGATTTGAACCATTGTTTTTTTTTTCGATGCATAATGCACGAAATACAAAAGCAGAAAAGTAAAAATATATACAAAAAAAAAAAACTAAAATTAATTAAAATTAATTAAAATTAAAATAGGACAAGCATTATAACACGGATTATAAGAAGAAGAAGAAAAAGGATAAGACCAAGGATTTGGAAAAAGATTACAAAGAATAAGAAAAGGAGTAGGACAAAAATTGGAGCAAAGATTAGAATATAGAATTGGACAAGGATTAGGACAAGAATTGGGAATGACTTCGACAAAGACTGAGACAAAACAATAATTAGAACAAGATTGGGAAAAGTATAAAGACAAGAAAAGGAAAAAGGAAAAGAACAAAGACTTTAATGCAAATAGGATAAAGATTTAGAACGGAAGTAGGAAGGATTGGGGAAGAATTTGAACAAGGATAAGGTCAGGAATTTGGACATGGATTAAAACAAAAATTTGCCTGGAGTAGGTTGATTAGTAGAACTAAATAAGAATAAGAATATGAACGAAGACAAGTTTGGGAACGAATGAAAGGATAGGGACAAGAATAAAGATCTGTCACGTCAAATCGGTAGTACAGTAGTAGTACGACAGAGCCAACTTCTTTTTATCTTTGCCAAGGGTTTTCAATAAAAATAAAAAAACAAGATAAAAATATATTGGTATGGTCACATTTCGACCACAGGCGATCCTAGTATAATTAATAGTACGTTCACACCTAAGCTAATTTGCTCATTTCGACCAAAAACACAAATGAGATGCGTAATTAGCTCATTTCCCATAAAAATATTAATTTGAATATTCAACGAAATGAGTAGCAAATGAGATAATTTCACGTTAAACACAGCTCTGAGCATATGAAACTGCTTTGTGAACATACCTTTAAAAGCAAAATGTAAGAACAATTTTATCAAAACAAAATATGAAAATAAAACAAAATCAACCGTCAAACAAAATTAGACAAGAAAAGGAGGTTTCGGACTATGCTACATGTAGGATGGACATGTAGGATGGCAGAATAACGGGAATGTCTGTACGAGCTTTCGAACTATTCTACATGTCGGATGGACTTCATTATTTTTCAGCGTTCAAGAAGAGAGCATCGTACAATGGCAATACAATTTGTTGGTGCTCTAATAATTAATAATGTTTTGGAAGAAGAAGAGAGAACTCCTTCCAAAACACAGTATGCGAAACAGCTGCCATATTAATATTTCCAACTTTGCGCTTTGTTTACCTTTTTATTTATATGTTCACTCTACGACGGTTTTTTTAGAATGAGAAAATGTATGAAGTCGGATGAACGAGCGTTCGCACTTACTACATGTAGGACGGACCAACACAAAAAAATCAAAACCTTTTGATTTTCATGCTACATGTCGGACGGATCGTAGCATTTGCTTTGCCTATGTTCACACGTCAGTCAAATGATTGAATCAGTCAAAATTTGTTGTTGCTTTCCTATATAAAAAAAAAATTATCTTTATCTCAGAGCGAAAATGAACTCCGAATTCTTCTCTCGTCAATCAAAATTTTGATTGAGCTCTAGACCTGGATCAATCAGTCAAATGGTTGCAATATTTTAATTGTTTGTTGTTTAGTAGGAAATGATGTCAAGAAAAGTAGTTAATTAGTAGTTTCTTGGTAACAAATGTAGTTTTTTGAAGAGAAAAGCATGTAATCTGTAACGCTTGCGAACAAAATGAAATGCAACGCAACTTTTCTATTAAAAAATTTAAAATCGGTTTTGTTTATTGTGTTGTGTTTACTTTCTGCTTACAGCACGATACGATTTCACAAAATAGTAGGTAGCAGAAAAGTAACAAATGGCGTCGTCAGAGAATCAATCAAAAGATCGTGTGTGAGCAGGCGTCAGTCAAAATTTTCAGAGAGAGTAAAAGAGAGTAAAAAATCGTGATGAACTTCAGTCATTTGACTGACGTGTGAACATAGCCTTTCACACATAGTACATGTCCATCCGACCTGTCAAGTTGATCCTACATGTAGGATAGTCCGAAAGGCCCTAAAGTGTGAACACTTTTTAATGAGATATTAAAATTTGCTTGGCGTCCGTGGCGTAGTTAGTTAAAGTGCGTGGCCTCTATATCAACGAACCTGGAGACCCGGGTTCGAACCCCAGCAGCGGCAGAAAATTATTTGAATTAAAATAATTTTTCTGTACGTCCGCCACTCTCTGGCAAATGGCAAACCTCATAGAGTAATCAAAATGCCATGTAAAGCTTCTTGAGAACAAGAACATTCCGTTCATCGCAGTTCGGAGTCGGCGTTAAACCTATAGCTCCGGTTCTCGTTCAATTGTGTATAAACTTAATAACACGCAAAACACAATAATTTATAAGAAGCAAGATCAAAGTTCTTTCAAGGGCTGAAATGGCTAGTTATTTATTTTTTATTTTATTGAAATTTGCTCATTTGTTTTAGGTGTGAACCAAATATAAAACTTAAAAAATTAGAAAAGGCACCATATCTCGAAAACGAAGAAAGATAGGAAAAAATAAGTTTTTTGGCTTTTCTAAAGGGGGATTCAAGCTCAAAATATTAAAAATATTTCCTTGCCTCTAAAAAAAAATATCCAAATCCTTCTCCTAATCCTTGTTTAAGTCCTTATTCGAATCCTTTACCGAGTTCTTATCCCAATCCTTGAAAATATACATGTTCAAACCTTTGCCCTAACCTGATCCTTGTCCAAATACTATTCTTATGTCTAAAATCTTGTAATTTTCTTTGTCAAAATCGTTGTTCAAATCCTTGCCCAAGACGAATTGCTTCTATTTGAGTAATCGTGGGTTCGAAGGGTGGTACGTGTGAAATTTAATTTTTATATGAGCAATAACTTCTTAAGTATTGATTTGATTTTAATTTTAATCGATATTATTTCATTAAAAAATAATTTTTATTTCTGATTGGGAAAATATAGATCAATGATTCATTTATATTTCTGTTTGAAAAAATTTACTTGTAAAGAATAACTTATATTTTGATCAAAAAAATTACTATCAAAAAATAATTTTTATTGCGGATCAGTGTTGCCAGAACTTTTTTGAGAAAAGCGTGAGATTTAAAAAAAATATCGCCCAAAATCGCCCAATGAAAAAAAAATCGCCAAAATCGTAATTTTTTCTAAGAAATTTATTATATTAGAAAAAACAAAACAAATTATATACATTTTTTGAGCCTTCATGAAGCATTTTATTCGAATGATTGAAGTTAGAATATCTAATTTCATCCTGTTACAGTTTTTTAGTTTTGGTCAAATTTATGACGGAGAAAATACGTTTCACAAATGCATTAGAATGTGGCAAGGAAAGCAAGATGAATACCAACTTACAAATATTGCCAAACATTTTTCCCCCTACTGCTGTCTTAATTTTGTATGCCGATTCCCAAAATTCTTCACTTTCAGAAGAATTTTGCACTTTGTTTTTGAAAACATTGCTCCATGGAAATGTCAACAAAGATTCGTATTCGATTTCGACACTTAATTTATGAATTTCTTCATGGAACTGAAAATTAAATGTAAGGTCATTAATTCATTTATAATTGCTTTTATCCACTAAAATGTTATTTAAGCTGAACGTAGCTAAAGTATCAAAATTGAAATTTTTGACACCGTCTTCTTTTATAATTTTTGAATCAAGTCTTTGAATAAATGTTGTGATTTTAACGTAAGCTTGCAAAAAGTCTTGACTTTTTATTTATTTGAAAAAAAGTCAACTTTTTTCGTTGAAAATATAAAATAAGTGAATTGATGTTTTGAAGAAACGGTCTCAAAAAAATAAGTATTTCTATATAAATATATTATCGATAAGGCTTGTGAGCTGTGTTCAGTCGCATTGTTAACACAGTGTTCAAAACACTTGTAAAATAATTGTTATTTTCTTTTATTGAAATTTTAAACACATTAGATGAGTTAATGAAAAAGCGTTGTTTTCACAAAAATCGCCTAAAAATCGCCAGGCGATTTCCTAAAAATGTAAGCGCAATAACAAGAAAAAAAGAGCCCAATCTGGCAACGGTGTTGCGGATCGGAAAAACATCGATAAAAATAACTTGCATTTTTTATCAACAAAATAACACTAAAAATAATTGTTTTGATCGAAAAAATCGATCACACATAATTGCTTAAGTAGATTTCTATCTTAAAAATCATGAAAAAGCATGATAAAAACGGAATCTCTGACTCACTAGCTTCATATTGCTACATTTAAAATTATTTTACAACATTTTTTTATATATGAACTTTTGATCTAAAAATTCCAGGTATATTTTATTTTTTATCTAGGGCATCATAACTAATAATGCGCATCCGATTTTCTTATTTTCCATCTTTATTACTCAAATTTTACAATTTGAATGTCGGTTTGAGCTTGTACATGAATGATAATTCGGTCACTACGAACCAGAGCTGTAAAAGTGTGAATTCATTTTCACTTTTCGTCTCTTGTTTAAAAATTCAAAAGCTGAAATCTTTTTTTGTAGCATTCAAAGTGTGAACTCTTTAGGCTTAAGCCTTTAGGCTGACTAAAATTGTTTTCAAGTCACGAATTGCAAAACGTAAGGAATGCACACCGAATTGAAATTTTAACGAATGCAGCCACCGATGGCTTCAGAAGCAAAGATTTGTTGTTGCGTCTGAAGTTGTTTTGTGTATATTTGTGTATCCGTGTGTGAATGTTGGGCATGACTGTGATGGGTTGCTTTTGGCTGATATCATGTAGAGAAAAAGTATTATATACAATAAATTGTAGAAGTTAATTTTTATACATTTTGTTAATAATATTTATTGTTAATAAGCGCTTTATTATTCCAGAAAATGTCAAAGAGAAGACAGAAGCATGTCACTAAGATCGGCCGTCGAAAACAAATGACAACAAAAATGCAAAATGCTGCTTTATATTTAGTATTATTTAATGGTAGTTATAAAATGTCCAGTGTTTCAGAGTTGAAAAGAATGATAAAACTGAGTGCATTCATCAGATTTTTTAAGCCAACAAGACTGGGATTGATATTTCCGTCTTTTATCTTCAAAGAATGATGAATTGTGCATCTGTAATTCATTTACTCTATAGAAGCATAAGATTGCAATCTGGTTGATGCAGCTTTTGAATGCATTAAGAGTGTGTGGCGTCCGTGGCGTAGTTGGTTAAAGTGCGTGGCCTCTATGTCAACGAACCTGGAGACCCGAGCTCAAACCCCAACAGCGACAGAAAATTATTTGAGTTAAAATAGTTTTTCTGTACGGCCGCCACCGGTCTGCAGACAATGGCAAACCTCAGAGAGTAAACAAAATGACATGTAAGGCTTCTGAGAACAAGAACGTTCCGTTCATTGCCGTTCGGAGTCGGCGTTAAACCTGTAGCTCCGGTTCTCGGTCAATTGTGTACAAACTTAATAACACGCACAACACAATTGATCATAAGAAGCTAGGTCAAAGTCCTTTCAAGGGCTGAAATGGCCAGTTATTTATTTTTTTTGTATTTTAATGTTCCGCTTATTTTCAGACTGCTCCATGGGTTGACTATGATACAATAACAAGGTAGGCTAATTTTAAAATGGCTGCTCCAATGCGAAATTTTACAACAGTAAAGCTGTAGGTACCACAAACGTTAAAAGCAACAAAAACAATTAGTAAAACTAAAAATTAACAGCTGACTTTGAAACTTAGCTCACTTATTCTCCAATATGAGCCTACCTTGTAATTGCATCATTGGGCTGACAAACATTGATTTTATATAATAGATATGTTTCCGTTCTCACTTCAAGTAACTTGAAGTTACTCGTGCAACAGCACGAGAGGGAAGAATATGCAAAATGTCACTCTCTATCAGTAGAACTTTAACAATTTTTCGAGCACGAATCTCGAGCTGCAAACAGCTGATTGTCAAATTGATACAAAGATATAAATAGTATTATGAATAGTATTACATAAGAATATTGGTTGAAACTCACTGGGAAATAATCCACAACGCTTGCCTTTTCAGATATAGAAGTTTTTTTTTTATATACTTCACAAGATTTTTAAAAATTGATGTTAGTTTTCTAAAATTTACTTTTTCTGAAAGTTAGTTCATACCTGATGCTTCATTCTATTTTTTTAAACATTGTTTTATCGACGTTTGAAAAAACTCTACTTTTTTAATTTGAAACTATTTGGTGCGGTCAATTTGCTATCGCATTTATAACTCTGAGTACTGAGAGGTTGAGCAAGTTAGCAGCAAACTTGTAACGATGCTTTGTGGGCTCAGTATTGTAGTTGAGCATAAGCTGCAATGCGGCCAAGGTACAATAATACAAGGTAGCATTGACAACTGCTTATTTTCTCTTCTACAAGAAAACATCTGTCAAAAACAGCTGTTTGTGAAAATGGATCTGCAGCTGCTGAGGTTGTTGTTTTTTTCACTTCATCGTTTTCAACATTGTTTGTGTTTTTAATGGCGGATTGTGAGCGCTCTCTTTTTGAGTATATTTTTTGACAGAAGATGGTTTCCAAAGCAACTGTCAATTCTACCTTGTATTATTATATATTGTCATGTATTTTCATTTTTTACTTTTTATCACTCTCTTAGTACAGTGGAGGCAGTGTGCGTCGGAGGAAAAAGGTATTTATTCCGAAATTTTTGGTTGAGCTCTTGTGCAAAAATGCAAAAAAGAGCTTTCCAATAACGAAATCCACATGATGTTAAAATTGTACTCTTCCATAAGCGCACTAACGATACCCTGTAGTTCTTTTGTTGTGCGCTTGAGCTTTTGAGCATATTTTTTGAATTTTTAACAACAAAAAATAGTGATGGTCAATTGTGTAGCTACACTTCTCAGTACCAACTTCTTTTCTTATATAACGCAATTGATTAAACATATCCCGCCACACGGTGAATTTCAATTATTTCATCAACATTTTTGAAGTAGCAGCTTATAACAACAGAAATGTAACAAATAAGTATTAAAATATCAAAACCCTTAGTAGATTTTTAAACATAACACAAAGATTTGGTACACACATGCTGATTTCGAGCTGAATTTTACATCACCTACTGTCAAAGCATTTAAATTTAATTATTTTTAGAAAGAAAACGTTAAAAATTTAGTGGCAACAAATTTACTTCAATATGCCACAATTTCGAATTTTCCGCTTTTGTTTGGGATTTTGTATTCTTTTTTAACTTAATCCTTTTGAAAAAATAAAGATCTAATAAGCAAAACACAGCTGACCGATGTCAATTTCAACTGCTAGGTTTGTATATTGGGTGTGTTCATAGTTTGTTGTACTTTTTTACTATTTTGCACAAGAGCACAAAAAACAGCTTCGAATCGTGAATACCTCTATTTTCGTCTTCGAATCATCTATGAGTAAATCAATTGTTTGAACTTTTAACACACCTTATAAAAAACGATTTACCATTACTAAAGGTTTTTCCATTAAGGACTTCACAACTTTTTTTTAAAATAAATCGCAAACCATTTGAGATATTTTAAAAACTTTATTATCAGCTTGAAGTACAATCAAAACATTTATGAATGAAACTCGACTTCGTTCAGACTTCGGCTCTGAGCTCTTCCAACGTCGTCGACTTGTTGGCATAGACCAATGACTTGACGTAGCCCCAAAGAAAATAGTCTAGAGGCGTTAAATCGCACGAAAGAGGCGGCCAATCAAATGGCCTATTTCTTGAGATTACACTCTCATCAAACTTCCTCCTCAATAAATCGATTGTAACGTGTGCTGTGTGTCTCGTAGCACCATCCTGTTGGAACATGTCGTTCAAGTCCATATCTTCCAATTCGGGTCAAAAATAATCGGTAATCATGGCGCGATAACGATGGTCATTCACAGTAACGTCACGATCGTTATCGTCGACGAAAAAATATGGTCCAATGACGCCGGCGGCATGCAAACCGCACCAAAAAGAAATTTTTTGTGGATGAAGTGGTAATTCATGAAATACATGTGGATTTTCATACTATCGAAAACGCATATTTTGCTTATTGACGAACCCATTGAGCCAAAAATGAGCTCCGTCACTGAAGATGATTTTGCGATTAAATTCATCATCTTGGTGCATCTTTACCAGAGCCCAATCGGAGAACGTACGTCGCTTCAAATGGTCCATCGGCTTCAATTCTTGAGTCAGTTTGATCTTGAATGGGTAAACCAAGATCCTTACGCAAAATTCGCCATAAAGTGGTCTGGGCGATGCTCAATTCTTGAGAACGCCGTGGAATTGACTGTTTTGTATTGTTTGCTACGGACGCTTAAACGGCAGCGATATTTTCGACACTTCGACCAACCCGTTATCTCACTGGCACGGCAATATCATCAACGAATATGTAGACTCAAATTTTTGCACTAAACTTGTTATTGTCTGTCTACTAGGGCGAGAATTACGACCGAAAATTTGCAGTTAACGCTCTTAAAGTTGCGATCACCGACTCCGAATTTTGATAGTAAAATTTTATAATTGCAGACGTGTAGGGGAGAGTGGGGTACCTCCGTCTTTGGGGCACCTCCAGCAATGGCTTTTTTTGGTATAAAGCAGTCATTTTGCAGCACTGTTTTTTCGTTTGATTTTATCCATCCCTACTAAAAAAAGCTCTCACAAAGTTTGCCATCTCTATCTAAACAGCTGATGAAGCTACATGTGATTTTGTGTATTAAAGTGATTTTCTGTAATTTTTGGATTCTTTCACGTAAGTATTTTGTGCTCTTAATTTTCAGATACTTAAACTAAGTGCATTATAGAATGAGAATTATTATATTAATATTATGATAAGAAATGATAAAAATTAAAAAGAAGTGGTATAAATTATATAAATAATGAAAAAATTAAAAAAAGTGACTTCGGGGTGGATAAAAAAAAAAAAAAAATAAATAACTGGCCATTTCAGCCCTTGAAAGGACTTTGACCTAGCTTCTTATGATCAATTGTGTTGTGCGTGTTATTAAGTTTATACACAATTGACCGAGAAATGGACCTACATGCTTAACGCCGACTCCGAACGGCGATGAACGGAATGTTCTTATTCTCAAGAAGCTTTACATGGCATTTTTATTACTCTCTGAGGTTTGCCATTGTCTGCAGAGAGGTGGCGGCCGTACAGAAAAATTATTTTTAATTCAAATAATTTTCTGTCGCTGCTGGGATTCGAACCTGGGTCTCCAGGTTCTTTGACATAGCGGCCACGCACTTTAACCAACTACGCCACGGACGCCACTTCGGGGTGGATACGTCGTTTAATATTGGGGCACATTTGGCTGGAGAACATTTCTGCCGAATGTGCCCCATGCCCAAAAACATTTCTGCCGAATGTGACCCATTATTAATTTAATACTTTTTCGCCTGTTTTTAGGTAAATCAACATTGTTTTTGTTTTGGAAATGGTTCGAAATTATAAACGTAAGACCCAACGTGGTGAAATTGATGAAAATGCAATGAAAAAAGCAATAGCAGATGTTTTGAGTGGCATAGAGACTGCAACGTCTGCTGGCAGAAAATACCAAATCAAGCGACAAACAATTGAAACGCGAATTAAAAAACGAGATCCTTTAGGAGATGAAAATGCTGTGGACACCTCTAATATGCAAATATTTCATTCAAAATATACTTCAAAGCAAGTTTTCACCAAGGAAGAAGAGATTGCGCTCGTTGTCTACATAAAAAAATGTGCAGCATTGCAGTATGGTTTATCATACGACGCTTTCCGAAAATTAGCATATGAATATGGTAGCATTAATCGTAAAACACTTCCGGAAAAATGGAATCAAAATAAGCAAACAAGCGTAGACTGGCTATATGCGTTTATGAGAAGAAATCCGAGCTTAAGTCTCCGTAAGCCAGAAAAAACCAGTTTGGCAAGGTTGACTGCGTTTAATAAAGAAGCTGTCGGCAAATTTTATGAAAATCTAAAATCTCTATATCTGACTCACTCATTCGAACCAAAAGACATTTTTAATTTGGATGAAACTGGTATTACTACCGTCATCGATTCGCCGAAGGTGTGCGAAATAAAATGCAACATAGGGGAGACTAGGGTACCTTCGGCACTTTTTTGTCAGAGGTCTATATTTCAGAAAGTATTTATCATTCATAATTATCTATTGGCTTATAACAATACCTTTTTATTCAACATTAAGATTTTAATACGAAGTTTCTTCCAGAAGTTTTATTTGTAATTTTTTTTTCATAATGTTTAAAAAAAGTCATTTTGGCTGAATGTGCCCCATGCCGGGGTAGCTTCGGCATTTGAGGGGGCACCTTCGTCGTTCAGGTTATTAAGTACTATAAAGTGATTGCTCAAAGTATTTTTTTGTTATTAAACGCATTTCTATTAAAAAGTAGTTAGAAAAAAAAACAAATAATTATGCATTGAAAAGAATTATCGTATGTTATACTTGTTGAGATTGACATTAAAAATGAATTTTGTGCGACAGCGAGATGTCGAAGCCGGATTTAATGGTTTAGGAAGCTTTATTTCTATTTCGCTTCGCAACACCAGAGAAATATCATCAATTTCTGGCTTGACAAATGTCGGTGTTGCAGCTGGAAGTTTTCGAAGAAAACTGACTGTGAATGTGCAGTTGCCAAGGCTCTCCACGATTTCAGCAACATAATATATTGGTTTCTTGCAGGTTTGAGCCATCATTACAAGAATGTAATCGCCTATGTTGAGGTCATCGTCATCAGTCAATTTATAATTTGATAATTCGCTTTCTTCTGGCATATCATCGTTTACGACAAAAGATCCAACTGACTGATCACTATCAGCATATATCATATGCGTATCACTTTCATCAGATGAAGAAATTTCTTTCCGAACTACCTTACGTTTTTTAGGTCTCCTTTGCTGATTTTTTTCAACGTCGTAGCTACATTTGTTTTTACGAGATTTGAATGCATTGTGAGTTCTTCCATTTTTTTCAATCTTTGAATTCTTTTTCGCTAATTGTGAATTTATTTTAGATTGTTTTTCTTCCACCTTTTTCTTCTCAACCGTCAAAATTCGGGAAGTTCCAGAGTTGGCAGTCTTTTTAGAAGCGGTTAAGCGGTATACTGGCCGAATCTGTTCCGGTGTTTTAAGGGCTACTGGCGAAGCTACATCTTCTATAACAGCATACCTATCGGCTTGATTTTCCAAAGAAAACTCATCAGGCAGAAACTGAAGTGCATCTTCTATAGCAGTATCCCTATTGGATTGATTTTCCGAAGCAAAGTCATCTTCAGCAAATTGTTGGGAGTTAAAAGGATAAATACCAGTTGCTTAAAAGCCACTAATTATATTTTCAGACTTCAATCCTCTTTGAAATGGTATGTTTGATAAGCGTGCAATTTCATAAATCGTGATTCTCTTTCCTGGATTGTTTGTCAAAAAATCAGTAAACGATATTTGAAGGAATTTCTTGAAGGGACCGTAAACAGATACGTCAAGTGGCTGTAGGCGGTGCGAAGTATGTGGTGGGAACATTAGAATATGTATACCATTATCCCTGGAATAATTGATACCATCAATATTGCAGTGGGATGAGTGGTTGTCGAGAAGCAAAAGAATCGGCCGCTCTTCGGAACAATTTGTGTTCTTCTGAATGTGTGTAAGGACATCTTTAAACAACTCTGACATCATCCAACCACTTTTGCTTATAAGTCCCAGAGAGCCTGGGACACATCCATCTAAAAATTTGTCACTATAACGCTGACGTGGGAAAACGTAAACTGGAGGAAGTCGATTTCCGCTTGCGCTGATTATTCCCACAAGTGTTACCAAACTGCCTCTCTCAGCTGACGTAGCTCGCCCAACCTGGCGTTTTCCTTTTTCTGCAATAATCTAGAAAATTAATTACATAGCTAGCTAATAAATAAGTACCTACTTGTTCGTGCGTGTACTTTACCATGTTGAAAATGTTGAGTTTACTGAATAAATTGACAGTGACAGTTTGATGATAAGTGAAAGGGTGCGTTCAGAAATTTAATTTAAAGTTATCAATTCCCTATTGGAAGACCCCGTATGTATAAGCATTATTATGGCTAAAAACACAAAGTGTAAAGCTGTAAGTTCATTCACTGCATTTGCATATGCGTCCGTCTGCTCGCTGAACGCAATGGAATAGAAATGTGTGAAAGCTTATGAAAAAGAGTTTTATGCCTACGTGCGTAACTTTGGAAAAATGCAATTTACGCAAATAGAAAATACACTACTCAACAAGGTTTTCCACAACGAATCGCGATAACATTTTCTATAGTAAAATTTTCCATAGAATCCGAATATAGTAATGATTTTTTTCGATTAGCCCCAATTTTTTATATAAATGGCCAAATTAAAAAAATGCACTATTGGGAACACATACTTCATATAAATCGTCATATGAAATCAAAAAAGCCGTAAGTTACATTTGAAAAATTTTGCAGGAGAAGCAAAAAATGCTTGGGCTTTGCTTTGCGCTTGCACTGAAAAGCTTATTGAATTTCGTATATAAAAACGTCGTTTTTAGTAGTAGGATTGTAAAATTTTGCATGAACATGTATTTTGATACGGTGCTTCATAATTAATCAAAAAGTCAATTTTGAATTTTTGGTAACTTACGCCTTTTTTGATTTCATATGACGAAATGCTTTTAAAAACTTACATGTTCAGTCAATGAATTTTAATTTAATTGCATGTAGTAGAGGAGAGTCAGGTGAAAATTTAAAGGTATAATATGTGCCAATAGCATCAGTGATATGGCTTTTATGATCGAAAACAGGTGAAAAAATATCACTTTTTTCGTTTTTTTTTATAAACATTTTTTATGTTTGAAGCCCTATATCTCGAAATAATTATATCGGAGAGAAAAAGTTAGCCCTCTTATGTGATAGAGAATTTTATTACAAAAATTTCAAGTATATACATGTCTAAAGAAAAGTCATAATTCACTAACTTTTTTATCATCAATGCAAAAACCCTTTTTTGTTAAAAAAATATTTTATTGGAGTTAAATTAAGAAATGCATGCATACAATGATTTTTTTTTTTACCATTAGGTAAAATTGGGTCGCTGAATCTGAATCTGATGTCAGAATTTCAAAATTATTATATTTTAACAATAGGGTTGCCACCTTATAATATATTTTTTAAGAGTTTTAAACATTACATATCTTACAGTTTTAGGGGGTCGCTGATTTCGAATCTAATGTCAGAATTGTAAAATTTAAGATGGCTAATAGGGTTGTCAACTATTTTTATTATTTTTACGAATTCGGTGCTGGGGCGAACACTAGGTAAAAATGGGTCGCTGAATCCGAATCCATTGTCAAAATTTCAAAATTGCTTCGTCGGTCCACACAATCGAACGTAAAAACATAGATTCGGGAACACCACGTACACCACGTACATCACGTTGCAACATCACAATTTTGCGCAATTCACGAGAGACGGCATAATTATTTTCCATAATTTGCATGAATGGGCCAACGAAAATCCTCACAAGAAAGAAAACGCATTTCAACGCAGATTTGACGTCTCCGTTTGATCTGGAATCATCGACAACACCTTGATTGGGCCAAAAGTACTTCCGCCCAGGTTAAATTCGCAAAATTATTTGCGGTACGAAATCATTTTTTCTACCAACAAGATGGTGCTCCAGCGCATTACGGGCTTATTGTGGGGTTATTTTGCTTAAAAAAAAAATGTTTGCATTTCAGTCAAATAGTCATAACTTTGGAGCGTAAAGAAAGGTAAAAGGTATTACTATCTTTTAAAAGATGTTTAAAATGTTTATGTTTAAAAAAACATAAGTTACCTGCCATCTGGCTGAGCAAATTGAGGTTATGTTAATTTTTTTTCCATTTTTTTTCGGAAAGCTCTGTATCTCTGCTATTTCATCTTTTTCTAATTATTGTTTTATTTTATACGGAAAGGTCTTTTAAAGACCTTTCCAACAAGCCCAAAAACAAACAAATCCGACCACTGGCTCAGAAGTTAGCAATTTTACCCTATTACCCTCCGACCACCAATCCGAAAATTTTGAACCCGCTGCCATTTCGCACCCGTGCATTTTCGGACATTGTACTATTGGACTTTTCTTAAGAAATGAGCCAAGGAATACGCTGGAAAAATTTGGCCAGAACTTCCTAAAACACCCTGTATATGGCATATCTAACAGTTAGGTGTCTAGCTGGGTTGTATATCCGTAAATCAAGGCCAGTTTTTCGTTTGAATAGTCATCAGATTTAGTGATTTCTAGAGAACACCACGGAGGTTTGAGTCGACTTGGGACGATTTCGACATGGATAATACTGGCCTTACCAGGTTGGGGCAGTCAGACACGTTGCCAAGATCGTCCCCATAACCCCCACGCGTTGATTTGTGAGGATCGTCCTTCCACACAACTTTTGGGTAAATTGGCTTACACAAAAAATACACATGAAAAAATGTATAAAAGAATACAAACATTTTCAATAACATTCTCTCATTTTTAAAAATATAAAAATTTTTATTCAAGTCTATACTGTTATATTTTTATGCTCAGCTATCATGGTTTTATGCACACGGTCAAACGAATGATACATTTTATTAACATATTAAGTATATTATAGTTCTGTTCCCGCACTTTTTGGATTAAAAAATTATAAAAACTGCCAAAAACGTGAGTAGAGAAAAATCTCCTAAAAACCGAGGATTAAAATTGTGTGAGCTGTCAAAAAAATCGTTTGTTTTATGTAGAGCATCCGCAGTGCAGACGACATGCTAAAGATTTTTAACGATATTGAAATTCATTCTCAAATTAGTATTTATTTTTGTTTTTACACAATTTACCATGCTTCTGGTTTCCATTCCAATAGATTTTACTTGTTTCAAAGAATTTTTGATGCTTGCAATTTCTTTGTTTAATTGTAAACAGCTGATTTGAAGCTGTTTGACCCTTACCATTTTTGAAGGAAGAAATTTCTCGGACTACAACTTGCAACTTTTGACGGAGATGGGACAATTTTAACTCTCTCAATTGCAGTCTCTTACTATTTTTTCGAGACCGGGAACGCTTGTAGGACTAAAACCTGCAAAACTGTTAAATTGAACCAAAACTTTAGAGCATGGGAAAAGACCTCGTAATTTCGAAACATTTCACAATATGATTTGTTGTCTTAAAATTTATGAATTGAAAAAATTTTATGTGTTTTAAATTATTCTTCAATTTTTTCAAGTACACTTAAATTAATGCAGTATCGTAGTTAGTGATTCACTTTCTTTTCTCTGGCATAAGACATTAAAATATCTATATTTACATCGGACTTAGGATCTAAAATTAAAGCCAAACTCAAGCCTGCACAGCAAAGTGGAAATTTCTTCAGAGTGAATCAAAAGTTCTTGATCCCTCTTAATTAATATTTGAAGGGAATGCAACAGAAATATGTCGTGTGGTACACCCTACTTAATCCATATTAAATCGTTCTACTAAATTACACTTTGGGTGAAGTCAATAAAAGTATATATTTACGAGAACTTCATTATACAGTTTAAACTAAAAATAATTTATTTCTTAATTTTTCATCATAGTATTAAAATAACATTTGATACATATAAATTTCAATACGATTTTTTAATTTCAAATGTTACAACAGTATTGATCTCAATAAATAATTATAAAAGCATTGATTAACTTTCGATTTAGCAAATAAATAAGCATAATAAAAACAGAAATAGAATGTTTACTGAAGTACACAGCAGCCCTTTTTTTTATTTTTGTCGCCAATTACAACATGACTAGCTGAAGTTGGACCAAGTATAACTTCTTTTGAAATTTGGGCGTGGGTTGTTACATTTCCATTGCTTCCAGGAATACCTTCTTTTGTATCGACCTGACGTATAGTAGTTCCATTTTGCACTGACTGAACCTGCGTAACCTAAAATTGATATCATATTTTATGTTTAATAAACAAAATTTTCATTATCTTAAAAATTACAGTTTGTATTTAGTGTTACGAACAAGGTTGTCATATTCATAATTGTAAGCACAACTGAACAACGACAGAGGAATACATTCATAAATATGAAATTTGAATGTCGTTATTCAGAATTATGCGTTAATTTTTTTATTCAAATAAATACTTGAAGAAATTCACAAAGAATTCGTATTAATCTTATATTCACGAATTAAGTTTTTATAAGTTAATTTTTTATGTTGACAGTTTTAGCGACCTTTTGAATTCACAAGAGTTTTTTTTGACTGACTTCAGGTAAAACAAAAAATTTAATTTTTGATGCTGGCTTTTATTTTCAATATTTCAAACTGATCATCAGGAAAACTGCAAAAACAAAAACACAATAACAATATTCAAGTTACAAACAATTTTTTACAAATAAAACGGCAAAGTGCTGTTTTTGGTTATTATTGTAACCTGCTTTAATATCAGATTTGTGGGATGAAATCGGCGTCCTTAATTTTGATTTAGTTGTTCCAATGTATACCTGTTGCATACATTGGTGCCGTCAGAATTACATGGAATTGCGTAAATATCGAAACAGTTTCGTATAAGTTAATTTCCCAGACAATAAGTTGCAGAATATTATTATCAAGTTACCAACATAAAAATTCAATTTTTAAATAAAAATATTCTACCGTACAGGACAAATTGCTGACCAAACCAAATTTCGCGTGAAACCAAATTTATTAATTTTTCCAGGTAACTTTTGCATAACTTTTGATACTCATATGCTTCTTAAATTTATTGTATATTCGAAAATACAGGGTGAGCCATCTAGTGGTTTCTTTTAAAATCATAGGTCATTTTGACACTGACAGCTTCCCGCTTGAAATCTTGACATAAAGTCAGTATCATATCTCCGCGGAAAGATATGAGTCGCTTTACGCTTGAACAACGTTGGGAAATATTGGAAACTTATTTTCAAAGTAAGTGCTGTGTAGCCCAAACAGTGCGTTATTTGAAAAGATGATTTGGTCATCTTTTCTGACAAGGCGCATTTTCATCTCGGCGGCTACGTTAACAAACAAAATTACCGCATCTGGGGCTCGGAAAACCCGCGCGTTATTGTCGAGAAGTCAATGCATCCACAGAGAGTAAAAGTTTGGTGCGGATTGTGGAGTGGTGGCATCATTGGACAATTTTTCTTTGAAAATGAGGCTGGTAACAATGTTTCGGTCAACGGTGGACGTTACAGAGTCATGTTAATCGACTTTTTTATTACTGAAATTGGACACTGAGAAAATTGAACGCCTTAAAATCAAAGAAAAAAGTTGTTAAAAGACTGTAACCAAAATATCTTTGCTACAAAGAAAAGATCGTTGCACTAATGATTTATTCTTTAACTAAGCAACTGCTGCATCTTTGAAACAAAAGACTGAAGTTCTTTGAAGCTTAATCAATAAAAAAATATTTGCCGTAAAGATAAATTATTAAATCGTTAATTCTTTGTTAACAAGAATTTGTTAACAAAGAAAAAAGTACGCAAAATCAACAAATTTTCTTTGTTTTCTTGAAGCTAAGCGTTGTTGTTTCAAAGACAAAGTCTATAACTTTAAAGAATTTTTTCTACAAATCATATTTTTCTTAAAAATACACACGCTTATAGTTCGCAGTTACTTTGTGGGCAATATGTACTATATAAGGCAATTGATGTATTAATATGTATAATTTGTAATTAGCACTGGATTAAATCATATAGGTCAAGAGTCATATAAGTCATATAAGAGTCAAGGGGAAGGGGGAGGGGGTGGGAAGGAGAGTGGAGAAAGGGTGAGTAATAGAAAAAAAGGCGGACATACAAAGATAGTATTAAAGAAATCGACTTTTTTAAAGACGTACATCTTTGTCACAAGATTTTAAGTCTTTGATATAAAGTATATTTTTCATGGGAATTTAACAATCTTTGTGCCTTTACCGTAAGGATGTTTTATCTTTGGGCACAATCTAACTAATAAAAGTCTTTGTGGCAAAGTGTATTTTCTTTGGTTTTACGATTTTTTTCCCTGAGTGGAGACATGAATTTGGACGACCTCTTATTCATGAAGGATGGCGCGCCATGCCATAAACGATCTTTTGTCCAATATCATCAAGCAATCCGTGAGCTACAGCCCGAAACCACCGACAAGGTCTTGGAAAATTGGAGTGACAAAATGCGCTACTGCAAAGACAGCCAATTGAACGACGTTGTGTTCCATAATTAATGGGAATGTTTGCTCTTACTAATAAAGCACATGGAAAAAGTTTAATTTTGTTCATTTTATTGCATTATTTTTTTAAAAAATTGTATTTGGCCAACCATGTACAACTTTTTTTCTAATTAAACAGTTAACTTGTGTAATTTTGAAAAACATAGTAAAGAGAATGTGGCAGCCGTGGCTGAATGCATTAAATAGTTTGTGGACCACACGATGTTAATGCGAGCCCAGGTTCGAACCCAAGCTGAAACAACAGAAAGTTTTTCCATTTGAAATTAATTTTTTGATCGGAGTCACCTCTCTGCAGACAATGGCAAACCTCAGAGTAAATAGTTCCATGTAAAGCTTCTTGAGAACATGCACATTAGTCGTTCAGAATAGACATAAAACTAGTAGGTCCAGTTCTCGATCAATTGTGTCCAAACATTTAATAACACGCACAACACAATTTGATCATAAGAAGTTCCCTCAAAGTCCTTTCAAGGGCTGAAAAGGCCAGTTTATTATTTTATTCGATTATATGATATATGTAATAAGCACTCCATAAACCGTAACCAGCAATGTAAGGTTGAAAGTTCAAACTGATAATTGTTTATGCTTACCTAAAAAAAAAAAAATAAATAACTGGCCATTTCAGCCCTTGAAAGGACTTTGACCTAGCTTCTTATGATCAATTGTGTTGTGCGTGTTATTAAGTTTGTACACAATTGACCGAGAAATGGACCTACAGGCTTAACGCCGACTCCGAACGGCGATGAACGGAATGTTCTTATTCTCAAGAAGCTTTACATGGTATTTTGATTACTCTCTGAGGTTTTCCCCAGCACAAATAATTTTCTGTTGCTGCTGGGGTTCGAACCCGGGTCTCCAGGTTCGTTGACATAGAGGCCACGCACTTTAACCAACTACGCCACGGACGCCAAATTTTAACCGCATACTTTCCACATGTTTTGCTTTGTGAGATGGCGCGTTGTAGCGTAACAAAATCAGATTGCCATGTTTTCTGGTCCATTCCGGTCGTCTTTCGGTTAATCGGCCCTACCTTATAATTCTACCATGGTTTCAAGCACATCTGTTTCTTGACAAATTAAATTAAATACGAATATCATTTGCAGGTTGGTTTATTTAAAGAATGACAAATTCAAAGAAGTTGCAAAGGAATTGTTCTCCAAGAACCTCTGGCTTCGATTTACGTTCATTTTGCTTATTTTAACTTTTTTTATTAATTTTCTAACCAATTTCATAAATTTTTTCACAACAATTTAATTTTATCACTTTGACAATCAGCTGTTCGAAGCTCGATATTCGTGCTCGAAGAAATTTTTCAAGTAAAGTTCCAGTAATAGAGTGACATTTTGCTTCTTCTTCTCTCTCAAGCTACTTGAAAGCAGTACGGAAACAGAACAAATAATTAATTTAAACAACGCATTAACCAAAAGACGACCGGAATGGGCCAGAATATTTTGTTTGTTGTCATCTCACAAAGCAAAACTAGTGAAAGATAGCTTGTAATCGCTTGGATGGGACATTCCTCTGCACCCGCCGTACTCCTCAGACTTGGCGCCATCTGACTATCACCTCTTCACATCAGCGATTTCGAGGATGTTGGACAATGGCTCGACAACCATTCGCAAAATACAACCAGTTTTTTTGGCATGGTATTCATAAATTATTGTGGTATTGTGGCGTCCGTGGCGTAGTTGGTTAAAGTGCGTGGCCGCTATGTCAACGAACTTGGAGACCCAGGTTCGAACCCCAGCAGCGACAGAAAATTATTTGAATTAAAATAATTTTTCTGTACGGCCGCCACCTCTCTGCAGACAATGGCAAACCTCAGAGGGTAATCAAAATGCCATGAAAAGCTTCTTGAGAATAAGAACAATTCTGTTCATCGCCGTTCGGAGTCGGCGTTAAGCCTGTAGGTCCATTTCTCGGGCAATTGTGTACAAACTTAATAACACGCACACCACAATTGATCATAAGAAGCTAGGTCAAAGTCCTTTCAAGGGCTGAAATGGCCAGTTATTTATTTTTTTTTTTTTTTTATTCATAAATTATCTGAAAGATGAAATGTGTATAAGCGTATGACTAATATTTTGAATACAAAAAAAAAAAAAAATAATTTCCTAAGAAATTTACGCATTTCTTTAACCGAAAAAAGCTTATGCATACACCTGGTTTACTATCTGGTATTTTTATCTTCATATCTCCAAAAGTACAAATCAAATTCTGAATAGCGACGATGACAACAATTCCGCCATGAAGATGGTATCCCGGAAAACCAAATTGCGGCGACAGCCTTGAAAATCCGCTGCCCAACTATAATTGAAATCTATAGCTCGGCTTAAAAACAACAAAACCGCGGGAGCCGATGGCTTACCTGCTGAGCTCTTCAAAAATGGAGGAGATTTAAATGCATTCATGAGCTTCTATGCAAGATATGGTCGGAAGAATGCATTTCAATCGAACCTCAGTGTGTCCTGCTCCAAGCGATCCCACTATTTTCGCCATCAACTGTGGGATAAGCCTTCTTAATAAAGTATATAAGGTCCTGTCGAGCAAATTATGTGGAAGACTGAAGACCATACTAAACCAGCTGATTGGGTTTATCAGTGTGGCTTCAGACCTGGTAAATCCATTATCGACCAGATATTTATGCTATGATTACAAAGCCGCCTTCGACAGTCCAATAAGGAATCAACTGTACTCCCACATGCCTGAATTTGGCATTCCTAAAAGAGCTCATCCGTCTTTGCAGAATTGCACTGAGCAACACCAGTAGCTCAGTTAAAATCAGGAAGGATCTCACCCATCCATTCGATACCAAACGAGGTTTCAGACAACGTGCGACTTTTTCAACATAATGATAAAGATCATCCGAGCTGCTGATTTCAGACGTAGTTGCACGCTATTTTACAAAAGTATTCTGCTGCATGCGTATGCTGATATCGATATTATTGGCCACAGTACGCGCAAAGTCAGTGCATTATTCTCCAGATTAGCAAAAGAGTCGATTCAAATGGGCCTTGCAGTGAACGCAGATAAATAACAAAAATGTTTTTTGGTATGTAAATGAAGGTGATGGTGAAGGTGGTGTTACAGCAAATAAAATAACAAGCTGTATTACTTTTTAATATATATTTTATTTAAAAGCTTACTCTTTTCAATAGAAATAAATATATATAAAATAAACTGGCCATTTCAGCCCTTGAAAGGAATTTGACCGAGCTCCTTATGATCAAATTGTGTCGACGGTAACGAACGTTACTGTGAATGGCTATCCTTATCGCGCCATGATCATTTTTGACCCGAATTGGAAGATACGGACTTGGACGACATGTGGTTCCAACAGGATAGTGCCACAAGCCACACAGCACACGTAACAATCGATTTATTGAAGAGTTAGTTTGATGAGCGTGTTATCTCAAAAAATGGGCCAGTGGATTAGCCGCGGCGTTATTGCGATTTAACGTCTCTAGACTATTTTTTTTTTTTTGGGGCTACGTCAAGTCATTGGTCTATGTCAACAAGCCGACGACGTTGGAAGAGCTTAGAGCATACATTGAACGCGAAATAGCGGCCGAGTCATCGAAAATTGGGTTTAACGAATCGACCGCTGCATACGTCCCCGCGGTGGCCATATGAACGATGTCGAGTTCAATTTATAAATGTTTTGATTGTACTTCAAGTCGATAATAAATATCTGAAATGGTTTGCGTTTTATTTAAAAAAAAGTTGTCAATTCCTTAATGGAAAGCCCTATACTTTTCTATACCTACCACGCCTCTTTATGGGCGTTACAAACGGAGTGACAAAATTCAAACACGTTTTACGTTTTTTAAACGTGGGGGTATAAAATTTTAAAAAATCATGCATGTACTAAAAAAAATTGTTCATAGCAAAAAAAAAAAAAAATTAACCTAAAAAGTTGTGTGGCATAAAATAAAAGAATTCATCATCGTACGAAGTTTCAATTTTTGACATCTTTCAGCCTTATTCATAAACACATTTTAGAGGCAGCGTAACTTTAAACGGGCTTTAAACAAGAAAAAGTTATTCATAAACATTTTTCGCAATTGTTTAAGAGCTGCGTAAAGGCTGCGTAAATATAACCATGATCTTGATTGTCTTTTCGTTTAATATCAAAGACATGCTCCATATGCGCCCTTCGCAGCATTTTTTTATGCGGCGGCCATTGCAAATCCATAGGAATTCTTAATTTTTGTAGACATTTTCTATAGTTCAGACACAAACCTTACAAACATGAGCAAGGAATGAAAAAATGTTTATGAAGAATAACACGGTGTTACAAAATGAAAACAAATCAAAAAACTTGCCTCGAGACATAGAAGTGGTAGTAGGCCTGGTTGAACATAAGATAACTGCATACTTGGTTTTTTGAATATACCCTCAAAATCGGGATTTGTGGTCAAAAAACCGAATTTAGGTAGGTGAATGTATAGTTTGTTATGTAACTCCGTTATATCTAGGTCAATTTTAAAAATTTAAACATTGATAAAAAGAAGCAAAATATACCCTTAATATAATACCTAGACCGTTTTTTTACAAAAAGAATTGACAAAGTTACAGGCAAAATCATTTGAAAATTTCTCATTTTTTTTTAATTTTTTCAACTTCAACAACGTTTTGTTAACAAATTTTGTTTTGTGGCACTATTAGTTTTAGCAGGATTCTGAAAGCCTGTTAAATTTTACGTTCAACAAGCTATCATTTACTTCAATTGGGTGAAATACAAAAGCGATATCGAATTTTTAGTATTCGTAATAAAATACAAAAAAATTTTTTTTTTTTTTTCTAAAAATGTTTTTTTTACCTTTTTCGTTTATATATATTATCATAAAGCTGGCGTATTGCCCGGATGTGACGGAACTGTTTGCAGTTTTCAACAACAAACACGCTCCGAATGAATGGCGTTTGTTTATTGAGGGATCTTGCAAGAGTATGATTTATTTAAAAACTTTTTGTGTGATTCTTGATATGTTAAATTCTGATGTATGTATGTCGCCGACTTAAAGGCTCTAACAATACTGTTTGGAATGCAAGGTGGATATACCAAGTATCCTTGCATTATTTGCGAATGGGATAGTCGTGCGACTAATAAATATAAGCAAAAGGAGTAGCTACTGCGTGCTTCATTTCAAGTTGGCAAAAAATATGTTTTGAATACTCCACTGGTGCGACCTGAAAATGTAATCCTACCGCGGCCTCGGTAGTCGAGTTGGTAGCGTGCTCGACTGGCACCCCAGAAGTCCCGTGTTCGATTCCTGGCCAGGCCATGGTCCTTCGCTTTTAACCTTTCTTAATTTTCTATCCTCATTTCTAATTAACTGAAATTAAAAATTCATCAATATTTACGACATGAAGTTGTAGTTGATGGTAGAGAAGTTTGTGGATGAGATTGACTTATAACTTAAATTGACTGAGGTAAAGGCATAACACTTGCGTCTGATTCAAATTCATATCTTTCTTTGGCTTTCCACCACGCTTAGAACATCCTACACGTGTTTCACTTGATTGCCCTTTCCTTCCTACTAATCTATCATCCCATTTTCGAACCAAAGCAGACTTGACTGAATAGGTATTCCACCTCCAACCAAGGCAGACTTGACTGAATAGGTATTCCACCTGAAATCCTTGGTTCAAAGCTAAAAAAAAAAAAAAAAAAAATCTGATTGCAGCGTTTCCTAGGTTAAGTGAGGCCAAAATCAAAGAAAGTATCCTGCACGTTCAAATCTTTTATAAAAGTTATTTATTCATGTCGGTTATTCTAAGGCTTATTTGTGGGCCCACAAATTCGGAAAATTTTCTTGGACACTGATTTTGTTTCTAAATTAAATCCAGTTGAAAAAAATAGCCTGGAATAGTTATATTTCGTTATGCATTTATTTCCTCGGCAAGAAGAAGAGTCGAAATTACTTAGATGTTGTAAATGAATTTTTAAGTGCCTACGAAGAAATGGGCTGCAATATGTCAATCAAAAATACATTTTTTGAACTCCCATAAAAACTTTTTCCCGAATAGCCTTGGGCAGTTTAGTGATGAACAAGGAGAAAGGTTCCACCAGGAGATGGAAGCTATAGAAACCGGCTTTCAGGAAAAAAATTCCATAAACATGCTGGCAGACTACTGCTGGTCCCTAAAACGTGAAATCGATTATAATATATATAAACGAAAAAGGTCAAATAAACATTTAAAAAAAAAAAAAATTGTAATTTCTTGTATTTTATTACAAATACTAAAAATTCGATAGTGCATTTGTATTTCAGCCAATTGAAGTAAATGATAGCTTATTGAACGCAAAATTTAACAGGCTTTCAGAATCCTGCTAAAACTTATAGTGCCAAAAAATAAAATTTGTTAACAAAACGTTGTTAAAGTTGAAAAAATTAAAAAAAAATGAGAAATTTTCAAATGATTTTACCTGTAACTTTGTCAATTCTTTTTGTAAAAAAACGGTCTATATATTATATTAAGGGTATATTTTTCTTCTTTTTATCAATGTTTAAATTTTTAAAATTGAGCTAGATATAACGGAGTTACATAACAAACTATACATGCACCTACCTAAAATCGGTTTTTTGGCCACAAATCCCGATTTTGAGGGTATATTCAAAAAACTAAGTATGCAGTTATCTTATGTTCAACTAGACCTACAAACTCTACTATGTCTCGAGCCGAGTTTATTTTCACTGTTACACCGTGTAATTTAAGCAAAGTTGCGTAGAAGCTGCGTAAAGCCTTAAACAGTGCGTAACTAAACAAGCGTTGAACGGTTGTTTACGGAAATATATTGAATAAGGCTGTTTATCTTTAGAATTACATAGCAAAAATACAAAATTATTAAATTTCAATCATTTTGCGCATGCACTGAATAAATCAGTTTTTTTTCTTCCTGGAAAGTTGTCGAAAAACACATAACTGATTTTTGACGCGCGACAACGATGTGCATAAAAATTTTGTTGTTTAAGGAAATACGCAAAGTCTCACGGATCCCCTCATTCTTTCTTTAGGATCTCAACCTATTTATCTTTTTTATATCATTTCCCAATGGTTTACTATCAAATGTACAAAAGAGTTTTAAAAGATTTTTTTAAGATGGCATCACTGGTATTCTTCATTTTAAAGCCTTATTATTAAGCCGGGAGTAAAATTATTGCGTTTGATTGCGTACAATGAAATAGATTATTGCGCTAAGAGCAGGGATACAAAACGATTGAACGTTTTCTTTATTTTTGAAATACAATTTTTGGTGTATTGGTGCTAAGATATTGAAATATTTTGATGTTTAGTATTATAAATTACACGGTGTTACAAAATGAAAAAAAATCAAAAAACTCGCCTCGAGACATAGTAGAGGTAGTGTGCCTGGTTGAACATAATATAACTGCATACTTAGTTTTTTTAATATACCCTCAAAATCGGGATTTGTGGTCAAAAAAACGATTTTTGGCAGGTGCATATATAGTTTGTTATGTAACTCCGTTATATCTAGCTCAATTTTAAAAATTTAAACATTGATTAAAAGAAGAAAAATATACCTTTAATATAATATACAGACCGTATTTTTTAAAAAAGAATTGACAAAGTTACAGGTAAAATCATTTGAAAATTTCTCATTTTTTTTAATTTTTTCAACTTCAACAACGTTTTGTTCACAAATTTTGTTTTGTGGCACTATTAGTTTTAGCAGGATTCTGAAAGCCTGTTAAATTTTGCGTACAATAAGCTATCGTTTACTTCAATTGGCTGAAATACAAAAGCACTATCGAATTTTTAGTATTCGTAATAAAATACAAAAAAAAATTTTTTTTTTTCTAAAAATGATTTTTTTACCTTTTTCGTTTATATATATTAGCATAAGTGGCGTCCGTGGCGTAGTTGGTTAAAGTGCGTGTCCGCTATGTCAAAAGAACCTGGAGACCCAGGTTCGATCCCCAGCATCGACAGAAAATTATTTGAATTAAAATAATTTTTCTGTACGTCCGCCATCTCTCTGCAGACAATGGCAAACCTCAGAGAGTAATCAAAATGCCATGTAAAGCTTCTTGAGAACGAGAACATTCCGTTCATCGCCGTTCGGAGTCCGCGTTAAGCATGTAGGTCCGGTTCTCGGTCAATTGTGTACAAACTTAATAACACGCACAACACAATTCATCATAAGAAGCTAGGTCAAAGTCCTTTCAAGGGCTGAAATGGCCAGTTATTTATATTTTTTTTTTTATATTAGCATAAAGCTAGTGTATTGCCCGGATGTGACGGAACAGTTTGCAGTTTTTAACCACAAACACGCTCTGAATGAATGGCGTTTGTTTATTGAGGGATCTTGCAAGAGCATGATTTATTTAAAAACTTCTTGTTTGATTCTTGATAAGTTAAATTCTGATATATGTAGGTTTGAAAGCTGTGCTATTACACAACAAAAATGAGTTACCATCGGTTCCTTTAGCTAATGCAACGAACATGAAAGAAACATTCGACAATGAAAAAAATACTTCGTTTTATAAATTACAACACGTTTAAATGGCAAATAGTCGCCGACTAAAAGGCTCTAACAATACTGTTTGGAATGCAAGGTGGATATACCAAGTATCCTTGCATTATTTGCGAATGGGATAGTCGTGCGACTAATAAATATAAGCAAAAGGAATGGCCACTGTGTGCTTCATTTCAAGTTGGCAAGAAAAATGTTTCAAATACTCCACTGGTGCGACCTGAAAATGTAATCCTAGCGCCTTTTCATTTAAAATTAGGTTATATGAAAAAGTTTGCCAAGAAAATAAACTTTATTCATTTCGGTTATTCTAAGGTTTATTTGTGGGCCCACAAATTCAAAAAATTTTCTTGGATTTCGTTTCTAAATTAAATCCAGTTGAAAAAAAGAGCTTGGAACAGTTTTATTTTGTTATGCATTTATTTCCTCGGCAGCAAGAAGAGTCGAAATTACTTAGATGTTGTAAATTAATTTTTAGATGTTGTAATTTAATTAAGAAATGGGCTGCAATATGTCAATTAAAATACATTTTTTGCACTCCCATATCAACTTTTTCCCGAAAGCCTTGGGCAGTTTAGTGATGAACAAGGAGAAAGGTTCCACCAGGAGATGGAAGCTATAGAAACCAGCTTTCAGGGAAAAAATTCCATAAACATGCTGGCAGACTACTGTTGGGCCCTAAAACGTGAAACTGATGATAATATATATAAACAAAAAAGTTCAAATAAACATTTAAAAAAAAAAAAAAAAAATTTTTTTTGTATTTTATTACGAATACTAAAAATTCAATATTGCATTTGTTTTTCAGCCAATTGAAATAAACGATAGCTTATTGTACGCAAAATTTAACAGGCTTTCAGAATCATGCTAAAACTTATAGTGCCACGAAACAAAAGTTGTGAACAAAACGTTGTTGAAGTTGAAAAAATTAAAAAAAAATGAGAAATTTTCAAATGATTTTACCTGTAACTTTGTCAATTCTTTTTAAAAAAAACGGTCTGTATATTATATTAAAGGTATATTTTTCTTCTTTTTATCAATGTTTAAATTTTTAAAATTGAGCTAGATATAACGGAGTTACATAACAAACTATACATGCACCTACCAAAAATCGGTTTTTTGACCACAAATCCCGATTTTGAGGGTATATTAAAAAAACTAAGTATGCACTTATCTTATGTTCAACCAGACCTACAACCTCTACTATGTCTCGAGCCGAGTTTATTTTCACTGTAACACCGTGTTATTAACCATTAGTATAAAATAAGGAATGTTAACAAAATAACAGGAAATAACTTATCAAAATCTTTATTTATTAAAATTCATGATAAAGGGTCATCCCTGAAAATTTCAAAGAATAAACGCGTTTTTTTTTTCTCAGTGTTAGCTATTTGTAATGAGTTGTCAAAAAACGCATTTTTTGACAGCTCATTACAAGATTTTTTACGGGAGTGTCTTAATAAGCTATATCTGTTCGTTTAAAAGCAATGGGAATGATCTAAAAGATAGGATATTGGGTGCCGTATGAATTGAAGCCGAGAGACGTCGAACGCCGTTTTTCACTTGTGAACGGCAAAAAATAAAGGGATTTTTGCATCGTATTGTAACTAGTGATAAAAAATGGGTTCATTACGATAACTCCAAGCGCAAAAAATTAACAGTGGCAAGGCCATGCTTTGTATTTGGTTCGACCAATTGGGCGTGGTGTACTATGAGCTGCAACAACCGGACGAAACCATCACAGGGTAACTCTACCGAACTCAAAGTACACCAAACACAAAAAGCTATGTTAAAAAAATCCTTTTAAAAAAGTGAAAACAGGGATGAAAAACGGAAAATAGAACAAAAAACTTATCAACTCATAACAAACATCCAAGAAAATCCTGACGTATGGGGTAAATTGGGTACCAAATTTGTGATCAGCATCTTAGATTTAATTGCTTACATTTTTACAAATCACATTTTTAGATTTAACAAATTTTAGTTATTTAAGTAGAAAGAGAAAAATTTTTTTAAAAATACTTATATAAAAGATCTCATACATACATTGGTTTTTGTCGTCACTTCCTCTGTTGGTTGTCCGTCTACAAGGTCCCCTTTTAGTATTAGCCCGTTCGTGGAGTGTGAAGCCTCAGTTGGTGTTATTGATTTTCCACCTGTTAAGAAAACAACGTGTTTTTATTTTCTTTTTTAAGTACTTCCTTGACCTAAAAAACTCTCTCATCCGCTTTGAGCTCTTAAAAGCTCTCTAAAAATATCTTATTATGAATAATGCATTGTTATGAATTTGTATCTCTACCTATATTAATCGGCTAAGGCTTTTTTTGTGGTACCGATTACAGAAAAACTACTTGTCCATTTCTTTTTAAATTTGCATCATATTAAAGCATTTGTGCAGAATATATTTTTTTTTTTCTTATATTTAATTTGTTCATAATCAAATCGTGAAAATAAAAAATGTATGTTTATATCATGATTATAACATATTTTTAAAATACTTATAACATATTTATAACATACACTTAACATACACTTAACTTAATCGGCTGTTTGAGTTTATGTTATGTGCAAAAACAGCTGGCGGTGTGTATCTAAATATGCCTCCTAAAAGTATGCACCTATTTATATACGATGAGCTGATAATAGCCAATTTCGGTCAGCATAGACAGGGTTCCGGTGTGGGGTATTTGGAAATAAGCATACCAGCAAAAAATTTCAATGCTCATTACTTGTATGCACATAAAGAGCGCTTCATTTTCCTTGCAAATAGTGTTGTTTGTATAGCGCTATATTTGTAGCACTTTTTCTAACGAAAATGTAGCACTTGAAAAAGTATTAGATTTTAATGTCAAAAAAAAATAAATCTCAAATTGGGAAAAATCATCAAAACGTCCCACGTAAATTAATCTTCAAAGTCCTCGATTCCATTCGAAAAAAATTTAATATTTTAAATTAAAATATTAACTGTAAAAAAAAATGAGTTACAAGTTGATGGTCCTCATGCGAATGATAGTCCTCATTCAATTGGGACTCTTGAATCATTTAACTTTCAATATGAAATTAAAGAGTGGATTGTTAAATATCTCTTAGGCCGTGCGGCAAGTGATCACATCTTGGGAATTTTGAATAAAGACGGCGTGAAAGTTCCACTGTGCACAGCACCCTTTTTATTGCAACTACGAAGAGAACAATGCGCTCTGTTCTCGTTACGTTTTTACATCAACTACAAGAAGAACAAAGCACTCGGTTTTCGCTACGTTTTTGTTAAAATTGCAAGGGGAACGAAGCGCTCCGCTCTCGCTTCGATTTCATATTTGCTACAGCGAGAGCCGTGCGCATGCATCTGATGACTAGTGTTACCAGATGCCTCTCACCATATACCCCTAGATTGGATCTCAAATCCCCCTAAAATTCCCCTAAACATTTTTTTCGAAAAACATACAAAAATACAGTTGTAAATAACTTAAAATTTATTAAGTTAAAACTTCAGCTTCAAGGGGCAGCTGAAGAGTAGCACAAGTGCAATGCAAGGCTGAGCTGTAGGACGTCTACAACAAGCTCAGGAAGTTGCTTTGTAGCTTTCAATTGTCCAAGCTGAAATTGGCCTTAAAATTTAGTTTAACCTTTGAAAGCAGGCTCCGTCTCCCTTTTTTTTGTATATTTTTGGGCATATCTTTTCTTTTCGTCAGTTTTCCCCATACTTGCTTCGTTTTTAATATTTACTCAGAGTTGCAAGTTAAGCGCGAAGCGAGTTTGAAGTGAAGTGGGAAATGATTGGTAATTTATTTGAAGTGTTGCCAATTCAGCTGTTTTTATAAAGTGTTGCTGAAATCGCTTTTTGCACAATATGGAGGAAAAAGTATTTTTCCTTAATTTTTTGCAAAGTTTCAAGGAAAAGTAATAAATCTTTATTTCCAAAGGTAAACTTACCAAATACCCCCAAAAAACCCTAAAGATTTATTACCTCTAAAATTCCACAAACCAGTTAAAAAACCCCCAAATCTAAGCGGAATTCCCCTAATCTGGCACACTGCTGATGACATGCCTATATTAAAAAATGCAATATACGCCAGGAGAATGGAGCGCTCAACTGTTTTTTTGTAGCGCTTCAGATGCGCTCTTGGAACGCTCGGTTTCCTGTTGGGATATTACTTACACAAAAACATAAAAAATTACATGCGGACAGAAAATTAAAATGTTGATTCAACAGAAGCGTATATTTGAATTTAGGATGCACTTTCAATCGAACACGATAATTCGACTTGATTGTCACTTGCCTCAACGGCAAAATGTGTATTTCAGAGATGGAATGGAACAACAAGCAATTGATAATTCATCAATAAAATAACTGATAAATAGTACTGATCCTGATATACTCTGAAATGGTCGCGTAGGGTTCGGTTAAGTTGTCATTGAAATTCCTAATCAACTTATTGCTGTACCTAAAAATGTTATTGAAGATATGTTTGGCAACATTTCGGAAACTAATTTATCTCATCAGGTTTTGACTTCAGTTGAATTCAGCTCAGCTCCAAAGAACGACAATTGCTCATTTAAAAATACTGAAATTTTTAATCGTATGCCAGAAGAGATAAAAGCATACTCTTTAGTTTTTAAAAAATTGTTTGCGATGATGATCGAGAGGAAGCTGTTGAATTTTTGAATACGTTTACTGTTTAAAGCGCCAACGGTTTATCTCCACACTGATTGATTTTGAAAGAGAATTGTATTGTATTGCTTATACGTAATCTAAATACAGGGAACACGTTGCTTTATGGAACTCGAATGCGAGTAAAACGAAAGCATATACCCCTTTTACATTGGTCAAGACTTGAATTCAATTCTTTGCTATTCCCTTTTAAACTTGCCCTCTCTCACGTTGATGTCCGCGTCTTTCATCAACAAATTCACAGACTTGATTTCAAGTCTTGACCAATATAAAAGGGGTCATAGGAATTCAATTGACTACAAAGTTGTTACTAGTGTTGCACGCAACAAAAAAATCTTAATTCCACGCATTCACTTAACAAGTCTGGTAAAATTTTACCATTTACGTTTCAACATACACAGTTTCCAGTCATTCCTGCATTTGCAATGACTATAAATAAATCACAAGAACAAACATTCGACAGGGAAGGTATATTATTACGGCAACCTATTTATTTATTTATTCATAGGCAATTGAATATTGTTGCCAGTAGAGTTCGATCTTTTAATAGATTGCGATTCTATATTTCAGATACTTTGACCAAGGGCATTTATCCATAGACAAAAATATGGTCTTTACGAAAAAATTCCTGAACATGCTGAAGGTGGTCAGTGAATCCCCTTTTAACAAAACTGCGTTGGATTAATACACCACATCAAAACTAATTTCAACATATTTGAATTTAATTCGATCAATTTGGCATATGGTGTGGTGAATTCATTTGTTCTTTTGTTTTAAGGTGGATTCACTGATCACATTCAGCGTGTTTTTGCAAAAGCTCTATTGCTCTCAAAAAGAGAATGTGGCGATTTTGATTCACTGACATGTAAAACATTCTGGAAGTTTGTTGTTTTTTCATTGTCATTTATTATATACTCCTTTGATGTGTTTTGTGCGCAGATATTTCAAATGGCTGATATTGCATTATAAATATAAATTGCAAGAACGCGTGCATTAAGTTTACTAATCTATTAAGAAAGTTTCGCTTTCTTCATTAATTAGTATTTATTATCTCCATATAATTTACTTTCAGTTGTACCAGCTATCCTGTAAAAATGTAATTAAAACACATTGAAATAGGAAAAATTTATTGTTTTTATTTATTTCAAAGGTTGAACTGTTGACACTTCCTTGTATTTATTTTATTTTTGGCGCTTTCTTGCATTCCTTCAAATTATCTTGATTTTCGTAACAATGGAATTCAGTATTGTCCGATGCAATCTTTCTTTATTATAAAGACATTAAAAAAATATGCATATTTCAACTTAACAAACTCCAAAAACACTCAGGAAGAAAATAAAAATAAAGTTAATCAAGTCAAAGAGGGTGCAGCAAGTTTTTGTTACTCCCTCATTGAGTGTGGAAAAAGATAGAGCGCTTAAACTTTATATAAAAAAGATACAGTAGTTTCGACTATGTCGTAACACAAGACGTAGAATTAGTCAATTCGCTTTTGATGACATCTTTTTTAAAAAATATTTAGCAAAATATTTATTCCATACACCTGAGCATATGACCTTTAAAAGAGTGCCGGAAAGGGTTAATATGTATTGCCGACCCCCATTACTTTTGCAAAAGGAACATTTTTGCGTTTGACACCTTATCCCTCCGACCACTCCTTAGGGGGGCTCCTATACAAAGTTTATGGTTTTGGTATATTTATGCCATACACCTGAGCATATGACCTTCAAGAGAGTGCCGGAGATAATATATATCACCGACCCCCATTACTTTTGTAAAAGCAACATTTTTGCCTTTGACATCTTTTCCCTCCGACCGCTCCTTAGGGGGGCTCCCATACAAATTGTATGGTTTTTGTGCCGGAAAGGGTTAAAATGTATGACTGACCTCCATTATTTTTGCAAAAGGAACATTTTTTCTTTTGACACCTATTCCCTCCGACCATTCCGTAGGGGGGCTCCCATACAAATTTAATGGTTTTTGTATATTTATTCCATACACCTGAGCATATGGCCTTCAAGAGAGTGCCGGAGAGGATTAATACATATGACCAACCCCCATTACTTTTGTAAAAGCAACATTTTTGCCTTTGACACCTTTTCCCTCCGACCACTCCTTAGGGGGGCTCCCATACAAATTTTATGGTTTTTGTGCCGGAAAGGGTTAATATGTATCACTGACCCCCATTACTTTTGCAAAAGGAGCATTTTTTCTTCTGACACCTATTCTCTCCGACCACTCCTTAGGGGGGCTCCCATACAAATTTTATGGTTTCTGTTTATTTATTCCATACACCTGAGCATATGACCTTTACAAGATTGCCGGAAAGGGTTATTATGTATCACTGACCCCCATTATTTTTGCAAAAGGAACATTTTTGCCTTTGACACCTATTCCCTCCGACCACTCCTTATGGGGGCACCCATACAAATTTTATTGTGTTTGTGCCGGAAAGGGTTAAAATGTATCACTGACCTCCATTATTTTTACAAAAGAAACATTTTTGCCTTTGACACCTATTCTCTCCGACCACTCCTTAGGGGGGCTCCCATACAAATTTAATGGTTTTTGTATATTTATTCCATACACCTGAGCATATGACCTTCAAGAGAGTGCCGGAGAGGATTAATATATATGACCAACCCCCATTACTTTTGTAAAAGCAACATTTTTGCCTTTGACACCTTTTCCCTCCGACCACTCCTTAGGGGGGCTCCTATACAAATTTTATGGTTTTTGTGCCGGAAAGGGTTAATATGTATCACTGACCCCCATTACTTTTGCAAAAGGAGCATTTTTTCTTTTGACACCTATTCTCTGCGACCACTCCTTAGGGGGGCTCCCGTACAAATTTTATGGTTTTCGTTTATTTATTCCATACACCTGAGCATATGACCTTTAAGAGAGTGCCGGAGAGGGTTAATATGTATGACCGTTCCCCATTACTTTTGCAAAAGGAACATTTTTGCTTTTGACACCTATTCCCTCCGACCTCTCCTTAGGGGGGCTCCCATACAAATTTTATGGTTTTGTCGATAAAACTGGAAACTGTCGATAAATAGGTAGCAAGTTCAAGCAAACAAAAACATCAAATGTTGGCTTTATATTTCATGTAATTGTGTAAAATTTATATAAGTTAGAGAGTTCTAACATGAATTTTTGTCGCATTGAGGATCAAGCAGACCAACAAGTGCTAACATCAACATTGTACGATCAGTACTTTAGGCCCACCAAAGGCTCAAAAAGTGATATAAATACCGACACCTGATCACTATCAACCACCCTACTTACCTCCGAGAATGACGTATTCTACGTCAAAAACTTGCAAAACATGCTGAAGGTGATCAGTGAATCCATGATACAATTACAAGGTAGGCTCATATTGGAGACAGAGTTGGGGGTTTTCCACTAAATGGTGAGTGCGCTAAGTATTTCACTAGCACTAAAAATATTGAAAGAAATTATATTTTTCACTATTTTTTTGCCAGCTTGTTCTCTTCACTATCACTAGAGATTTTAGTGATAGTGTTATTTTGTTGCACTACAACTAAATTTAGTGGTAGTGACTTAATCTGCACTACACTCAAATAGTGCAAAATTTGAGCAGTCACTACATGAAAGCTGCAATTAAAAATGTTTCCACTCAACTTTCATATCTTACTGGTTTTAAAATTATTTAAGCCAGACTCGAATAAAAGAAAATTTTATAATAATAACATAAAATTTTCTAAATGGGCTAACAATTTTGAAATTTTAAATTTATATAAGTGCAATTATTCAAAATAAACTGTTGACTTTTCTTTCAATTGAGTGAAAACTTTCTGTGTTCCACTACCATTAGTGCGGGTATTTTTTTTTAATTCATCAGTCAACCCCACTTGGAAGTAGTGAATAATTTTAAAATATCAGTACATGTCAGCTGAAGCTGAAAATTTAGTGCACTACCCTTATCTCTGATTGGAGAGCTGGGTGAGCTGGTTTCAAAATCAGCTGGTAGTTTTTAGTTTTTCTATCCACCTTCAAAGTATATATGTATATCGGTGATTCCATGTCAAAACACCCACGTTTTTACATCACTTTTTTTGAAAATTTTTAAACTCTCTGGGTTGATAGTGAAAATCTTGAAACGTATTATATATACATTCTTGTTTTATTTATTTTTTATTTCTTTTTAAAGGATTTTATTTCTTTTTTAACTGTAAAAAATTTGAAAATATCTTAAAAAATACAATAAGTATTCAAACAGTTGTAACTTGGAAAACAATCCGCAATATGACTTGAAGACCTTGAATGAGTCGTTCTTGTGGTGTAATTTTTTTTAATCTTTTTATGAATTTTTTTTTTTAATTTTTTTAGCCTGAAGTTTTGTGTCACATTTTTCATGATGATCGCAGTAAATTTTTCACTTTTTGAACATAGTGTCGTTATAATACATCAATTCTTAACACTTATACAAAATTTTAGCTTGGGATTCCAACAATTGGTATTTTTAACGAATTTAAAAAAAAAATGCCTACAAAAGATTTCTTACTTTTTTACAGAAAATTACATATATTTACATATAAAACTCTTCTGTACATGGCTTTGTCACTGAACTCCTCCTAAACGACTGGATCGATTTCAATTAAATTTGGAGTGTGTGTGGGACTCGGTACAACAGAGACCAACTTTCTACATCCCGATATTCGGGTCGAATATGACGTATTCTGGACATCAAACGCTTCAAAACTCCAACATAATAAGCAGCAGTAACTGTTTGACCTTAACTTAAGCGGCGGCCGAGGCCGAATTCGTTAAAGTGCGTGAACCACTCGGTGCAAATTTTCGAGCCTCGAGGTACGAATCCTCCACCAGACACAGAAAAATTTTCAATTTAAATTAGTTTTTCTGATCGGTCGTTACCTCTCTACAGACAATGGCAAATCACAGAGAGAAAATAATGCCATGTAAAGTTTCTTGGAATCTAATTTATGCCAACAGAGAGCGAAATCGAAGAAGAAACGTGTGTGGGAAGAAGAGGCTACAAAAAGCAAAAGCCTTTGCCTAAAAGTTTGCAAAAACTAAAGCAGCATTCTACTTCAGTGGAGCCAAATCCTTGCCAAAATAAAAAATGCGGAGAGTTCTGCAGCAAGAAGTTCCCGAGAGCGATCGGTTAGCAATAAATTAACATTTTTGGGGATTTGGCAGAAAAGTAAGACAACAAAACTGGCTAATTTCGTGTATCACTCGGAAGAGCGTTAAGAGACGAAGAAAATATGGTAATAAAAAGCAGTTTAGCTATGATTAGGTTATAAATTATAATTAAATTAGCTGCAAAGTGTGCCAACAGTTTTTGTTGAAAACTCTACATATGTATATCCCAACATTTGCAGAATGTTTGAAAATTGTTGGGCAAAAAAAAAAAAATTCACTCTTCACAATAAGTTAGACGAAGGCAAGGTTACTTTATTAAAAAATTATATTGAATGGTCGCCAGCAGTTCTTTCGCATTATTATCGGAATAAAAGTACCAAGCTGTATCTATCACAAGAATTCCGCAACGTACAAGGGCTGTAAAAATGTTATACTATAATAGTTGAATAGTTGAAAAGTTTAAATAAACTAGTAAGAAATGATCTTCGACTGGGCCGAAGTTAAAATACCCCCACGTCCGAACCGAAGTATATTCAAAGTCTTAAGCCGTCAATAAAATGTTTATTTGTAAAAACATTTTTGTTATACATAGTTTTAACAGAAAATATTCGCTTTCATTTTTTATAAAATCACTTTGTATGGGAGGTGGGTGTGGTTTTCACTCGGTTTGGTTGAATTTTATACACAAAGTGCATGTTATATATCAAAGTTAATATGCAAAATTTCAAGTCCATATATTATTTTTTGTGGAATTTAAAGAGATTTTACCTTTTTGATGAAGTCACTTTGTATGGGAGGTAGGCGTGATTTTTATCCGATTTGGTTGAATTTCATACTTAGAGTGCACTTTAAATATCGGAGCTCATATGCTAAATTTCAAGTCCATATATTAATTTTTGTGGAATTCTAAGAGATTTTACCGTTTTGATAAAGGCACTTTGTATGGGAGGTAGGCGTGGTTTTTATCCGATTTGGCTCATTTTCGAACTTGACCTTTATTTTTTAGATAAAAGCCTAAATATTGAATTTCGTGATGATAGCTTGAAAATTACGGCTGTAATCGTGACGACAGACAGACAGACAGACAGACGGACATGGCTAAATCAACTCGGGTGGTGATGCTGATCAATAATATATATACTTTTCTATACCTACCACGCCTCCTTATGGGCGTTACAAACGGAGTGACAAAATTAATATACCCCCATTTACGCTTTTTAAACGTGGGGGTATAAAAATCAGCTCAGTTATCTTTACGAGTTTTTCGAAATATTTTTATAAAAGATTTTCATATCGGTTTTCATCTGCTTAAAAAAGACAAGTCGTCATATGTTAAAATTTTAATAATTTAGACAGCGAAGCAAAAAATAATCTTAATCGTACTGAAGAATATCAACAGCACATAAAGGATAAGGATAAGTCTAAGGAAATATTTCTGGAGGAATAGAAACAAAGTAAAACAAATTTTTCGTTGTTATGTGCAATAAGGTGGGTCACCACATATGGAAAAAAAAAATATTTCAAAAGACCGCCCCTCATTTGAAAGCTTATGTTAAGGGGATTTTGGTAGCATACAAATTTTTTTTTTAGGTGGACCCGAAATCTGCCCCAAATGGTCTTTTTTGTATAACTTCATCAGTTTTTATCCGATCGTAAAAAAAAGTATGTCGTTGGATAGATCTCAACAAGGACTATAATTCGTTTTAACAACATTTTTACCTCCGATTACACCTTTGACCAGATATTTCAACTTTTCGTCTTATTTCCTCAGTAACCCCAAAACTTCCATTTTTGTTTTTCAGAAAATATAAGTTCGTAAAAAATCATTAAACTTTTGTGAAGAAACTTTTTGATTTCATTCGTAGGAAAAAAACTTACAGCGAATTTAATTTTCGGTCAAGTTTGGCTTCGTTTTTAGGATTTAGCTTTCGGTTCATCTTCATTTGCCTTCGTTCATCTCCGTGTTTGTTCGTTAGTCTTCGGTTTAGCTTCATTTGGTTTCGTTTTTAATACAAAGTTTCTTTAAAATTGGTCCAGTCGATCAGGCACTATGGAGTCATATATATTTTATTACTTGAAGCGCCCTCCATCGAAAGTTTTTGAAACTTCTCATAGCCTATCTTTTAATCTTGAGTCAGGAAAATCTTTATACTAAATGCCAACAAAATTGCTCCAACCGTTTAGTCTGCAATTTATTATTGCAAATAAAAACAAATCAACAAGCAAAATTTTTGATTTTTACGATCGGATAAAAACTGATGAAGTTATACAAAAAAGACCATTTGGGGCAGATTTCGGGTCCACCTAAAAAAAAAATTTGTATGCTACTAAAATCTGCTTAGCATAAGCTTTCAAATGAGGGGCGGTCTTTTGATATTTTTTTTGGTGACCCACCTTAATGTGCAAGCTTTGATTTTCAAAAAGTATTATACATTCCACGTCCGTGGTGTAGTTGGTTAAAGTGCGTGGCCGCTATGTCAAAGAACCTTGGAAACCCAGGTTCGAACCCCAGCAGCGACAGAAAATTATTTGAATTAAAATAATTTTTCTGTACGGCCGCCACCTCTCTGCAGACAATGGCAAACCTCAGAGAGTAATCAAAATGCCATGTAAAGCTTCTTGAGAACGAGAACTTTCCGTTCATCGCCGTTCGGAGTCGGCGTTAAGCATGTAGGTCCGGTTCTCGGTCTATTGTGTACAAACTTAATAACACGCACAACACAATTGATCATAAGAAGCTAGGTCAAAGTCCTTTCAAGGGCTGAAATGGCCAGTTATTTATTTATTTTTTTTATTTTATTATACATTCCACACGGAAAAAGCGAAACTTTATTTTAAGAAAATATGCTATACGAAAGTGTATACGAAAATGGCACTAGAAATGGTTATTGTTTTTTGTAGGAAGAAACAGATGGAAAACGAGGATGCAATGAAATTAGCACAATTGTCTTTCAACATTTAACGCTCGTAGATCAAAAGAAAACTCACTCTACAATCAATCTTTATTGCGACAACTTTGCTTGTCAAAATCGGAACAGAGCTATGCTTGCCACATTGGCGTGTTTTCTTGAAAATTCTATTTTAATTAATAATATAAAAATTACTTCATTACCTGGATATACTTTAATGCCTGTAGACTCAAGTCATAGCACCTTTGAATCATTTACACGCGATCGAACTATTTGGGCTCTATGTGAATGGTATTGTATGATCTCGATTGCGATAACTTATCCATTTGATTATACATACATATTAATGAATCATGTTGATTTCAAAGACTGAAAAGCATTTTTGCAAGCAATGTTCCCAACTTCAGTAAAAAATATCATATCCAACTTTACGTTCTGCTCTTTTTGAAAAAGATAATCATCTTATAAAACTTAAATATGGATATTTTGAGAATTTAGAGATTAAAAAATACGATCTCCATTCGATTACGCGATCAAGAAGCGACTCTATGATAGCAAGCAACGGGCCTCTTCCTCTACTTATATATAATAGCTTATAAAAAATTGCATCGAATTAATACAAAGATTTAAAAACCTTTGCGAAAAAATACAATTCCTTCAAATTTTAATAATGAATACTTAATATTACCAAACGATGAGATTGTTAAACATTCCTTAGCTGAAACGGATCAGAAAGATAATATGGAATGAATTTTATGTACTTAACTACATATGACATAATTATGAAATTAATTTTATTTTCCCACATATATACATATTTTCATTAAAGCAATCGAATATTATACCTATCTATTGTTCACTTTTTTAAGATTCATTTATTTTTAATTGCTTGAATTATTTTTTTTTTTTTTTTGATTAATTTAAATTTAACTTGCATGAATAATTAGTTGGAATATTGTTTTATTTACTTTTTCACATATGCACAACTAGAAAAAAAAAGGGATAACATAGCTTAACCATCACAACATTGTTCAGTAGCTTACCAGTATGACAGCAAAAAAATCTAAAGCACCAAAAACAGACGCTATGATAGAACTTGGTAAATAGCACTTGTTGCATCATATATCTTAGATAAGTAAATGCTTATAAGGTATATTTCATATTTATAACGCCACTTCGAAATTCTCAATTGCTCTGTTACAGCTTATTTACAACAAAGACAGTGTTCTGCAAATATTATCATCTATGCACAACAAAAATAGCTAGCATGTGTGTATTTCTCTGCTGATAACGGTACAATAGATATTGCTTTAATTTTTAATGCTGTCTCATATTTATAACGCCATTTTAAACATTCAACTAAATAACAATTAAAATAAGACTTTGTTATTTTCAAAGCTTTTTTTAATAAATTACTGCGCCTTTAACTCTTATAACATCACAAATACGATTCGGCATACTATCCACTAAGTTCTTTATTATGTTGGGCTCAATTTTACGCCATTCTTTATAAATAATTGCTTTTAGTTCTTCCACGGTTTCAAATTGCCGGCTATCCTTATAAACTCCTTGACCGAGCTTCTTCATATTGTGTTGTGAGTGTTATTAAATGTTTCGTATTCAAATGACTGAGAACTGGACCTAATAGTTTTATGCCGACTCCGAACGGCTAATGTGCATGTTCACAAGAAGCTCTAAGATTTGCCACTGTCAGCAGAGAGGTTACTGCCGATCAGATAAATTAATTTCAATTGCAACAATTATGTGTCAGCTGGGTTCGATCCTGATCTCGAATTGGCATCGAGTGCCTTTGAAAAATTATTAAAGCATGGGATTGAGAACACTGATAAATTAGTGCTGGACATGATGTGAGAAAAGTAAATTAAAACCTTCATCTACTTTCTGATCTAACAAATACCCGGAAATCTCCAATAAATGAAGGCGGTTCAATTATTCATCGATGTTTATTTTGTTTCTCTCAAATTCATCTCCATTTCAAGCAATACATAAAACCTATTCCAAAGCTTCTTCAATCTTAAAAACATGTTTTTCATAAGCTGATTTTGTAATCGCCTTCAGCTCCTGCGAATTCTCCTTTATCGCCTCAATTGTCTCAAAATGCTTTCCGCGAAGTAGTGACGTGGGAATGAACTTGAGGAATGAACTTGAGTCGTGGGAATAGAAAAAAGTCACAACAAGCCATGCCGGGTAAATACGGATCTTTCGGGACGGTTTTTGGTTCGGGACAATATGAGATTTGTGAGCTTCAACTCGTCTCATGCCCAAAACATCGTGCATTTCGCTCTCCAAGATCGGTTGCTATCTCCCTTATTCTTACACGAAGATCCTCGAAAACAATTTTCTCAACCTTTTTGATTTTTTTGTTAGTCACATCGTTAAATGGACGAACAAAGAAGGCAACAACCAACAACAACAAAAAAATTCCAGCGTTCTCTGCCAAAAATAAATTCCGGGTAGCTTTCTCGGCATATTGGCAGTATAAGTAGAACCAAAGTAGCTTGAGTGGATCACAGTGTAAAGCCATACAAAGACTGATGAGTTGGTGTAGCGGCCAGAGATCTGCATGAATGGATTCATTTGCTGTTTCAAGTTCCTTTAATTTTTCAACTCCCTGCAAGTCGAGGCAGGCAAACAACAAGTTTGCGCAAATCATAGGCAGCAAAAATCAAGTCGCCAAATGTAGAAAACTTGATATGTAGAAACTTGATATGTAGAAAACTTGAAATGTAGAAACTTGAAATGTAGGGAAAAAGCAATTATTTTGCCTACAAATCGTTTATTTTCAAGTCTGTTTACGAAGTTCATAGAATTAACTTCGTGTTGTCAGTGCAAACTTCGTTTCGCAAGTTCGTCTCCTGAGCTGAGAAAACAGTTTAACTTTAAAGCATTGGATTGAAGTGTTTTGTTTTTGTTGTTGTTTTTTTTGTTTTTAGGTGTGTTGTGTTTTGAAACAGATTTCTTGGTTGTTGTTATAAGACTTCAGGGCTACGAGTACAGTGGAGTATGTGAGTGCTGTGTTAAACGATGCGTTTTGAGTTGTGGTGGTGTGCACAGTGAAGTTTTTTTTTAAACGTTAAGGCACAATGCATGTATCACAAGAAGAACGAGTTCTTGCAGGATATAAGTTAATGCCAGAAACATTAACGCTGCCTAAATAAATGCTGACAACGCGTCTAGTGCACTTCCCGTGTGAACTAATTTCGACAACAACAGCTAGCGACGTCGGCGCGTGTTGAGAATAGCAAGCTAAGATATTTTTAGACTATAATAAGCTTAGTTTTGGTTTAAGAACTTTAGTCCTATTTTGAATAATAATAAAGGCGGTTGTGGTTAAATCCACAACCAATATTTTTTTATAACTTTTTAGCACAAAAGATATGTATGTATATATATATATATATATATATATATATGTATTAAAAAATTCATTAAAACTATATCTGACCAGGAAAAAATGTAAGTCGAATTATTTGTATTCGTAATTTATAAATAATAATTATTACATTGTTTTTATCATATAATTTACCTAAGGGGGCATATAGGTTACAAATTTTTTCAAAACAAAATGTTTTTAGGGAATTTTTTTTCATAGAAGGAAAAAAGAAATCTTTTCAAATTTTGCACATTTATTAACTAACATTTAAAGAATAAAAAAATATTTGTCTCAACATTTTTTAAATGGTTTTTGACGTTATTTGATATTTTTTTTTTGAAAAAATGCAAAAAAATTGACGGTGTGCAGGATATCACCAGTCTGGAACATTCGAGAAAAAAAAAAGAAAACCAAATTAATCCTTGTTTAAGTGGCTATCGCCTGAACTAGGATAACTTTATTCCACCAAAAAAAACAATATGGTGGCCATCTGAAGAAAAAGAGAGGCCAAATAAAAATTTAACAGCTTGAGAGTGAAAATTCTTGTCGAAACTATACTCAAAAAGCGAGCGCTCACAATCGGTCATTGAAAAGCCGAATAATCTTAAAAACGCTGAAGTAAAAAAACAATAGCTGTTTTTGACAGGAGAGGTTTTCTTGTAGAAGAGAAAATAAGCAGTAGTCAATGCTACCTGGTATTATTATACCAGGGCTTACGCGCTTAAGCATAAGTCAACATGACAAGCTCAAACTCCTTAGAAGGAGTAAAATTAAATAAGCTTCAATGTGTCAATTATATAATTTTCTAAAATTTATGTTTAATATTAAAGCATTCTAAAAATATTTGAAGTTATTTTTTTACCATATGTAGTCTTAACATCTCTCCTTCCCGTTTTTTGATTGCAGTCACATTTTCCTACACACCATTAAATTAAATTTGAAATATCCTATCTACACCACTGTGCTTTGTCCAATCGCAAGCACTTAATTTCATTGCTCCATTATTTATTTTAACCGAGATGCTGCATTTTTCACGATCAAAACAATGCCCCATACATAGCACAAGAGCACAACGCATTTACATAAACAGCAAAAAAAAAAAAAAAAACAAACAAAAAACCACAACGCAATAACTGTTTACTATCCGCATCATAAATAAAACGAACGAAAAACAATCCAACGCTCGTCAGTGGCTTTCTGCGGCAGCGCAGTCGCATAGACTTGAAAACAGACTTGAAAAGTAGAAAGCTTGGTTTTTTCTACCAATTAATGTAGGGTAGAAAACAAATAGAATCAAGTCTGACTTATGATTCGTTTTTCAGAAGCAAGTCGAGGCTTGTAGGGTAGAAATATATCAAGTTTCTACAAGTCAAGTCGAAGCTTGATTATTTTCAAGTTACTTGATTTTCAATTGACTTGTTGCAGATCTCTGGTAGCGGCCAACGAAACAGTCTGTATAGTCAAGCTGTGTGATTTGCTCTATACAGAGCCGTTGTTGGTTGTTGCCTTCTTTGTTCTTCATGTTGTCTTATTGTCAACATGCTTGGCCTAAAGATCAAAAATTTTTTTTTATCTCAATGTTAACAGTTAATTACTTATAAATAAAATTTTGTATATTTTATTTTCTGTTTTTTATTTACTTTAAGTTTTAAACAATTAATCTACCTTAAAAACATCTTTAAAGAAGTTCTCAATATATATTTTATAACTTTAATCACTGATATATATTTTTCTAAAATTTCCCATTTGTGGGATTTTTTAATGGCTGTGGGATTTTTTGTGGGATATTTAATTGCTGTGGGAATTTTTTAGTAAAAATATCCCACGTGGGAATTTTTTGTAATTGCTGTGGGAAAAAGAGAATTTGTATGGGAATATTAGTTGGCAACTATGCTATGTTCACAGTCGGACATAGTTCCAATCATTCCTTCCATTAATTTTTAGCATGTTCAAACAGTTCCGGTTCGCAAGATTTTTTTTTATTAAGCAATGTGAACCGACATCTCTTTCACACATATTATGGCTTACACGAATTTTATGATCGACTACAAGTGCAAAAGAACGAAGCAACTGATGTGTGAAATGGTAAGATGACATTTCGACGTTCTTGTTGCGCGCAATGCTCTGTTTATATCGTTTTGAACATGCTTTCATTCAATCGAATGGAACTGCGGAGCTAGACAGTTCCGCGGACATGTTACAATCTGCTACATATGAGTTGCATGAGTTTAATTCAATCAAATGGAACTGCGGAGGTAGATAGTTCCGCGGACATGTTACAATCTGCTACATATGAGTTGCATAAGTTTCATTCAATCAAATGGAACTGCGGAGCTAGTTAGTTCCGCCGACATGTTACAATCTGCTACATATGAGATGTATGAGTTTCATTCAATCAAATGGAACTGCGGAACTATATACTTCCGAGACATGTTTTGCAACTCGAGAATACTCAATTTGTTCTTTTTAAGCACTTATAAGTTACATACGAACGGACGGACAGACAGACGGACATGGCTAAATCGACTTGGGTGGTGATGCTGATCAAGAATAATATAATTTGCTATACCTACGCCTCTTTATGTGCCTTACAAACAGAGTGACAAAATTAATAAGCCCCTATTGCGTTTTTGTATTGGAGCCCATGTAAGGAGTGCTCACAGGATATAGGTCCCAAAGGGAAAAATTTTCCTTTTACAAAAGTAAAGGGGGTCGGTTATACATATTAACTCTCTTCGGCACTACCTTAAAGGTCATATGCTCAGGTGTATGGAATAAATATACAAAAACCATAAAATTTGTATGGGAGCCCCCCTAAGGAGTGGTCGGAGGGAATAGGTGTCAAAGGCAAAAATGTTCCTTTTACAAAAGTAATGGGGGTCAGTGATACATATTAACCCTTTCCGGCACTAAAACCATAAAATTTGTATGAGAGCCCCCCTAAGAAGTGATCGGAGGGAAAAGGTGTCAAAGGCAAAAATGTTCCTTTTGCAAAAGTAATGGGGGTCGGTCATACATATTAATCCTCCCCGGCCTTCTCTTAAAGCCCTTCTGTTAAGGTGTAGAGAATACATATACAAAAACCATAACATTTGGTTACAACCATTACGTAGCTGCTCTGAAGTTGCAAGCCAAACATTCAACGAGTTCGAGGCAACATTGTTGCTTATAACGTAGAGCAACATATTTAATAAGCACGAAAAATTGCTTCTACAGCTTCCGCGAACTAGTTCCGCTGCACAAAAGAATCGTTCCATGTTCGTTCCGGCCCCGGAACTGTTTAGTACAAGCCTACTGTAAACAAATGGCACTCAAACAGATATTTGAGCCAATAAAAAAAGATTTTGATTTGATGAACATCTCAAGCGCGGTTTGTTTGAATGAGAAATGCGGGGTATTTTTTGATCAGAAGGTACATAATAGTTGCATTCCCGTGGCACTGGATCAGATCAAATCTCAGTGGAACTACTTTATAGCAATTTGGCAACACTGTCTTGAAACAGCTGTTTGAATAACAATACGATACAAATAAACATCTGCATTCATGCAAAAAAAGCTACCCATGAGACATTCACCATAATTGACAACATAAAAAGCCTAACCAAAATATACGATCTGCTCCGTAACGAGTGAAGACGAAAATGTTTGCTTAAGTACATTTCAATGTTGTAACCCAAAATTAACAAACGTAAACTTATCGAAACTAAACGAAACAGTTTGACGAGACGTTCTGTTCCGTAACAACCGAACTTATAGCCTCTCAACTCGTCAACAACAGCCGTGCAAAGCAGTCTTCTTCTTGTTTCAGGCGATTGGAGGTACTCGTTTCATTTTTGGTTAAATGTCAAAACAGACGTAACGATTGCAAACGTTCGGCAAATCTCGTCGTCTCGTTTCGCCGTCTCGTTTCGTCGTCTCGTTTCGTCTATTTCGGTCAGGCCCATGGTATAATAATACATGGTAGCATTCACAGTTGCTTGGGAATCCTCCATCTCCTGTCAAAAAATATACTCAAAAAAAGAGCGCTCACAATCCGCCACATAGTATAATAATAGAGGAAGTCGCAGCGCTGATTGTGCTCTCCTTTGTCATTACTGCCGATATTGTCAGAATCAGCTGTGTACTTACTGCTGTACTTTTGTTGTTGTTTAGTTGTGCTCTCTGCTTGCAGTTAATAGTTTTTCTGTTTAATTTTCAATGATGTTTGGCGGAAAACAATTTAAAATTAGTTTAATATCAACAAAAACACGAAAAATAACCATTTACTACAATTTTTAAATAATACAACAAGACAGCTTCAACTGTTTAATTTCGTTTACATTTCGCCAATTCTTGCTTTCTCTTGTCATTCTCATAGCTTCGAGATTTTATATGAGTTGTCAACTTTGTTTTGACATTCGCGGCAGTACGCTCTCATATAGCGAGTTTACCTCTATAATTATACCATGATCCGCCATTGAAAAAACAAACAATGTTGAAAACGTTGAAGTGAAAAAAAAAAAACACAACCACAGCAGTTGCAGATGCATTTACACAAAATGCTGTTTTTGACAGGAGATGTTTTCTTGTAGAAGAGAAAATAAGCTGTTGCCAATGCTACCTTGTATTATTATACCATGGGTCAGGCCTAAACTCATTCAATTTTGTCGCGATGAGAAGCAAAGAATAAATTAAAAAGAGACATGAATTCCGTAGAGCATGAGAGCAGCAAGTTCGTTGATCTCATAGAATTCGCACAATCTACGAACAACATCAAGCATAATGGTCTAGTTAGCCTCGCATGGCACAGCAGCGCATGTTACATAGATAAGCAGCTAGCACATACACTGCATCAAAAATTTGCACATACAGTAGATAATTTTTATACCCCCACGTTTAAAAAACGTAAATGGGGGTATATTAATTTTGTCACTCCGTTTGTAACGACCATAAAGAGGCGTGGTAGGTATAGAAAAGTATATATATTCTTGATCAGCATCACCACCCGAGTTGATTTAGCCATGTCCGTCCGTCTGTCCGTCTGTCTGTGATCACGATTACAGCCGTAATTTTAAAGCTATCAAAACGAAATTCAATATTTAAGCTTTTATTTAAAAAATGAAGGTCAAGTTCGTAAATGAGCCAAATCGCATGAAAACCACGCCTACCTCCCATACAAAGTGACTTTATCAAAACGGTAAAATCTCTTAGAATTCCACAAAAATTAATATATGAACTTGCAATTTTGCATATGAGTTTTGATGTTCAAAATACACTCTAAGTATGAAATTCAACCAAATCGGATGAAAACCACGCCTACCTCCCATACAAAATGACAAAGCAGTGCAAAATAGTGCAAAATTTCAAGTCCATATATTAGTTTCTATGGAATTCTAAGAGATTTTACCGTTTTGATAAAGTCACTTTGTATGGGAGGTAGGCGTGGTTTTCATCCGATTTGGCTCATTTACGAACTTGACCTTCATTTTTTAGATAAAAGCTTAAATATTGAATTTCGTTATGATAGCTTTAAAATTACGGCTGTAATCGTGATCACAGACAGACGGACATGGCTAAATCAACTCGAGTGGTGATGCTGACCAAGAATATATATACTTTTCTATACCTACCACTCCTCTTTATGGTCGTTACAAACGGAGTGACAAAATTAATATACCCCCATTTACGTTTTTTAAACGTGGGGGTATAATGAACTGCTGTATGTGCAATTGTATGATTCAGTGTAGCAAAAAAAGTGCTGATTATGCAAAACTGTTTTGGCAAAATGTCAAACGCATAGAAGATACACAGAAATCAAAACGAAACAGATCTTCCGTGTTTATCTCTGTATCCAGCGTTGAATTTCTGTTTTTACCTGAGCATTGCCATGCGTTGTCATGTTGTGCATAATCAGATACACGCAAATCGCATTGAACAGATCGCCAAGTGACACTTGATAAGCCATGCGCTGCTGTGCCATGCGAGGCTAACTAGACCATAACTCGGTAAACGTTGTGCGGGCCAGTGTGGCTTGAATCATTGTTGTACTGAGAAACGATGGAACGAATGCGTCATGTTCATGTCCGAGTTTCAACAAGGTTTAGTTTTGTTGATAGTTTACAATGAGTTATAAAGACACATTCGAAGGACTCGAATTGTTTGATGGAAATTTGTAAAGCAGAGACCATATAATTTGTTGAACTGTTTTAAATTGTTTTGGTGATTTTTTCGAACAAAAATTATAGGTATACACATTTATAATAATGGTAAAGTAGAACATGGTATACCGAGGTACCGTTTTTACTTTTAATTTTCTTTTTCTTCAAATTGAAAGCTTCACAACATCGTCTCACATTGCAAAATATAAATATTTCTGTTTTTCCCTATGTAAATTGTTTCGATTAATTCGGGTTACTCGAATTATTTGAAAAATTCGAATGCATTATTAACATTCTTGTTTACAGAATTTCTGCTTGAATAAGAGAACAAACTATTAAATGCTCATCGTAATTCACTGCGACTGATGCTTGGTGGCTCTTGCTCTCGCTACTCTCAGCGTGGGTGTATAAAGTGAGGTCGCTTCAGTTCGTTGCATGAGACGAATTAATGCAGTCTTTCGGCAAACGAGGCACAACCAAAATTCAAATAAATTTTGTGGCTGTATTTATGAACATTCACTCAATGGCAATGGGTTAGCACAGTAACAAGAAATACCCATTAATTCGGTTGTGCATTCATTGCATGAATGAATTCATGCAGATGTTTAAATACAAAACAAAAAATGCTTTAAACTTGGCAGCATTTTCAGATCAGAAATAGAGTCAAGAAAAGAGCTGGTTCTAGTTTGATTGTTTTTTCTTTGTGAATAAAATAGAGCCGCGCTCTAGACCAACGACCACGGGAATGCAGCTAATGACAAAAATAGGGAAGTATCGAGATAAAGTGTAAACATTTTTTTTTTTTTTTGTTGCGAGCAAAAGTAGTGTTTCGGAGTAATTTTATAATGTCGGTATTGAAGACATCGGTTTTTTTTTTTAATTTTTATCTAAAAGTACGTTCGCACTCTCTGAATTTGCTTAATTTAGCCATACAAATACTGTCAAATGAAATTAAAAACCAATCTCAATTTTATCGAAATTGACCACAGAATTGAGTTAAATTGTAAGGCAAACCAGGTATGTTGATGCCAGCATTGCCAACAAATATATTGTCAATAAAAATAATACCGTCAAAATATTAATAATTTTATCGCCTTTTTGAATTCGTTGTGAATTCGAATTTTCGATAATTTATGGGAAAAAACGAATTTATAAAAAAGGAGTTTGTGGTCTCTTAGAGGCCTTTAAATATGTGGACGGAAAAAGTGGATGAATTGCGTGGTGTCCACAAGAATGGATGACGACATTGCAATGAAAGTATGGCTGCAAAGGCAAGAAGCATCAACTACTGTCTTCTTTAGTTGAGGATATTTATTTAGTTTCTTGACACTTTCCTTTAATGACCGGCGTTGTATTTCGTGTTTCATATATTTTCTGCTGTATATTTAATTCAGCTTCATCATTAATTTTGTATTTTGTTGACATATTATAAAGATATAAATAAACGATGCAATATTTTTTATCTTGAATTACCAAAGAGTAAACAAATAAACGTCAAACGAAATTACTTCAATTCAGTATGAACACTCACAATTTCGACCGAAATCATCTCAAAAATTTGTGCAATTTCGGCCAGTGCGAATGTACTAAAAGACTATTTTATCAAAAATTTAGGGTATGAAACTCTAAAACTTGATTTTTTAAGTATTAAAAGCATCACAATTTTACATTATAACACCAAATGCACTTTTATACACAAAAAAAATTAACTTTTTAAGTGAGCCTTGTGCAGCAAAAAGTAGTTCATAAAGTGTAAAAAATGTCTCAAAAATACATCAATAAAGTAGTGCATTTTAAGCTTAAAATGTCCGCCAATTTTTTAAATACTACGTTAGATCCATCTCAATAGGATGATTTAATCGATGTTAAGCAATAGAAATGCTTATTTATAAAGTTTTTTAAATAATGCTTATAAGACACAAGATTGCTTGTCGACGCTATTTCACAGACTACACTCATCTTATTGCAGGGCATTGCAATAGCTTTAATACTGGAGAAAACAATTCGACGTCGTTGACACTATGATAAAGCTTACTTATACATTTAAGAAATTCGTCATATGATTTAAAAATTATGGAAAAATACCTTTTATCATATTGACTATTTCATCGGCTTCTCTCGATAAGTCACCACCGGGTCTAAATGGATTATCCCATCCGGAGTCAGTGCTGTAAACACATAAGTATACAATTTATTATAACAGAAAATATTGCTCATTTTTATATATAATATTGAAAACAGAAAACTAAAATATTTGCTCAATCATTTGCCTTATAATTTTTAAGAGAATTGCTTTAAGGACAAAGATGTTCCCCAAATTTTATAAATATAAAAAAAAAGTAGAAGAGGGGATATATCGACCATTCCAAGTCAACCAAAGCGATTTCAATGAAAAAATAGATTCATGGCCTAAGATTTCGTTTGAACTTTGCATGTATGTAAAATAGGTCAAAATTATTTACCCTTATTTTTCTATTGGCCTTAAAAGATTTCGTTCAGTGATGACATTTTGAAAAACTTTAAATTTATGTAAAAAATCTCATTTAACATTCATTCAAGGTGCTTTGTATTCGGAAGTATTAATCCGATTATGATCACTTTGTATTCATTGGAAAGGTGTTGAAAGTATGTTTTCAACCACGCTGAGTATTTTTTGAAGTGATAACTTCTTTAGGCGCGTGTGGCAATTTCTGATCAGTGATTTTCTCGATTCAATCGTCAGCATAGTTAGATTCTGCCGCTGCTTTTGTATGTCCGAACCAGTGATGTGATTTGGTGGGATTTCGGGCTCATTTTGGGATATTTGGCCTATTTGAGAACGTGTGGGATTTTGGATGCTTAGGTGGGATTTTCTTCTGTTTCATAATTTTTTAAAGTGTAAATTCTTAGCAAAACTGGTTGGTATCACTTTTTTGTAATCTTTCAAAATTTTTCGTTTAATTGGTGTTTCATTGATTCTAAATATGTAAGAAAGGGATATGTATATTCAAGAGGCTTAAAAGTAATGAAAATAAGATCCTCATTTAAAAACAAAAATATAACCTGTTTTTTTTGATGCAACGAAAGAAATTTACGATTACTTCATACACTTACACCGTGGCGTCCGTGGCGTAGTTGGTTAAGGTGCGTGGCCTCTATTTTAACGAACCTAGAGACCCGGGTTCGAACCCCAGCATCGACAGAAAATTATTTGAATTAAAATAATTTTTCTGTACGGCCGCCACCTCTCTGCAGACAATGGCAAACCTCAGAGAGTAATCAAAATGCCATGCAAAGCTTCTTGAGAACGAGAACATTCCGTTCATCGCCGTTCGGAGTCGGCGTTAAACATGTAGGTCCGGTTCTCAGTCAATTGTGTGTTCAAACTTAATAACACGCACAACACAATTGATCATAAGAAGCTGGGTCAAAGTCCTTTCAAGGGCTGTAATGGCCAGTTATTTTTTTTTTTATATATCATACACTTAAGAGAGTTTTTATAAAAAACGCAGTGTTTAACTTTTCGTATTTTTTTTTTGTGGAAAATTTGTTATATTTATTGAAGAACTTTATTATGTACCTACATTATTAAACTATAAAATTATTATAATGTTAAAATATGTAGGCGAGGATGCCCACCTACTAAACACGTTTTGTTTGGAGGCTATACCTTTGGTTCAAAACATAATTTTTCAGAGCTGTAACAAGAATTTTAATCAGAATTTAAAATTTCCAAAAAATATAATTTTGGCAATCGATCTAGCAAAAGTCTCGAAATCGACCGCTGAAAAATTCGGCCCAGCTACTGAACACCTAAAACAAATCGTTAAAAAAAATTAGAAAATTAAGTAAAAACACTAGTTTTTGAGAGTTGATAAAAAGTTTATCCCATCAATAGTTCACAATGACTCACTGAATTTTAAAGAATAGAGATTTGAATTTTTTGATGGCTGCAGCCATCGCATCAGAATTTATATTCGTTCTTCTTTTCACTTTTCTTTATGCGACGGCATTCTAAAATTTTATCTGAACGTGGACGAGAATCACGAAAACTATTTTAACTAATTCCAAACACTATTTTCAATCATATAAATGACAATTTTTTACTGAAAATCTTTTCGGAAAGTGGGCCAACGTTTTTTTCAGTAGGTGGGCAGGTAAGCCATCATGATATGACGTGAAATATTTTTTCCCATTTCTCAATATTGTTCGATTGCTCGTCGAATCGTGAAAAATAAACATTTAATATAGAATTCTACTCATATTCACCTTTTTTTATCGATAAGAAACACTCTGAAATTCACTAAATAGAGATGAACTATTTATGCTCAGCTTCGTTTTATTCGAATATTTTATTTCTCAACGGCCGTGGGGCTAAACCAGCACGCGCATCTCACTGATTTATCAAAAGTGAACATTCAATGAGATGTTACTGCGACACTTTACAACATATTGGCGCATCATACAGACTTCAAAACTCACAGCGTTCAGTAGGTGGGCCTGTTCAGCAGGTGACCATCATTATTTCTTTTCAAAAATTGCATAAAGAATCGTTATTGGTATAAATATTTGGGTGGGATTTTTCGTGTCATTTTGGAGGGATAAACAGGTCTAAATCGGGATGTGATCGGGATTTTTTACTAAATCAGAATCACATCACTGGTCCGAACCATGGTATAATAATACATGGTAGCATTGACAACTGCTTATTTTCTCTTCAACAGGAAAACATAAACTGTCAAAAACAGCTTTTTGTGGAAATACATCAGCAGCTGCTGTGGTTGTTGTTTTTTTTCACTTCAACGTTTTCAACATTGCTCGTGTTTTCAATGGCGGATTGTGAGCGCTCTCTTTTTGAGTATATTTTTTGACAGTATATGATTTCCCAAGCAACTGTCAATGCTACCTTGTATTATTATACCATGGTCCGAACATGAGCGCACTCGCATCGTAGTCGTTGCTACACACAATCTTAAGTTTGTATTTTTGTTGTTGTTGTTTGTGTCAATATTTTAATCATGCGTGTGTAGGTTTGTGCTTTTTATAGTTTGTACGTACATACAGGGTGTGCCAAATAAATGATTTTATGAGTTTTTTTATAAAATGAACAAAATTAAATTTTTTCCAATTTTTTCCAAAGGCGTAAAATCGCAGCTCTGAGGCGGTCAATTGACATAGCCAAAACGGCTGAAAACACGATTTGGGAATTTGGTGGGCTTTTACGTGAATGTCGACCTGTGCACCTATAAACGTGCTAAGAACTTTTCTCGAATAAATCAAGAAAGAAAAAATCAAACATATTAAAATTAAAAGCGTAGTCAGTTGCAGTTATTGAGGTTACTTTTTTACATAAGTTGCACTTATAAATGTGTCGTACTGTTGCAAAAATCGAAGAATTGCGAGTATCAAGGGTTGAGATTATCGAGTCTGTACTGTAATATTTTATACTAGTATCGCCTATGGCCGAAATTCGGCCATCTGTATCTGTAAGGTAACGAAGCTCAAGTTGTTTTTCACATAATGAATTGTTATTAATTTGCATGGAAATTCTTAATGTTTACCTTGACGCTATAAGGAAAAAAGTGGTAAAGGACAAAAAAGGAAGCATATATGCGTCAATAACAAAAATTTCTTCAAGCGTCATCTCGAAATAATCCATCAAGTATTGAACAAAAGAAACAATTATCAATGGCTTGGCGTTAAGTGTTATATGAAGCAAGCAACAGTTTAACTGTTTTTTAACGCTGAGAGAAATTAAGAGAGAGCAACAACAACCACAACAACAATAACAACAACAACAATAATGCTACTCAGCTCTTTTTAAGTATTGGCGTCACTCCTGCATTCTACTCTTGCTTTTGTAAGCTACAGCAGCGATGTTTAACAGAAGGCCTGACCAAAATATACGAAACGAGACGATTGCAACTTGCCGAACGTTTGCAATCGTTATGTCCGTTTTGACATTTAACCCAAAATGAAACGAGTACCTCCAATCGTCTGAAACAAGAAGAAGACTGCTTTGCACAGCTGTTGTTGACGAGTTGAGACGCTAAAAGATCGGTTGTTACGGAACAGAACGTCTCGTCGCAATGTTTCGTTCAGTTTCGATCAGTTACGTATGTGCATTTTGGGTTTTAACATTGTCATCCATTTGTTCGAACTTACTCGTTATGTCTCGTTCTGTCTATTTTGGTCAGGCCTAGAGCTTTGTCGCTTTGTAGTTTCTCATTGTAGCATTTGTAAAAAAAGTGCAAAGTACTATATTGTGCAAATCTACTCGAAAATGCCCATCCATTGATATAAGTATAATGTGAATATGTTGAAGGTAACACAAAAAAAAAGGAACACTAACTTTTTTCTTTGCGTATTAATATATAGATAACATAAAAGTTATTATTTATGTACATAGATATGTCTTTTAGAATTGCAAAATGAGAAGTTATCATTTCTATCGTGTGGTCATATGAACACACCTTCTTTTTATTTTTTTTTTCACTGAGATCACGAATACAAACCATTTTGGACTTGATTGATCTTTTTTATTTTGAATTTTTTCTCGTTTTTTTTTAGTTTTAGGCGTTTTTCTTTTTTTTTTTTTTACTATTTTTTAAAAAAAAAATAAAAAAATCTCATCTGTACTACCAAATATCCGGTAAGGCCAAGTCTATACTATAATAAAACCATATCCAAACTTCTTTCAAATATTCAAACAGCAGCATTTTGATAAATCTATTGTCTCTACAGTCACATTTTTTTTTAATTTGTTAAGTTCCTTTCATTTATGATATAATTATAGAGGAAGATGCACTAGAAGAGCCTACTGCCGCGAATGTTAAAACGAAATTGATAACTCATATAAAATCTAAAAGCTATGAGATAGCTAGAATTGTCGAAATGTAAACAAAGTTAAGCAGTTGTGCTGTCTCTTTGCTTTAATCAAAAATTGTAAAAAATTGTTATTTTTGGTATTTTATTGATATTAAAGTAGTTTAAAATTGCTTCAAGCCAAACATTATTGAAAATTATGTACATAAAAAAAACTATTAACTGCCAGTAGGGATCGCAACAGCAGCAAGTTGCGGTGGTAAATATCATTTCCTCCTTCCTTTCTTCACTGAATCATTTCTGCTTCCAGCAGGTGATAGTTCCTTATTCTAAAAAGTGATCGAGAAGCTGGAATTGGACTTATGCCAAACGGGTGGCGGTAATGGAGTACCCACGTAATGCCAATCGGCATTATAAAATTGTTGATTTGCTTCATTTTGTTTTCATTCACAATACATTCGCCACATAGCTGATTTTACAATCACGGCAGTAATGAATCACAGTCAGCGCTGCATCTACCTCTATTATTATGCTATGCTTTCATTTACCTTGAGTAAAATGATAAACAAAGTTTGCTCCATAGGTTTTAACGTCAAGTTTGACTGTTTCAAAAGAAATAAAGCATTTAAGGGGGGAAACGCAGTCAGACCTTTTTTTTCAAAAATTATTTTGCATTTTCTTAAAGCCTTGAGTCTCAAGAATATGTGGTGAAAATTTCAAGTCGATATCTCAAAAAATAACAAAGTTATGGCCTGGTGAGTGAACCGCCTTCTAGAGCGCGCAGTGCTGGCGCTTATTTTCAAACGAGTTTTTCTCGAAACCATGTTTTCAAAGTCGGTGACCAAGATTTCTCGAAGCTCAGTGAACCGATCGTTTTGATTTTTTGCAGGCTTATTGTACACATAATAATCTCGTACTTGTCATAGGATTTTTTTTATAGGCAAAACTATGACGAATTTTTGGTCGAACATTTTTTACGTTCGAAAGTCCGCCATTTTGTGAAAAATCAATATTTTCAAAAACGGCTATGCCAAGTACGAGTTTTAAGTATCTACTTTAATAATATATTAAATTTTTTTGTTTCAGATGAATTTAGGAGGACCAATCTTGGTCACCGCATTTCACCTTTTTTCAGAACGCTCTACAAAAACTGCTGTATCGACCTTAATATTAATTTTTTTTAATAAAAAAAGAACTAAAAATACTCTTGAATGTATATATTTTTAGGTATAAAAATCCTCATTTAAAAATATCCCATAGGTTTCCTTAAAAAAATTCACAAACATGGCCTTTTTTTCGGCCTCTGGCTGCGTTGCTCCCCTTAAGGATTGCACAGCAATTAAAAAAAATTTTTTAAAACTTTCATATGCAAAATTGCAGTCCATATATTCATTTTTGTGGTTTTCATCCGATTTGGCTCATTTGACTTGATCTTAATTTTTCAGGTACAAGCTTAAATATCGAATTTCGTGATGATAGCTTGAAAATTACGGCTCTAATCGTGATCACAGACAGATAGACAGACAGACGGACATGGCCAAATCGACTCGGGTTGTGATTTTGATCAAGAATATATATACTTTTCTATACCTGCCACGCCTCCTTATGAACATTACAAACGGAGTGACAAAATTAATATACCCCTTTTACGTTTTTTAACCATTGGGGTAAAAATATGTCTGCCGACCAAAGTAAAGGGGAATGGTATGTCTTGAAGTTGTGTTGACCAACTGTGAAAAACTGAGGACCTTATGGCTTCCAATACATTGGAATTCTAGAAAACATAGTGCTTACTTGTTCGGATGAAAATATTTTCGTAACTTGGCTCTTTCAGCAGGACAAGGATCCAAAGCACCCCATTCCGCTGGTCAAGTAATGGTTTATAGATCAAGTTGCTGTAATGGACTGTCCATCTTGTAGTCTAGATCTCAACCCAATTGTGAACTTATGGCAAGTTGTAAAGAACGAAGTGAATTTAATGAGCTACGGGGAAAAACAGAGTTTGGGAAGCACTTTCAAACAGTGTTTGTGAGAACAAAGTGGAGTCCAGTCCATGACTTGCAGATGTCAAGCAGTAATTGACAACACTGGCTTCGTTACAATATATTGATAAAGCTTAAAACAAACACTGTTCTAAATATAAAAAAATTTATATTTGTCCTTAATTCTTAATTATAAGCGCAACTTAATTGAATATAATTTTTATGATTTTTTAAAACTTGAAAATATTAAATAGAAATATGAAAGCTTTTTGAGGAAGACAATGATTGCGTTCAGCAGACAAAACTGTTGCACCAATGATGACTTAAAGTGTGCTGAACGAGCTGCTATATGCAACATGTTCGGGGAGCGCTCGACATTTTTGGTACGAAAAATTTTAAGCTACCTGCGCTCACTTATAACTACAGCTGATTTTGCTTGTCAACTATTTGAAAATAGAAATGGAATAGAAATGGAAAATACCCAACAAACTTTCAGGAATTAATAAAACAAATTTTTTAAGAACAAAGTTTCATATTAGAAATTTTCCTCAAGAATACTATACCATAAAATTTTTCATATTCTTTAAAAAGGAAGAAATAAAAACTTTTTAACAAAAAAAAAAAGTCTTAAAAATCACTACAAAGTAAAAAATAATTTTAAATAATTTTTCCCATAAATTTCTTGGTAAAATTTTAAAAGTTATTTATGTATATTATAATATTGGCATTATTATCATTTTAATTTTTTCTAATTTGTTTTATTATCATCAATATATTAATTGCTTTATGAACATGAAAGCTTTGAAGTCGGCGCTAATCTTTGATCTTTTACCATCCCTGCACTATTTTAAACTTTTTTATTTGATTCTATGCTGCCTTGGTGACACTGTAGTCAAACTTCTACTGTAGTCACTGTAAAATCTTAATTTAAAAGTAATTTTAAAAGCTTTGCACACATAAACATTCACTCACTCTACTGGTTTGGGTGAGCTTGTAAAGCTCATATTGAATAACAGCTGACAAAAAAAACCCTGGAACACATTGGCTACATTCAGTGTACTCAAAAATTGCCAAATGAAAAAAAAAATCTCTAAAAAGCTTTTATATTCATAAAGTTATTAACGGTCAACGGAATATTATAATATATATAAAAACTTTTCAAATTTGACCAAGAAATTAATGGGAAAACTTATTTACAATTATTTTTTACTTTGTAGTAATTTTGAAGTCGGTTTTTATTTTTTTTTTTTTGGTAAAAAGGTTTTATTTCTTCCTTTTTAGAGAAATTAAAAAATTTGAAGTCTTAAAAAACTGTATATAGTTTAATTGAAAACAACTGTTATGTACTTATAACAACTGCTAAAGCAAGACAAAAACAAATTTAACAACTGCTAAAGCAAGGTTTAAATATTTCTGTTTATTAAAATCGTTACTTAACGTTCCACATGGAAATTCAGATTGCATGCCCATCTCTGATTTATGTTCCCAAACATTAATGAAGTAAACTTTGGGCTTTTTACCACTGATCATAACATGCTTTTTTTTAATAAATTATTGATCTTACCTTTCTTGCCTGTCAGTAGATATAATTCCTGTCGCAGTCATATTATCAGCAATATGTTCGAAGCAATGGTCCGTGCCAATGAATCCAACAGTTTTTGATTTTGGAATTTTGATAAAAAAATATTGCCTTGGGTTACTGTAGTAAAATTACTGAGAAGCAAACTATAAATCGTTGTAACCTATATGAATATAAAAATATTTATATTAAATCTTTTTATATTTAAATATATTATAAACATCTTTAAAGAAATTAAGTTTTAAATTAACTAAATTACCTTACCTAGACAAGATTAAATCGAACAATTATAAAAAAAAGCAATGGTATTTGCCATTTTTGGAAGCATAACTAAGGTATATAATATATATACACATATATATTAGGGTGGAGCGTTTACTTTTTTTTAATAATGAGAACGACTAGTGTTCAAAAGATGTAAGTGTATCCAGAAAGTATTTCTGTAAAGTTTCAAGTCAATTGGACAATATTATGATTCCATTTCTTGTTCGAAAATTAAAAAATTTAACTTTATGAACAATAAACATGAATTAACAGATTTCAGCTAATCTAAGACATTTATATGAAAGTAATCTATCGACCAATTCTTTATGTTCCACTATAGCTGTGTTTTTGGCGGTTTGGTCAATTTGAGTTTGAATGTTAAATTAAAAAAAATTTTCTTTAACATTGTTTTCCCGATGTTTCGTAGGCAACTTTAATACATCTTCAGCGGATTTTAATTTATTTGAAAATTATAAAAATACAATTCTGAACATATGTTTACAAAAGATTCAAATATTAATTCTTACATTTAGTAAAATGATTATGAAGAAAAAATTTAGATTTGACTTTTAAGAATAACAACACAAGCGCTTCAAAACAATTAATATTGAAAATCAATATACAACAACTGATAAAGTTTAAACAAATCTGAAAAACCACAAGCATAACATAAAAAAAATATTTTTTTATATATTAGGCTTTCCGGAAAGCAATGCTGTAGTTGGAGCTAATGTTGTCTGTGTCTTCTTTTTAGTTCATTGTTACTGTCATTTTGTTTTGAACATGTAGGCTCTCCAAAATGTATCGTCGTACTTCTTTTTGCGCTAGCGCCGTTGTCATTATTCCCTTTGTTATGACTGCTTTGTATTCATCTAGTCAAACTCCTAACGCTCTCTTCGTGGCCCCTAAGTTCCCTAGATGTTTATCACCCAGATTTTACCACGTGAAGGTTGATGTTCTTCGAAATCCATTTTATATTTATTTTTTTTTTTTATTATGTCATGAGTATAATGAAATAGTTTTGTTTGATTGAAATACATATTGAAATTAATATATTTCATCTATTGCTTAAATTTTCATCGACATTTTTTTATATATATGTACTAGGGCCTTTAAGATGCTGCCGGTCTCCAAGTTACGGCACCACCACTCTTCAAATGCAGGACATTTTTGACGGGTGGCAACCTTAACATGAACACATCATAAATGCCAGATCGAACTGTTAATGGCTACGTTCCGCAATCACAACTGTTGTGCAACTGTTGAGTAAATGCCTGCGGAACGCGTAAGTATCAATTTCTGATCAGCTCAACATGTTGTGAGAACTGTCAGTTTTTGGTATCATTTAATTTTTCTGATACATTTACTCAACATGTTGAGCACAACAGTTGCACAATAGTTGCACAACAGTTGTGATTGCAGAACGTAGCCAATGTATAGCTACGTTACAGTGTTCTAAATTAAACAACTTTTGGTTTTGTTATAAAAATGGATAAAGAATAATTTCGTGCCTTGATTAAACATTAGTTTTTGCGTTACAAAAGTGAGTGAAACAAGATAAAATCAGCACCAAAGGTGAACACGCCGGGGGAGCACCATAAACAGTGACCACTCCAGAATGTATTGGTAAAATCCGCGATTTGAGAAAAGGATAATCAATCAACAGCGACTAGTATTGCAAAAATATTGGACCTATTCAAGACCGAAATCGCAAACAAACGGCTCCATTTATCGAAGAAAACAATGCTCCAGCTTGTCAATCGATCGAAACCATGGACAAATTCGTGCTATTTGGCCATGGCCCCCATAGCCTTGGAGTTCTTCAAACTCTAGATTCGGCCCCAGCGACTATTATATGTTCCTAAACTTTAAAAGGTGGCTCCAGGATTGCGACGAATGGTGCGAAAAGGTGGAAGATTTGCGACGAATGAATAGGTCGAATTGAAAACTGAAGCGTATTTCGGAGATCTTGAGAAATCTTACTTTTCAAAAAGGATCGCAATGTTAGAAAATCGTTGGAATAAGTGTATCGAGCTGAAAGGAGAATATGTGGAAGAATAAACAATAGTTTTGTCAAAATCGTGTATTTTTCTTTGTTAGGCCGGCAGCATCTTGAACGCCCTAGTATATATTATAACGAAAAAAAATTTGTATTTTCAAATTGCCTTAACTGGAATGGTAAAAAAAAGCTTTGATGGCTGAGAGCAGACATCCGGTTGCAGAGTTGAAGTGATTTCTAACCGACTTAGAAGTCTTAATTAATAAAAAGAAGTGAATTACACAAAAATTTTGCGCAAAAACGCAGAACATTTTTTTCGTTATGGCAAACCTTTTTTTTTTTTTTTTGCAACGATTATTAGTTATCGGTAAGTAAACTATTCAAATATTACCAGCTTTAGTTCTCATACCGATAAAATAAACTGACAAGTACGGATGTGTGAGTTATTAATATTTCGTTTAAATTTTTAAATGTGTTTTTATGCAGGGATAAACACATAAATTCTGCTCAGGAAAAATCTTCATTTCCTTTATGGAAAATCATAGACTTAGCAAGAGGGTTTATGAAAGGCGATCGAGTGGTAACAGATGAATTGTGGAACATTTTGGTAAAATATCTCAATAGCCACGGTCCACCTCAAAAGGATGCAAAGGATGCAGGTGGAAAAAAGTATGTAATATAAAAAGTGTATTATTTTTAGTTTTTAATGAAATTATTTTTAAGGTTGGGATGGATTGGAAAGCAGGAATACGTAAAAACTAGCTCAAAACAAATTTGAGGATGTATCCACTGGCGGAGCCCCTTTTAATAAATTTGTGATTTCGAGTTCACATTATGCTGTTGCCCAAGTTTGTGGTATTTATGTTGTGGTTGGAGGTGTCCCAAATGAAAGAGATTGTGGTGAGGTTGATGGCGAAAACCATGACATACCTTTTGAAGTTCCAACACTTCTTGGTATACCAGCAGGACGCGGATCATGTGATTTTTATGACAGAAAGTCTTTGAAATGATTTTATTCAAAAAAATTATATTTTTTTTTTGTTACATTTTACTTTTTTAATACTATAGCTTTAATTTGAACTGAACTAATTTTTTTATGAATTAGTTCCTTTTGTTTTTATTTCTTTTTTCAATTTTTGGTACGTATACAAAGTATTTTAAAAATAAAAATAATAAATAATACATAAATATACACGTAAATTGCAAACTGAACAAATGAATAGCACTTGCTACATCAACCCATATCTGAATGGCATCGGTATTTGTTTCTGTACCCAGATCCTCCATCAATTACATGTAATCCAACTTGTTTCTCAAAGATCGTATCCGTTTTTGTTGCAATTTATAAATAAAATAAATATTATAAATAATATATAATATCTGCATATATTATGCAGAGCACAGTACACATTTGTAACCTTTATAGCTTTTAGTGGCTCGTATTTAAGAGAACGGGTTAAGCACCTAAAGCGATTCTTTAAAACGCCGATTGTTCTGTTCAAAAGGAAAGGTTCCAGTGCATATCCAGCATACCCTAAAGACAGGAACCTTAATCTCCGCTCTCATAGTGACGTTTAAAATGGCCACATTCCTTGATCATGCTATATATGAGCGAATCATGACTTGATTGTGGGCGACGAGCATCATCTGCTTTTATTATTTAATTATAATCACAAATCTATGAAAAGAGAATAATCAACTTCAGAAAATTTAATATTTTATAAACTTAATTTACTATCATAACATTGTTACTGTGAAATCCTTTTCTGTTAAAGAAAAGAGTAGGGTCCACACAATTAAAACACCAGGAATGTTGCCGCTTCGATTTCCTGCTTTCTTCTTCAGACATTGCAAGCTGAATCCAATTTGGACATCCAAAATACTAACCACTTTAGCCAACACCTCTGATATTGTGCTTCGGCTTAAAGCAATATCTCAGGCCTAAAGTATATTTTCCCACGGAGTGTTGAAAACTGTCTTCGGCAAAGAAACACTACACTGGGGCCAGTTTTAGCACGGATGGAATGGATGACTTCCTAAGATGTGGCTCTATCGTACAAGCAGCATTTTGAAGGCACTTTTATTGACGCGAAAATAATAAACGAACTTTAAATATTATTTTAATTATCTAAAAAATCCAATTGAACTGTAATCTTTAGCAATCCTTACATCAGGAATTTAAAACGGAATTGTCCCTCAAAGTACGCCTTTTTCATTTTTCAATTACATAATTATGCGTTTCATTAAGCCGCACAGCAGCAACATAAACCCACATTCATATTTTAATTTATTGCGGACGCGAAATTAATTTCCAAATCTTGTTTAGTACCCTTTTTTCACAATAAATAAAACAATGGAAATGCAGAAAACAGCTGATAGCAGTCACTGAAAGTGAAATTCAACCGAGTTCGAAAACACAAAATCACTCGGATTTGTATTTTCAGTTTCGACCTAATTTCACTCGTTTTCTGGAACCTAGCGGAATATTGTAGATATTTCCGAAAAGCTTTTATGATAGTTTGAATTTCCTAATTTTTTTTAATTAACTTGTAGCATTTTGCAATGTCAACATTGGAAGGAAGTTTATTTTGGACAAAAACAGATACCCGCCTAAAAATTGGACACTTAATTTGGAAACGTTATTACACATATTTGGCATGTTCTACGCAAAGTGTGCGAGAACGTGTTAATTTGTGACAATGAGCACCGGTCCGTAAAATAAATCCTTCCCGCTAAATAAATTGAATATTCAGTTACGATTCACAAACAAAAAAAGCGTCGATAAATGCAGTCTGAAGTATTTAGCACAACACGAAACTTTGGTTGTGTTTATGTTATTGTTACTTTGTTGAGTGGATGAAAACTTGCGTAGTGTGGCTGCAAACACAATGGAAAAAAAGGAACAGTTAAAAAATTAAAGCTTTATTTTGAATTGCTAAGTTTACCAAGTTCAAACTCGCACTTGCTAAGCTTATTCGTCAAGACGGGTACAAAAGTTTCTGCTCAAATTTACACGATTTAGGACTTGAATCAAAAAAACAGCGACTCGTCACGTAAGTAATTAAAACTTTTAAGCCCTTTCAAGCCATTGAGGACTAGTCGATTTCAAAATTCAAATATTTGTTTGTTTTTCTTTAGCTCAACGCTCCGCCCGCTCCGTAAATAAAAAATTATTTACTTTTTCTTATATGAATAAAGAATGTATGAGGAAGTCAATGTTTTTTTCCTACATAAAAGTGTTTGTTATATAAATTTTTATTTATTGATATTATTTTGATATAATAAGTGTTCAAAGGCAATGACTTGAACGATTTGGCAATTTTCGTTCAAAATAAGAAAAGCGTTTGCATTCAAAGATACATTACTCGATCATGTATCTTTTTACCCCTACGTTTAAAAAACGTAAACGGGGTATATTAATTTTGTCACTCCGTTTGTAACGCCCTTGAATATATATTCTTGATCAGCATCACCACTCGAGTCGATTTAGCCATGTCCGTCTGTCTGTCCGTCTGTCGGTCTGTGATCACGATTACAGCCGTAATTTTCAAGCTTTCATCACGAAATTCGATATTTAAGCTTTTATCGAAAAAATAAAAATAAAAAAAAGTTCAAAAATGAGCCAAATCCGATGAAAATCACGCCTACCTCCCATACAAAATGACTTTATCAAAACGGTAAAATCTCTTAGAATTCCACAAAACCTAATATATGGACTTGAAATTATGCATATGAGCTTTGCTATTTAATATACACTCTGAATATGAAATTCAACCAAATCGAGTGAAAACCACAACCACCTCCCATACAAAGTGACTTCATTAAAAATGTGACTTCATAAAAAAATTTTCTGTTAAAACTATGACGAAAATAGTTTTACAAATAAACATTTTATGGACTGCTTAAGACTTTGAATATGCTTTGGTCCGGACGTGGGGGTATTTAAACTTCGACCCAGTCGAAGATAATTTCTTACTAGTTTTTCTAGTGTGGCGTCCGTGGCGTAGTTGGTTAAAGTGCGTGGCCGCTATGTCAAAGAACATTGGAGACCCAGGTTCGAACCCCAGCCAGCGACAGAAAATTATTTGAATTAAAATAATTTTTCTGTACGGCCGCCACCGGTCTGCATACAATGGCAAACCTCAGAGAGTAATCAAAATGCCATGTAAAGCTTCTTGAGAATAAGAACAATCCGTTCATCGCCGTTCGGAGTCGGCGTTAAGCATGTAGGTCCATTTCTCGGTCAATTGTGTACAAACTTAATAACACGCACAACACAATTGATCATAAGAAGCTAGGTCAAAGTCCTTTCAAGGGCTGAAATGGCCAGTTATTTATTTTTTTTTTTTTTTTAGTTTTTCTCTATTTTTTCGACGAAAAATTCATGCATTCTTAAAGTCATTTCACACTTTCCTTCTGGGTATGTATGTATGTATGTAAGTATGTTTATTAGTTTCGCGGCATGCAACTTTTCTACAAATGTTTTGACGGTGGTTTTCCTGTAATTTATAAATGAACAAAAGGAACAAGCGGCTGACTTTTTACTTTATAGAATTGACATTGTGTGATTCAATAAGTTTTTTTAGAGATAAACAAGAGAACTGGGACGGGCATAGAAAAAGGGGTTATGGCTTCAACCACACAAGTCAAATTTTTGATATTGAATAGCTTTGGAACTAAACGTCGCATGACAATAAAACTCAGTATGGAATTACTAATTGCCAAAGTCTTTCTACTGGAAAATTGGTATGTGCATTGGAAAAGGGGGTGTGGCCAGATTCTCTATACAGAATAGCTATGGATGCTAAAATCACAGGACATTGAAACTCATAATGGAATTGTCACCTGGGAGTGATGTTCTGCTACTGGGAAACTGCAACGGGCAGTGGAACATGAGCGTGGTGTCAGACTAAGGGACTAATAAAAGTTTTGAATTAACTTATTATTTCCAATATACTTGCCGGGTGCAGCAACGCGCGCCGGGTATCGCTAGTATATATATAAATTTAAATATAATATAAATTATATTTTGCCAAGTCATGTGGAATTAAGTGACATATTAGTGACAAAAAGTTTTTCAGCTGGGGAGGGTATCGTGTTGGCTGTGGTAGCTTAATGTCGCGAGCAGACCTACATTGCTCGGCGTGGAGTTGCGCAGTGGTAGAACCAGGTGGTAATTACATAAAGTTATAGATTTTAGGTCGATCACCAATAAATGTTGATGGTAATCAATTCACTTATTCCACAATGTTGTCAAAAAAGCGCGATAAATAGTACTTATGGTATTTTTCAACGATTTTTGGATGTGGTAATTCCAATGGTATTCTGTGGTAAAAATATCTCGCATGAGAAAAAAAATACCTCAAAATACCACAAAATACCTCAAATCACCACAAAATACCTCAAAAGAAAAAGAACTAAATTAATATGCTTATTATGTTTTTAGTAAATAAAGAACTGAATAATTTTTAAAATTAATGTTTTTTATTGAATGTGGAAAAATCTTGGTAATTATGTTTTAATGCTGTCAGAATCAAATTATTTTTATGGTAATCACTGCATTTTGGTATTTTTTGGTAATTTGATGTATCTTGAGGTAATTTGAGGAATTGTGGTACTTTGTGGTAATATGAGGTGTTTTGTGGTATTTTGAGGTATTTTGCGAGTGTGGTAATCTATGAGAATTAAGTGAGAGAAAAAGAGAATTTTGGTGGTAGCTTCATCTGGTGACACTGGGTTTTGGTAGTATTGGACTAGTATTTGGTAGTTTAGTTTGTATGTTTCCTGTCACCAAATGTACTTAAAATTGGCGTGGTCGCACTATAAGAACGCATACTTTCCAGAAATCTTTATAATTCCTGAGTTTTACAGGTTTTGATACAGGTGAAACTTGGTATGTGGGTCCAAGTGGCGAAAAAATGTTTTTTTCTGCTTTCTAAGCGAATTATTACATTTACGTCATTTTAGGCACAAATGTTTGAAAACTTTTAGGGCAAACTAGGCCTCCTTATGGGCGTTAAAAACTGAGTGAAAAAGTTAAAATACCCTTAAGTAGTACGCGTGAGGATATAAAAAATTGAATAACGCCATCACGAAGCTCAGCTTGATTTCATCCCATATTTTACCCAATGTCTTAATCTTTAATTATGACACGGGATAAAAAATGACGGATGGGGTGGCCAAAAAAGGACCGCATATTTTTGGCTTGTTAGCGGCTGGTTAATAACTACTTTAAAAGCAAAGTAGTGTGTTCTTAGCCTGAACACATTGGCGACGACAGCAGCTTTTTGACGTGACATTTTTAGGAATTTTTACAAAATAAATTGGCGTTGTATGCAATTAATAAATATAATTGTAGTACAGTAATGGTCAACTTTTTGACTTTATTACAAAAATAAAAACAAAATTAAAGACGTCTTTGGGACGCGGAGGGAGCTGCTTAAGCAACGCAACTGAAAATTTGTTACATTGAATTATAACACTATTGAGTTATGTATAGATGCGACGATTAACATTATTATATGACAGTAAAGGCTGGTTCTTAAAACTTACGACAAAAATATAGAAAAAATGCATGACGTCATAAGGCTGCGAAGAGGACTTAGATTGAATTGATTGACTGTTCTAAGATTGAAAATGCGGGTATCATGCAACGGCGTAGCTTCGAATTATTACTCGGTGAATATATACGTTGCGGTAAATGTTAAAAAAGCAAATGAATTTCATTTCAGCCTTATGACAAAAAAAATATTAAATTTTAACGTCGTCAGGTAGCAACTAATGCAACAAAAATGCAATGTTGTTGCATGGAATTATAACTCGGTGAGTAAAGTCCTACGAAAAAAGTTTATTTTACAATAAATAATTCTTTGACGTAATAACGAAAATAAAAAAAAAAAAGATACAGTAGTTTCGACTATGTCGTAACACAAGACGTAGAATTAGTCAATTCGCTTTTGATGACATCTTTTTTAAAAACTATTTAGCAAAATATTTATTCCATACACCTGAGCATATGACATTTAAAAGAGTGCCGCAGAGGGTTAATATGTATCACCGACCCCCATTACTTTTGCAAAAGGAACATTTTTGCCTTGGACACCTATTCTCTCCGACCACTCCTTAGGGGGGCTCCCATACAAATTTTATGGTTTTTGTGCCGGAAAGGGTTAATATGTATCACTGACCCCAATTACTTTTGCAAAAGGAGCATTTTTTCCTTTGACACCTATTGCCTCCGACCACTCCTTAGGGGGCCCCCATACAAATTTTATGGTTTTTGTTTATTTATTCCATACACCTGAGCATATGACCTTTCAAAGAGTGCCGGAAAGGGTTAATATGTATCACCGACCCCCATTATTTTTGCAAAAGGAACATTTTTGCCTTTGACACCTATTCCCTCCGACCACTCCTTAGGGGGGCTCCCATACAAATTTTATTGTGTTTGTGCCGGAAAGGGTTAAGATGTATCACCGACCCCCATTACTTTTGCAAAAGGAACATTTTTGCCTTTAACACCTATTTCCTCCAACCACTCCTTAGGGGGGGCTCCCATACAAATTTTATGGTCTTTGTTTATTTATTCCATACACCTGAGCATATGACCTTTAAGAGAGTGCCGGAGAGGGTTAATATGTATGACTGACCCCCATTACTTTTGCAAAAGGAACATTTTTGCTTTTGACACCTATTCCCTCCGACCACTCCTTAGGGGGGGTCCCATACAAATTTTATTGTGTTTGTGCCGGAAAGGGTTAAGATGTATCACCGACCCCCATTACTTTTGCAAAAGGAACATTTTTGCCTTTAACACCTATTTCCTCCGACCACTCCTTAGGGGGGCTCCCATACAAATTTTATGGTTTTTGTTTATTTATTCCATACACCTGAGCATATGACCTTTAAGAGAGTGCCGGAGAGGGTTAATATGTATGACTGACCCCCATTACTTTTGCAAAAGGAACATTTTTGCCTTTGACACCTATTCCCTCCGACCACTCCTTAGGGGGGCTCCTATACAAATTTTATTGTGTTTGTGCCGGAAAGGGTTAAGATGTATCACCGACCCCCATTTTTTTTGCAAAAGGAACATTTTTGCCTTTAACACCTATTTCCTCCGACCACTCCTTAGGGGGGCTCCCATACAAATTTTATGGTTTTTGTTTATTTATTCCATACACCTGAGCATATGACCTTTAAGAGAGTGCCGCAGAGGGTTAATATGTATGACTGACCCCCATTTCTTTTGCAAAAGGAACATTTTTGCCTTTGACACCTATTCCCTCAGACCACTCCTTAGGGGGGCTCCCATACAAATTTTATGGTTTTGTCGATAAAACCGGAAACTGTCGATAAATAGGTAGCAAGTTTAAGCAAACAAAAACATCAAATGTTGGCTTTATTTTTCATGTAATTGTGTAAAATTTATATAAGTTAGAGAGTTCTAACATGAATTTTTGTCGCATTGAGGATCAAACAGACCAACAAGTGCTAACATCAACATTGTACGATCAGTACTTTAGGCCCACCAAAGGCTCAAAAAGTAATGTAAATACCGACACCTGATCACTATCAACCACCCTACTTACCTCCGAGAATGACGTATTCTACGTCAAAAAAATGTTGGAGCTAGAACTCCAAGAAGGCAACCGCTAAATGCAGAAAAAATGCAATAACAATGAAAAAACGTTGCACGAAATTATAACTCCGTGACAATTGACGCTACGGTCAATTTTATGAAACGACACTAAAGCTGATAATTTCAGTCATATGATATAAATAAAAAAAAAAAAAATAATGTAATCAGGTCTCTCAGGGAACCCCTTCAAGTAACCTGAACAAGTGCAATAGAAAAAGCGAAAATAAAAATAAACTCAAATTAATTTAAGAACAACTATAAGGACCTGCGTTTTTATAAGGATTAGGAAGAGGCTAAGAAAATGGATGTGGACAAGGATTTGGACAAAGATTAGGACGAGGGTTAAGCGTTATTTTTTTTAATAATTTTAACATTCAAAGCCTCACATGACCGTTGGTGTGGGCTTCACCATTTATAACACGGTTAATCATGGTATCATGGTTAACACACTTGATGATCAATGGTTAACACTCTCATGGTCGCAGGATTTGTTTACATTTTTAATGCATTTTCTCTTGTCGCTGCCCTGTTTAAAATAATCAAGTTATTCTCTCGCAATCTTTGATCAAACTACTATGTTCTATTTTTCAATGTATCCAGGAATGTCTCCAGGATGAGACATATATTCAAAACTACTTGCATATAACACCACTATTTTTTCAAGAACACATATCGCATATTATAAATTTCTTACCGCGTTTATATGACTACACTGCAACGTGATTGTTGCATCACTCTCATCGATTAAGGACCAATTTACATGCATACTCCATTCACTATCATCACTAACACAACATTCATAATATCAATCATATTTTTAATCATAGCTCATAATTGGTGATTGGTCTTCACTTTTCGAATCGACCAAATAGCTAGCTTACGGAAAAAAACCCGAGCCATTGGTCTTAGATTCGGAGAAATTTCCGAGACCTTGACGCTTAAAAATTATTAACATCTCAGACATTTTTGAAAAGAACATGAAGCCTTGTAATGCGAAAAGTATTTGATCGATTTCCAACGTTTCTATGAGCCATTATATCTGATTCAAGTGATAAACTCATCATATTTCAAGTGTGATAGCCTATGCTGTCAATAAGATCATAAGATATTCAATATTGTATATCAAATATCTAAAGTGTAATTTATTGTCACAGAACCACTTGAAGGACATAATTAACTGGACCATTTTTTCAGTCATGAATATCGATAAAATTCAGTAACTTTTCATTTCAATTTGAGTATAATCGTTAGCTTGCATACAATTACAAAATATTTTTTAAAAATCTTGTCTTTTATAATTTTCATACCACTTTGTAAATAAAAACGAATTTAAAGCAAAATGTCAATCTTGTATTAATCAGAATAATGCGAAAGAAACTGTGATGATAAAAGCTTATTTACCGGATAGATATGCTATTACACACTTTTATTTCAATGTATACGAAAATTTTAAATGTTTAAACAATTATGAAGATATTCGTCAACGAAATAATTAAACCACTATTAACTTTTATCTGACGTCACTTTTATTTTCAATATTGGATATTAGTTAGTTTACCTCATCCATATATATACATCAACCCTAAACAGTGCTGTTAACTAAAATAACTTTAGTCAGGGGTGGAACATCAAAATATCTAAAAAGGATTATGTCAACACAAGCCAATAAATACAATAAATACAATTGCACGAAAATGCGTTAGAGTGTATTTGACCAATTGACCAAAACCAATTTGCAAAATATAACCAAACTAGACTCAGTAACGATTTCTTTTGGTTTAGTTTTTCTCAGTAACGTTTCTGTAACGAAGTTCTGCATTATTTTCTTTATTCAGTGGAAAGATTGTTGATATTCCTGGTGTTAAAGCCGCATTGGGTAGACCAGATGCGTTGTATTGTAGTTGATGTTATGGAAGTACTTATATGTTCAGTATTATGGTACTTATATTGACCATTTATAAGCAGCGATCTGAAAATCGACGAATACAGTTGGTAATTGGAGTATCTCCTCGGCAATTGAAATTTTTGGTTGGGTGCTTTAGTCCGTATTCATTTGATCTTTTTTAGCTCCACGATATTTTTATAGTTCCACCAAACTGGCACATATTCTAGATGTGAGTGAAAGAGTGACTAGATCACGTGTGTGACTTGATTTGCTTAGGCCTATATTACACGATGTCCGTTTGTCAAACATTTGTTGTTGCTTTCAATACGAAACTGTCCAAAAAACAGTGAGAGTGAGAGCGGATGGAACAACAAAATAGCTTGTCTGCCCTAGCGTAAGCCGGACAAACGGACATCGTGTAATATGGGCCTTAGCAAAAATTAAAGCAAAGAACAATCAAACGCAAGCGATCGAAAGTCACACGAAGGAGCTGTTAGTGTATGTGTGTCGACGTAGCGCAAGCAGCATTTTGTTTTCAAGTACGCGTGTTAGCAAATTGAAAATGTTTCCGTCGCTGGTTTAAGTCTATACTTACTTTTGCTTTAAGTTGTATGAAGTTTTTTACAAAAATAAAAGCATTTGAACATTGTTATTATTTACTGTTTGCCTCAAAACAAATTTGTCCTTGCGTGAGAGGAAGACATCCTTTTTTTTTCTAAAAATTTTTTTTGGGTAATCTTGACAACTTCAGATTTAAAATAGAAATTATATTTTGATATAAAAAAACAAAATATTTCCTAACATGAAATTTAACAATTTCATCAAAACATATCAAAGTAAAAAACAAATCGTGGTTTTAAGCTGATATTTTAAATTAATTCTTTTAGGGCCGTTTTCTCAATGTCCGGTTAGTGTAGCTCTTAACCAGGAGATAGCTAACCATACGATAGCTAAAAAAACAATTTCGGTTTCACCAAGTTCTGATTAAGTAACCTTCGGTTAAATGATTAATTGTGAATTTTTCAATTGTGAATACGCGAAAACTGCATGTCATCTGTCTTGTGTTTGCGTTTTTTTGTGATTTTGCACAAGAGATAATCAGCCCTACCCTATGAGTCGTTGTCAAAGTCGTCGTCGACTCGTTGTCGTTGTCACTTGCTATCGACGTCGTCGTCACCTCAATGCTTAATCGGCACTCGCTACGTCGTTTCATCCAATGACAAGACGAGACGACATTTTATCGATAATTTAATACCATCTTCAAATTTGCCTTGAATGTTAACTGTCAAAGTACAAAAATTTCGTGTTAAAATATATTTAATTTATTTTCATTTTGATTTAATATGTGTTTTATGACGGATACAAGTTCAAGTGATTTCTTTTCTTAATTTCTAGCACAATTTTTTTTATTTGCATATCACTTTCATGTTCCAATTGCTCTCTTTCGTTTTCTCTTTTCAGCAATTTTAATTTCTCTTCTTCGATTTTTTTTTAATGTCTTAAATTATTTTTCATTGAAATCAATGTTCGAGAAACTTCGTTGAACACTTTTTCCTGCATATGGTTACGCATTTCCAGCAAACAATCCCGACTAATTTTGTTAGCGTTCCTTTGCTCTTTGCTTTTTTTTCTGGAAGCAGTTGAAGGTCTCGGACGCTCATTATCAGAATTTGATGGCGCACATCTTCTTCACTTTAAATTTTAAGTCTCTCCAGACCAAATATAAAACAAAGTAAAATTATTTCTTTGTTTATGTCCAGTATTACAAGTGGTATTGTTCCTTACCTTCTGCCAACCATCACTGTCCCTAAGCGGTGGACCAAAAGAATTTAGCTGTTTGCTTATTTCTTACCATTTTGTTTTAAAATTGGCTGGGACGTTCCCTCTGGTAAATCCTTTTGCCAGGTTTGAATTCTTCTCCAGCTCGCGCACCAGATATTCAAATTGACGAACGTTTGTTATTTTTAATTTTTTTTTTCCATTTTCAATCACACTTTATTCAAAAATTTACAGTAACGAAGGAAAAATCAAACACTGCTTTAAGTCGTTGCAACTCGTTCAGGAAAAACTCAACGAGTAGTATTGAGTCCTGTCGACACGACATGAGGTCTGTTTCCGTACTTTACACTGTGTAAGATTTGTGTAAAATGTGTGCAAGAGAGTAAAAACGAAATGTGAGAATAGTTGCAAAAGTACGGAAACAGCTTCTAGTAAGTTTCAAGCACAAAACAGCTGATTTTGACTGCAGACGGCAGCACAAAATTTAAAACACTTTCACTGAAATTATTAAAAGCCATTTTTTAATGCAAAACTGAACAATTACTAATTTTTATTTATTATAATTTATTTATTGTATGTAAATTTCTTTTTAGGCACAAAATTTGTGAATTTATTTATCGGAAAACATAAACAATTATGAAATGTAATTTGACATTTGCTTCTTCTTATTGATGCTTATTCTTCTTGATGCTTGTTCTTACTTTACTCGAAGTCTTGAGTTCTAGCACACTCTGTGCACTTTGTGTGCTCGAGAGAGCGATTTTATGCTTGTTCTTCTTCTCCCATTTTTTACACAGAAAGTACGGAAACAGAAAATAGTGTCCCACAAGTTACACAGTGTACGTACGGAAACAGACCTATGTTTTTCAAAACGACTTGGCGAGTACCGCATACTCGTCGTCAGCTGTCAAAATTTATCGATAACGACTCCGGTGGTGCCAATTTCAAGATGACGACAGAAGACGTCGACGATAACTGTCGACGACGACTCATAGGGTAGGGCTGAATGAGATTGGAAACTTCGCCAAAAAAGAGATAGCCATATGCTAAAATGCAGTCAATACTAATGCAAATATTATAAATGTGTTAGTAAAATTTCATGATAAACTCACCCCTCGCGATGGATTCTCGATGAATTCACCCCTCAGGATGGACATGAGCGCTGGTGAATATCTCAATTTCGACAGCTAAGCCACCAGTGTACACATAGGGAAAAACTGACTAACAATTTTTGTTCAAACAAATTCATGCATTTAAAAATTGGACCAGAGTTTTCAAAACAAAGATATAACTGTTCTTCAAAGAAATTGATTTCTGTTTTTCTGCTAACAACAGCACTTGTAAATAGAACAAGTGTTTTTATTTTAAATTCAATTTTTTTCTATCAAAAATATTTTTGTGTGTTATCAAAGCAACTTCATAAATTAGATTGACAAAACTGACATTTCTATATAAACAAAAGTTCTTTATCGACTATTATTAACAATATTCTTGCTCAGCTTAAAACAATTTTCTTTTAAATATGCAAGACTTTTTTGGGTGTAGGACCTATTTTTGACATATATGAGGTGAACTCACATACACAATATATGATTGCATAAAAAATTGGAGAAGAAGCATTTTTAGCTGTCAAAATCAACAGAATTCACAATAGAAACGAAGTTTCCCATCTCATTATCTCTGGTTTGTACCGCGGAATGAAATAAGAGTGAAAAAATTCAACAAATTTGCCAAATTTAATTCCATATGAAGAAACATTTCTTGTTTTTGAATAAGTGTGTAAAATAAATATAAAATTGTTTACTCTACTCAGTTTTTCTTCCGATTAGCAGATAACCGGAATCACAGCTTGCCGTTAACTTAATCAGGGCTCTCATCACGTAACTTTTAAAACGATAATCGTTCAAACGATACTATCCGACGATATCATCAAAAGCTTTCTTCATGTAAACCTATCGCTATCGTCACGTTTATCATTTAGTTTTTTACAGTTTGGCAGCACTGGAAAACATATGTTAAGTGCCAAATTGACATTTAATTTTCCATTTCCATAAATTTGTTTGAGCGCATCAAAATGTAAGTAGTTTTTAATAATAACAGAAACAATGAATTTTGAATAAAATATAACATTTTAGGGCAGCAACACCACAGCAAATGGATATCATGATTAATTTCATTGATGAAAATCCACAGCTGGCCAACAACTACGTTGCCAACACGGTGCAGGGGCGACAGGCAATCAACTTGTTGTGGACGAATTTGGCAAGCAAGTTAAATGCTTGTGGTCTTCCAAACAAGTCAACAACAGCGTGGAGAAAGGTAAACATTAGTTGCATGGCAAAATCATGTATTGCAAATAATATTTTTTTTAATCTTAGGTGTGGACAGACTGCAAGTACCGAGCTAAAAAAAAATGCAGCAACAATTTATCTTCAATGCAAAAAACAGGCGGTGGACGATCAGAGGAGGTTCCATTGTCGCCAATGGAAGAAAAGGTTGCGGCACTGGCTTCACTGCGGGACGTCGTGGCGGGAAGCTGCTCAAAGAGCTTTGGTGCAGCAAGTGCTTTTTCCCCGGCTGATGACGACGAGGACGTATATCTTCGATTCTCGCCCATGTCGAACCATGACGATGAAATTGTTGTTGTCGATCTCTCAGAAGAAATGCCGTCTGGAAGTAACAAAAAGAGGTAGGCAATAAATTTAGCCCTATCATGAATGAAATTTGGCCCGGAATTAAGAAATTGAATTTTCGTTTTATTTACAAAATTCACGGAATTTTTGAAAAATTTGAACAGAAATATTTGCAGTTCTCGTCAATTTTTAAAATTTGGGCGAAATTTTATTCTTGGTATTGCTGATTACCTTTATAATATATAAGAAACTAATTGATTTTATTTTTAAGAAATGCACCAGTGCACACGCGTGCTCCAACTCCAAAAAGACGTTTTCAAAACAACCAAAACGAAAGCGTGGAAATAATAAAATGCCAGTTAGAAGCTGACAAGGTGTTCCAACACAATATTTTAGCTGTGTTAATAGAGAGGAACACGCAAGATGCCGCTTTTCAAGCAAAAGTTATTAAACTTTTCCAATTTCGGAATGAAATTGCAGAAAAGCAGTTGGAGCACGATACCAAAAAAACATTTTGATTTTTTTATAAACGACGTTGTGAAGTAGAATTTTTTATTATTTTTGTTTTAAATGAACTTACCTGTGAAATATTTTTTTTTTATATATAAGAAATATGTGAACTGAATACCTGAATGAAGTCTGAGATATGTATACATTTATATACAAATATTTTTAGTTATAACCATAATAAAATGTAATGAAGAAAACATATCCAATCAACATATTTATTAAAAATAATATAAGCCATTCATGTTATTAATTTCATTTACCTAACCAAGTTTATTTTTAAAAAATGCAAAAGTGGAAATCCTAAGGAGCCAGTGTGAAGCTGACAAATCTTTTCAAAACAGCTTATTGGCTGTTTTGCGAGAGAGAAACCACCAAGATGCTACTTTTCAATCCAAAGTTATCGAACTCCTAACAAAACGCAATGAAATTGCAGAGAAGAAGTTGCAGCAAGATTTAAAATTTTTCAGTCAAGTTGATTGAGTCGATATTTTAACTTTTTTAATTTTTTTTTTTTAACTTTTTAAATGAGCTGTGAATTATTTGTTTTTTTTTGTAATTTATAAGAATGTGAAATATGAACTGTGATTTATTTTTTTTTAATACGTAAATATAAGTTTTCTTAGCAAAGATTTTTCAATAATAAAATTAAAAAAAACAAACATTTAAAGTAAGGTTAATTTGTTAAAAGTTCATTTCAGAGTTTATATAATTATATAAGGATTTAACAATGATTGTGTTGTTATAAAGTTTTCATTTCAAATTTTTTCTATGCAGAGAGGGATTCTTTTATATCATCTCTGATTCTTTCTGCAAACAGTCTTATTGAATTATTGGAAACATCTGAGGTCTCGGAAAGGCTTTCTTCGGTTTCTTCGTCTTCATAATTCTCCACATTGTAGTATATACAAATGTTGTGTAAAGCAGCACATACATTTGCAAAAACTGCAATTTTCTGAGGATCATACCGGCTTTTTCTTTCCTCTAGTAAGATTCTCCAACGGCCTGTAAATTTAAATTGGTGATACATATAACTAAATATAATCAAATACATTAATCTTAAGAAATTTACCTTTATACACACCAATACATCTTTCGATAATATTCCTTGCCTTAGCATGGACTGCATTAAATTTTGTTTTTTTTATATCGCCGGATGATCGGTAAGGTGTAAGTAACCATGGCTCCAATGGATATCCACTATCACCTAGAACACAATCTTTTTCAAATATGTTTTTATTTAAAAGCTAAATATCTACCTAATAACCAAGAACTGTGCTGCCTTTGGTTGTAAGTTCTTTCAAAAAACAGCCTTTCATTGGAATGCCTCCATACCAAGGAGTCATGAGAAGATCCGGCGTATCTGGGATTTATTGCCATAATTTTCATATTATGATCGCAAATCTGCGCAAAATTAACATAAAATTCAAAATTTCTTACAATTCGTTATATGTAACTTTCAAAAGAACTTACAATCATCGCATTCAAGCTGTGTTTTCCCTTTCTATTGAAAAAAAACTGCTCATTTTCTCGCGGTCTTTGAAAAAATAAATGCGTTCCATCTATACAGCCGATAACTGAAAGAAACTTGTTATTATACTTCTTTTGTTGTAAATAGTTATAGCTTACCTCCTGGTATCGAATATTTATTATAAAACCACTGCTTTATCTCCTCTCTCCTACTTTCTCTACCAATCTCCCACTTTACCCACATTGGACAAATTTTTTGCTCCAAAATCTTCGTGGTATCAGAAACAATTCCAGAGAGAGTGCTTTGTGCGACAGACACACCAGAATCATTTCCGGTCAACCACTGATAGCCTCCGCCTCCAAGGACTTCCAATGTTGCACACAACCTTAAAATTGGTGGAATGTATGTTGACCGACACCCGTTTTGTAAGTCAATTTTGTCTAAAACATATAAAAATGCCTCCTTAGACAAACGGAAGCGCTGAACAAAGCTAAATTTATTTGAAAACAAATTATTAGCAATACGTACAATGAAATATTCTAAACACAATACATACCTTTTTGTTGGAAGAGATAAAGGATCCGATTTATCTCTTAGGGTTCTGCGTTGTCGCAACAATTCAATTTTTTCATCATCTTCATCGTCACGTATGAAAAGAATTAAATTTCGGCTCCGAAACATTTTAATTTTGTTGATTTAAAAGCTAAAATAAAATAACAACCACAAACGATACCAAAATAACTATCGTGCCAATTCAATCGTCAAAACGATAGCATTTGACAGTTGTAAGCCATACATGAAGCAAGCGAAACGATATCGTTAAGACGATACTACAGTTTTAGAGTTACGTGAAGTTAAACTATCGTCAAGACGATATCGTCAAACGATTCTCATCATCCGTGATCAGAGCCCAGAACTTAACCAACAGTTAAGCACTAACCGAACATTGAGAAAACGATTTTTTGCTAACCGCTGGTTAAAGTTCTGGTTAGTGCTTAACCGGACATTGAGAAAACGGCCCTTAGACAGCATGTTGTTCAAAAATATTTGAAGAATCCAAATTGAGAAAATTATCTTCGGTACCATTTCTGATACCCAAGATAGAAAATCTTATATTAATTTTTTTGAAAAAGTTAAAAAATTGCATTCAAGTATAAATTTCTCAAAAATATGAAAATGCATATAAAAAATATGATAATTATTAATTCGTCTAATTTAAGGAATACGTAAACATTATAATTAATACCGCCAAAACTAGGACTATTGGGTAACAATCAAAAGTTCTGTGCTATCTCGATTTTAAATTTAGCTTTGAATATCCTTCACACAGGACAATGTAACGAAGATTTCTCTAATCGGTCGACGCTCAATCTTTTTGGGCGAATCCGTTGTTTTTTTGTAAATAGAGTAGTAGATTTTTTGAAATAGTAGGAAAAGAAAAGAAACAAAATATATTGAAAACTTAACGCAAAAGAACTCTGTCTTACTTTTATATTGTATTAGTACCTACTTTATATAATCATATGCTTTACATAAAATTCTTTATACAAGGTGGCGCAAAAGTAATCCTCCTATCAGAAAATGCTATAAATTTTGCGATTGGCCCCTAATGTCAGTTCTGTTTTGACATTTGTGTAGTAAACACATGCGAAATACACGTTAATAAACAATGTTACGCTACACTGCTCCAGAGCGCGGAATTAATCACCACCAAGAGGAAGATGATTTTTCATCAAAAATAATCATGAGTGATGAGGCCCATTTCCATCTTAGCGGGTACGTAAATAAGCAAAATTTACGCTTCTGGGGCACTGAAAATCCGCGTGTAACCCACGAAGAGCCATTACACCCGCTCAAAGTCACTGTATGGTGTGCTGTTTTCGCTGGAGGAGTCATCGGACCTTTTCTCTTCGAAGACGGTTACTGTGAATGGTGAGCGCTACAGAGCAATGATCAACGAGTTCTTTTTGCCGCAACTTGATGAATTGGGATTAGAAAACATGTGGTTCCAACAGGACGGTGCAACGGCACACACTGCATGTGCCACAACCGATATGCTGAAGGATGCATTTCCCGGGCGCCTAATCTCCCGATTTGGCCAGCAAGATCGTCTGATTTGACCGCTCCAGACTTCTTTTTGTAGGGCTTTTTGAAGTCGCGGGTTTATGTCAACAAGCCTCAGACTCTTGCAGCTCTGAAAGACAATATCCGTCAAGAATGTGAGGACCTATCGCCGAAAGTTTTGGCCGAAGTGATGGAAAATGCCATAAAAAGGGCTCAAATGACAATCAACTGTGGCGGCGGCCATTTACATGACATCATATTCTCGACTTGATGTAAAAAAAATTAAAAGACCAAATAAAAATAATCCACAAGAAGAATCAAAGTTTTTAATTTTTTTTTTTAAATTACAGCCAAAAAACATCGGAAGGTTATTTTTGCGCCACCTTGTATAATAAATTCTTAAGGGAAGGGTTCCCTCATTTTGGACTAAAAAATCGATTTTTTTTTTGCAAAAAATGAAAGCCACATATGTGTAGAATATGTGTGTAAATGGAGTTTTCGATCCGACGAATATTTTTCGAATGGCAACGTCTTGAAGACACCTATCTCACGCGCGCTACGTCCAAACTAAACTTTTAAAAAAACTTCAAACGCGCTTATCTCGAAACCACGTTTTCCGATCTAACTAAAACTCTCAGGCCTGATCTATTGATCCGATTCTCTTTATCTAAGAACTGTTTGGAAGTGCATGCTTTTTTGTACGCCCTGAACTAACATCATGTATAAAAATTATTTATTTATATTTTTTTAACGTTGTTGAAATGGAAAAAAACAAGCAAAATTTGAACTTTTAGTTCTAATGTTCATTATTCAATGAATTTTACATGGATAATAACAATTTTAGTTCCAGTCATAGAAAATATCATTATCTTTAAGTAATAACAACAATTTTTGATTTCAGTCCACCACAAGAAGCGGCAGAATTTTAGTTAGGACACCATGTTTCGCGCGCAGGGGCCCACGGAAATGTGCATTTTGTAGCCGCCATTTTGAATTTTTAAAACTTTTTCACTTTTTTAAATTCTCTGATAATAAACTAATATAATCATCAAAACCAAAAGTTCGTACGCCTTTTCATTGTGCTACAACAACAAATACAAACTTTGCCTTATTTTTGTCCATAATGAGGGAACCCTTCCCTTAATATAAATACTTATATAAATCTTTAATTAAAAGGCATAAAAGTAGTCAAAATAAATCCGATTTAGTACGTTTCCATAAACAAAAACTGATCAACTCTGATGTTCGCAAGCATTGAATTTAAGTGTTTCCGACTTACCAATGTTTGCAACTTGCGTTCGTGCGGTGGAAACGATTGGACCGAAAGAAAAATTCATTGCTACGATTTGTTTGCTATGAATTATGTTTTAGGTGCTTATAACTTCACTATTGCTTAAAGCTTTATTGTTGCTTTTACTCAACGAGAACAAGCATTCGTACTACAAACAAATTTACCTCCGATGCCGTCTTTGATAAGGGGCTTAATTCTGTACATAGCCTAGCTATAGCTAAGTTTATTTCGGTCAAGCGCTTCAAAAATTATTCGTTAAATTTCTTATCTTTTAAGGCCTGATTATAATAGCCACATGCTACTGCCTAAAACTTAACGAAAAGCCAGAAGTCTCTTGTCAAAACCAAAAAGTCCATAATGGCCCATATTCTGACTTTGAGAAGTATTGTTTTCTTATGAAATATTTTTCAAATGATGACGTAAAATAACGTAAAAAATGCAATGTAGGTAAGTCTTTTTTATTTGGGTTGAATGCTCTTAACAACTTAACGGATTTCATGGATGTAAAAAAGCGATTCTGTTGCGTCCGCGAATCTAATCATGATGGAAATAAAAATGGTTTCTTTTTAAGTTACTTACTTACTTATCTGGCACTTACAACCGTTGGTCGGTTTTGGCCTTCAAAACCGAGCCATTTATGTTTAGCGCTTCCTGGCGCCAGTTGGAAACACCAAGTGTAGTCAGGTTATCCAACACCTGATTCTTCCAACGAAGATGTGGACGTCCTCTTCTGCGTTGACCACCACCGGGCACCAAATCAAATATTTTTTTCGCTGAAGCGTCGTTTTCCATTCGCTCAACATGACCTAGCCAGCGGAGTTGCTCGATTTTAATGCGCTTAGCTATGTCGATGTCAGCGTACAGCTTATACAGCTTGTGGTTCCATCGAATTCGGTACTCGCCATTGACGCAGATTGGACCGAAGATCTTACGAAGGATCTTTCTCTCGAAGGCTCCCAAAGTCTTTTCATCAGATCTGCTCAATATTAGGACGGGCATGATAAGTGACTTATAGAGCGTGACTTTTGTTCATCGTGAGAGGGCTCTGCTTCTCAATTGCCTACTTAGCCCAAAGTAACACCTGTTGGCAAGAGTTATAGCAAAGAGTTTATGCTGGATCCCATGTAGACAAAGTTCTTAACAACTTCGAAGGAGATGTTGTCAACAGTGAAATGGTTTCCAAGACACTGGGACTGTTTATTTGTTGACACTAGGTATTTCGTCTTATCTGCATTCACTGCAAGACCCATTCAACTCGACTCTTTCGGTAATCTGGAGAATGCTGCACTGACTTCGCGCGTATTATGGCCAATGATATCGATATCGTCAGCATACGCTAGCAGCATAATACTTTTGTAGAATATCGTGCCACTGCTCTCAAATCAGCAGCTCGGATGATCTTCTCCATCATCAGGTTGAAAAAGTCGCACGATAAGGAATCACCTTGTCTGAAACCTCGTTGAAGGAGTGAGATCCTTCCCGATTTTAACTGTGCTGCTGGTGTTGCTCAGTGTCATTCTGCAAAGATGGATGAGCTTTGCAGGAATACCAAATTTAGACATGGTGGAGTATAGATGATTCCTTATTGGACTGTTGAAAGCGGCTTTATAATCGACAAAAAGATAGTGTATTTCGATTTGTTTTTCTAGGGTCTTCTCCAAGATTTGTCGTAGCGTAAATATCTGGTTTATGGTGGATTTACCAGGTCTGAAGCCACACTGATAAGGTCCAATCAGCTGATCAACGATGGGCTTCAGTCTATCACATAATACGCTCGACAGGACCTTATATGCGATATTAAGATGGCTTATCCCACGGTAGTAGGCGCAAATTGTGGGATTGCCTTCTGGATTTGCCAGAGTACACTGAGGTTCTAATAATTTGGAATGCATTCTTCCGACCATATTCTGTATAGAAGCTTATTAATGCATTTAAATAGAGCTTTGTCTCCATTCTTGAAGATCTCAGTAAGTAAGCCATCGGCTCCTGCAGGCTTGTTGTTTTTAAGATGAGCTTTAGCTTTCATGACTTCACTATGGTCGGGCAGCGGAACTTCAACGCTGTTGTTCGCAATTGGAGATTCCGGAATATCATCTCTATTAGTGGGATTGTTATCGTCGTCGCCATTCAGAGCCTAGAGAAGTGTTCCCACCACATCATCAGTTTCCTATCGGAGGAGTGCTTTCTTGGAGCAGGAGTGAAAGTCGAGTAGCGAAGTCTTCGGCTGTAAGTTTTGATTACAGCTTTTCAACGTCTAGCTTTCTTTGTACTGGATTGCGCGCATTCTCGGTTGCGCACAGACGTGTACGTATCTTGGCTGTGACAAGATAATGATCCGAGTCTATATTGGCACCACGGATCGTGCGTACATTTAAAACACTGGAATAGTACCTTCCGTCAATCAAAACGTGATCAATTTGGTTGTGCGTCTTTTAATCAGGAGGCAGCCAAGTGGCTTTATGAATATTGAGATGCTTGAATCTAGTGCTACTAACAATCATGCTTCGCGCTGCGGCAAAGTCAATCAGCCTTATTCCGTTATCTGAGGTATTGTCATGGAGGCTGAACTTTCCAACTGTTGGACTAAAGATATTTTCTTTTTCCACCTTGGCGTTGAAGTCACCAAACACGATTTTTATGTCGTGGTGGGGGCTGCGCTCATAGCCTTCTTCAAGGCGCTCGTAGAAGCTGTCTTTGGTCTCATCGTCCTTGTCTTCTGTCGGAGCGTGCGCACAAATCAGGCTTATATTGAAGAATTTTGCCTTGAAACGGATTATGGCAAGTCGCTCGTTCACAGATGTGAATCACAGGACATGATGCCGTAGTCTCTTGCCAACCAAAAACCCGCATCCAAACTCGGGCTTCTCCGCATGGCCGCTGTAATAGATATCACAGGATGCTTGCCGTGAGCAACCCTGTCTCTTCCATCGCATTACTTGGATTGCGTGATATCAGCCTTGTATTTTTTAAAGATATCTAGTAGTTGGATAGAGGTACCATCCTAATTAAGGGTTTGGACGTTCCAAGTGCATATCCATAAATCGTTGTCAGTTTTTCGTTTGCGGTAGTCATCATCAAATTTGGGGATAGTTTTTATCTTTATTCCTTTCCGTTTCATTGAAATTGTTTGAAAGGCAGATATCCCACCGCTCAAATTAACCGTCAAACTTACGGTTGCCAGTTTGCCGTTTCTAGAGGAGAGGTTTGAGTCAACTTGAGATGATTTCGACATGGATAATGCTGCCATCACCAGGTTGACGCAGTCAGACACGTTGCCATGTGAAGATCGCCCCCCTGACCCTCACGCATTGTCTTGTGAGGACTGTCCTCCTCCCTGTTGAAGTTTCATTTTATCTCTGGGGTCCTCTATTCAATCTATTGACTGGTCATTTAAGTTAGATAAACAAACGGTGTGCTCTATTATATGCGAGATAGCAGAAGTTTTATGGAAATATTTGGGGCCAATCTACATATCTAAGCCAAATATGGCTCACTTAATTGAAATTTGCGAAAATTTCTAGAATACATGGAATCTTTGGAATCGTTGCAATGGAAACAATGGCAATCGGAAACACATTGCTATTCGAAGCCCACCAAACAGTGGAAGCCAATTTTCGATTGTAGTTCTTGCAGCATGGGATGCAAAGTAGCATACCGATTAACCTATGTTGATGTTGGTACCTATGGGAGCCAAAGTGATGGAGGTAAGTACTATTTTGAATTTAGGACTTAAAAGCAGTAGACAGAACAATTAAGTGATCTGCTTAAAAGTCAAAGTATGTATTTAAAAGTCTTTGAATATATTTCATGCATTCACTGTTTTTCTTTTTTTTTCTGTTAACTGGCATAATCCAAATAAGTAGTATGGATAAAAGGCTGCTTAGTAATAAATTGCCTATTCCTCCTGCATAAAGTTTGCCAAATTCCGATATGGTGTTGACAAACTTCTTTGTTAGAGAAGATGCATGTCCCCTGGGACTGAAAATGACTCGCCCGATGAGTACCTGTTTGCAAATAAGGAAACCTTCAAAAAGCGGCTTTCACGTTCTAATCGAACAATTAAAAACTCGTATTCTGGTTGCACTTTGGATTATGTTACTAACCACAGTACATATGTACCCTGAAAATGAAGAGAGACAAGTACTTGCATGCAAGCAATTGTGTTCCACAATTTTATCAGCTCTCAAAGTAAGGGCATTGAAAGCTCGTTGAAAAGCCTCAAGACGGCGTGAATCTACAAATAGCATTTGAAGTTCATTTTTAATATCAAATGCTTTCAATTTATATTTATAATATAAATATAAATATATTATATTTTATACCTACTTATAATTTATAATTTATTCATATAGCTCAAAAACACAAATACACAAAGTATCCACATAATATTGTTTACGTGATCTGGGAGATTTTTCATTATTAATAAAATCGTCGTTAAAAACTATTCATGCATCATAATACTAGCATTTTTAGGCTTTCTACAGAATAAATCAACAAATTCTATTTTTGTCACGATCACTCTGGAGCACAAGATATTCCAAACGTCAAAGTTAAGTTCACGGGTTCACGGTGACACAAAAAAAATATTTCGCTGGAAACTTCAACTTCGGTTTCCAGACTTTTGAATTAAAGCTGGAAATTCATTCGATGCAGTTGCGTTTTTCATCCGTTTACTCGCTGGCGTTATAAAATAGAAGTATATGATAGCTTATGGGAGCAAGTTCAATGGTTGTGACGCTGGCAAAATGCTAGTTATGCAAGAAAAGTTGAAATATTTTTATGAGAAGAAATAAAAGAAACGAGTCAGAAGCTCATTACTTTTAGGGATGGCTCTTGTAAATAATTCTTAAAAATTGAAAATGTCTATAATTTTTTCATTGTTAATTTCTCAAAAAAAAATATTTTTATACTCAGGATTTAAGATTTTTTAATTATAAATGAAGACAAGTATTTGTGTGTAAGTACGGTAAAAAATTTACATTAAAAACATATGAAATGTTTTACAATATTATAGCCCTGCTTTCTCTGGACGTAAAATGCAATCATTGAACTCTACCATCATTTTCTTGCGTAAATTGCTCTAGCGAGTAAACGGGCGAAAAACGCAATTGCATCGAATGAACTTCCAGCTTAAAACTAATAACAATTTATTCCGACCGTTCTGACTCAGTAGAGAATCTAGACTAGTTTAAATATAATTCAATATCTTATCGCTAAGCTTATAATTACCAATACCAATACAATAACCAATAACTTAATTATGTTGCAATCCCACGGTGAATTAGCTGCGTCGGCAATCCAACGGTGCAAGCTGGCCAATGCTTCAGTTTGACTGAGCGTGTGCTGACTCGACAGCTTGTCGACACATGTATCGATGCGTACTCAGCATATTGGTGGGAGTGCAGGGTGTTAACTCCTCCCTCCTTAAGTATCTGCGTCTCGCAGATTGAACACTGATGAGGGGGTGGCGGTAGGACTGCTGCTATGTTTCGAGACTAGGTTTACAGATATCGTTTGTTTTTTTGGAAACTGAATTTCAGGAATTCTAAAACTGCCACTAATTTTTCTTCAAAATATAGAAAAGGCAATGGATGCTAGGATTATCATAATGAAGACGTCAGAAGCAAAGGAAAAATTGAGTCCTCCTTTCAACCTATTTTTTACGCTGAGATCAAGTATATATTCCAGGTTCACTTTCATACCAAGGTTTGTGATATTCGACAGTACGGGCGGAAGTGCTTAAAGGCCAGAGATTGCTCTGCTAGAGAATGTACGGTTTTGCAAGTTTATCGTCTCATTGCTGAGTTGTAGAACGCTTGACCCATTCAGCATACTCGTTATGTTGTTGGAGTTGACTTCTCCACTGAAATTTTAAATATAATAGTATTTTCGTTAATAAGTTCGGAAATTACCTCATTGTTCGTTTGTTCATTGTATTGACAAGCTGCGTGACCACTTTTGAGTATTCTGGGCAGACATTCATCCTCGTCTAATTTTTCCAAGTGTGCTGCTTCGTAAACGGTAGAGCAATTCTATAGAATAGACAATAGCAAGACAATCTCTTACCATGCCATATGTTTCTCTCTGGTTCACAAGAATCTTCTGGAACTTAAGATCGATTTGCTTTCCATCATATATCATTGCCCGTGTGACCAATAGGTGGTACTTTCGTCTTTCAGCTTTGGCATCGAGAGGACGTATAATAGAAGAGAGCCGTTAGTCATAACGGAAGGTTTTCCGTATTCAATTGCCTCTATGGTGTTCTGGTACGGAAGAGTTTCCATTTCCGCTAGTATTCGTTTATTTTTTTCGAGGAGGTTGGTGTTCACAATTTCTTAATTAGCCATCTGGCAAGCTCGCACGATTTCTCCAACTTCTTCTTTCAGCAATATCACCTGGTTGATAGCATCTTGCTTTACTTGTCTCGTCTCAATTTCCTTTGAAATGCCGTTAACGCTGTTGACGATTTGTCTAATCCTCTGCAATACCTCTTGAGTTGAACTGAAGAGCTTTTTGTTTATCTTAAATTGCTGATTGTTGCTATCGATGACTTCTCCCTGCTTTTGAAGAATCAGGTCCCAGTCGGTTGCATCTGGGCTCCCGGCGATCCATTTCCAGGCAGAACCGATCCAGTTTATTGAGAGTGGTCTCCAAGCTTTGGTGCCTCGTAGTTCATGCAAGCGCTCCACTTAACTTAAAATTCCAAGAGTAAACCCTTCCTCTCCTCTCTGAAATTGTTAGTCAAATTTGTAACTTCCACTAGCTCATCCTTTTAGCGTTCTAAGTTTATTATGTGCACCAGTTTGAAGCTGCCGCTCACAATCCAACCATATCCTTCTCTTATGAACACTATGGGAGATTTATATTTGAGTACATGAAAGCCTTGAGCAACAGCTTTTTAACATCTGTAAAGTAATGGATTATTAAAGTATTTTTGAAAAACTTTTTCCCTTATCAGTACATCGGGGTATTTTCTATTACAATCTTAATATTATTAATGGCTAAAAATAAGGGAAGACAAGACGAAAATTAATTTGACTAGTTACATCTTTATTTGTTTCGGCTTTTTATGTTTTTTTTTTTTTTTTTTGTTTATGAGAAGAGTTTATATAAAAAGAAAAAATGATTCAATATCTGGTTTATATATTTTTTATATGAGATTTGTGAAATTTTTTCCTGTTGTTGTAGTTATGGTAACGTTATTGTCTTGTCCTACAATTTCTTTTTTGTATAGTGGTTTTACTTTTTTTTTATAAACCTTATCTCCTGCATTGTATTGTTAAGGCTCTGCTTTTCTTTTGTTTACTCTCAGATTTATAGCTCTTGGTTTCTTTCTATCTGAACCCTTACGTCATTGTGTACTTTTTCTTGAAAATCTACTAAATTTTAATAGTTTATTCTCTGGGATCTGTTGAAAAAAATGTCGCTAGGTTTTCTATTAATAACGGAGTGCACTGAGTTGTTATACCTATCTACTGCTATATAGACCCGTTCCTTTGGATTAACATTTTTTAACTCTTTTTCGAGGCATCGATAAATTCCCAAAATGGTGGAATGGAGCCTTTTCGACTTGCCCGTTGACCTCATTTTTCTGAGTCGGGATTTGATAGAATTCGATCCCTAGTGATGTTATGTAATTTGACACTAAAGAGCTCATAAAACCTCTCTCGTTGTCGGAAACGATTATTCTTGGTGTCGTAAAATAATGCAAAATTTTTTTTAGTATTGTTCGTATATGAATTGGGGATTTGTTTTTGATGCTGAAAAATTTGGAAAATTTATCGATACAACTTAAAAGTTTAAATCCACACAGCTCGAAAATATCAACGCGAAGAATTTCGCATGGGTATCGCTGTATAGGGGTTTCCTGTAACTTGGGTTTCATTGGGTCTCGATCATATTTATTTAAACGGCATATCTCGCAATAACTCGTGTATCTTTTGATATACGATGTATCAATTGTTGGAAGTGGATGGTTTTCCAGCTGTACTGCCTCATTTGCACAAAGCATATCAACGATTTTATGACAGGCTTAACATCATTTTAGTTTTAATTGGAATTTCTATAATTAAATCTTTAATATTATTTAGTGGACCGTGAGTTCCTACAACACTTTCAATTTTATTCACTTCACAGCTTATTTTTAATATGCCAAGCGATTCAGCAGTATCTCTTCCAAATAACAAGCTGTCACAGCCTTTAATAGAACAGAATTTTGCAATTATGTTCTTTTTCTAAACTAGATTTTGGCATAAAAAACACCAAGTATGTCCAGTGCATGTCCGCCATAAGCTTTGAAAACTTTTCCCGAATGCTTACATTGATTTTTCACTTCCACTTTTTGGGCCTTCACTGCTTCCCATGTGCTCTGGTCCATTAAGTTGTACTTGGATCCAAAATTAATGACCCCATTTACAATCACTCTACCAATATTGCACAGAGCCTCGTACTTGCTGTCACAATCAGTGATTTGAAAAACATACTCATCTTTGTCTTCAGAACTATGTTATACTTAACTACTTCATTTTTTTTAAGATTGGGATGCCGTTCATCATTTATTGAGTAAATTCTCTTTGAACAATGTTGATTTGGTCTTTCACTGAAGGGTCGCAAACGTTTGTTGGAACGGCAATTGCGACCAAAACGGTCATATCCACCACACTTAAAACATGTTCAGCCTTTTGCAGGACACCTTTCATCAACAGTATTATGCCCCAACAATCTACATCTCTGGCAACCTACCGCCAGTTTCGATTTTGGCAATTGTGACAGTCTTGCAGTCGTTCGAACATCTCTTGTGCTTTGTCAGTCAAGTAATGTATAAACATCTTATATAGTATGTCATCGTCAGCGTCACTACCGCATTCTACTCTTGCTTTTGAAAGCTACAGCAGCGATGTTAAACATAGCTTTGTCGCTTTGTAGTTTCTCATTGTCCCATTGTAAAAAAAAGCGTTTTACTTATCTTAATGACAACATATTCGAATAATAATTATATTGTGCAAATCTACTCGAAAATACCTTTCCATCGATATAAGTAAATAGTAAAATTTTTCACAATTTTCAAGATATGTTCATGTTTTTGATGCCAAAATAACGGAAATTTTTTTAATTTTACTAAATTTAAGAAATATTTTTTTTTTTGTGAATATTTGCTTATGTAACAACTAAAACTATGCGATTTTGTAAAAAAATTTGTACTACAGCACCATCTGGTGTCCAAGGTGGTTCAAAGACGATACTGTCAAAAAATCATCGTACCTGAGAACTACTATATACCAATTTTTATTCTAATCGCATGAGCGGTTTGGGAGTTTTAGGTGTTTTTGCAAAAAATTTGTACTACAGCGCCCTCTGGTGTTCAAGGTGGATAAAAATTGATAGCCCACAAACACGCACCGTACCAAAAAACTTCTATACACAAATTTTCATGGTAATCGGATGAGTAGTTTAGGAGTCTATTGCATAGTCACATACGACATTTAGTTCCAAAGCAATTCGATATCATAAATTTGGCCTCTGTGGCCAAATTCCCCCTTGTCTTATGTTCGCTCAAATATATAATAACTACCTCTTGGGCCCATAACGTCTACATATCAAGTTCCACTATCAAAACATGCACAACTCAGGAATAATAATGATTTCTAAAAAGTGGGCGTATATATAGTTAGACCACGCCCAGTTTTAGTATAGTTGCCGACAGTAACCATACGAACTTATTTACCAAATTTTAGTCTAATACGACCAAAAAACTCTTAAATATAGCATTTTTATTGATTTGTAGGCGGTAAAGGGGTATGAAAAAAAGGGATATGGAAAATTTTTACTATGCCTATATTTTTCGCGCAAATGCAAACTAAAGTGAGACTTCCCAAATTATTCCAATATTCCATTTATTTCCAATTACCCTTGCAAATATTTCCCCATATACACCATATGTGAGCACCTGTATTTTTTCACACCTGTATTGTTGATAAGTTCACTAAAATGCCTATAATTCATGAACCAATACACATATAAGGACCATTTATACAAAAAACCTTCGCATTGACGTCACCTTGTATGGGAAATCCAGAAACAAAATCGGTTCACGCATTACCGAAAACATCAATTTCATACACAATGCAACTTATTTTTATATATATAGATTTCCGGCATATGTCTGCTGCGGCTACGAGTTACATAGTCTATTCGATCAGTCCAATTTTCCACTACTTTTTCCAATAAATATGGCCGTATGGCGTCAATGGTAGCTTGAATATTAACTTCCAATGCTTCAAGAGTTGTTAGTTTGTCGGCAAAAAAAAAAAAAAAAAAAAGAGTGCAGACGAAAATGTTCGCTTAAATGCATTCCAATGTTGTAACCCAAAATTAACAAACGTAAACTTATCGAAACTAAACGAAACAGATCGACAGAGTTTCTGTTCCGTAACCGAACTTTCAGCGTCAACAACAGTTGTGCAGAGCAGTCTCCTTCTTGTTTCAGACGATTGGAGGAGCTCGTTTCATTTTGGGTCAAATGTTAAAACAGACGTAACGATTGCAAATGTTCGTCAAGTCGCAATCGCCTCGTTTCGTCTATTTTGGTCAGGCCTATAGCCCCAAAAAGTTTTCGAGAGGCGTTAAGTCGCACGGAAATACAGTTGTCACCAAATACATTTTACAATAAATTGATGGTTAAGCGCGCTGTATGACAAGTTGCGCCGTCTTGTTGGAACGAAATTTCGTCGATGTTTTGCCGATTAATTTTTTGAAACAAAAAATCAGTCAGCTATTTCGAAAGAAATAAGGACCGATGATGCCGCCAGCGTGTAAACCTCACCAAATAGTAAATTTTAATGGATGTAATGGTGATTAGTTAATGGTTTTGAATCGAGAAGTGTAAAATTAGTACGAAAACGATCAATAACTGCACGAATTGCTTGCTCACTAGGCCGATTATATTGACCGTAAAATAAACGAAGTCTCTATAAACTTCGTGAACAGATTTATGTTTTCAAAGTAAATTTCCAAAATTTGGAAGCGTTGTTCTGACGTTAAACGATTCATGATGAAATGCCAAACCTTACTGAACAGAAATGTCAACACAGTTTGACATTCTCAACTGTCAAACCATAAACAACAACTATGGAAACTTCTCATGCAGCTAAAAAAACATCCTGCATATAAGTTGACGACACATGTTAATACCCCCCATAATAATTATAATTAACATTCAATAATAGCGACAGCGATGGACAACAATAGCCAGTCACCTGTAAAATGATCGCTGAACGTGACAATCCAGAGACCAGCTGCTTGCGAAATAATACAGAACTTGCAACAGTGAGAAAATGTAGGCACTGCATTTTCTCAAGATCTTAAACTTGCCAAATTATTCCTAGAAGTTTAGTTCTGTGATATCTACTACAGCGGCCATGCGGAGAAGCACAAATTTGGATGCGGATTCGTGGTTGGCAAGAGACTACGACATCATGTTCTGCGATTCACACCTGTGAACGAACGACTTGCCATAATCCGTGTCAAGGCAAGATTCTTCAATATAAGCCTGATTTGTGCGCACGCTCCGACAGAAGACAAGGACGATGAGACCAAAGACAGCTTCTACGAGCGCCTTGAAGAGGCCTATGAGTGCAGCCCCCGCCACGACATAAAAATCGTGCTTGGTGACTTCAACGCCAAGGTGGGAAAAGAAAATATCTTTGGTCCAATAGTCGGAAAGTTCAGCCTCCACGACAATACCTCCGATAACGGAATGAGGCTGATTGACTTTGCCGCAGCGCGAAACATGGTCGTTAGTAGCACTAGATTCAAGCATCTCAATATTCATAAAGCAACTTGGCTGTCTCCTGATCAAAAGACGCGCAACCAAATTGATCACGTTTTGATTGACGGAAGGTACTCTTCCAGTGTTTTAGATGTACGCACGATCCGTGGTGCCAATATAGACTCGGATCATTATCTTGTCGCAGCCAAGATCCATACACGCCTGTGCGCAACCAAGAATGCGCGCAATCCAGCACAGAGAAAGCTAGACGTCGAAAAGCTGCAATCAAAGCAAACAGCCGAAGACTTCGCTACTCGACTCTCACTCCTGCTTCAAGAAAGCACTCCTCCGATCGACGATATATGCGCGCAGTGGAATCATATTTCCCACTCTATGCGTACGGCTGCCAAAGAGGTGATTGGCTATCACCGCCCTCGCCGAAACAAGTGGCACGACCAAGAGTGTCCCGACGCCACTGCAGAAAAAGACGCCGCCTACAAAGCCACCCTGCAGTCGGTTGTAACGCGTGCTGCTAAGGAGCGATACAAAGAGAAGAGGAGGGAAGAGAGACGCATTTTCAGGCGAAAGAAAAGGGAAGCGGAAATGCGTGAGTGTGAGAAAATTGAGATGCATGGTGACAGGAATGAGGTCCGAAAATTTTTCGAAAAAGTAAGACGCCTGGCCGATGGTTGCAAGACCGGGGCCTCTTCCTGCAAGGATGAAAATGGGAATCTAGTGACAAATATCCAGAGTACACTGATGATGTGGAGGGAACACTTCTCTAGGCTTTTGAATGGCGACGACGACAACAATCCCGCCAATAGAGATGATATTCCGGAATCCCCAATTTTGGACGACAGCGTTGAAGTTCCGCTGCCCGACCATAGTGAAGTCTTGAAAGCTATAGCTCGGCTTAAAAACAACAAAGCCGCAGGAGCCGATGGCTTACTTACTGAGATCTTCAAGAATGGAGACAAAGCTCTATTTAAATGCATTAATAAGCTTCTATACAGAATATGGTCGGAAGAATGCATTCCAAATTATTAGAACCTCAGTGTGCTCTGCCCAATCCACAAGAAAGGCGATCCCACAATTTGCACCAACTACTGTGGGATAAGCCTTCTGAATATCGCATATAAGGTTCTGTCGAGCGTACTATGTGAAAGACTGAAGCCCATCGTAAACCAGCTGATTGGACCTTATCAGTGTGGCTTCAGACCTGGCAAATCCACCATAGACCAGATATATACGCTACGACAAATCTTGGAGAAGACCCTAGAAAAACAAATCGACACACACCATCTTTTTGTCGATTACAAAGCCGCCTTCGACAGTCCAATAAGGAATCATCTATATTCCACCATGTCTGAATTTGGTTTTCCTGCAAAGCTCATCCGCCTTTGCAGAATGACACTGAGCAACAATAGCAGCACAGTTAAAATCGGGAAGGACCTCACTACTCCATTCGATACAAAACGAGGTTTTAGACAAGGTGATTCCTTATCGTGCGACTTTTTCAACCTAATGATGGAGAAGATCATCCGAGCTGCTGATTTGAGACACAGTGGCACGATATTCTACAAAAGTATTATGCTGCTGGCGTATGCTGACGATATCGATATCATTGGCCATAATACGCGCGAAGTCAGTGCAGCATTCTCCAGGTTAGCGAAAGAATCGAGTCAAATGGGTCTTGTAGTGAACGCAGATAAGACGAAATACCTAGTGTCAACAAATAAACAGTCCCAGCGTCTTGGAAAACACGTCACTGGTTGTTAAGGACTTCGTCTACCTGGGATCCAGCGTAAACTCTTTCAACGATGTCAGTATTGAGATAAAGCGAAGGATAACTCTTGCCAACAGGTGTTACTTTGGGCTGAGTAGGCAATTGAGAAGCAGAGCCCTCTCTCGACGAACAAAACTCACGCTCTATAAGTCACTAATCATGCCCGTCCTATTATATGCAGCACAAACTTGGACGTTGAGCAGTTCTGATGAAAAGACTTTGGGAGCCTTCGAGAGAAAGATCCTTCGTAAGATCTTCGTAAGTACCGAATTCGATGGAACCACGAGCTGTATGAGCTGTACGCTGACATCGACATAGTTAAGCGCATTAAAATCGAGCGGCTCCGCTGGCTAGGTCATGTTGAGCGAATGGAAAACGACGCTCCAGCGAAAAAAATATTCGATTCGGTGCCCGGTGGTGGTCAACGCAGAAGAGGACGTCCACATCTTCGTTGAAAGGATCAGGTGTTGGATAACCTGACTACACTTGGTGTTTTCAACTGGCCAAAACCGACCTTCGGTTGTAAGCGCCAGATAAGTAAGTAAGTAAGTAAGTTTAGTTCTTAATAATCTTCATCATCATCTTCTTCTTCTTCTTCTTCTTCTTCTTGTAAAATTACTACTTATTATCAGTGTTGCCAGAAATTTTTTGAGAAAAGCGCGAGATTTAAAAAAAATATCAATACCTATATAAATAATATATAATAATACTAGCGTACCCCTCTGCACACTTCGTAACGCAAACAACATAAATAAAATAAGAAAAATTATATATAATTGAATTTTTTTTATTGCAATGCTCTTTGATATACAACATTTTTCGTCTTCTTATTCTTCTATATATATAAAAAAAAGTTGTCAAATCTGTTTGTGACGAGTGTTTGAGAGTTCGGCTGGGTAAAAAAAAAATCTGCCGATACCATTTTGTGTACGTTCTCTAGATGGTTTTAAAAAAAAATTGTTTGAAAATGTTTTGATTTGGTCGAGTTATATGTGTTTGAGTGAAGGGTTTTGGACCTATTGGAAATTTTTTTTTTTGCAAATTTGATTTTAATTGATATGAAAAGTAAATGTATGAATTTTATGCAGTTCAAATTATGTACATACGCGCTATTTTTGTTGGAAATAGCAATCAAAATAGCACGCAACCAATAACAAAGGGAAAAAAGATACAGTAGTTTCGACTATGTCGTAAAACAAGACGTAGAATTAGTCAATTCGCTTTTGATGACATCTTTTTTAAAAACTATTTAGCAAAATATTTATTCCATACACCTGAGCATATGACCTTTAAAAGAGTGCCGGAGAGGGCTAGTATATATGATCGACCCCCATTATTTTTGTAAAAGCAACATTTTTGCCTTGGACACCTATTTCCTCCGACCACTCCTTAAGGGGGCTCCCATACAAATTTTATGGTTTTTGTTTATTTATTCCATACACCTGAGCATATGACCTTTAAGAGAGTGCCGGAAAGGGTTAATATGTATGACCGACCCCCATTATTTTTGTAAAAGGAACATTTTTGCCTTTGACACCTATTCCCTCCGACCACTCCTTAGGGGGGCTCCGATACAAATTTTATGGTTTTGTCGATAAAACCGGATACTGTCGATAAATAGGTAGCAAGTTTAAGCAAACAAAAACATCAAATGTTGGCTTTATATTTCATGTAATTGCGTAAAATTTATATCAGTACGAGAGTTCTAACATGAATTTTTGTCGCATTGAGGATCAAGCGGACCAACAAGTGCTAACATCAACATTGTACGATCAATACTTTAGACCCACCAAAGGCTCAAAAAGTTATATAAATACCGACACCTGATCACTATCAACCACCCTACTTACCTCCGAGAATGACGTATTCTACGTCAAAAATGGTCATACGACAAATGAACGAAATTTAATTGAATTTTCAAATAAAAAAAAATATTTAAATTGGTTTTTAATAAATATTCGTTTGGTTTTGTTTGTTTCATTTTGCTTTGAAGTTGTTGAATTGTGTATCAGTTTTGAGAGTGTAAACATACATCGATATCAAGTCAGCTGTTTATATTTTGTGAGAGTTACAGTAAATGGAACGTGGAAAGTGATTTGACAATAGTCTGATTGGAACACATTGGAATTACAGTTCATTTGGTATCAACCTGTTGTTTGTTTACAAAAGTGGATATATTATTCGAGTGGAATCTCAACTGGTGGATGGAGTTTGTTACATTTTGAGAATTTTATTGGATTTTTGGATGTTTAATCACAACAATTGCTGCTTGATTTTTGCTATTAATAGGTGTGAACATTTTAAGCATTCAAATTGGATTTTTGGCCGTTTAGGCACAACAATAGTTGCTGCGGTACGTGTGTGTGAATGTATGTAGGAAATTTATCAACGTTTTGATTTCGAGTGAATTTAAAATTTCAATTGATTTAAGAGTGTGTTGTATTTTATTTTAGCATATTGTTTCATCGATTATAAATTGAAATTTATTACATTTTTGGCATTTACCATTCTGAGCATTTTATTGGATTTTTTGTGTGTGAATCACAACGTTTGCTGTGTTCAGCTCTGAACGCGATGTATTTTTAAAATTGGTAATTCTTTGATTGAATCATGTCCTATAACAAACGATTAGTTGTGGAAAAAATTAATGAAAAGTTAATTTTTTAGTTTGGATTTGTTTAGATATATTACAATTTAATCTGTGAACTATTGAAATGACCCGTCGTCGTAGCCAACTTGGGCGTCATACAGCTACTGCTAGGTCATCTGTGGCGAGTAGAGCTGCGCAAAGCGATGCACAGCGTGCTAATGTAAATGCAGCTGTAAGAGCTGGAATGAGACGTTTGAGAGCATCGAGAAACCCAAGAATTGTTTTGGAACGTGCAGCATTTGCTTATGATGCTTATTTAAAGTATGTGTCTCTTGATGTCGTTTCAATTGGAACAATGTCTGTTGTGTGTGTTTATTGCAAGGCTTTCAAATTTAAACATGAAACTCCTGGATTATGTTGTGCAAGTGGCCAAGTGAAATTACCTCAATTGAATCCACCACCAGAGCCTTTGCGTTCAATGATTATTGGCACTTCTCCGAGTTCAAAGCATTTTTTAACAAACATACAAACGTACAATTCGTGTTTTCAAATGACGTCGTTTGGTGCCACTAAAATTATTAGAGACTAGCGTACCCCTCTGCACACTTCGTAGCGCAAACAACACAAATAAAATAAGAAAAATTAAATATAATTGAATTTTTTTTATTGCAATGCTCTTTGATATACAACATTTTTCGTCTTCTTATTTTCCGTATAAATATATAAGACTGACGGTTTGCCGACACGTGAACAGGCAACATACAATTGTCCGTGTGAAAACACTGGATACTCCAAATTCACACCGCAAACTCCTAACGATTGGCCTTGAGCCTTGTTTATGGTGACTGCAAACGCGAGACGAATTGGAAATTGCAGTCGTTTAAATTCAAACGGCATATCAGAGGGTATCATTGGAATGCGCGGAATTAATACGTCTTCACCTTTAAATTTTCCAGTCAGAATTGTAGCTTCAACCAAATTGTTCATTAATTTTTTGATAGCTAATCTCGTTCCGTTGCACAATTTCGGTTGATTAATATTTCGAAGCATAATTACAGTGACACCAACTTTTAACTGAAGATTATGCGGAGGTAATCCTGGTAGATCTAATGAATTCAGTTGGATAATTAACCACATCTTCATCATTCGTAACGGTATCAACAGATTTGTATGAAATCAAATCACCAGGAATTTTAGATTGTATCTCAAAATTCAAAGAATGAATATCCTTATTTTTCGCTGCTAAAATGGCTCTTTCACTTAACCAAGCATGATTCTTATAGTGTTGTGCAATGTCCGGAAAAACACTTTCAATCAATTCTTCAGCTGATTGCATAAAATGACAAAAATCAGTTGGCAAAGTAATCAATCCTGATTCATCAACAGGCATTGAACCATTACCAATTTTTAGCAATTGCGCTGAAAACTTAGCAGCAGATGGATCGTTTTGCAATTCCACACGGACATTAGTTGTTAATTTCAATCTTTTGATATAACGCCATAAACAGGATGATTTTAAACATGCATTAATTTCGTCAGCTGCAGTTGATTTGGGAATGACAGGTAGTGTTTGCCTGAAATCACCAGCCAGCAACACCAATGCACCACCAAATAAATCAGTACATCCACGAATATCTCTCATTGTTCTGTCAAATGCTTCAACTGATTTCTTATGCGCCATAGTGCACTCATCCCACACAACAATATCACATGCCTGCAAAAGTTTAGCTGTTCCAGATGTTTTCGATATATTACACGTCGGATGTTCAATAACTTGAATATTCAAAGGCAATTTCAAAGCAGAATGTGCTGTCCGTCCACCGTCCAACAAAGTTGCAGCTATGCCAGAAGAAGCCAATGCCAATGCAATTTTATTCTCAGAACGTATGGTTGCCAAAATCAAAGAAATCAAAAATGTTTTTCCGGTACCACCAGGTGCATCCAAAAAATAAAATCCACCGACTCCGCTATTGACAACTTGCATAATCGAATCATACGCCACTTTTTGTTCCGAATTTAATTTCGGACGATTATCTACAACGTATGCATTCAACAAAACACAATCGTACTGCAACTCACGTTGTAACTCCTGCTCGAATAAAGCATGCATTGGACGATTAGGTGATGGCATTCCCAATTGAACTAAAGCCTTATTTCCAATTGCCAAACATAAATCCTCAATCATAACTAATGCTTCATTGTAAATTTCTGGAGTAAAATCCATCACTGGATTATGATTAATTCGGCGCATTCGATTCAAAATATCTTCCGACAAAAAATCTTGATACTTTGTCCATAACTCCAACGGATTTGATGGAAAACACGTAGACAAAATTATTGCAAATAAATTCCGAATTTGATGCGGATGAGCAACAACAGATGCATCAGCTAATGTGTGATCTCAATGTGCATCATTTTCCAACAAATTCAATTTCTGACATGCTTCTCTGTACGTCACACATAATTCACTATCGACAGTTCTCAAATCACCAAACGATGTTGGCCCACGAACATTAACTAACAACAAACGCAAATAAAAGCACTCAGCATTATTCGGATGAACAGTGTATATTCGTCCCAAAGCATCACTCGAATACAAATTCATATGACCTGCCACACGATTTCCTTGTTTTCGTCGTTGAAATTCTTTCTTCGTTGCATTCCAAGTAAAATATGTTGGAACCTCAGCATACAACAACGTTTTGGCAAAATCATCAACTGCACACAACTTGAAAAAAGCTGTCAATGTTGTATCTGTAGGTGATGCAGCTCTTTCAGCAGCATTTGCAGCTGTAAAATAAGCACGTTGGCCATTTTCTAAGTGTACCGCAAGGTGGACGACTGTTGGATACCTCTCAAGAATATGAAATGCAAATATACGCCAAATGGCTTCATTGCTGCTAATATAACGCCCCATTTGAAACTGAGTTACTTCGTCGTTTCTGTTTGGATCTGAAACTCCGAAAACTGCCATATAGCTTCCTTTGTTGACATATTTGCAAATGTACTTAATTGACTTAACAGAATTGCAATACTCGACGTTGATATGTGCTTTCAAAACTTTCGACAACAGTGGTGAATATGGCACAATCCATCTGTTATCAACTTCAACGTCTTGATTCCGTACTTTGATAATCAAAGATCTACCATGATCCTCAGTGGATCTACGACGATACAAAGGATAACCATCTTCACCAGTTACTGTATCCGATACCAAAGCTCTTGGATATCGCTTCGTACATTTGCCTTCAGCCATACATGGTGAATTAACGTTGTATTCTCCACATGGTCCATGAATCATGTTTTGAGTAACAACTGCATATAATTCCGGATCACTCGCACAATCTGGTATTTCGGCTGAAATAACATGATCCACCTCGTCCGGAGTGATCTTATTCACCAGCCAAGTCAAAACATGAGCGTGAGGCAAACCACGCTTTTGCCATTCAATGGAATACATCCAACATTTCACCTCACCAAACACCCCACTTTTCACAATTAAATTCATCAATGCCTTCAACTTTTGATTGAATACACGGGCAGTAATATCATGCCGATCCATTGTTTTTTGCCCATCAAAAAGAAGGTCTTTCAACTCATCCCATTGAGGGTTACAGGTAAACGTGATGAAAAGATCGGGACGACCATAATGACGAACGTAACTCATTGCGTCTTGCGCATATTCGTGCATGTGCCTCGGGCTACCTTGATATGACGATGGTAATATGATCATTTTGCCAAGATTATCAACGTTTCCATCATTGTTTATAGCATCCCGCAAGTGAATGTACTCCTCTGAGCGCAATTTCCTCTGATTAAATCTAATGAAATTCAATCTCTCAGTCTTTCATGTCAAAGACAAATTGGTGAAGAAGTCGACGGCAATATAACAAATAATTCACTTCAACCTGCCGAACCATGAGACGATATGAATAAAAATTCATTGCGCTAACTTTTTTTCTCGTTTCAACACCTAAAATCAAATTAAATTCAGTTAGAAGTTTTCACAAATAATTAAAAAAAAATCGAACACACTAACCGGAAGAGGGATTTATCATCTTAATATTGAAATGATAACCATCTTCTCCGCGGCTAAATAACAACGGATACTGCAAACCGTCATAACACCGATGAGTTTCTGATACTCGTTGAAGCTGCATATTGCGACGACGTAATACAATATCTCTCGAATTAAATTCATCTCCAATAATTACAATAGCCACTTCATCCATCGTTGGTGCATTAAACCTTCTAGCATGTTCACCAGGTGGCGTTTTATCAGCACGAATAACAATTGCATACTCGTCAGATGGCATTTGATCTAATGCTGTTTGAAATAATCGAACTAACTCATTTTCATCATGCAACATATTTTGCAACTGTTCAACAACATCATTCCTCAAAATTGATGAAATGTCACAACGACGATTGGTTTCAACAGTCGAGTTACCCACAAAGTATATTTGTAAAAATTGATAGCTTTGATCTGGGAGTGGTAACAAAGAACCAAGTCGATGGTAAACTTGGCCTTGAATCTGTTGAATACCAAAATTTTTGCAACCGTACATATTGTTATTATCAAAACAAACATGATACATGTCATTCACCGTAATTACCTTAAATGTCGGCATGAAATTATCTCTAATAATTTTAGTGGCACCAAACGACGTCATTTGAAAACACGAATTGTACGTTTGTATGTTTGTTAAAAAATGCTTTGAACTCGGAGAAGTGCCAATAATCATTGAACGCAAAGGCTCTGGTGGTGGATTCAATTGAGGTAATTTCACTTGGCCACTTGCACAACATAATCCAGGAGTTTCATGTTTAAATTTGAAAGCCTTGCAATAAACACACACAACAGACATTGTTCCAATTGAAACGACATCAAGAGACACATAATTTAAATAAGCATCATAAGCAAATGCTGCACGTTCCAAAACAATTCTTGGGTTTCTCGATGCTCTCAAACGTCTCATTCCAGCTCTTACAGCTGCATTTACATTAGCACGCTGTGCATCGCTTTGCGCAGCTCTACTCGCCACAGATGATCTAGCAGTAGCTGTATGACGCCCAAGTTGGCTACGACGACGGGTCATTTCAATAGTTCACAGATTAAATTGTAATATATCTAAACAAATCCAAACTAAAAAATTTCTTTATTTCTTTCATTAATTTTTTCCACAACTAATCGTTTGTTATAGGACATGATTCAATCAAAGAATTACCAATTTTAAAAATATATCGCGTTCAGAGCTGAACACAGCAAACGTTGTGATTCACACACAAAAAATCCAATAAAATGCTCAGAATGGTAAATGCCAAAAATGTAATAAAATTCAATTTATAATCGATGAAACAATATGCTTAAATAAAATACAACACACTCTTAAATCAATTGAAATTTTAAATTCACTCGAAATCAAAACGTTGATAAATTTCCTACATACATTCACACACACGTACCGCAGCAACTATTGTTGTGCCCAAACGGCCAAAAATCCAATTTGAATGCTTAAAATGTTCACACCTATTAATAGCAAAAATCAAGCAGCAATTGTTGTGATTAAACATCCAAAAATCCAATAAAATTCTCAAAATGTAACAAACTCCATCCACCAGTTGAGATTCCACTCGAATAATATATCCACTTTTGTAAACAAACAACAGGTTGATACCAAATGAACTGTAATTCCAATGTGTTCCAATCAGACTATTGTCAAATCACTTTCCACGTTCCATTTACTGTAACTCTCACAAAATATAAACAGCTGACTTGATATCGATGTATGTTTACACTCTCAAAACTGATACACAATTCAACAACTTCAAAGCAAAATGAAACAAACAAAACCAAACGAATATTTATTGAAAACCAATTTAAATATTTTTTTTTATTTGAAAATTCAATTATATTTCGTTCATTTGTCGTATGACCATTTTTTCCCTTTGTTATTGGTTGCGTGCTATTTTGATTGCTATTTCCAACAAAAATAGCGCGTATGTACACAATTTGAACTGCATAAAATTCATACATTTACTTTTCATATCAATTAAAATCAAATTTGCAAAAAAAAAAATTTCCAATAGGTCCAAAACCCTTCACTCAAACACATATAACTCGACCAAATCAAAACATTTTCAAACAATTTTTTTTTTAAAACCATCTAGAGAACGTACACAAAATGGTATCGGCAGATTTTTTTTTTACCCAGCCGAACTCTCAAACACTCGTCACAAACAGATTTGACAACATTTTTTTATATATATAGATAAAATCGCCAAAATCGCAATTTTTTCTAAGAAATTTATTATATTAGAAATTTATTATATTAGAGAGCTGTAAATATTATTATATATATATAAAAGTTCTTATTTTCATATTTATTGAAATAATATTGAGATCTGTAAAAAATTATAAAAAAGATACTTCATTTTATACGAGAATTTTGATTGTTAAAGAACATTTTTTTAGAGACTATAACTATTTAGAATTTTTCAATATGCAACTTTAAAAATAAAAACTTTTTACAAAAAACGTAGTTCCATTCTATTAAATACTTCAGCCATATTAGACTCTTCCTCCGTTTTGTCAATTCTCGATTGTTTAGATCATACATTGATTTATTCATTATTGAAATCATATCATCGGATATTGGCAGCGACTTGCAACAACAGTTTTGAGCCTTCATGAAGCATTTTACTGGAATGATTGAAGTAAGCATATCTAATTCATTCTGTTGACGGAAAAAATACGTTCCACAAATGCATTAGAATGTGGCAAGGAAAAAAAGATGAATGCCAATTTACAAATATTGCCAAACATTTTGACGTAGAATACGCCATTCTCGGAGGTAAGTAGGGTGGTTGATAGTGATCAGGTGTCGGTACTTATATAACTTTTAGAGCCTTTGGTGGGCCTAAAGTACTGATCGTACAATGTTGATGTTAGCACTTGTTGGTCTGCTTGCTCCTCAATGCGACAAAAATTCATGTTAGAACTCTCTAACTTATATAAATTTTACACAATTACATGAAATATAAACCAACATTTGATGTTTTTGTTTGCTTAAACTTGCTACCTATTTATCGACAGTTTCCGGTTTTATCGACAAAACCATAAAATTTGTATGGGAGCCCCCCTAAGGAGTGGTCGGAGGGAATAGGTGTCAAAGGCAAAAATGTTTCTTTTGCAAAAGTAATGGGGGTCGGTCATACATATTAACCCTCTCCGACACTCTCTTAAAGGTCATATGCTCAGGTGTATGGCATAAATATACAAAAACCATAAAATTTGTATAGGAGCCCCCCTAAGGAGTGGTCGGAGGGAATAGGTGTCAAAGGTAAAAATGTTCCTTTTGCAAAAGTAAGGGGGGTCAGTGATACATATTAACCCTCTCCGGCACTCTCTTGAAGGTCATATGCTCAGGTGTATGGCATAAATATACAAAAACCATAAAATTTGTATAGAAGCCCCCCTAAGGAGTGGTCGGAGGGAATAGGTGTCAAAGGCAAAAATGTTCCTTTTGCAAAAGTAATTGGGGTCAGTGATACACATTAACCCTTTCTGGCACTCTTTTAAAGGTCATATGCTCAGGTGTATGGAATAAATAAACAAAAACCATAAAATTTGTATGGGAGCCCCTCTAAGGAGTGGTCGGAGGGAATAGGTGTCAAAGGCAAAAATGTTCCTTTTGCAAAAGTAATGGAGGTCAGTCATACCTATGAACCCTTTCCGGCACTCTCTTAAAGGTAATATGCTCAGGTGTATGGAATAAATATACAAAAACCATAAAATTTGTATGGGAGCCCCTCTAAGGAGTGGTCGGAGGGAATAGGTGTCAAAGGCAAAAATGTTTCTTTTGCAAAAGTAATTGGGGTCAGTCATACCTATGAACCCTTTCCGGCACTCTCTTAAAGGTAATATGCTCAGGTGTATGGAATAAATATACAAAAACCATAATATTTGTAAGGGAGCCCCCCTAAGGAGTGGTCGGAGGAAATAGGTGTCAAACGCAAAAATGTTCCTTTTGCAAAAGTAATGGAGGTCGGTCATACATATTAACCCTCTCCGGCACTCTTTTAAAGGTCATATGCTCAGGTGTATGGAATAAATATTTTGCTAAATAGTTTTTAAAAAAGATGTCATCAAAGGCGAATTGAATAATTCTACGTCTTGTGTTACGACATAGTCGAAACTACTGTATCTTTTTCCCACACACATTAGATGAGTTTATGGAAAAGCGTGGTTTTCACAAAAATCGCCCAAAAAATCGCCAGGCGATTTCCTAAAAATTTAAGCGCAAAAACAAGAAATAAAGCGCCCAATTGGCGATAAATTGCCCTATCTGGCAACGGTACTTATTATTGCCAACAAAAGTTCATAAGGGGTTTTCACGATTCAGTGCATTTGGCTGTGCATTTGAGCATGAGCAAAAAATCCATTTTTTTTTCTCATTGCATGTACATTTTGTTAGTGTAAAGAGAAAAAAGCATGGATTTTTTGCTCATGCTAAAATGCACAGCCAATTGCACTGAATCGTGAAAACCCCTATAGTTTTAGTTCCAAATTTGATGTTATTACAAACAGTTGAGCATAGCTCAAATAAATCGAAAAAAATTTCTGTCACATCCTTTGTTTCACAAGGCAGTCACCTTGGTCCACTCCTTTTCAACATCTTCATCTCAGATTTATCAGAATTATTGAATGAAATTTCACATCTTATGTATGCAGACGACCTTAAAATATATCATGTCATTAAGTCTGAAGCTGATGCTTATTTTTTGCAGTCAAAACTGTTTGCTTTAGAGTAGGGGTGGGCACAATTTTTGCCCGTTCTGCGACTGCGTGTAAGCAGCGGGGAAGCAGCGTGCGAAATAAATTGCAGGATGAATTTGCAGGTGAATCGGATTGCGGAACGGAAAATCCTCTCTGTAATCCTCTCACAATATGCAATCACAAGAGCGCACTTGAGATTGCGTTAGTACAGAAAAATATGTATTAATCTCACGTACAGAACGATCAAAGCTTCAGTGCAGTGATGTTAACATAATTTGTTGAAATCACTGTGTTGGGCACGAAAAATTACTTTTTTTGGTGCAAAATTACTGTGAATTGGAACAAAAATTACTGTGTAATTACTGTGTACATAAAACGAATAAAAAATCAATTCAAACGCAAATTTTTATATAATTGTTTTTTATACATATCGGCTGTATTCATAAAATATTGTGAGCCTCTTATAAAGCCTTCATAAGAAAAAAATTTAAAAACATTATTCATAAACGTTCAATAGTGTTACAAATGTCTTTTAAATGCTTCATAAATGAGATAATTTTAAAAATTGTTGAAAACTTAAAAAAACCCCTTTGAATTGCATTTTTGTTCTCATCTGAGCACAAATTTTATTAAAAATATTTGAAATTATTTCAGAATATATCAAAAACAAACAAAATGTCAAAAAATTTTTGAAAATGTTTGTTTATTTTAAGGATTGTTAATTGAGATGATCTTTAAAAATGGCTGAAACATGCTATAAACTCCTCACAAAGCATTTCTGCAAATTATTTGCTCTCATTTCAGCACAAATATTGTCACAAATTATTCAAATAATTCAAAATGTAACATTTACAAAAAAAAAAAAAATTAAAAATATTTGACCAAAAAATTTGTCAAAACATTTAAAAAAATTTACAAAAAACAAAACACAATAAAATTACAATTTTTTCAGCGCAGAAGGTAGCTTCGAAAAACTTTTTATGGGTAAATATTAAAATGTTGACAAAATTGTGACAAATAAATAAAATGCCATTGAATTTATCTAATACACAAACCATTATTTACACTCATCCCACTTCAAATCGAAAGTATTTCTATTATAACTAAGTACAAAGCAGCTACAACATGTTTATGAATAAGAAAATTATAAAAGACTTTCTATTGAAAGTTTTAAAGCTATTTTAAAATATTTTTATGAATACCGCTTATAATAAACAAACGTAACAAATATGTTTGGATACTTAATACATTTAAAGCAATTAAGAATTTTAGATATTATTCCTCTAAATGATCGTACATAGATCTTCCTAAAAGCGCAAAATGTTTCTTTGGAATTGTACGGTTGTTAGTGCACTATACACTATAATTTGCAAAGTTATCAAGGCATCGTTCCATTTTGCACTAAATTGTAGAGATGATAAAATTATGAGAGGAACAGAGATGTTACAAATGTGATTTAAGGAAATTTTATCTAAAAAACTTTATATATTTGTCCGGCCATTGAAATTACTTGATATATAAAAAAATTACTGTCGTACTGTATGAGCAGTCAAATTACTGTAGAAAACAGTAATTACTATGCCGTTAACATCAGTGCTTCAGTGTTCAATCGAACGTCAAGCAGGCAACATCTGCGCTGGCCTGTTGCTTGAATAGATGGCGAAAAATTGTACACAGTACAAAATTTCATGCATGCAAATTTTTTGATGCTTCTGCATCAAACTGTATAATTTTTTTATTGCAGTAGTTTTTTGTTCATAAATTTTTTTTTCAAATAAATATAAATGTTTATTTTAAATGTTCCCTGAAGTCCGATTTATTTTTTGTTAAAATCATTCAAGATCTATAACAATTTCTTTCCCAACAAACATTATGGCGAGTGGTGATTCGTTAACGAATCACTTATGAATCGCTGTTTTAATTGTTTTCGAATAGTTTCGTTCCTACTGCATCAGAGATTGGCTTGATGCTTAAAGAAAGCACCGATTGAAATCATGACTTTGTTAAATTCAATTGAGAACGCTTTTAGCATCGATTTGCTATCGAATGGCCTTTCAACATTTTTGTGGTTCGTTAGCGAATCAAGTCTTTAAATTTTAGCGATTCGTTAGCAAATGGCTTCTCTCATTTTTAGCAATTCATTTACGAATCACTACTTTTATTTTTAGCGATTAGTTACCGATTGACTTAAGCTTTATTTTACGATTTGTGAACGAATTCTTATGTCCCCAATTATTTCCGATATTTAATATATCTTTCTTATTTAAAAATTTGTGATTGTTACCTCTTATATTAATGCACAAACTTTAAACCGCCTCCCTTTTTACCCCTTTTTTAAACAACACATTCGAATGAAACTTATATCATTTGAAAGCTCTGGTTCATACCAAAATTTTTATTCAAAATATCTGTCCTTAAGATAAGATAAGATAAGATTCATTATCGAATTGATTTTTTTAGTTTTGGAGACTCGTTAACGAATTGCTTTTTATATTTTTGGGGACTCGTTAACGAATTCCTTTTTTTCGGATTTGACGATTCGTTAACGAATGAGGAATTTCTCCCGCTCGCGATATTATAAGTGAATCGCTTCTAATAATTGCTAATGAATAAAATGTACGAGAATGCGATTCGTTAGCGATAACATTAGTGAATCAATTTGATTGTTGGGTTGTTTTAAAAAATCAAATCTAACATTCTATGAAATTTTTTGTTATTTTTTTATTTTCATTTATCATTTTTCCATGAACCCATCGCCGTCCCATAATAAAATTTTGTGCACTTTTAGCCGAGATATACAAACCAAAAAATTTAAAATGGATTGTTTTCAGCTTTTTACATGTCCGTTTGCTTATCTGTATTTCACTTTAACCATCTGTCACTGTGTTTAATTTTTATAATCCGTCCACTACACATTTATTTCATTTCGCAGTATAAATAAGAGCAAAGAAAAAATCTCAAATACCTATAAAATTTCCGCAAAAACCACTTTAGCACTACTTTGTTTTCAGTGTGCTTTATAAATAGAAGCCGTAAGAGCGAGAGCATGCTGTTGTGAAAAGTAAGTGTTGCATATCTAATATATTAAGAGGATTGCTTATTAAAAGGGAGCTTTTTTCTTTAAATTACTACCAGCAGCTATAAAATCGCTTTGCAAAAACAACTTCTTGGCATATTTATAATTGTTTTGCAAGAGCATGCAACCATTACAATTCTACATCTGCCTCCTAACATATTTTTAACTAATATTTTGTTAGAACTGAATCACATAATAAATTTATACTTCTATTTTGCGCGTAACTACTTAAAAGCAAGTTTAGGACACAAGACGTTATCGAGATATGATTGAATTCAACGTGATTGAATTCAAAATGTTAAATAGTAAAATTATAAAACGCCCTTTTTTTTGTATAAATGGCATACAACATTGATTATGAACTGCTCTGAGCGCAATGAGCACAAGTATCATATCACTATCTATATTACGCTCTTCTTACGCTCTATCTAATTATATTTGTGCATGTCCCTCGTTTCCTTTACCAACGAATTTATGAAGCAATGATGTCGCCCGTGAAGCAAGCAGCGGGCAACCAAAATACACGTACGGGCAAAATGCCATACGGGCAATTCCACCCCTACTTTAGAGGAATGGTGTAATCGTAATAAGCTATTCCTTAATTTTAATAAATGCTACGTTATAACTTTCTCCCGCAAGTTTCTTGTAATGAATAACTGTTACTCTCTTAATAGTATTGAAATTAACAGAGTTAACCATATCACAGATCTTGGTGTAGTTTTGGACAATAAGTTACGGTTCAATCTTCACTATGACAAAGTTTTATCTAGGGCTAATAAGCAGCTTGGGTTCAGAAAAAGACGTGCTAAGGAGTTTAAAAATGTTTGGGTAACTAAGACTCTATACAGTGCACTAGTGCGCCCACTTCTTGAATATGCCTGCAGTATTTGGAATCCTGCTTTTGAGTCACATAGTGAAAGATTCGAATCAATCCAAAAACAATTCCTGCTTTTTGCGCTAAGAGACTACTTTGATCCTCGTGATTTCAGAAGCTTGCCACCGTACAAACATAGACTCGGCCTTCTGAATTTGTTGCCTCTGTCATCAAGGAGAACGTTACTAAGTTCATGATTTACCTTTGATGTTTTAACTGGAACTATTAACATCGAATATATATCGAATAAGATAACATTGAATGATCCTGTAAGGTTAACTAGGCATACAAGACTGTTGAAAGAATACCAACACCATACAGTTTATGCATACAATGAACCCATTAATAGATGCTGTAGAATATTCAATACTATTAGCGACTGTTACTTACCCTCCATGAATAAATTCACCTTCAAGAGTACCCTTTCAAAATCGCTCTCCTCAAATTAAAACAAAACTAATCTTGCTATCTATTTCTTTAACTCAAATCCACCTTCCTCTTTTCCTTACCGTAAAATTAAAGTACTTCCCCATCTCTTTTAATGCTTACCATTTATACCTCTTTGGTTTGTTCCCTATTAAGTATAAGCTACCACTACTAATTATGTATAAATATACTATACTAGTATGTAAGTACCTATTATTTTTACTTTCCTTCTTGCCTTTTCTTTTTGGCGTGTTCGTGAAATCATGTCATTTAGGTGGGCGGATTACGCCCACGTTGAATTGCATATCTTCGAACACCAAAAAAAGGAAAGGGGAGAGAAAAAAACAAACAAAAAAAAATAAAACCTGTTAGTATAAGTAAATTGCCTTGTTTGGCCAATAAATAAATAAATAAATAAGTAAATATTAAATAAAGAACTCCGGATCATCGTTTTTATTTGAGAAACCGATCTGTTTAACTTATACATTTAAGGAATGCATGATGTAGGAAATTTAGGACTTTTTTCTTTGAGAACAGATGATAGGACTAATGGATTAATAATTTTTTAATTGTTTGTTTTAATTTTTTTTTCTGAAATCAGACATCCTTTTGTGCCATGGGGATATTAAGTTTATAAAAAAAAAATCTGAATATGGAAAATCCGAAAACTTTGGCACCGCTCCTAATTTTCTCCTTAATGTTGTGGAATGGACGTTTCAATGAATGTGTCTTTAGGACGGGTCACACACGTGCATTTCCCGATATAATCTTGTTTTTGTTTTCTTTTTTTTGCAAAATTTTTTGAAGTATATTAATAACAATTGATCATAAGAAGCTAGATCAAAGTCCTTTTCAAGGGCTGAAATGCCCAGTTATTTATTTTATTTTATATTAATAAAATTTACAAAAAAAATCTTAATTATTTAAAAGTATTTCAATATTAGTGCTTTATTAGAGAGACAATATTTTAATGAATTTATATGACGAACTAAAAAACCAACAGCCTACCAGATCTTAGCCTTATGAAAAATGTGTGAGTTTAGTTGTCCCGAAAGGTGACAATAGCCGCGTAAGCGAGTGACAAAAGAACGCTGCAACTCGGCTGAAATTTGCTTTTAGTTGCTTAACAACACTGGCAACAACCATCAAAAAACTCGTGATTGTGATTGAATGATTAGTTTGTTGAAATAAACAAAACAAAAAAAAAATGAGTAATTTGTAGGATTCTTTGGTAAATACATTTATTTACTTAAAAATATGATGATGAAATCTATAAATAATATTTTGCGTTTGCAGATTGCATCTGAATACATGGGTGAGCAGCGCGAATATCTTCGCAATGTAGAGATGGAAGCAGTGAACGAAGTGGTGGAAGCCACGATCCATTTTTTTTCGTGTTGTGAAATTTCCTAAGGATTTTTACAGAGCTCATTCACAATAGAGCAGTTTTCTTACTTTTCAATACTGCATATCAAGTCGGATATTAGTTTACCGAGTTGGCTGAACTCGTATAAATAACCGAGTTTTTGTTGTTGTTTTGCATGTATTTAGTTATCCTACCTAGTGTTCTTTTGTAAGTCGGTAGCAAAAGAATGGGACTAATGTCACTTTGGAAATTCAAATCAAAATTACTTCGATCAAATTGGGATAAAATTAATTTATTTTTAACCTTTTCCCTTTAACCTGGGGTCACTCGTGGCCAGATAATATTAACCTCGCATGAAAAAAACGTTAGTTGGGGCGCTCACAGCTAAGGAGCATTTGAATTTTGAAAAAAACATAAGTGACGCCACATTACAGCGAACGCTTGTAAAAAGTAAAAAAAAAAGATGTTTGCTCTTATTTAGTGAAAAATAACTTTTATTATAGTATATTCAAAGCTAATATTATATTATATTATAATGCCAAGAACAAGAGGAGTTATATTAATGTCTTTTAAGATCTAGAAGTTAAATTATTGATTTTTTTTTGCCGATTTCGAGGTTAACAAATTGGCTCTCTGCAAGAATTTGGGTGAAATTCGGTTTTATGCTTTTGGGCGAAATTTCGTGATCTTTTGTTTTCAATATTTGATAAAATACGGCAATCAATTCTTAAAGATAACGGTATTTAAAGTAAAAGCAGCGGTTCTTTTGTTTTTTCTTGTTATTTCCTATCTGCTTCTGTTTGATGCCGCTAATACTGCTCTGCTGCCGTGAAAACATTTGAAATATTGTGATGAGTATGTTTTGAAACTTCAGGCGCAATGTTTGGCAGATGGTTCAAACAAATATTATTGCCCATATTGTAGAATAGAATTTTAAATGGCAGTCAACAATTTTTTTCTATAAGAAAACACATCGACTGTAAAACCTTAATTTTCTTTTAATAATGAGTAATTTTTATTTGTATTATTTCTAAAAAAAAATATATTCTTGAAGAATAAGATTTTCAATTTCTTTTTTATAATAAAACAAAACCTGCCATATTTTAATGTTTCTCTTGTTTTTTTTTTTTTTGTTCAAGTCAAAGAAAATATTTACACATATTTAGCGTATCGCGGCGTGGCGGATCACGCGTAGTGTCTTTTGCTTACCAAAGAAACTTGTTTCGAAATAGAGTTAGTATTTTTCCCTTGTACGAAATGTTTTTGTAGATTTTTAAGCATGAGATTATTAAAAATTCAAATTAATTAAATTTTTACATTTAAATGACTGAATTAACTTTAGACCCGTTTACATGTTTTACAACTTAATCCCGTTTATCTGGGTCATATTGACCCGTAGCGTATTTTGTATGAACATTTTCTATTTTTCAATGAGATAAAATTAAAAAGTGCTGTTATTTCATGAAATATTAATTTTAATATTTGCTTTTTTTTTTTTTTTAAATATATGTTTGCACAAAAAATATAACATAAGATTTATAACCGATTGATAAATCCGATTCGATTGAGCTGAATTTGATGTGCTAGGCATTGGCAGATCTGCCCTATCATTATCATCGTTATCTTCCAATATATCAGGTTCTTTGTTTTTGTGAAGGTAACACGATTTACATGCACGAACATAGAGAATTTTTAACGCAAGCAAAAATAGAAAAAAAAAAATTGTTTGTGCTTCCGACAGCATAGCAACCAGAAGTGGAAAATATTTGCATAAAATACTGTTAATTTTTAGTATATATTAACAATTTTGCAAATAAAATTAAATTCTTGCGGTACTACACTACCGAAATCTAAAACGTCAAAATTTCATAGTCCTTTTGGCACAGTAAAAATGACAATTATATTTCGACAGAAATTGTATTCAAGTATTTGGTATTTTCTACCACGAGTAAAAAGTTTCCGAATAGCACACGGCCTTATTGATTGTTTCGTTGGAGTGTTGCATCGCTTTTCCAATTGATTTTTAGCATGATATAACGCAAATACTAAAAGACAACAAACCTCAGAGAGTAATCAAAATGCCATGTAAAGCTTCTTGAGAACGAGAACATTGCGTTCATCGCCGTTCGGAGTCGGCGTTAAGCATGTAGGTCCGGTTCTTGGTCAATTGTGTACAAACTTAATAACACGCACAAAACAATTGATCATAAGAAGCTAGGTCAAAGTCCTTTCAAGGGCTGAAATGCCCAGTTATTTATTATTTATTTTTACTAAAAGACAACAGAAAAGAGAACACTGCACATGCACAACAGATCCCTATAAAAAGCATGTTTTCATGCGTGTAAATGTACATAAGTATGAAAAGTACATACGCCAACGACAGAATAATGCTGTCTCTCATTTCCAATGTACTCACAGTTTCAAAAAAATTTAGAAAGTACAACAGCAAAAAGTAGTGAAAACAGTACTACAAAAGCTGATCCTTCATACAAATCGTATGGTAGAAAATATCGGGTCATTTTGACCCAGATAAACGTATAGTCCATTTGTCAGTTTTTTGTCTCTGCTATGCACATATGTCATATATGTACAATTTTTTCATTCTGGTTGCAAAGATAAAAGTTCGACAAAAAAAAATGGTATTTTTTTTTTAATTTGATATTTAATTTTTTTTTTGCAAATGAAAAGTGCCTCGGGTCAATATGACCCGATAAACGAGTTTAAGGTTAAAATGGACTTTAAAAAAATGGGCCTTGAAAATGCGCATTTCGTACAAGGGAATTTCGTAACTCGTATGAGAACACAATGCAAAAAATGGCGATTTATCATTTTTTTTTTTTTTGAATTTTCGTTTTTGTTTCTGGGTAATTTTTCCAAAAATTGTTGGGCTTTTTTTCGTTTTCTTCGGTGAAATTTCGTTTATGGCGATTTTTCATAAATTTGTGGGCCATTTTTCATATATGTACATAGGTGATTTTTTTTCTGACAATTTTTTTGGGCGATTTTGTGGAGTAAATTGTAGTAAAATAAGTAAATTTTATAATTTATTTTTGTTTTAGAAACAAGTATTTAAGCTTATTTTCTCATCGGTTTTATTTACTTTACTATAATCCTTAAAAAATAGCAGCTTTTTTTAAAAAAAAGATAATTTTTGTTTGATAATTTTTATTGCAGCAATTTTTTTATAATTAAGTAATTAGTTAATAACCTTTTAATCGTCGAGTAGAAACATGTTAAAAGAAATTTTTTAGAATCATCATGTAAAAACTTTACATGACCCTAGGAGCGATTTAACTAGGTAAAATAAGGGCAAGACGCGAGTGATCCCACGTTACAGCGATGGTAACAAAAAACCACGTTACAGGGTAAAGGTTTAAAATATTTTCTTATGGCATAAAAAAAGTACTGAACGAATGAAAATGAATTAAATCAAATTAAAAATTATTTAAATAAAATTAATTAAAGTTTTTGTTTATTATTTTTTGTATTTTTTTAAAATTGAACCAGCTGTACTAATAAGGTGCGTTCTGGAAACTCAATTTTGTGCAACTGTTGAGTAAAAATCTTCTGAACGGCAGTTCTTCAGTTTCCGCTACTCACAACATGTTATCTATTTTCCGCCACGCTTTATTTTCCCGCTACATTTACTCAATATGTTGTATTTTGCAATTAGAAAGATTGACATTTTTGAAAGTGAAGGCGCTCTTATTGTATAAAACGTCAAATAACACAAAATTAGGTAAAATAAGGAAAAATTTATCAAAATTTTAATTAATTACTACTTTTAATTAAAGAAATGAGTGGTATGATGATGAAAATTGTTTATACACTTTGCAACTGTGTGTATCAAATAACCGATACAGAAGAGATGCACATGAAGCTGCAAAGTGGTAAATTAAGCTAAAAAATTGGTTACAATTTAAATCCTTTGTGTCCACTAAAATGTGTAACAAACCAACAGCAGCACAAACAAAGCTTTCCACACGTCTATAGCACAAATATTAATTATCTCCAAATTCATATTTTTAATATTTAATTTTTTGCGCACAAGTGTGTAAATTTTTGTGACTGTGTTGACAGAAAATGTAACTCGCCGTTCAGAAGACACACAAATTAGCGTAAAGTGATACATACAACATGTTGAGTTTCTAGAACGCACCCATTGTGTGTAGTTGGATGAAACCAAATAAATAAAACAAGAAGATATTTTAAAAATATTATATATATATAATATACAACTCCCTCAGTAGTTTGAAGTTTCAAAAGCAAAATATTACAATATTTTGCTAAAGTTGCAAGAACAGATGCTATTTTTAAAGTCTTTCTCACTGTACCTATTAATGTGAAGTGTGGAGTGTAAATGTAAATGTAAATGTGTAAACCAAGAATAACATTTTGTAAATAATAAAGGAAGAATATTTATTTATTTAATTTTCCTTACATTGTTTACACAAATAGTTTTATGTATTAAAGATATTATTTACCAAGCCCAATTTTTTTCGCATCTACTTCGTAGATGAGTAACCTCCACATTTTTACAACAAAAACCTCTGCTTCTTCATCTAGAACCTAAAAAAAAAAAAAGATGAAAATTTAATTATTTAAAAAAGTTCATTAATATGCAAACCATTTGAACATCATCTAATATGCTTTGTGGAGAGCTTCCAGCTAGCACTTTCGAACATATAAAATCCACGAGTGTAGGTTCGGGTTCTCCAATATATTCAATAATTTTTTTATTTATCCAAGGTCGTATTTTTTTCTCCATTAATACGCCATCAATCTCACCACGATCGAGTTTATAGTTGAATAAATCTTCTTTTTGGGTTGGAATTCTGTCAATAATGCTTTTAATATGCCTGCGTTTTTCATCATGCAATTTGGCTCCACTTTCATCCTTTTTATTGCCTTTTATTTCTTCGCTTTCTAATTGATTGGGTTTTTTAGGAATTATTTTTTCAGAAGCATTACTTTGCTTTTGCAGGTTAAGTTTTTCGCGTTCCACACTTTGTGATGAACTTACTTGTGAAGCGTTATCTTCATAATCTAGGAATTATAAATAGAATTATATCAGAAATGCATCAAAGCTAAAACAATCAAACTATAAAACATTACACAGTGCTACACCACTACGTGATAAAAGACTAAAAAAAAAAAGACCCGTGTCTCCCAATTTTTCCCAAAGTCATGCACTTTTTTGTTTATGGGCCGCCAAAGATTTGGGGCCTCGGTATCATTTTCGCAAAAAAGTGATCATTTTCTCGGGCTCATATCTTGCAAACCGTTCAGAATTTCGATTTACTCTCTGAGGCAAAGTTGTAGCTCTTGTCATAAAGAACAAAAATTGCGAACATATAAAATAAAAAAAACTTCACCTTCCAGATCAAAATCGCAAAAAACTTAAAAAAATTCGATTTTTTTTTACCTTTTTTCCCGTGTTCAGGTCCATAGGTAGCAAACCGTTCAAAATTCAAGGAAACAATCAACTACAAAAATTTACCTAAGATCTCAATAAACAAATTTCTAGAACATATAAACTTTCTAGAGATGATTCTTAACACTGTTTAGGTAGCACGCAAAAGTGAAAAAAGTGACGCGGTGAAAGTTATATAAAGTGCTACAACATAATTCGTACACAACAAGGATCCACAACTTAAGAGAGCGCGATTTGCAAGTCCAGGGCCATCAACATTATAAACATAATACGAATACTTTTTTTAATATTTTTGTAATAGATAGCATAGTATCTCAATGTTGAAGTAAATAAAAAACAAATGAAATTAAAAAACGGTGTTAAGAATAATTCCCAGGAAGTTTATATGTTCTAGAAATTTGTTTATTGAGATCTTAGGTAAATTTTTGTAGTTGATTGTTTCCTTGAATTTTGAACGGTTTGCTACCTATGGACCTGAACACGGAACACGGTTCTTTATGACAAGAGCTACAACTTTGCCTCAGAGAGTAAATCGAAATTCTGAACGGTTTGCAAGATATGAGCCCGAGAAAATGATCACTTTTTTGCGAAAATGATACCGAGGCCCCAAATCTTTGGCGGCCCATAAACAAAAAAGTGCATGACTTTGGGAAAAATTGGGAGACACGGGTCTTTTTTTTTTAGTCTTTTATCACGTAGTGGTGTCCGTATATGGTTATTTTGCCATGACTTAAAAAATTACACACAGTGTTATAAATTATAATGCAAAGAGCGGTCGCTGATTTTAAATTGATTATTATTAAAGTTTAACTGGATTATTACTTATATTTTTTGTTCTTTTAAGAAATCTCTATATCGTATTATTAAAATTTTAATTATATTACTGTTAATTTGTAACTATATATTCTGTAACTACAAATTCTGTAACTACATATTCTCTAACTACATATTCTGTAACTACATATTCTGTATTCCAATCTTTCATAAAAAAGTCATTTCTTACCAAGAGGAATAAGTTTCCTTTTCTTTGTGTTGGTACCATCTTCATTATCATCTTCATTGTTAAATACACCTGTTGATTCTATTTTCTTCTTTTTAGCGTTGACTCCAAGATTTAGACTAATAAACGGAGTTGATATCGGTGGACTAGATATTGGTACACTCTGAATGCTTGTACTTTTAAACCCTTGTGTTGGTGATTGGGATAAAGAGTCATAGTCTTGTGAATGGCTGTGGTCAAAATCGCGTGACTCTGAACCCTGTCTGCTGTGATTACTGTCAACATTCGAAACAGACCCTGGTCGTGAGTTTGAACTATCATTAGACGCGGAATCAATAGCTTCGAATTTTGGCATAGTCTTAGACTTTTCCTCAAAATTATGTATTTGTTGATTCGGGCGATGTTTTTCAATAACAATTTTATTTTCTTTTAAAAATTTCTGTTCACGTTCTTTTTTTTGTGTCATTTCTAAATTGACATCTATTAGAATATGAGGTCTATATAAATTTTCATGATCCTTCTTAGCTTTTTCATATTCTTCGGTTGGATTGTCAAACACACCACTGAAGATTTTATTCTTTAATTCGTCTAGCTCTTCCTGTTCCTTATTTCGATCCTTAGCGTCTAAATCAGCTTCACGAACTCGTTCAGCTAATCGTCTTTGTAGTTCTCTTCCTCTGAAAATACATATTTTTTTTTACATTTTTTCTTTTTCAGGTGCAGTAAGAAAACAAATAAAGAAATAAGTTTTCGAATGGTTGAGTAACACTAGTTTACAACAGAATGTGTCAATATTACAAAACGATTTATTTTGAGTTTCGTTGGTACTTTAAAGCAAGGAAACAATTTTGTCAATAAGCCTTGGACAGATTTTATTTAATTATGTAAATGTCATATATAAAAACACAGATACATACATATGTACGTAATTACATATGTAATTATGTAAATCTTTAATTATGTAATTATTTAATTATTTAACTATTTAATTACTTAATCGTTTAATGATTTAATTGTTTAATTATTTATTTATTAAATTGTTAATTATTTGTTTATTTAAATATTTAATTATCTATTTATTAAATTACTAAATCATTTAATTATTTAATTATTTAATTAGTAAATTATAAAATTATTAATTATTAAATTATTTAATTATTAAATTATTTAATAATTTAATTATTTAAATATTTTATTATTTAATTATTTAATTATTTGATTATTTAATTACTTAATTATTTAATTAATTAAATTTTTAATTATTTACTTATTTACTTATTTAATTATTAATTTGTTTAATTATTTAATTATTTAATTATTTAATTGTTTAATTTTTTAATTATTTAATTATTTAATTATTTAATTATTTAATTATTTAATTATTTAATTATTTAATTATTTAATTATTTAATTATTTAATTATTTAGTTATTTAATAATTTAATTATTTAATTGTTTAATTATTTATTTTTTATTTATTAAATTATTAAATTATAAAATATTTACTTATCTATTTATTAAATTACTAAATTATTTAATTATTTAATTACAGTAGACTCTCATAAATTAGAACCACTTTGTTCCACGGGTGGTTCTAATTTCTGAAATGTTCTAATTTCTGGAAGTTTTTTCTTTCATAGAAATTTTAAAGTAAGAATGAAACTGGTTAAAAAATTTATTATTATTTTATTTATTTATTAATATTTAACGTTTTTTTTAACATAAAACTCATATAATTCCCCTTTTTATATTTATATCAATGACCAGAGATCACTTATGAATTTTATAAATAACGTCCAAAAATTAGAACCACCGGTTCTAATTTAGAGCATTTAATATTGAAATAGCAGGTTCTAATTTCTGGACAGTTCGAATTTGTGAGAGTTCTAATTTGTGAGAGTGTACTGTATTTAATTATTTAATTGTTTAATTATTTATTTTTTTATTTATTAAATTATTAAATTTTTTAATTATTTATATATTTAATTATCTATTTATTAAATTACTAAATTATTTAATTACAGTAGACTCTCACAAATTAGAACCACTTTGTTCCACGGGTGGTTCTAATTTCTGAAATGTTCTAATTTCTGGAAGTTTTTTCTTTCATAGAAATTTTAAAGTAAGAATGAAACTCATTAAATAATTTATTATTATTTTATTTATTTATTAATATTTAATGTTTTTTTTACATAAAACTCATATAATTCCCCTTTTTATATTTATATAAATGACCAGAGATTACTTATGAATTTTATAAATAACGTCCAAAACCACCGGTTCTAATTTATTGGGTTTAATATTGAAATAGCAGGTTCTAATTTCTGGACAGTTCGAATTTGTGAGAGTTCTAATTTGTGAGAGTGTACTGTATTTAATTATTAAAGTATTTAAATATTTAATTATTTAATTATTTAATTATTTAATTATTTAATTATTTAATTATTTAATTATTTAATTATTTATTTATTTAATTATTTAATTATTTAATTATTTAATTATTTAATTATTTAATTATTCAATTATTTAATTATTTAATTATTTAATTATTTAATTATTTAATTATTTAAATATTTAATTATCTATTTATTAAAGTACTAAATTATTTAATTATTTAAATATTTAAATATTTACCTTTCATTATTTATATTGAAAACAAATTTAAACTTTAGTCCAAGTATGTTGACGACAAGACAACATGAAGACAAAGAAGGCAACAACCAACATTGTTCACCACACGAAAGAGAGCTTCATTTCAACAAGGTGAGTTTACGACTGTTGAAATCGTTACAGAATACCGATTTTTAAGACCGGTAACGAGTTTCGGTAACAATATTGCCGTTACCGGTAACGCACAGAATCGATCTGTTAAAGAATGTTCTATACTTCTGCTTTCTGTCACGTATAGAACATTCTTTAACAGATCGAATCAAGTGAATTTGAACATGAGTTAAGTAAGTGTTGTATTTTTATCTCGTCAATTGAAGTTATTAAGTAATCACATCCACCAAACTCCTCTAGCACTAACTAAAACTTCGTAGACTTAAATCAAATAATTTTCAGTGATAAGAAATGAAGAAGCGAAGGACCAAGGCCCTGACATGCATTCATGACTGGGACACCAGGGTGATAGTAAGTGCACTGCCACTTGACTACCGAGGCGGCAAACCCAAATTTTTGACCTCTGGTTTAAAATTTGAAAACAAAAATTCGGTGACATTGCATAACCCCATGGACATATACCCTGATATCGATTTGGAGAATCTTACGTACCGATAATATCTTAAATCATCCCGTTCATCATCATAGTCTTCAACGAATTCCTTTAATCGTTTCGCTTCTTTTTCTCGTTCTTCTAATTTAATGTTCTCTTTATTTTTTATCTGAAAAGAAAAATAAAAATTTAATAGGTGTCTAGATTTTTGGTCAGAAGGTTTTTAATTTACGCTCAAAGTCTGTGCAAATTATCTTATAAAAATTTTGAGTCGGATTTTTAATTTTAAAAAACGTTTAAATTTATCTTAATAAACTAAAATTATTTTGCTTTTTGTTTTCGGATTGCGAAAATTAGCAAAATTAGCTAAGAAAATAACTCTTAGGTTCTCAACAGATTTGAGATTAAAATAATAAATTACTTTTTTAACTTTTTTTACCTTTTTATGTTAGATTATTGGTGATGACCCCCCAAAAATATATAAAAGTATGACATACAATCCAATCCGGGTTTTGCAGAGAAGTTAAAAAAGGCCAACATTTAAATAGAGACAAAGTCAGAATAGCCTTCAAAACATCAAGCACTTTGCAAACACTTTACACGCAAAGTAAATTTGACAAATAGGACAAATCAGATATACATATATATCAAATATATATATATCAAATTCCGTGCAATGGGGACGGATCCAATTAATGCAAAAAGGTATATGTTGAAAAAACAAAAACAATATTACGGACAAGAATAGCGGGATATAATTCAGACTTTAAATCACTTGACAATCCCATACAACAAAAAACAGCCCATTGCATCAAGTCTGACCATACTCCACATTTTGACAAATTTGCTTGAAATGCTTGAAATGCTACATATAATTAGTATCCAAAAACAGTTAAGACTAAATTTTAAAACCGACACGCACAATTGCGCCCACATAAACAGGCAAATAATAAACAAAGAGCATAAAACGAACAAAAAAGTAACAAAAATTAGCGTTAAATCAGTTAAAAAGTCATATATTAATTTAATTTTTGTAAGTTCCTGTAAATTAATTGTTATGTGATTATTGTAAAAATTGCAATTATTTTGTACTTTTTAATATGTATGTTTTTCAAAGAAAAACGAAATATTGGAAAGAAAATTTAATTAAATTAACAAAATAACCTGACCTGCAGATCGTTTTTTTCCCCAATCAAATAATAAATTATGTTTAATTTTATTGCTTTTTCGGTTCATCCACAATGAAATCAAATTTTCTACTAAAGAGTGTGTTTTTGTTAATGTCAACTTTTATACTGGCGTGTCAATAGGTATTAATTAATTAAGGCTTGCAATTCAGCAGAGACTTTAAAAAAAAAGATTACTTTGAAATGAGTTTGCGAAACAAACCAAAGACACCAAGTTATCACCGAAGGTATCGACAAAGGCATCAAGACCGGTCTTAAATTTAAAGGGGCCTGTAACTTACTAAGTAACTAGTAAGCTTGCCGAAGCTAAAATACACTATACTCGTGTGACTTATAGAAAATCCGAAATTATGAAGGCTGTATTATTTTTATGATACCAGCTTGTATGGGTGGTAAGTATCATTTTCATTAAATTTATCCAATTTTCAACCTAATTTTTAAGTTATTATTTTTTGTAGTAGTTTTAAAGATTCCACCATTTTGATGACGTCACTGCGGATGGAGGATTTCAAGCTATGAGTACGTATTTAGATCAAGTCTGGAATTTTTGAAATCTACAAATTTTTGTGGAATTTGTAGATTTCACTATTGTAATGACGTCACTTCGTATGGAAGGTAGGTGTAGTTTTAATTCCATTTTGATAAATTTGAGTGGGTATTTGGAATCAAAGGTCATTTGCAAAAATTCAAGTGTTTAGACTAATTGTTGTGGAATTACTGAAGATTTTACCATTTTGCTTTATTTTTTTGTATGGGAGGTAGTTAAGGTTTTCATTCGATTTGGCTCATTTTCGAACTTTATCATCTTTTTTTGCAGCTCTAATCGTGACGACGAGCAGATAGACGAATATCTATAAATAGACTCAGGAGAGATTCTTCTAGAAAAATATCTTTCAAAAAGGTTACAAGCCGTGAATGTTGGATCCACATTCTCAAATTTTTTTACCAGCCATTAAAGCAGTGCCGCAAGGCTCTATACAAAGTCATATCCTTTTTTTCAATAAACATAAACGACTAACACAGTGTACTCCAATACTATTATATACAAATGCATGCTGACGAAGTACAATTGCTAATTAGCTTCTTGCCAAATGATAAGAAATGCTGCACGGATAAGCTTAATGAAGATCTCGACTGTGGGAATAGCTGCGCGATGGTATATGATTTATGTCTCAAACCCTCCACATCGAAATGCTTGGTTGTAAGTAGGGCGTCTAGCAACATGTTGGCTAACCCAAACATATGTATTAACGGATCAAACATTGAAATTGTGCCCACGGCGAAACACCTGGGCATTATCTTTAATAGTTCTTTGACCTAGGCTAGCATCTCAATTGGTTAAAGTTACGGAATACTGCGCACTCTCGGTATTATCCAATATTATACCCTTTACGAAAATAGAATGCTTTTGGAAAAAAACATACCTTGTGCCTACACTTTTATATGGATGTGAAATCTTTGCAAATTCTGACGCTATGAGCAGACTCAAAATAAATGTAGTTTATAATAAAACTGCACGTTACTTTTTTGGCCTTAAATGATTCGATCATATCTCACAGTTTGCAAAAAAATGTTCGGTATGACTTTCAATAATCTTTTAAACATAAGAGCTCCAACCATAGGTCTGTTCCCGTACTTTTTGGGCTAAAAATGGTAAAACTGTCAAAAACGTGAGAGTAAGGAAAAATCTCTCAAAAATATTGAAAAACACAAAGAAGTACGGGAACGCTTTTCGGACTAAAAATGTGTAAACTGTCAAATAAAATCGTTTGTTTGGTGTGGAGCATTGGCAGTGCAGACGACATGCTAAAGATTTTGAACAATATAAAAATTAATTCTCAAATAAACATTTATATTTAGTTTTTACACAATTTACAATGTTTTTGGTTTCCATTCCAACAGTTTTTTATTTATTTTAAAAAACTTTTATTGTTTTGCAATTTCTTTGCTAATATGTAACCATATGTTTTTAAGCAGTTTGACACTTTTACCATTTTTGCCAGAAGAAATTTCTCGGACTAAAACTTGCAGCTTTTGACAGGGAGGGGAAATTTTTTACTCTCTCGATTGCACTCTCTTTTACCATTTTTTCGAGTACGGGGACGCTTCTCGGACTAAAACCTGTAAAAATGGTAAATTGGACTAAAACTTTAGAGTACGGGAACAGACCTCATGTTACATAATATACTTATACTTTTGAGCCCAAATATCTTTTTGATATGAAAGCAAATGAAAGCAATGAAAGCAAATAAGTCTATCAGTCACCAAAAAATGAAAAATTATAAAAATTGCAAATTTTTTTATTTCAAATAAATAAAAATATTAAACAATTTAATCTTAATTTATTTTAGTTAGTAATAAACAGCTGTTGCAGAGAACAACATTCGCCTTAAAGCCCGAATAGAACCAAAGCGGCTGTCGGTTGGCGGACCTCTCTCGGAGAAATCTGCTGAGAACACGCCCAGAATAGGAGCGGTTGTCGGATCAGCGTTGCTTTTCGTTGTGTAAATGGTACAAATTCAACACACACACACACACAAAACAAAACGTCAGCTCATGGTAAAAACTAAGAAAATAGCACTGAACACAGCCAATTCTTAGCTAAAATATGGTAACACTTACTCCACTCAAAGCGAGTCCCGCCAGCCGTCGGAGAAAAAATAGAATTGATTCTATTCTGGCGTTTTTCCGTCGCGGATTTCTACGGCCATTTAATTTTTGGCGGCTGCATATATTTTCATGTATTTTGTTGCACAGCGCATCCGCCAATCGACAGCCGCTTTGGTTCTGTTCGGGCTATTAATGTTTTTGTTGTTGTTCCATACTGTACGGTTATTTATAGCATCAAACTGAATAAAGCGAATATGTATCAACAAAGAAAGATATGGAAATATTATTTTCAATAAATTTTTAAACTTAATAGAATTTCAACATTTGGGCTTCGTTTGGACATAATTTAAGATCCGTAGAACAGTTTAGAAAAAGAAATATTAAAATCCGTCAACCCATTTCAGAATTCTGCTTACATAAACATTCTTCATGCAAGTTGTTACATGGAACTATTAACTTTAATAATGAAACCAATTTCATCAAAGTAAGTGCAACATTTTTTAACTCATTATGTACATGTCCGAATCTCCAATTCGTTTATTCCAATTGATTTTTAAGGCAATTTACGTTTTCCTCCTTAAGTTAAAAAGATAATTTTTCTTTTAGAATGTAGCAACTAATCGAACTAATTTTATAATTTGGAAGATTCTTCAGGAAGTTAAAACCCCATCTGACAGAAAATTTTTTAAATTTTTCAAGCAGAACATTAATATGAGACGACGCACACTGGAGTATTTGTCATCGAAATTGTAATTTAATTAATACGGGCTTTTAAACTTAAAATTCTTTATTTTTTTTAGTTGTTTATGTTTATAAAAGTATAAAACAAACTAAATTTTATATACTTCGAAGGAATTTTTTTAAAGCCAACATGGTTAACACGTAAACCAAAATGAGGAAAATCTGAAAATTTCTACCAAAGCTATAAATTTGTAGATGTCGACTTAAAATTTGGTACTTAAATATTTATTCCTGAAACTAGTCATCCTTCAAAATTATGTAACTATATAGAATAATACCACGACCACTATCCATACAAAGTGACTTCTTAAATTAAATATTTAAATAAAAAACAATTCAATAACAACTAACTATATTTGCTTTTCATTTATTTAACTTAATTTTAAAATTATTTTCTTTTTTTTTTTAAATGTAAATCAAAAAATTATATCGCCTTCGTCGTCATCAATATTCCCGCTTTCATCACCACAATTAGCAACATCATCACCTTCAACATCGATTTTATAAATTTCCTCATGCTCATCGTTTTCAAATACAAGTAAATCGAGTGCTTCTTTTGGGAAATGCCTTTCTTTTTTTTCTTTAAATTTTTGATTGCTTGATAAAAAGGTTCTGACGTTATAAAAAATCTATTTAAAATGTCTTCAGGCGTTTTTCTCTAGCACATTTGCGAGAAAAATGTTCTATGAAGTTCTTGAAATGTTTTTTGCATGCTTTTTGAGCTTCTTCAGATGACTCGCCAATTGGTAACAAAGCGTGAGCTATTATTTGGGGACCACATAAAAAAAATGTATGTAAAGTGGGAGGCATGTAATATTATTGATTATTTGTACCGAAAAGTCTTGCTGTGTTCAGAGCATAATGGCGAAATTTATCCACATTAATATGGTAACCACTTGAAACCGCCATTAATAGATATACATATTTTTTATGAAATTTGCATCAATTTTGGTTATTTCCGGCGAATTTTGTTTAACTTATTCACTTAACCGAAAATGCTTTCGGCACATTGGTGTAATTTTGGACAGAAAGTTCATATTTAGAAACTGCTATAATTTTTTATTCCTTCATTCCACTTTATTTAAAATTTTGGCTTTAAATATTGAATAAAAAACCTCGAAAATGAAAAAAAAAATCAGTCTTATAACAAGGAGCACGTAAACAGAAAAAAACTCATATTTCAAAGAGCATTGCGAGTAAACGGTAAAATGTTTTGCAACAATTCTTTCACTTAGTGATCCAGAATTTTATGCTCTTTCATCGGGTACCAAATATCAGTGTGTACCTGAAAATTAATTTTTTGAATTAATCTACACTTTTGGTGCCAAATACTCCACCGTGCGACGTTCGGAATAAGCAAAGAACTTGTGGGTCCAGTCCTTAATTATATATGTACGACATTTATTAACACGCAATTTTTGATAAGGAGATCGTTCAAAGTTCTTTGGAGGGCTTAAATGGTCAATTCATTTTTGTTTTTTATTGGTAATTATTGTGAAATGGTTACCAGAGGAAATTGAAGCATTTAATATATTTTTCTTGTTTTGTTAATTTTCAGAAGAAATTTTAAGAAAACATTTTGTTTGTAATTAAACTATTTACTACTTATATTTTAAAAATTTTATAGTTACCTTATCATAATCTTTAGCCTTTCGCTTTTCTCTTAGTTCCCAATTAATAAGTCTTTCTTGATATGCTTCTTCTTTCTCACGAGCTTTTTTTTCCATTTTTTTCCGCTCTCGAAGCTCCTCTTCTAGTTCTTTTTCTTTTTGAATATCTCTTACATTTTTTACAAGTTTATCATCGCGATCTCTATAAAAATTTAACGTAAATTTATAATTTGGTACTTATATAATATATAATTTATAATATATAATATATAATATATAATATATAATATATAATATATAATATATAATATATAATATATAATATATAATATATAATATATAATATATAATATATAATATATAATATATAATATATAATATATAATATATAATATATAATATATAATATATAATATATAATATATAATATATAATATATAATATATAATATATAATATATAATATATAATATATAATATATAATATATAATATATAATATATAATATATAATATATAATATATAATATATAATATATAATATATAATATATAATATATAATATATAATATATAATATATAATATATAATGTATAATGTATAATGTATAATGTATAATGTATAATGTATAATATATAATATATAATATATAACATATAATATATAATATATAATATATAATATATAATATATAATATATAATATATAATATATAATATATAATATATAATATATAATATATAATATATAATATATAATATATAATATATAATATATAATATATAATATATAATATATAATATATAATATATAATATATAATATATAATATATAATATATAATATATAATATATAATATATAATATATAATATATAATATATAATATATAATATATAATATATAATATATAATATATAATATATAATATATAATATATAATATATAATATATAATATATAATATATAATATATAATATATAATATATAATATATAATATATAATATATAATATATAATATATAATATATAATATATAATATATAATATATAATATATAATATATAATATATAATATATAATATATAATATATAATATATAATATATAATATATAATATATAATATATAATATATAATATATAATATATAATATATAATATATAATATATAATATATAATATATAATATATAATATATAATATATAATATATAATATATAATATATAATATATAATATATAATATATAATATATAATATATAATATATAATATATAATATATAATAATATATAATATATAATATATAATTAGACCTCGGATTTTGCATATTTGGATATTTTTCAGCAGATTGATACCAAACTTTGTATTTAGACGTTTTATCTTTCAAATATAACAAATTGTAATGCATATCGAAAATATGCAAAATATATGCAAAAAATATGCAAAAAAATATGCCACAAATATGCAAAATATATGCAACATATGCAACAAATATGCAAAATATGCAAAATATATGCAAACGAATTTCATCAAAAAATTTAATTCCAAGCTATTAATTAATCTATTCCAATTAATATTAAAGTGCGATCAATGCAGAAGATTATATAATATACATAGCATATACCACTTTCCCTTGCTTTCCCTATCCAACGCTTTATCACATATTCTTTTATTGTTCTTATCGAAATCCCGACTTAAGACCAGAGCAAAGCTTTTGTTGTTGTTACGCAAAGCAAAGTGCACCCAAAAACCAATTTGCTTTTTTATTGGAAGCTCGACTTATCACGTGATAAATTTATGATAACTTATTTTTTGTTTGATCTTTATTTATTTTGGGCGTTTTAATTGCACGTTCGTCACAAAAATATTACATAAATATGTGGTGTTCTCATAAAATTCAAAAGTTTTTAATCCAAATCTCATACATATAACTTGTTTGGCACATGGCTTAAATTTAATAGCTGAAAAAGTAAGAAGATCGTTTCCTGTCGCTAACTCTTTCATATCCTGTGTAAAAAAATTTTCTTAAAAGCTCCACTCAGAGTACAAGCAAATACTAAATAGTACTAAATACTAAAAAGAGTTACCACCAGAACTGATCATAACCAGGTGGGGTAGATGGTTGAAGGCGGCATCATTTTATGCAGATAACATGGAGGGAATAACAGAGGTAAGATAATGCATATCAACAAACAACATTTTAATTATAGCATCCTTGTTTGAAATTAAAAAAAAAAATCAATATTGTTTTTCCCTAAAAAAAAAAAGTTTTAATAATGCTGTTGAATATGTTTGTATATTCATACTGTTTTATTTACCTTCGATTTAATTTTCCAAATTATTTTGGATAACCCATTGTTTTTGGACAACGACGATATGCATTTACTTCAGTTTGGTAAAGAAAAAATTCTAAATTTGCATTTTAGGTTCTTGAAACACTGAACCCAGAAGATGCTGAATCTATAAAGCTAGCAAAAGAACTGATAAAAAATCCCCAACTATATCGCGATTTTATATATGTATATAAAATCAAATTTTGAGATTTGCCGAAATAATAACTTCCTTGGAAGCGAAGGGTCTACCATTAGCAAAGTCAATGGATGTATTTAAGGAAGCTGAAAATGTAGTTCATAACATAACTGGTGATTTTGGAATGGATTTAAAAAAGAAATTTGAAGCCATTTTGAAAAGAAATCCAGATTTAAAATCATTTAAAAAATAAATAGTATTTTAAAGTTCAAAGAAGAAGATTCTTGTAGACTTGAACCCGTCACAAATAAAAATATCATTTAATATAAATTTGCTCTAATTACTTCCTGTGACGTTGAAAGAAGCTTTTCTGCTTACAAAATGGTTTTTGGAGAGAAGTGTCAAAGCCTCTCAATTTATAATTTAGAGAAAATTATGGCCATATATTGTAATACCAATTATCTTGAATAATTTTTAAACCTAAATAATATCTTATGTATTATCATTTGGTCTACTTTAATATCTGACAAAATTAATAAAATTTCAATATGTACACTAAGGGAAATAATTCATATTAACATTATCCACGCATGAGTATCAATTTTATTTAAATATTTACGTGGATAAATCAAATATTTTCCTTACAACTCGTTTTTTTCCCGTATTTGAATTTTATTTATACCACACACGTACACACATATTTCATACAAGCAAGCAGCAACAGCATCGCACACGTACACACATATTCCGACAAGCAGCAACAGCATCGCACTCTGTTCCTGCAGTTTATTTCTTGCAGTTGCAACCTTAGTTCTTATAATTCTCATTTCGTTTTTGTTGCAAGGGTGGTATAACAGGGATATTTGGCCGTACGTACGAGCGATTGCGTGCTGAAATAATGCAATTATGTAGGGTGGAGTGACAACTCGACATTTTCCCACGAATGTGTCGCACCGATTGTCATTTGCCTGCATATTTTGCTTTATTATTGCATTAGCATGGTTACTTTATTTTCTTTTTTCGTTCTATAGTTTTATACTATTTTTGACATATGGTGTCATAATATTGCACCGACTGTCAAAAATAGTATAATATTAAAATTCGTGCATAATTTTAATATATTTTTTATTATTTCTGTTTAAATATTTTAATATTTTATTTAATTAAAAAATTTTTAAATGAATTTTAAATATTTACGTAGTCGATTTATGCAAATGCGTTATTGGTGCAAAAATGACTCGCTTTTTGGGTAAATTAAAAAAGTTTTTGGATAAATTTAATATTTTTTTCCCTTAGTGTATACTACCCTGAATCGCTTTTATATTATTTTTTGATTTGTTTAACATAGGAAGTTTTTGCATATTTTGCATATGTTTTGCATATGTTGCATATATTTTGCATAGTTTGCATATTTTGACATATATTATGCATATGCATTTCATGCAAATATGCAAAAAAAATTTAAATATGCATTTCGTTTTCAACTCCATTTTTAATGAAACGAACTTTGATGTCATCAGAATTAACCTATCTTAATCCTTCAAAAATATGGAAATATGCAAAATCCGAGGTCTATATATAATACATAATATATAATATATAAAAGTTTTAATACTCTTAAAGTGCTTTTAAGAGACTAAATTGATTTAATCATGTGTTCTTTTTATTTAAAGATCAGTGTTTTTTAAACAAAATTACCTTTCTCGATCCCTCTCTCGCTCACGTTCCCGCTCTCTTTCCCTCTCTCTTTCACGCTCTCTCTCTTTTTCACGTTCTCTCTCCCGCTCCCTATCTTTATCGCGTTCTCTTTCACGCTCTTTTTCACGTAAATCACGTTCTCGGTCCCTATGCTCACGCTCTCTATCCTTGGATCGAGATTTACTGCGACGACGTCTTTCTTTAGGCTCGCGATCTTTTTCTTTGCGTGGGGATGATTCTTTTCGAGGCGACGAACGATCCAATCTATTATCACCAGTGTGAGATGAACCATCTTGTTCATCTTTATCCCAATCCTCGCTATCATCACCTTTAATTTTTTCTTCATCTTTATCATCGCGCTTTTTCCTGTCATTTTCCTTGCGATTGTCGTCTGCCTCGGCTTTTTTTCTAAATTTTCCAATTTCACTACTAATAAGATTGCGTTTCTCTTCTTCGAGATTAGCTTCTTGCAAGGCTTTGCTAATTTTAACTTCATCTGGGCGATTAGACTTAGCTTTAACACTTCTTCCGTACAAATCGTTTCTTTTCCCCCCATCAAAGTCATCAAAAGGAAACTCATTTTTATGATCATCGAGAATGGAATACATTAGTTTAAGAGCAGCTTCGTCATCAGCACTTTCATTATCTATTTTGTGTAATCCATTTTTTAATTCTTCTTCTTTATAATTGTCCAACAAAAGCTTATTTTTTGCATCAACTTTTGCTACCAACACCTTCCCATCAATTTCCAATTCGCTAAGTAAACGCACAGCTCGCATTCCAGCAGTAGGGCCACTAAAAATATTTTACATTGTATATTAAAATCATTCAAATTATTGGTTTTTGATAATGATAAAGGGTGTTTTTTTTAGGGGTTTGTTTTTCGAATAGAGATAAAACTGGCATTTTGTGGTCAAATCTGGCAACTCTAATGTCATTTATGTTCAGTTTGGTTTGCCATTTCATCATGAACAGGTTGACAAAAGAACAACGCTTGCAAATGGGCCGAAAATGAGATTGATCTCGATGCTGATTTTCATCGCAAAATTTTGTTCAGTGATGAGGCTCATTTTTGGTTGAATGGCTACGTCAACAAGCAAAATTGCCGCATTTGGAGTGAAGAGAATCCACATGAGATCCTTGAGACGCCATTACATCCACAAAAACTGACTGTTTGGTGTGCTCTATGGGCTGGTAGAGTCATTGGGCCATACTTCTTCCGAAATAATGCTGGAGAGTCAGTTACCGTTAATGGAGACCGGTATAGAGCCATGATAACCGATTTTTTTGTTCCCGAATTGGATGGCATGAATGTGGATGAATTGTGGTTCCAACAAGACGGCGCTACATGCCACACAGCGCACGTCACAATCGATTTATTGAAGGAAACATTCGATGAGCGCATAATTTCGCGGAATGGACCTGTCAATTGGCCACCAAGATCGTGTGATTTGACACCATTGGATTATTTTCTTTGGGGATATGTGAAGTCACTCGTCTACGCCAACAAACCAGAAACGTTAGGGGACTTGGAGGCCAACATTCGTGGCGTTATTGCCGACATACGGCCCCATATGCTCGAAAAAGTGGTTGAAAATTGGACCTGTAGAATTGGCTTTATTCGAGCCAGCGGCGGGCGCCACATGCCCGAAATCATATTTAAACATTAATGGCATAAAATTATCCTTCCAATAAAGCCAAATTGATGGACATTAAAACGATTTTCTTGTGTTTTATCTCTATTCGTAAAACAAACCCCTAAAAAAAACACTCTATATATAAAAATATGATAACTGAATTAGCAATAATTTAAAGACTTTAAAATAATCTAAATCTATAAATATTTAAAAAAATTTAGATAAAATTTACGAATTTAAAATTTATTCTGGTATAGCTTCAATTTTCCATCACCATTTTTACATTGGTTAACAATTTTTAACAAAATTTTTTTTTTTGTGATTTTTTAGTAAATTTTATGTTATTACAATTTGTTTTTACAAGAAAATAATGGAAAAATTTGTTAAGGGTGAATAAATACACTAAAAAATAATTTACAAGACATGTTTTTTTTATTAATATTTAACAATTGCTATGTATGAAACTTTAATTTGAAGTTGACAAGTCGATATCGAAAAGATCTGATGGTTACCATAATAACTAAAGTTTGGCAGCACCTAGAAAAACAAAAAAAACAAAATTCATAAATAATATGAGTATGGTTATCGTGTGAACTAAAATTTTTAAGTTTGGCAAAAATATAAAAAAATTATGAAGATTTAAAAAAAAAAATCGTAAAAAGCCGAATTTTTTCTGGATTTTGTGCAAAAAATATAGAAAAAATAAAAATGTTTGCAATATTTTAGCTCACACGGAAACTATACATGTGGAAAGTATGCATTTAAATTTTGGAGATATTCGGACAAGGTCATTTTATGTAACGATGGTAACCAGGTATGAAAATGTAAAAAACTTTAAATTAAAGTTTCATGTTTTTCAAATGTTAAAAATAAATAAAAAAATTTTTTTTGTAAAATTCGAGTGTATTAATTAACACCAAAAAAGTTTTCGATTATCTCATACCGTGTTCCTTTAAAAAAGTTTTCAATTTTCAATCGAATACCGAGCGCGCCAAGTAGCAACATTCCTTAATTTCTTGGTCAAATTTTAAAAGTTATTTATATATTGAAAACAAATTTTGAGCGTTAGGCCAAGTATGTTGACAACATAAAGACAAAGAAGGCAACAATGGCTCTGTATAGAGCAAATCACACAGCAGACTAGACAGACTGTTTCGTTGGCCGCTACACCAACTCATCAGTAGCCTTTGTATGACTTTACACTGTGATCCACTCAAGCTACTTAGGTTCTACATATACTGCCAATATGCCGAGAAAGTTACCCGGAATTTGTTTTTGGCAGAGAACGCTGGAATTTTTGTAACTGAGTTCTTATCTAGGTTACTCAGGTTCTAGGTTGTTAACCTTAGTACAGTATGCATCAAAAAGTAGATAAGAACTCAGTTACAAAAATTCCAGCGTTCTCTGCCAAAAACAAATTCCGGGTAACTTTCTCGGCATATTGGCAGTATATGTAGAACCTAAGTAGCTTGAGTGGATCACAGTGTAAAGTCATACAAAGGCTACTGATGAGTTGGTGTAGCGGCCAATGAAACAGTCTGTATAGTCAAGCTGTGTGATTTGCTCTATACAGAGCCGTTGTTGTTGTTGTTGGTTGTTGCCTTCTTTGTTCTTCATGTTGTCTTGTTGACAACATGCTTGGCCTAGAGCTCGAAAAACTTGTTTTCAATATAAATAATTAGAGGCCGTATACAAATATTAATATTAAATATTCTGGGAGAGCACGCCCAAAAAAATGTTAAGATAAATGATTGGTTGTGTGTTTATCACATAAAAAACAAAAAAGTCTTTCATAACAAAAAAATGGTCTCCACGCCATCTTAGGTGTACCATCAGTTAAACTAACTGAACCCTAAAATGAAAGTGGAAAAAAAGGGAGGAGCTAAACAGCAAAAATAACAACAACTTCAATATGCTCTGATAGCAGTAAACCGCTGTGATCGAATTTCGAAGATGCACATGAATTAAGGTTATGCCTAAAAGTATGATACGATCTAGGTTGTTAACCTTAGTACAGTATGCATCAAAAAGTAGATAAGAACTCAGTTACAAAAATTCCAGCGTTCTCTGCCAAAAACAAATTCCGGGTAACTTTCTCGGCATATTGGCAGTATATGTAGAACCTAAGTAGCTTGAGTGGATCACAGTGTAAAGTTATACAAAGGCTACTGATGAGTTGGTGTAGCGGCCAACGAAACAGTCTAGTCTGCTGTGTGATTTGCTCTATACAGAGCTGTTGTTGTTGTTATTGGTTGTTGCCTTCTTTGTCTTCATGTTGTTTTGTCAACAGACTTGGCCTAAAGCTCAAAATTTGTTTTCAATATAAATAATGAAAGGTCATATTCAAATTTGTTATTTATAAATATCATAATATTGGAAATCTTATCATTTTCTAATTTGTTTTATTAACATCAATATATTAATTGCTTTATGAACATAAAAGCTTTAAAGTCGGCGCTAATCTTTGATCTTTTACCATCCCTTTACACTATTTTAAACTTATTTATATGATGCTATTATGTAGTATCAGTCTCCGACTATCTCTCGTGCTGAGCAGTTCGCGTTTTGCTCTTTCTCCTAGTGCTTTCTTACAAATTTTGTATTGTGCATTTTTTGTGGTCAACAGGTGTAAAGAATTTTTTACTTTCACACTGTTATTTTATTTAAAAGTAATAAAAAAAAATATATATTCCATAGAATAATCAATATTTGTTATACCCCCTGGGCCCCCAAATATTCGGTCTAATCGGTTTGCTCCGCTAGCCGATAGCCCGAAAAGTAAACGAAGAAAGACGCCAAATAATAAAACTTTCGATCCGTATCCTGAATTACCATTAATTCAAAATCCTGATCTTAAATTCATCGTGCTTGAATCTTTAAATCAAGATAAACCAATAACACAATATTCTTGCTTTGGCGAACAGAAATAAATTCATTCGATAAGCAAAAAAATAAAGTCAATTTCGTAAATTCGCGAAGGTAGTCTCTTGCTTTTCATCTCATACATCAACTCAAACAAAAACGTTTTTGAGCATTCAAAACATCGGATTGATTGGTCATTCGCCGAACTGTCCTAACTTGGCATCCAATGATTCCTTCTTATTACCGCAGATCAAAAAATAATTGCAAGGTCAAATCACATGTTTTGGAACTACCTCAATCGGAGGCAAAGTGCTTAAAAAATTTGTTCAAGCAAACGCAAGCGTGTATCGATCTTCATGGTCAATTTTTGAAAACAAAAAAGCCATTACCGATTGTAAATATTTGTTTTTATTTATCTCAAGACTTAAAAGTCAACCCTCGTACAGTCGAAAATCTAAGTTCTTTGTGCACTTTCCACCGCTATCAAGAAAAGAATAAGTTATGTTTCTTGTTAGTGGAAATGGAATATACTCATACAAAGGTTTAAAATGTCTTAAACAGTCACACATTTTGACAAAAGGAGCAATCATACATATATAAGATCAGTCTGTCAGTTATTTGTATACCTACACGCATTCTGCTTAAGGAGTATATTGAGTGTGCTACTGTTTTCATAACGCCCATAAGGAGACGTAGGTATGGGAAAGTATATATCGATACTCCCAACGTATAAGTTGATATCTCAAACTACAGTGAGTTAAAGGGACAGTGTTTATCTGAATCTGCGCATTGGACTCCATCTGGTGATAATTTTTTTAACCTATAGGTAAAAATTTGAGGCCTTGGCAGCTATTTTTAAAGTTACAACTCTGGTATATTTAGGTGAGGACTCCATGCAAAAACTTTGCACCTTTAGTTAAAATATATTGCAAAAACTATTGTTTTTTTTTCTGTTAACAATTTCTAGAACTCACCGCGCTGCCATCTTGAGTGGATAGTTGCACTCAGTTAATTTCTGCTGCAATGTTGCCATAAGTCATATAAGAAGTCATAAGTCAATAATAAAATAATATAATATTTATTTATATAATAAAATATTCTCAAATAAAATAAAATGAACTAAACATATTTGATTCTTGAGTCTTTATTTAAACTATGTTTTCATATCATATTTATTTTTTTTTTTTTTTTAGACTAAACCAACGCTCAGGGGATGCCCCCTATAAATGCGAAAGCATTGTGTTAATTCGGAAGAAGGGTGATAGTTAGTTGGAGGGTGGAAAGATAGAGTAGTGTCGGTGAAGATTAGTTTTAAATTTACATAGCTCAAAATTGCCGGGGAACACGCTCGCAGGGAGATTGTTCCACAATTTTATTGTACGACCGAAGAACGAATTATCTCGGTAATGCGAGGTTCTATTGGGCATCAAGGCAATGGTATAGGGATGGGCTTGGTGCGCTGCCCGAGTGGACCTGGGAAATACACCAGCTGATGGTCATGATGTTCATGGAGTCAGGTCATGTATCTCCCTTGAACACTTCCCATGGTAGTACCTCTACAAAAGGCTTAATGAAATGTTTTCATCCCCTATCAGATATATCGCATGTCGTTGAATTCGGTCCAGAAGCTCCAAATAAGATCTTGAAGCTCCTGCCCACATGTGAGAATTGTACTCCATTTTCGGCCTAATATATGAGGTATAGATCACGCGTAGTTCAGTTGGAGTGAAGTATTTTTTACACCGTTTTAAAAAACCTAGGCACTTGGCCGCTTCTTTCGACACATTAAAAATGTGATCGTTCCAGCGAAGATCAGATCTGATTGATATGCCCAGTTCCTTACTAGTTTTTTTAATGTTTTTTGAGTCTATTCCCTAATATTTTCTTCTTAGGAGCGACTATTTTATCTATTAATCTAAGAATGTTGTGGCGTATTATCTTTAAGGTACAATATGAAATATATATAAATATTTTTGAACCCTTTTATGCCCGAATTAAAATGGGCGGGGCTATAAATTGTTTGAGGACAAATATGTGTTAGTCTTGACTTAAATATGAACTGACAATAATATCAAAGTCCTTGGTGTCCTGGTTCGTTTGTTAGGATGTTATCTATAGGCAACATTGAGGAGTAATTGGACAATTTAAACACTTTTCATGTTTTTGTTTTTTAAAATAATACCCTAGCCTTTATTTATTAATTTTGTTTACGTGGTTTTACAATAAAACAATAATTTCAATGTTTTTAAACACTTTTTGTAAAAACACTTTTTTCGCGAAACGATCTTGATCTTGATTTTTATTGCCTAAGGCAACTTGTGCTGAGCAGGTTAGTTATGTTAAACCAAATTGTTCAGGCAAATGTATTTATTGCATAAAAAGCTGTTGAAGACTACACAAGTCCATAACTGCACAAGGTAAGATTATAATTTTTTTTTTTTTGAGGAACGCATATCTTGTGTTCTTAAGTGCAATTCTGCATTTATGCATTGTCAAGAATAGCACATTGCATGTTCAATCCATCAAATTTATGTTTCATATACTTTTCTGTCTTAAAAAATCGTTTGTTAACTTGAGATTGCTCTGATGGTGCCTTAACTAGCTGTATAACATATGTACGTTCAGGTTTTCAATTTTGGCTCAGTTTATCCCAAGTATATTGTTTATACTTCTGCCCATTCTGACTAAAATTTTGCACATATATACATGCCTTGCTTTTCAGAGCCCAACTACGAATTTCATCTGTTAGGAACTTGCGGTAGTTGATGATGTTGCAATGAAAACAATGTTGCTCATTACAACTATTAACACTGGCTCGCTGATTTCTCAATTCGTTTCTGAGTTATACTCTCAAATACCCCTTTATACACAGCCACAGCAACAATAGCTCCACCTACCGGATCAAAATTTCAATCTAAACCATCTACAGACCCAGCCGCAAACACACACCAACACCATCAAATTTCATCAAAATCGGTCCAGAGGAGTTCAGTGTCAGAGCCATGTACAGAAGAGTTTTATATGTAAACTAGCTTTTCCCGGCGCGCGTTGCTGCACCCTGCAACTATATGGGAACATAATAGGTGTATTCAAAACTTTTCTTATACTCATAGTTTGACACCACTGTTATTTTCCACTGCCCGTTACAGTTTCCCAGTAGCAGGAGATCACCAAATAGTAACTCCATTTTGAGTTTGTATGTAAGTATTGCTACTTTTACTTTCAAAGCTATTCGATAATACAAATTTTAACTGTATGGGCGGAGCCACACTGCCTTATATAATGCTCATCCCAGTTTTCTAGTAGATGGACATTACCCTGTTTTAGTACAGTTGCCGACAGTAAGCATACAGACTAAATTACCAAAATGTAGCCCAATCGACGAAAACCGTAGGAAATATAGCATTTTTATTGATTTGTGGGCGGTAAAAGGGGGTGTGACAGAAATTTAAGCCATCTCGTACTTGAAAAAAATGTACTGCCAAAATTTCAGCTCTATCGGCTAAGTAATTTTGAAATTTCCAGCCATCACACAGACAGCGTTTTGCTTTTTGTATATATATTTTGGATAAACATTATTGGCTATAACTTTTGATTGGCAAGAGATACTTAGATAATTTTTTCTTCAAAATTCATTTTTTAGCTTGTATATTTTTTCAAAATTATAAAAACACAATATTGAAAAAAAAATTTTGTTCGAAAAAATCTAGGGGTATATGCCTTGCTTTTTGAATCACAAAAATGGTTTTTAATTTTTGCGTAAAATTGAAATAACTTTTGCTTATAAATAGAGTTGAAAATTTGCGAATTTGAATTTAAATTATTTTTACAACAAAAACAAATAGAGCCTTTTTGTGAGGAAAACTCCAAAATTTCAGACCTTTTTTGAAAAAAATATTTAAAATATATATACTCAACTAACGGTGTTTTTGCAATAAGGTTTTCATAGTAGGGGTATTCACGGGTTGGTGCGAATTGCAAGAATGCGAAAATGCAACATATTTTTCGCACTAACGCGTGAACATCAATTTTGTAACTTTACGATAACTGAAAGAAATATATTGCCACCTTATTTCAAAATAACAAAAACTTATTAAAATCAACGTACAAACTTAGCCTTTTTAAAGTTTTACCCAGATGGCAACTATGCTTGATAACAACCATAACATGAACCAGCTGTTTCGCATCACTGTTTGTGAGCTTTCGCAATAGGTTTGAGCAGTGCGTAATTCAAGAAGAGTTGCAAAATAGCTTCTAATGTGTTTGTTGTTGGAGTGTTGCGAAATTTCGCAATCTTGCATTTTCGCATCGTCGCAACTGCGTTTCGCACCAACCCGTGAATACCCCTAGTATTTTGATGAAGCTTTAAGACAAAAAAAAATTTAACACAATATATAAAAAAGCAGCGGAGATATTTGAATCGAAAGTCACAAAATTGAATGTATGATTGTTTTTTTCGTAATTTTGTGTAAAGATGCATTAAATATATCGTTGTAGTAAAATTTTTCATAGTTTTCAAGATATGTTCATGTTTTTGATATCAAAATAACGGAAATTTTTTTAATTTTACTAAATTTAAGAAATGTTTTATATTTCGTAAATATTTGCACATGTAACCTAAGAAAACAACTAAAAATATGCGATTTTGTAAAAAATTTGTACTACAGCACCATCTGGTGTCCAAGGTGGTTCAAAGAAGATAGTGCTAAAAAACTCATCGTACCTGAAAACTACTATATACCAATTTTTATTCTAATCGCATGAGCGGTTTGGGAGTTTTAGGTGGTTTTGTAAAAAATTTGTACTATTGCGCCCTCTGGTGTTCAAGATAGATCAAAAACATAGCTGTTAAGTAATGATTACTCGTCGTAATCATTACTTATTCGATTATTTTTTTCAAAAAGGTAAAATAATTGATTAAGTACGATTCTTTTCTGTTTGAATTCGTATCACATGATTACGATTAGAAATAATAAAAAAATAATAACGATTACTTGAGATTACTCAAAATAGTCAAAAGGAATAAAAAAATAATCCGATTACTTTTCGAGATTATTTTCTATTCTTTTTTGATTATTTTAAATTTTAAATAATCAATTTGTTAAATTTTATTAAAAAAAAAACCAAGTTATGTATTTCACTATAAAAAAAATATTGAAAAAAAACAGGAACGTGAAAAATAATGTATTATAGTACAACATAAACGAAACAAAAATAAAACCTTTTTACTCTAAATTACTATTTGCATTCATAAGAACTAATTTTTTAAAAGAAAAATCAGACAATGATTGCCGTCTTGGAGTGTTTACTATGCCGGCAAAAAAAAAATAGTCTCTCAACTGGTGCTGAAGGCATTAAAGGAGTATTGAATGAAAGAAATGGTTCCTTCAACAAGCCATACTTTTGCCAAATCATTTCAGGACTGGAATTGTCATGCAAGTAGCAGAAGAGTTGGTCTATTGGGATCACTAATCGGGTTTAACGGTGTCCTGTGAAGAACCAGTTGTGTCAATTTCATCATCACTTTCACAAAATATTCCGTACTTTATACTGAAATTCTTAAAATAATCAAAAAAGAATCAAAGATAATCTCTAAAAGTAATCGAATTATTTTTTTGATTACTTTTGATTATTTTTGATTATTTTGCGTAATCTCGAGTAATCGTTATTATTTTTTGATTACTTGTAATCGTAATCAATTAATAATCATAAAATTCTTGCTTAAGGATTATATAATCATTACAACTCTTTTTAAAAAATAATCTAATTGATTACTAATCGTAATCGCAATTTAACAGCTATGGTCAAAAACGATAGCAGCAGAACACTCAACGTACATGAAACCCACTGTATAACACTTTTCATTCTAATCGCATAAGCGGTTTGTGAGTTTTAGGCAGTTTTGTAAAAAATTTGTACTACAGCGCCCTCTGGTGTTCAAGGTGGATCAAAATTGATATCCCACAAACACGCACCGTACCAAAAAACTTCTATACACAAATTTTCGTGCTAATAGGATGAGTAGTTTAGGAGTCTATTGCGGTCTTACAAACATAAGCTCCTTTTTTATATATATAGATATATGAAATTTTCGGTAAAAAATAAATCTTTTGCAGGCATTTATTTAAAAATTCGTTAAAAATAGCAATTGTTGAAATCCCGACCTAAAATTTTGTATAAGCCTTAAGAATTGATGTATTATAACGACACTAAGTTCAAAAGGTGAAAAATTTACTGCGATCACTAAGAAAAATGTGACACAAAACTTCAGACTAAAAAAATTAAAAAAAAATACATAAAAAGTGTCCAAAAAGAGAACACCACAAAAAAGACTCATTCACGATCCATTAGATTTTTTTCTGTTCGACTTACGGTTTCGAAGTTACAGCTGTTTGAATACATGCACTAACTGTATTTTTTTAAGATATTTTGCAATTTTTTACAGTGTATCGTCGTTGCGCATACAAAAAGGGCTATGTGTAAAATTTCGATTTTTTTTTTATTTTACCATTTAATAGCCATATGAATGCCCCATCCATTCACCAAATAGCTTCTTGATATTCTTATTGGTTCAGAAGTAAGCAAATGTGAAAGTTAGCCAGCTATGTGAAAATAGTATTGAAATTGTTAAAAAACAAAAATGTTTTTTTCGTCTCCTGAAAAATTGTTCAAAAACACATAACCTTTTTTGTATGCGCAACGACGGTATATCTTTTACTTTGTGGCGTCCGTGGCGTAGTTGGTTAACGTGCGTGGCCGCTATGTCAAAGAACCTGGAGACCCAGGTTCGAACCCCAGCAGCGACAGAAAATTATTTGAATTAAAATAATTTTTCTGTACGGCCGTCACCTCTCTGCAGACAATGGCAAACCTCAGAGAGTAATCAAAATGTCATGTAAAGCTTCTTGAGAACGAGAGTATTCCGTTCATCGCCGTTCGGAGTCGGCGTTAAGCATGTACGTCCGGTTCTCGGTCAATTGTGTACAAACTAAATAACACGCACAACACAATTGATCATAAGAAGCTAGGTCAAAGTCCTTTCAAGGGCTGAAATGGCCAGTTATTTATTTTTTTTTTTATATTTTTTACTCGTCAGTTTGGTTTTGTTAATAGACGATCTACTCTGTATTATTATTATTAAGTATTTTACAACTTTTTGCTTAAATTCGATTGAATGTGGTAACCAGGTCGAATGTACTTACACTGACTTTAGTTAATCATTTGATAAACTTCCTCACAATCTAATTTTATTTAAGCTCAAGTTTAATCGTATTTAACAGAGCGATCTTATCAAAAACAATCCCGATGTGAATTGTTTTCTGAATTTATTACAGAGTCTGGTGTTCCTTAAGGTAGCCACCTTGGTCCCTTTCTGTTTATTTTAGCAATCAATAATGTAACTCACATCCTAAAAAACTTAACGCAGATGATATGAAACTATACAGAATATTAAATTCTCAAGACAATTCAGACCTACTCCTGTCTGATTAATCTATTTAAGTTTGGTGTTTTAAATGTTATATGTTTCTAAATCCAGAAAAATACAAAACTATGATTTTTTCGCGAAAAAGGAATAATATCAATTGAAAAAGTCAAAGTTATTTAAATTAATTGTTTGTTTTTGTTCTTCACTATGATTATTCTAGAGAATATGAAAAAATTTCCATTCTTACCCCAGTACGAAGTTGTGTTGAATTTTTCAATTTTAAAAACAACCGAATTTTTACTCATTTTAAAGAGTAATTTTTTTGCAGCTTTCTTTTTGGCAACACTATTTTTGGCAGCACAGCTGTTACATGTTACTGTTAAACATGTTCAGTTTGGTTTCATGGTATAATAATACAAAGTAGCATTGAAAACTGCTTATTTTCTCTTCTACAATCCCCATCACCTCACACGGTGATTGCCAATCAAACAATCTAGTCGTTTTGTTGTTGCTTTCAATGTGAAAATGTCAAAAACTCTGAGAGCCAGAGCTGATGAACACAGACTGCAGCAATCTAAATTTGTTCATTTTGAGATTGCTGTACATGTCGGCAATCAGCAATCTGAACAGTGTTGCTGGGTGGCGAAATAAAATGTTCAAGGAAATGTCAAAATATGATTGGCGTGTCGTGTGAGCTACCAACAATCAGAATGTGAAAGAGAGTAAGAAAAGTTCATCGATTGCCAATCAAGCAATCCCGTGTGAGTTGGCCACAAGAAAACATCTCCTGTTAAAAATAGCTATTGTGAAAATGCATCTGCAGCTGCTGAAGTTGTTGTTTTTTCCACTTCAACGTTTTCAACATTTTTTGTGTTTTCAATGGCCGATTGTGAGCTCTCTCTTTTTGAGTATATTTTTTGACAGGAGATGATTTCCCAAGCAACTGTCAATGCTACCTTGTAATTATTTCTTAAGTTTTATTTATTTATTCATCTACTGGGCTTGGCCCTTACAGATATTACTTATGATACAATATACAAAACGACAATAGCTGCGTTCGATTCGCTAGCCTATACTCAATTAATGTCGTTTATTTCAAAATTTGTACGTGAAAACAACAACAAAGTCTACAGCTAGTTGAGTATAGAGAAGGTCAATTATCAGTTGAGTTGAGTAAAGTTACGTTGCCAAGTTCTTATTTTTTAGTTGGTTTATGTACGGAATAAGTAAAATGTAATAGATTCTGTCAAAATGTGATGTGAGTACAAAAACAAAATTAATTTCCTTTAAGGGGGTCGATACCTCATCATTTCGGAAAAATGTTGAATGTTTTTTCGAATTTTTCTTTAAAACAAGTTTTAAGTCATTTATATTTTTTTTTTTTTTTTATTTATTTATTCATTTCAACATTCAAAAAAGCTTAAAAGCCTATACAAATGTGTAGATTGATTGTTATATGGCGAAATCTATTCAATTTCAATTTTAAATTAGAGAAAAAAGTAATGGTTAAGTAAAAATATTTATGTATACAAATTTATTTAATTAAATCAATTGTTTCATGCATATATCTGTAACCTAATAAACTTAATTAAATGATAACTTCAGTGAGTACAGAAAAGAAAAGACAGTTTAAAATCCAGCCCAGTTCGCAAGAAGAGTGTAACAGAAGATTTTAAATAACTTCATCACATAAAAAAATTTTTTTTTTTTTTTCTTGTTTATAATTATATATTTTTATTTGGCTTTATTTCAATCAATACGATCTATGACACATTTTCCAGAAAGATTAACTTTAGCTGGTGCAGTGTGTGAGAAAAACTACGTAAGTGTACTGGGATTACATTATTCCAAACTTTACAAACCCGTACTTGAAATGAGTGAGTCCAGTCTTGTACGGCTGGAATTTGAAAACCTAAATCTATTAGCCATATAAGTAGGTGTCATATATTTGATTGATTTGTAAAAAAATAACAACATACGTAAAGATGCGTAATTATAAAACGAACATCCACGATAACTCAGAACCTGGTGAGAAGTATGATCTCTCAGGCGAAGTCTATACACAAAGCGAATTAATCTATTAAAACATTTTTTCAACCGATCGAAAATTAGGATACTAGTTCCAGAAACTATTATATTGGTTTGAAATTCGTAGTGACCCAAAGACACAACGTGACGTGAATAGGGTTAAATAAAATTATAAACTGCTTGTAGTGACGATATTCGCACAAATCCTTTGCAGGGCTACAGCATTATTGAAATCTTCGAAGTTTTTACTGCACCATCAGAATTTTTAATTTGTTCTGTATGGAAGCACAAAATAAGGTTTGATGAGTCAGAATTGAGAGGCCTAGGTTTCAAAATTAAAAACAAAAATTATTAAACAAAACTAATTTCACCCTGTCTAAGGATATCTCCCCCCTTAAGCAGTTTCTTCGTTTTCAATTTAATTTATTGGCAGACTTCATGTGGTCTGTCAAAACAAAAGTGTTGCCAACTATTCAGCAAGCAACAGCTAAGTGAGTAGCCGTTTTTTTCGTAATTAAGTTGAGCACTGGCGAATCGAACGCAGCTAATATATGATAACAGGATATTACGGGCTTGGCCCTCACAGATATTACTTATGATACAATATACAAAACGACAATATATGATAACAGGATATTACGTTTAGCATTTAAAAGATTCATCTTAAAACTTAAATTGAGTCAAATTAAATTAAATTAAGTTTACATATTTGAAGACATCACGTTTAAAAACAGCTCTTGGAGATCATAAATCTAAATTATTACCAGCTAGATTGCAAAAATTAAGACATTTAGATATAGGCTCATTGATACCGTAATGAGTTCGGTGAAAATTAATGAAAAATAGTCTCCTTTCACGGAGCAATCTTGAAGGGGCAAAAAATGGAATTAGCGACAACAATTCAGCACAGTCAATTTTGCTATCCAGAATATCCTTAACGAACAGAATACTTTGAACTTGCCTTCTCAGTTGCAGACTGTCTAGATTTAAGAGCTTGCAACGCGTAGTATATTCAGGCATAGTTTCCCAAGAGAACGAACGACGGAGAGCAAATCTTGAAATTGTTTTTGAATTCTTTCAATGCGGTTGTTCTGGTTATCGTAAAAAGGATTCCATACAAGACTTACATATTGCAAATGGAATCTCACTATGCTTTGAAAAAGCGCTTTTAATGTTAATTATACCATGGTTTGGTTTATAATTTCACAATGAATCGACTTACAAACGAACAACGCTTGCAGATTACTGAATTTTATTATCTAAATTCATTCTCGATTAAGAAAGTGCATCGTGCACTTCTTCCATTTTATGGTCAGTTTGGGCGATCTTCTGAGGCGGCTATTGGGAATCCACTTTTTTATCGGAAAATTGTGTTCAGCGACGAAGCTCATTTCTGGTTAAATGGATATGTGAACAAGTAAAATTTCCGTATTTGGTGTAAAGAGCAGCCAGCATTGCAAGCACTATCAATGCATCCCGAAAAATGCAGTGCTTGGAAGAGCGCTACCGTGCGATGATTACAATTTTTTTTTTTGTCTAAAATGGAAGAGCTGGACTTGCCTGGCATGTGCTTTCAACAAGACGGTGCCACATGCCGCACAGCACGCGAAACAATGGCCCAATTAAGAGGCGAATTCGGTGAACAGTTTATTTCACGTTCGGGACCGGTCAGTTGGCCGCATAGATCGTGCGATTTAACGCTTTTTAACTATTTTTTGTGGGGCCATGTTAAGGCTCATGTCTATAGGGTCAAGACCGCAACGGTTGACGCACTGTAAGCCAATATTGAAGAATTTATTCGAGAGATACCGGCCGATATGTTGGAGAGAGTATGCCAAAATTGGACCCAGCATATGAACCATTTGAGACGTAGACGTGGTCAACATTTACATGAAATCATATTTAAACATTGAATTATATAGATCGTTCTATCGACTCACATAAAGATTTCCTACATTTCATTAATTTCATGTGTTTTTTTTTTAATAAAATCCGAAAGCTCTTAAAAAATCACCCATTATTAAAAAAAAAATATATAAACTGGCCATTTCAGCCTTTGAAAGGATTTTGATTGAACTTCTTAGGACAAATTGATCGAGAACTGGACATAGTTTTATGCCGACTCTAAACGACTAATGTGCATGTTCTTAAGAAGCTTTACATGGGATTATTTACTCTCTGAGGTTTGCCATTGTCTACAGAGAGGTGAAGGCCGAACAGAAAAATTAATTCTATTGAAAAAACTTTCTGTCATGTGGAAATTGAACCAGGGTTCTTCGGCGTATGTGCCACGCACTCTACTCACTTCGCCACGGCTGTAAATTTAAGTTCATTTGTTTAATCCTACATAGGAACTTATTTGCATATCCAACAAATATGATCATCAGCATGGGTGTCGGCATGAAATTTAAGAATAGATTTCGGGTCATGTTTAGTTATTGCATCAGTATCAGTTGAAAGTTTTTCGGTTCTATTCCGATTCTTTTCAATAGTGCGCATCATTAGTCAATAAAACTTCGCGGTTATTGGTTCCAAGCTAAAGAACGAAGCATGCTTGTCACCTTCGCTCGCGAAATTCTTTGAAATTAACATACATAGAGAATACGTAAGCATACATAATACAAATTGGCAAAAGAAAAATCATCGTAACGCAATAAGGCATCGGATCGGCATTGGTATAAATACCGGTATCGGTTTATGCGTCGTCATTGGTTAAAGTATCGACATCGGTATAAATTAAAAAAAAGATCGGTACAAAGACAGGAATTATTTATATACTAATGTCCATGGTGGAGTTATAGTTCCCTTCATTTTTTATCAATGCATTTCTTTTTAGCGTTGGACAAAGGATTTCTGTGTAATTAACTGAAAGCCCTTTTAGTCCGATTCGAAATAGTTTAATAAATTGAAAAGAAAGTAAAAATTAAGTAAAATATGCCTAAAGACGTGACAAAAGCTTTAGAAACATGAAAGTCTATTTTGGCCAACCGTATACCTCAGTCAAAATAGGTAGTACAGGGATTAACTGCCCTAATTAACTTCAACTAATAAATTGCAAATATTGATGTATTTTAATTTTATAAGCATTAAGTAAAGAAATTAAGAAAGATTATTAAAAAAGTCGACAAAAGAGGCCATAAAAGATTATGGAAAATGTTTTCGGTACATTTAGGTATATATTTCTTTGGACGTTAAACGGTGGTTGGTGTCTATTTTTTACAAAATGTTTGAAAACCGTACTAACAGAAAAAAAGAATCACTAGTCAAAATATTTGTTATGCTCTACGAATTTCACATTTCACTAAACTTTGAACGAAACATGATAGCCAAAATCAGAGTAAACAGTAATTATTCGTATTAAGAAATGCGAAACTAAAGCAAAATAAATAAAAATTTCATTTTTAGAACCAGATGTAATGGAATATACAGTTTCAAACTACTATAAAAATGTAAAGGCTTGGCAGCAATCATAAAGAAAACTGTTGTTACCAATAACCATACTTGAAATTTTTAGGGAAATTAATTTAAATGAAAGAAAGCACTGAACTTGATTTTTTTTTTTTTACACGAGAAAATTAAATGTAATTGCAATTGACTTTATTTATAAGCTGAAAGATTCAATCCTTGTTACAATCAGCCCCCACTCTCTGGTAAAAATCTGATCTGATATCATGGAAATTGGATCTTTTTATGAAGACTTTTTATGTTCAATTTTTAATTTTTGCACTCAACTGTAGTTAGAAAATTGTTTATCTCTATTGATTTCGATATACTTCAATTGGGATTTAATATATATGTATAACTTACTCATATTCGCAAAAGCCAAAAGTAGATACACGTTTCCAATTGACAACAACTCCACATGCAGACAATATTCGTTTTATAAGACCTTCTTGAACACGCTCACTTATATTACCTAATGTTATAAAATTATTAAGTCTGCTCCAAGAAAGAAACAACAAAGAATATTACCAACAAACACTGTTATAATAGGGCCACGAAACTGGGGAATTGGTTCCGCAACTCTTGAGTACACAGTTGGTTGAGAGCTTATAGTTGCCGTATTACGGTAAGTGGATCTCGATTGGGATGAATTAACCATAGGTGGAATAATCTATAATACAAAAAATAATTTTGCAGATAATCTAAGTATATACTCAATTTATAAGGATATGCGGTTTAATTTTACATGGGGAGGCGGCAGAGGATTCATAAACGTCGGCATTGGCGGCCGGGGCGGGTAAGACATCGCAGTTTCTTGAACAATGCACTTAGAACCTTAATATTGATGTCAAATATAAATTTAATTTAATTAAATGACTTTATAAAACTCGCTTCGAATAGATCGAAACACCAAAGAAAAGGTAGAAATTAAAAACTTTGCATCTCTAATGTCGATTACACATCATCATACTCATCTGCCACACGGAGGATACGTTCACAAAAGGCAGCCAATTTGTATGCATATTTAAGGAAGAAACACACGTATATTTCTCTTCTGAAATCAAACAAGTAAAATATAACGAAAAGGTATTCACCTCACATACAGTAGCTGTGTTCGATAAAAAATTCTCGAAGCAAGTTAAAAAACCTAATAATATACCCTTTTTAATCCATCTTTGCGGTTTCTATTTTTCAAACTTTCTATTTTTCTAACTAGAACCAAAACAGCTGATTGGTTTGTTTGCTGCTCCAACTTGCACTACAAAAAATAGTAGCGTGGAAAAGAGCAAAAATCGCAACTTATAGCAGCTTCACAAAACAAAGATCAAGAGCACATGAGGACAGCTAAGAGAAGAAAAAGGAACTCATCAAACACTTTTTGCTAATCTGGAGTGAGAAATTTTAATCAAGAGCAATCATCGAACACAGCTAGTGTATTCATACTGCGGTATGCGCAGCTAGACACCTAACTGTTAAGGCCCAAACATAATAGGCTCAAGCTGGCTGCAGCTAATGTCAAATTTTATACGACTACATAGAAATGATGCGTACAAACCATAATAGCTCGAGCCAGCTTTTTCGTCAAGTTTCGTTAACTTGATCTGGCTGCAGCCAGAGTGATTCAAATGGAATGCTCCGTAAGGAATCGTTTGTTTTATTTTTATTTATAAATTTATTTCCGCAATCCATTCTAATAAAAATTCAATAAGAAATTGTTGATTTTTTGACATAAAGGCGAGCGCTGCTCAAGTCATTTTGGTCAAATTAAGCATTTGACAGAACTTGAGCCAGCTTTTCGTTTATTTTGGAAATTAGCTGCAGCCAGCTCGAGATTATTATGTTTAGGCCTTTAGATATGCCATATATATAGCATACACCTAACGCCTTTGACGTTATATTCATATAAAATACTCAATACAAATTACGTTATATTTGTTCAAGCGTGGTGCAAAATCTAACGCCTTTTTGTCTATCCGTGTGATCTGGCATCTCTGTCTGCCACACATGTTTTATCTATTAAATAAAGCTATAGATTTTCTGCTCGCACTAATTACAAATTCCATACAGAATTGAAAAACAAATTCACCTGTTTAATATGGTCCGCAGTTAGCGTCCCGCAGAGCTCTTCGACCATAGTGTATTGGTGTACTGGTTAGAGTTCTGGCTTTTAATGCGAACATGCGCGGGTTCATATCCTCCACAAATAAAACCAAATTTTTTTTTTTATAATTTTGTTTATAATTGTTTTTTTTATATTTTTATTATGGGTATATTATAAATATTTGTATTTATAAAGTATAAATTAAAGAAAATAATATTTATAGAAAATAAAAAAAAATAATTTCAAATATTGCAAATATTATAAATATTAATATCAGTCGTCGACTAACACTCGTTATGATCGGTTTAGTTCATTCTTGCGCTCTGTGCTTTCGCTTTTGCTTTGTCAAAAATTCCGTTAACTGATGCAAACAACTTTAAGCTTGGTCTAATTTTTTCCAAACACGTGCAGCTGTACATAATATTATAGTTGTGATCTAACTAAGTGTTAATCATGACCCCCTGGGCGCTACAATTTTGGGGATAACAGGTTCGCTCCTTTAGCGACCAGTCCCCAAAAGAAAAAAAAGAAGACTATCTTCCAAAAACCAATATCTGACTTCCCTGATCTCCCCAAAATCGACCACGTGGACCCAAAATTTGTAATTGTTGCCTCAACAGACTCAAAAAACCCACTTTCGGATTATTCTTGATGCACGGTGCAAAAATCGTTACAAGTAATAAGCAAGGAAATTATTAGCATTACAGAACTTCGCGACGGTAACCTTTTACTTTTAGTGAAAAACAAATCTATTGCTGAAAAATTCGTAACTGCTAAACTTATACACGGCTTATGTGAAATTGAATGCAAGTTACATGATAATCTTAACTACGTCAAGGGCACTATTTATGCCCCATATCTTAATAAAGTTCCTGATGATGAATAATCAAAGAACTTAGCCCACAAGGCGTTGTAGCAATCCATAAATTTCAAAATCAGTAGAAGGCTTAACTCGTCCAAGCGGAGTTATCTCAGTAACTTTTGACTTATATCGCCTTCCTGAAACATAATTATTTCTTGGCACTCAGAAAAAATAAGGGAATATTACCCGAACCCAACGCGCTGCAAATCATGCCAGCTTCTTGGACACACAGCCAAACACTGTAATAACAATCCAACGTGTGTAAACTGCAACCTTCCCCCACATGTACCTGTCGCTTACACACGCACCTATTGCGCTAATTGCGCTAATTCCAGGTCATGTAACGAATTCCTACAGAAAAAAGAAATTCTTAAAATAAAAACCAAAAAAAAAAAATGTTCCATCAGCGAAGCAAGGCAATTATACAGAGCCCAGTTACCCCAACCATCTCCTTCTTTCAGCTATTCTGCTGTACTGTCATCAATAGAGGTGGGTAGCTCAGTGCTGTGCTATGGCACTGTGCTGACTCTCTGTAGTGTGTCATGTGTGCTAGCACATTACGTTGACTCACGTAGTGACAACAGCGCACGATGAAGAGCAGCACTTTTGCGCTTAAAGTGTCTATTATGTAGATATTGTGTGCCACTCAGTAGTGAGCATGTGTGCTAGTACACACGCGTGTGGAGCAACACTTATAGCATCATTTTATAAATCCCTGCACATCACTTCACGCTGCGTTGTTGAAATTCGCAATTTATAAAACGCAACGCTTCACGCCGTGATCTTCAGCGTTGACTTACGCAATAGCGTAGTGAAAACAGTACAAAGTTAGCATTTTATAAAACGCTGCACTTGAAATTCGTTCACTTGAACTGTCACTTTCATCACTTGCTCTTGAGCTGCCGTTAGAACGAATAAGTTGGCATTGACAGGGTAATAACTGTTTGTTTCACTCATATATTCTTAAATGTTTACATATATCGTTTGAATATAGGTTAAAGATAGCAACAACGATCCAACAGTTCGAAATGTTGCTAAAAGAAATAAAAAAACTACCGCAGGTAGCAAATGGTACGACAGTGTTTGGCGTTTATATTGCAATTTCAATTTAATGATGGCTGAAGAGAACAGCTGATATGGTTGCCAACAAGTCCAAATTTGGTGAATCTTAAATATTTCAAAGATTTGCAATAATGATGCTAGTTTTATTTCACATGTGACAACCCTAAACTGCTGTTGGCTGACAGTTCACCGTGGTAACGTAACATAGCTAACGCAATAACGTAGTGATTAATAAAATGCAAATTTTAAATCAAAGTGATGCGCCGCGTTAGCGTTGCGTTTCATCACGGTGATTTATAAAATGATGCCATAAGTCTTTTAACGTAAACACGAAAGAGTAAATGAGACAAATGCTGTTGCTGTTGATGAGGCAAATCCTGAATATTCGACTGCTTTTACTTTTCGACTGCGAAGTGATGTAAAGTAAACGAAGAAATTCCTCAAGTGAACAAGGAAAAGCAGTCCTTGTAAAGAAAAACATTCCCCATAAAGTTTTAGACTCTAGCTCGAATATCGCAGCTATCACCATCGAGGTCAATATCGGCTTCAAACTGACAATCGTTTCCACATATATCCCACCACAACAAAATTTTTGCCTAAGAGATTTACAGGACTTACTCTCCTCATCCTCGAACCCTCTTCTCATAGTTGACGACTTCAACGCTTGGAGTCCCTTGTGGGGATCTCACAGCACGAATAACAGAGGCAAAATAATTGAAGATTTTATTTTTTCCGAAAATCTAATCGTTTAAAATGACTGCCAACCATTTCTCTACCCATCATTCTTTCTAACATATTGACCTTGTGCTCTGCTAATATTGCCCCTAAATTGTCTAGCTATACCCTTCAATGTCTTCATGGGAGCGACCATTTCCCTATTCTGACAGATTTTTCTACTCCTAAATCATACAAAGGTTCACCAAAACCAAAATTTATTATTGAAAAAGCAGACTGGCCTAAATTCTGCCTGCTGTCTAATCATTTCTCATCTAAAACTCCAACTTCTAATAATATTAACAGCGAAACTGCAATCATTCAGAAATCAATTCGTTCAGCTGCCCATCTATCTACTCCACAAACTAGCAACATACCACGCAAAACGTCAGTGCCATATTGGTCTAATCATCTCACTTGCTTAAGAACAAAAAAACAATCGTTATGGATTGAATTCAAACGTAATCGCTCCACAGTTAATCTTATTATGTATAAAAAAGCAAATGCAATATTTAAAAGAGAGCTAAAAATAGCAAAAAGAAAAGTCTCGAAATTCTTACGGAGTCTATTAACCCTAACTCAAATCCCAAAAAATATGGACAGATATCAAAAAGCTAACCGGTTCCTACACCCCCTGCTACATTCAGCATATAGATTCTAATAACGGCCCAATCTATGACTCTGTCGAAATCGCTAATTTTTTCGGCTCTTCATGGCCAAATTACTCGCGCGACTCTAACTTCTCTAGCGCATTCAATTCAAATAAAGAACTTATGCTTAACAGCGAATACATAATATGCAACAATTCTGCACATGCAAAAGAAATCGAAAAACCCATCACAATTTTTGAAGTACATCTCAATTTAGCAGACATGACAGGTACAACACTAGGAAGAGATCGATTCTCTTACCCGCTTTTAAAATACTTACATGGTAACCTTAAACAGAGAGTCATATCTCTCTACAATCAAATTTAAGCACATGGCATTTATCCTCATGTGTGGAAAAACCGTATTACAGTTCCTATCCCTAAAGGTCACAACTCTGAAACCGATTTAAAACAATATAGACCTATCTCTCTTCTACCTTGTATGGGCAAACTTTTAGAAAAAATGATGGCCAAACGTATCATGTGGTTTACACTTTCAAAAAATTTAATCAACCCACACCAAGTAGCCTTTAAAGAAGGTCAAGGAACAATTGACGCGCTTTTATATTTCGAACACTTCGCCGCCTCTGCCCTTAATACAAAAAACCATATCTCTGTACTTAGCCTAGATTTCGAAAAAGCATTCGACAGAATTGGAGCGCACGTAGTTCTCCGTCAACTATCGAAATGGAAAGTCGGTGTTAAAACGTACAAATTTGAAAAGGCATTTTTAATAAACCGGACTTTTAATGTGAAAATAAATAATAAGTATTCTTCTACCTTTAAATTATACAATGGCATTCCACAAGGCTCGCCACTTTCAGTTGTTCTATTCATCATAGCTTTCGATGAGATCAATAAATTAATGTTGAATATAAAATCTTTGTCTTACATTATCTACGCGGATGATGTACTGTTTTTCACTAAATGCAAAGATCCTAATACCGTCCAAAGCCAATTTACTGAAATACTTTCAGTAATATCTATATGGTCTGACTGTTCAGGAGCTAAAATTTCTTTTGAAAAATGTAATATCTTACATATATGTAACAAAAGAAATTGCGGCCCATTAAATTTCTCATTTAACAATACGAATATTGAAGAACCCAATACTTTAAAAATACTTTCTTACTTATCTGGAGCTTACAACCGAAAGTCGGGTTTGGCCTCGTATAAGAAATTGCGCCAGCCATTTCTGTTTTGCGCTTGCTGGCGCCAGTTGAAAACACCAAGTGTAGTCAGGTTATCCAACACCTGATCCTTCCAACAAAGATGTGGATGTCCTCTTCTGCGTTGACCACCACCGGGCACCGAATCGAATATTTTTTTCGCTGGAGCGTCGTTTTCCATTCGCTCAACATGACCTAGCCAGCGGAGCCGCTCGATTTTAATGCGCTTAACTATGTCGATGTCAGCGTACAGCTCTTACAACTCGTGGTTCCATCGAATTCGGTACTCGCCATTGACGCAGATTGGCCCGAAGATCTTACGAAGGATCTTTCTCTCGAAGGCTCCCAAAGTCTTTTCATCAGAACTGCTCAACGTCCAGGTTTGTGCTGCATATAATAGGACGGGCATGATTAGTGACTTATAGAGCGTGAGTTTTGTTCGTCGAGAGAGGGCTCTGCTTCTCAATTGCCTACTCAGCCCAAAGAAACACCTGTTGGCAAGAGGTATCCTTCGTTTTATCTCAATACTGACATCGTTGAAAGAGTTTACGCTGGATCCCAGGTAGACGAAGTCCTTAACAACCTCGAGGGAGATGTTGTCTACAGTAACGTGGTTTCCAAGACGCTGGGACTGTTTATTTGTTGACACTAGGTATTTCGTCTTATCTGCGTTCACTGCAAGACCCATTCGACTCGACTCTTTCGCTAACCTGGAGAATGCTGCGCTGACTTCACGCGTATTATGGCCAATGATATCGATATCATCAGCATACGCCAGCAGCATAATACTTTTGTAGAATATCGTGCCACTGCGTCTCAAATCAGCAGCTCGGATGATTTTCTCCATCATTAGGTTGAAAAAGTCGCACGATAAGGAATCACCTTGTCTGAAACCTCGTTTGGTATCGAATGGAGGAGTGAGATCCTTCCCGATTTTAACTGTGCTGCTGGTGTTGCTCAGTGTCATTCTGCAAAGGCGGATGAGCTTTGCAGGAATACCAAATTCAGATATGGTGGAATATAGATGATTCCTTATTGGACTGTCGAAGGCGGCTTTGTAATCGACAAAAAGATGGTGTGTGTCGATTTGTTTTTCTAGGGTCTTCTCCAAGATTTGTCGTAGCGTAAATATCTGGTCTATGGTGGATTTGCCAGGTCTGAAGCCACACTGATAAGGTCCAATCAGCTGGTTTACGATGGGCTTCAGTCTTTCACATAGTACGCTCGACAGGACCTTATATGCGATATTCAGAAGGCTTATCCCACGGTAGTTGGCGCAAATTGTGGGATCGCCTTTCTTGTGAATTGTGACTATGAAAAGTGACTATACACTTGAGTTCTTAGAAGTTTTCGACGATCTTGGAGTAACTATGGACCCAAAAGTTAGCTTTCACATTCATATTAATAAAGCTATAAGCAGAGCAAACAGTACTTTAGGGTTTATTAAACGATGGTCAAAAGAGTTTAATGATCCTTTCATTTCTAAAACATTATTCACTTCGCTTGTAAGGCCCATACTTGAGTATGCGTCAATTGTCTGGTGTCCTAGATATGGGTGTTATATTGACGATATAGAATCAGTTCAGAAACAATTTCTTTTGTTTTGTTTACGCAATATATATTGTCATACTAACATTCACTTACCACCCTATGAATATCAATTAAAGCTTGTTAACCTACCTTCTCTAAGAAATCATAGAATCATGCTTAATGTTTGCTGGATTTATCAACTTATACATGGATTTGTTGACAGTCCATACTTACTGAGTAAAATTTACTTTAATCTTTCTCTTCGACCAAGAAGATCTTTTGAGCTACTTTTTATGAACTTTTGTAGAACTAATTACTTGCAAAATGAACCACTAAGAAGCACTTGCGGAGACTTCAATTCCGTTTCAGATGTTATATCTTTTAATGAAACCCTATACTCAATTAAACTTAAAATAATAGATTATCTGCAGCACCGCCACTGATTCTCAACATACTCTTCCAAGGATACGGCACTTTTACTGTTGGATGCACCGCCACTGATTCTCAACATACTCTTCTAAGGATACGGCATTTTTACTGTTGGATGAATGAGAGAACGATCTGCATAGTATATATATTAATAAAAATGGCTTATTAGACCAAGTTTGTCTATGTGCCTGCGTTCGTTACCTTTGTCTTAGCTTACTAGGAACTCGGTGTGATAAATAAAAGATGAATCAAGACTTCATCGGCTTTAGAATCACAGAATGAATAATATTGTATATATACTATCAGTATGGCGTACCGGGCCTTGTTTGCCTTAATACCTACCACTTTTCTAGATCTCACACTCTGATACTTTGTGCCATATTTATAGAGGTGTTATATGTATATTAATATGAGTGGCCAATGAGACCTAGTTTGTCTTAGTGCCTGCGTTCGCAACCATTTTCTTTTCCACAAGGAAATTGGTGTGGTAAATACGACTCAATTCGTCGGATTACCAACTTGCTAAGCCAAGACTTTATTGGCTTCAAGGACAGAACGATATATTTATTTTATACATATTTTCATTCTCGATACCACCGCCTTGGACCCTCTTGAAGATTTATTATTAATGTATTTTTTGCTTTATAATACCTTTACTGGTGTTATCTATAAGTCTGTATACTTTGAAACGTTCATGTTTTGATTTACATTACATTACAACTGAACTTATTTTACTTTGGTTTTGTATCTTCATTTAAAACGAACTTGAACTCTATATATTAGTATTATTATTAGTATTAGTTTAATTGGATTATGAATTGTAATTTTAAAATGCTATAAAGACTAAAAGGCTTAGCAAACCAATTAATAAACCGCAATTTTGCAGAGCACACTGAGGTTCCAATCGTTTGGAATGCATTCTTCCGACCATATTCTGCATAGAAGCTCATGAATGCATTTAAATAGAGCTTCGCTTCCATTCTTGAAGAGCTCAGCAGGTAAGCCATCGGCTCCTGCGGCTTTGTTGTTTTTAAGCCGAGCTATAGCTTTCAAGACTTCACTATGGTCGGGCAGCGGAACTTCAGCGCTGTTGTCCAAAATTGGGGATTCCGGGATATCATCTCTATTGGTGGGATTGTTGTCGTCGTCGCCATTCAGAAGCCTAGAGAAGTGTTCCCTCCACATCATCAGTGTACTCTGGATATCTGTCACTAGATTCCCATTTTCATCCTTGCAGGAAGAGGACCCGGTCTTAAAACCATCGGCCAGGCGTCTTATTTTTTCGAAAAATTTTCGGACCTCGTTCCTGTCACCATGCATCTCAATTTTCTCACACTCACGCATTTCCGCTTCTCTTTTCTTTCGCCTGAAAATACGTCTCTCTTCCCTCCTCTTCTCTTTGTATCGCTCTTTAGCAGCACGCGTTACAACCGACTGCAGGTTGGCTTTGTAGGCGGCGTCTTTTTCTGCAGTGGCGTCGCGACACTCTTGGTCGTGCCACTGGTTTCGGCGAGGGCGGTGATAGCCAATCACCTCTTCGGCAGCCGTACGCATTGAGTGGGAAATGTGATTCCACTGCGCGCATTTATCGTCGATCGGAGGAGTGCTTTCTTGAAGCAGGAGTGAGAGTCGAGTAGCGAAGTATTCGGCTGTTCGTTTTGATTGCAGCTTTTCGACGTCTAGCTTTCTCTGTGCTGGATTGCGTGCATTCTTGGTTGCGCACAGGCGTGTACGGATCTTGGCTGCGACAAGATAGTGATCCGAGTCTTTATTGGCACAACGGATCGTGCGTACATCTAAAACACTGGAAGAGTGCCTTCCGTCAATCAAAACGTGATCAATTTGGTTGCGCGTCTTTTGATCAGGAGACAGCCAAGTTGCTTTATGAATATTGAGATGCTTGAATCTAGTGCTACTAACGACCATGTTTCGCGCTGCGGCAAAGTCAATCAGCCTCATTCCGTTATCGGAGGTATTGTCGTGGAGGCTGAACTTTCCGACTGTTGGACCAAAGATATTTTCTTTTCCCACCTTGGCGTTGAAGTCACCAAGCACGATTTTTATGTCGTGGCGGGGGCTGTGCTCATAGGCCTCTTCAAGGCGCTCATAGAAGCTGTCTTTGGTCTCATCGTCCTTATCTTCTGTCGGAGCGTGCGCACAAATCAGGCTTATGTTAAAGAATCTTGCCTTGACACGGATTATGGCAAGTCGTTCGTTCACAGGTGTGAATCGCAGAACATGATGTCGTAGTCTCTTGCCAACCACAAATCCGCATCCAAATTCGTGCTTCTCCGCATGGCCGCTGTAGTAGATATCACAGGATGCTTGCCGTGAGCAACCCTGTCCCTTCCATCGCATTTCTTGGATTGCAGTGATATCAGCTTTGTATCTTTCTAAGATATCTATCAGTTGGATAGAGTCACTATCCCAATTAAGGGTTCGGACGTTCCAGGTGCATATCCGTAAATCATTGTCAGTTTTTCGTTTGCGGTAGTCGTCATCAGATTTGGGGATCATTTTTATCTTTTTTCTTGTCGTTTTCATTGAAATTTGTTTTTACGTGGTGGGCTTCAAACCCAACGCACAACCCTTTAAAGGCAGGGGGAGCCCGCCGCTCAGATTAGCCGTCAAACTAACGGTTGCCAGTTTGCCGTTTCTAGAGGACAACACGCAGAGGTTTGAGTCGACTTGAGACGAGTTCGACATGGATAATGCTGGCCTCACCAGGTTGAGGCAGTCAGACACGTTGCCATGTGAAGATCGCCCCCTTGACCCTCACGCGTTGCCTTGTGAGGATCGTCCTCCTTTACTTTAAAAATTCTTGGTTTAATTTTTGATACTAAACTTACCTTTAAGAATCACTGTATATCTCTAAGAAAAAGCCTAGCTGCCAGGCTTAACATTGTAAAATATTGATCTTCTAAGCATTGTCTCACTCATATGTCATCACTTATCAACATCACCAAATCACTTATTTTATCGAAGATAGATTATGGGCTAGCGATCTATGGACAATGTGCAAAGAGTATTATAAAATTGTTCTCAGCCCCCTACCACGCTGCTGCACGTAGTAGCATTCGAGCATATCCTACTTCTCCAAGCAAGTGTATCTTGGCTGAAGCAGACTTACCAACTGTCGAAAGAATAACGTTTATTACATCCAGGCTTTTACCCAAACTTTTATTTTGCAACAACAAGCTTATATACACCACTGTTAATGCTGCTGCCGGTCGAAAAAGAAAACCTCACAAAAATTCTACGATCACAAAATCTATTGACCTTGCGCAAGAATTAGGACTTCCAACCACTACCATTTTTTTTTTTTTTTTTTTATTTATTTATTTTATTAAGATAATGTTGCACAATAAGACGAAGTCTTTTATAGTACACCAGAGTGGCAAAAAGTATTCATAAAAAAAAATCTTAACTAAATACAATTTTTGATCAACTATTATTTATTTATGTTGGGCAAAGTTAAAAATCTTAATTAGTTAATTAAATTACTAACTTAATAACTAGAGAGTAAAAAAAAATAGAGTAGGAAAGTTATAAGAAAGATTTACAGGTTGAGAAATGAAAGAAAAAAAAATATAACAGTCTATAGATTTTGAATACGGTAAAAGCCATAAATTGCACGTTTGAAGCTGGTTCTTAAAGAAATTAATTTTAAATAGCTGGGTAAACAATTCCAAAGTCTGATGGTGCTTACAAAGAAAAATCTACTGCTGTTCAGGTAGGAGTACTTAGGAACAAATAAATTAATAGACCTAGCTGATTGAAGAAACTGAAACTTTTCATAGAGGTATTCTGGGCTTTTAGTATATATTAGCTTATGTAAGAATATCAGATTTCGTATTTTTAAATAGTCCATCAGGTCGTAGCCAAGAATACCTTTACTTTTTAAGGAGATATGGTCAAACCTATGAACCCCATAAACATACCTAGCAGCGCAGTTGAATGCAACAAGAAGTTTATGTTGCGACAGTTAATCAAGTTGACTATCCACAACATCTGCAAAAGTAATGTGGGGTAAAATGAGTTGAACAACAAGTTTTACTGCCACCGCAAAACTGGCCACCTTGGCAGTGTGTAAACTCGCTCCTTATTCTGCAACTTCTGAAATACCCAAAAAATATCACAAATAAGATGGTTTATTAACAGCTCTTTGACTTCATTAAATCATCATACCTATCTTCATCTTGGAACTTTATCTTCACAGACGGCTCCAAATCAGACGTCAACACTTCGTTTGCAGTAGTCGACAGTGATTCAAATACCATTTCAGCAGGTGACCTTTACCCATTTTGTGCGGTTTACACAGCCGAAGCTACTGCCATTCTACAAGCCATCAAATTTGCATCAAATCATCCCCGCAAAAAATTCATCATTTGCTCAGATAGCCTGTCTACAATCCTGTCTATTAAAAACACAAAAAATAAAAGTTATCTTATAACTCACAGCCGTAATACACTTTTGAGCCTAGCAACACCATAACAATAATGTGGGTATCAAGCCACATGGGTATAAAAGGGAATGAAGAAGCTGATGAAAGGGCAAAAGCTGCAAATGAGGAGCCTCTCATTGTGACAAACCTGATCGACAAGAAAGACATCCTTCACCTCATCAACAACTATGTCTACACTGAAAGAAAACGCGACTGGAGAGAGTTTCAACACCACTACTCAAGCATTAACGCAGAAGGGCAGAAAGCACTCATCTTGCTCATGCAGCGATCTAAAAACATTCACCCGTTTACGTATCGGCCACACCGGCATCACTCATAAGCACCTATTACAAGGATTAAGCTCGCAGTCATGTCCACTCTGCAACGCACAATCGCTGTCCGTTATTCATCTTTTAGATACTTGTCCTGCCCTAACACCAATAAGGAATACAATATTTTATAACCAAATTCCATCAAATTTTTAAAATCTACCCATGTGGAAAATGTTAAAAAATCAATGAATTTTTATCGTTGAGTAAGTTAAGAAACTTAATTTGATCCATAGCATGTGAAATGCATTCACTTTTATAATTTAAAAGTATATGTAAATTTCAATAGTCATTTATTTCATTATAAAGATATTACAAGAATTGTTTATTTATTTTTTCATTATTCATTGCAAAATTGTCAATTATATTCCTTATCCATTTCTATCTTTAACTAAGCTACTTTACTTGCGTAACTAAACATGTTTGTATTATAAGAGAGCCGAAGGCCCTGGCAGCAAGCGCTCCTTTTTTTTCTTTTTTGTAAACTTGTGATTTATTCACTCTTTTTCATGTACTAAATAAATAAATAAATATATTAATATTTCAAATACATTATATCAAATATATTAATTGATTTACTATTAAATTTAACTGAAAAACTCTCAAGTGTCAGACGGAAATTAAACCGTGGTCTTCTGGCATACGGGACACGCATTCTACCCTCTGTGCCACGGCCACTATATTTAAATTCATTTATTTTATGGTAAAATACGCTTAAAGCTTTTGTTCGCTACTTTTTCACACCCTCAGCTTGTTTGCTACGTAAAAGAGCAAGCTATGTAAACACATACAACTTTCTTTGTTTAATATGACATCAAAATGTAAGAGTGCGTTAGTGAACACCAAATTTTGTTTCCTTGTGTGCGTAACTACGTTAGAGCTGTCTAGCTGGGTGTTTCGTGAATTGAGTGAGCGAAAGGACAAGTTTATTTGATAAATTTATATATCAAATATTTAATATTTAAGTCTCCTCGAATTATGCAAATACGACATGAGAGTTGTTGGTCAGCCAAAATATAAATTTTGTACCTAAAGACAGGAACTCCACTAAATTACCACAATGCCGACAAATTGAAGATTTCTTCGGATAACTTAAAAGTTTAGTTTACATCAATGGCTGAAAGGCCAAAAATGTGAAGCAGTTGATACGTCGTATGTGAAAGTACCTTAAGTAGTTAAGTACCTTACAAATGACGTACAAGGTACTTTTCTGCAAATACGGTCAAAACTTTGACGAGTGGCCGACAAAAGCACATGTATTGAAGTTCATTAACTAAATTGATGCTTGTGTCAAAAATTCTCTTGCCGATTGTCAAAATTTATACTAGCTCCTGGGGCTACATGAATTTTTGACAATCATATTCACCTTATAAGCGCCAAATATTCCCATTCAGACTGTCAAAATGTCATCATCCGAGTGAAAAGTTTCCGAATAACATAGCACACGGCCATAGTATGAAAAAAGAGGAGTAAAATAGTGAATAGTAACGAAATTTCAAAATTTTCGCGTGCATTTTTCTGTCGTGTGACCTACCAACGTGCAAATTGAGAAAAGAGAATAAAATTGTTCATTGCACGTCGAGCAAACGACCATCGTTTGAGTTGGGGAATAGTATTATGACACAGTTAGACATAAAGACATTCGAAACTTAAAATAATTAAACTTACAGTGCACCCTAAACAAGTGCGCGTTGCGGTACGGTCTCCAGCGGCACGCAATTTTTGTTACGGTTACTCTTAGCAAGTGCGCTGCGGAAATAATCGATAACATATGAAACAACAACTCATTACTCTTTGACCTATTTTTATTTTATGCAGCCAACGTCACATCCCAACTCGCTGCCAAAATTGGAAATTCGATTTGTGGTGCGGTAGTCCGGTGCGTGTTTCGTAAGGCTTCATACAAAATGTATGTGCCGATTTTGACAGTTAAATCACGCTCACACTCTTGTGAGTAGTAGTGCAGTAGTCCTCTTAAACAAAATTGAACATGCAGAACTTATTTGTGACCATGGTATAATAATACAAGGTAGCATTGACAACTGCTTATTTTCTCTTCTACAAGAAAACATCTCCTGTCAAAAACAGTTGTCTCCAAACAAAAAACAAACGCAGCCAGAGGCCGAAAAAATGGTCATGTTTATGAATTTTTTTAAGGAAACCTATGGGATCTTTTTAAATTAGGGTTTTTATACCTAAAAATATATACATTCAAGAGTATTTTTAGTTTTTTTTTATTAAAAAAAAAAAATATTAAGGTCGATACAGCATTTTTTGTAGAGCGCTCTGAAAATGTGGTGACCAAGATTGCTCCTCCTAATTTCATCAGAAACAAAAAAATTAAATATATTAAAAGATACTTAAAACTCTACCTGGGTCTCATTTTAGATAGGAAACTAAATTGGAAACCTAACCTGCTCGAGAGAGCCAAAAAAGCTAATATAGCTCTATACACATGTAAGAAAGCAGTGGGTAGCAAATGGGGATTACAACCTAGGGTAACTCACTGGCTTTATACAGCTGTTATTAGGCCAATATTGTTATACGGTGCTATAGTCTGGTGGCCAGCACTAAACAAACAAACACACCTCAATATACTTCGCAAAGTTCAACGGTTAGCAAAGCTGTGCATCAGTGGAGCGCTAAGAACCACTCCTACTGACGCACTCGATACTATGCTCCATCTAACTCCACTAGATATCCTAACAAAACGAATAGCTGCAAACACAGCGATCCGTCTAGAAGCCACTTCCCAATGGAAAGAGGGCACAATAGGACACTCTGACACCAGGAAACTCACTCCTCAAATACCCAAGAACATAGACCATATCACTCAAAAACTTTTATTCCACAAAAAGTTTGATGTATCAATCCCCTCCAGATACGAATGGGAGATTGGAAGCCCTCCACCAAACAATGCCACTAGAATCTACACTGATGGATCAAAACTAGATGGCAAAGCAGGGGGAGGAGTCTACTCTGAATCCCTAAACATTAACCATGCCTTTAGGCTCCCCGACCACTGCAGTGTCTTCCAAGCGGAAGTCACTGCCAGACATGAAGCAGTCACTTGGCTTCAGATGAACGAAATATTAGCAAAAGATATTTGCATTCTATCTGATAGTCAAGCCGCTTTGAAAGCCCTGGAATCTGTTGAAATAACATCAAAAACAGTCCTAAGTTGCCGCAGATCTCTAAATGAGATGGCAGAGCAGCTCAATATATTCCTATGCTGGATCCCCGGACATAGAGACTTCCAAGGTAACTGCAAAGCAGACGAACTCGCTAGAAACGGTACCATCAAACCCCTATCGACAGATAAGGAACAAATTGGAATACCTCTCGCAACATGTAAGCTACTGATAAATGAACTATCCCTTGAAAACACCAACATCAGGTGGTCAACGGGTAGTACATGCAGTATAATGCGTCAAGTTTGGCCAACACTGAACTTAAGACGCTCAAAATAACTAATATCCCTTAGAAGGGACCAAATAAATATCGTAATAGGCGTTATAACAGGACACTGCCCGATTGGAAACCATGCCCGAAGACTGAATATTCCCCATAACGACTTCTGCAGAAGCTGCAGAGATGAGGAGGAGGTTGAATCCACAACACACCTTCTCTGCACATGCCCAGCGCTGGCCAGAAAGCGTCAATCTCTTCCTAGGTAACTGGTTCTACAGTGACCTAGACGAACTCTCAAAAACTTCGGTCTACCGAATACAAAGCTTCATAAATAGCTCCAACTGGTTCAGTAGAGTGGAAATAATTAACCCCTGGTATCACAACGGGCCAAATTGGCCTAAGTGTGTCTCATAGGAGACAGCCACGTCAACCTAACCTAACCTAACCTAACCTAACCTACTTAAAACTCGTACTTGTCATAGCCGTTTTTAAAAATATTGATTTTTCACAAAATGGCGGACTTTCGAACGTAAAAACACGATTTTCGACCAAAAATTCGTCATAATTTTGTCTATAAAAAATGAACGAAACTACAAAAAAAAAAAAAATAAAAAAAAAACGCGTTTGAAAATAAGCGCCAGCACTGCTCGCTCTAGAAGGCAGTTCACTCACTAGGCTATAACTTTGTTATTTTTTGAGATATCGACTTGAAATTTTCACCACATATTCTTGAGACTTAAGGCTTTAAAAAAAGAACTGACTGTGTTTCCCCCTTTAATATAAAAAATAGTAATACACCTTCAATTTATACACTCATATGATAGTTAATTATATAACGATAAAATAATAAACGACAGATTTAGTCATAAGACATACTTTTATTTAATATAAAAACTTAGATTAGATTATGTAATTAAACGGGGTGCGTGCAATCCATGAACGTTTTCGATTGGAGGACAATGCGTGGCTCCAGGAGGTCCCCAGTCATGGAGGCCTCGAGAGTTTGCTAATCGGTGCGTTAGACGGTGGGCAATACTAAATCCTCCACTTCCTTCAAGTTGTGTTAAAACAATTATTACTTGCCTGCAAAAGAAAGTTAAATTATTGTTTACAACTGCAAAAGTGTTAGTTCAAATTAATCCACAAATTTTATAAATATTTTAACGTATAAAAAGGGGATTTTGGCTTATTACGACTTTAATTTAGGAACGATGTATGTGTTATTGTTAATTGATTGATAAAGATTCATATCCTCTTTTTGTGGTGTTGAAATAAAATACGCACTGAACGGCAAGCAAAGGTTTGGCGAAGTGTCTTAGAAATATATTTTTTAAAATATATTTTTCTAAACTCTTTTTTTTTTTAATGTGTTTGAAATGTCTCAAAGAAATCGGATTTTCCCAAAATAAACATTTTTAAATTCAAAAATGTTAAGTTCAAGATATAAATTTTTGCATATGAAATAAATTTTTTGATCATAACCCAATTCGCAAAAAGTTTTTTTCTTTCATTTTGGTTGGAAAAAATTCTACGGAAACCAACATTTTTGTTCTCAAATGAATCATAAATAAAGCTTTGTTAGAATTTTCTTAAAAGGCTAATTTCACTGATTTTAGTTTAATAATTGAAATGCTCGAAGGAAATACAAGCAACCTCGTAGCAGAGCGGGCACGGGTTCAATTTCTCCCTTATTCTTTGGCTCAAAGAAAATTCTACAGTTTTTCTGCCACTTTTATAATTTTGTGTTTTTTTCCGTTCTTTTCTTTTTTGTCGTGTTCTTTTGTCGAAAATGTTCTCGACATCAAAAGTAGAATGTGCAAAGTTTTTAGGTCTGTTTCCGTACTTTACACTGTGTAAGATTTGTGTAAAATGTGTGCAAGAGAGTAAAAACGAAATGTGAGGATAGTTGCAAAAGTACGGAAACAGCTTCTAGTAAGTTTCAACCACAAAACAGCTGATTTTGACTGCAGACGGCAGCACAAAATTTAAAACACTTTCACTCAAATTGTTAAAAGCCATTTTTAATGCAAAACTGAAGAATTACTTAATTTTTATTTATTATTATTTATTTATTGTACTTAAATTTCTTTTAAGGCACACAATTTGTGCATTTATTTATCGCAAAACATAAACAATTATGAAATGGAATTTGACATTTGCTTCTTCTTATTGATGCTTATTCTTCTTAATGCTTGTTCTTACTTTACTTGAAGTCTCGAGTTCTAGCACTCTATGTGCACTTTGTGTGCTCGAGAGAGCGATTTTATGCTTGTTCTTCTTCTCCCATTTTAAGCACAGAAAGTACGGAAACAGAAAATAGTGTCCCACAAGTTACACAGTGTGCGTACGGAAACAGACCTTTTGCCTTCTCAACTTCGACGGTATGAAAATTTTTCTTTCAAATGAAAAAAAAAACTCAGAAAAAAACCCATATCTTTTCTCCATAAAAAAATCTCTATTTTTGATAATAGCAATTTTCTCTTTTTCAAATAAAATTTCCAACAATTAGAATAAATTTTCACATATTCGAAATAATAATATTCCTTCACTTGTAGGAAATGAAAATATTTCAAGCCTCTAATAATGATAAGTATTTTTCTCGCACTAAAAAATTCTCATTTATAGATAAAAAATTCTCATTTATAGATTAAAATTTCTAGAAAATGAAAAGTTTTCTCTATTATAGATAAACAATTCACTACGCGAAATATTTTCTTCAATAAAAACAAATAATTTCTCAAAAATAAAAGTCTTTTTCTCTAAGAACGATATATTTTTGTTATAATTCTCTTTTTCATTTTTAGGGAATTTTTGGTATCACAATTAGAGAAAAGCATTTTCTGAAGCAAACTCTATACCATTTTTCTCTAAATATTGTATGATGTCTTTTTTATCATATTCCGAGAGACTTTTTTCTAAGTGTACCAACTGAATAAAACAAAGTAATATTTAAACGTTTTCATTGACATTTCAATTAAGTTGGAGCTTTTTGTATATTTACAAGATATTGTATATATACAAGATTTATATTTTTAGGTACACGCCACTGCTGTTTTCATCCGATACAAATTTTTTACAAAAACATACATATGTCTGAAAAAATTATTGAAGAATATTCTTTTCAGATTCTTGTCAACGATTTTATCACCTCTTGTTAACGTGAAGACTACACATATTGGACGAGCTGGTACCGTTTACTGTCAAGTCATTGATGTGTAACCTCTCCTGGTACGTGTTAAATTAAAAAATTGGCTATTTTGCACTGACTGCTTACAGAGATATTGATAAGACTATTGTTGAATGTTTAGTTGATGAGTTGATCAAAATCTCTAAAAATTCATTTAACTTTAAGAAGAATAAACATTGAAACGTCTTGTCAAGTTTTTCATTGATTGCCATTCATTTGAATTTATAATTTTATGCTGAAATCGCAATGCGGAGGTCGGTCGAACTTTGACAGCTTAAGTAGGAACGGTGCGTACTTAAAGCTGATTCACAATGCTGCGTTAGGTAAGGCAGTGTAAACAGTTTGGTCCGAACCAAGGTTCGGAACATTGGTTTTTTACAAAATGCTCGCAAGCGCTATTCGCGCAGTGTAAACACTTTTCTAGCACTGATCGGCCGACGCTCGATCTTTTTGGGCGAATCCAGTGTTTATTTGCGTAGAGTAGTAGATTTGTTGAAATGGTAGTTAATAACGTAGGAAAAACAAAAAAGAAAGAAAATATATTGAAAACTTAACGCAAAAGAATTTTGTTTTACTTTATTTTATTAGCACTTTATATAATGAAATTATTTATATAATATTCTTCATACAATAAATTTTTTATATAAATACTTGTATAAATCTTTAATTAATGGCATCTTGCTGTAAAACGAAGACTTCGGCTGAAGCCTCGTTCGTTTGCAAACGATATGGGATAAAATTGGCTTGCTGTATTTATTCTTTGCGTCATCGAGCACTATTACGTCGCTTATTACGTTGAATATTTGTCAAAAGAAGCATTACCATATAATAAAATTTCAATATTCTTCGTAAATTTTCTAAAATCCTTAAAAATTTCAATGTTAAATCATTACATCTTTTTACGTTGGCAATGCTTTTTTCCATCAGCTGTTTAATTTATTTTTGCTTGGAAATAATTGCTGACTTTTGCAGCAATCTGCAATTTGTTTTCATATACATATTTTGTTAAATTTGACTAAAATAGTATTTTATAATGTTTTTTGTGATAACATTTTATAATTTTAACAACGAAAGTGAAACTGAAAGTGATAGTGATGAGCAGTGCATTTCCTGTACAAGAACCCAAAATTACTCGCTTGTAGTTTTTTTGTGCTGAAAACATATAAAATATTGTTAATATATGTTTTTATTATTATTTTTTATATAATAATGTTAAATACGCTTCTGAAAATGTATTTACATTTTCTTCACAGCAACTTCCATTATTAAAATTTTGTGGACGATGGCAATTTGTTTATCGTCGTTTTTTGACGTTCCGCTTCGGGTAATTTTCTTACAGCAAGCCAAATTTGTACTGCTGTTACGTCTTCGTTCGTAACTGAATCAGCTGTTCTCGTTTGTGCACACTATACGTTTTACATCAAGCAATAACCGCTGATAATTGGCTTTTGAACGAAGTCTTCGTTAAATACACGTTTCGTTCGTTTTACAGCAAGATGCTATAAAAGAAGTCATAATTAATCCGATTTAGTACGTTTGCATAAACAAAAATTGATCAACGCTGATGCTCGCAAGCATTGAATGTAAGTGTTTCCACTGCACAAACGAACAAGATGGCGACTTACCAATGTTCGCAACTTGTGTTCGTGCGGTGGAAACGGTTGGACCGAACGAAGAATTCATCGCTACGATTTGTTCGCGATGATTTCTTCGATCGTTCGGGCAGTGGAAACGCTCGGTTACTTTGATCGGCGTTTTAATAGCTCAATCACAATAATGCATTAGGTCGGTCGTGCGTTGACAGCTACAGTAGAAACTCACGTGTTCTTATGCAGCAATTCGCAATTCGACCTCAACATTGGTCGTACTTTGATCGTAAATATCATACGAAAAGGTATAGTACGAGCAAAATACGATCTAACGAGATGAGTGGGAAAAATGTCTACTCGGTCGTGCTTTTGACATTTTTTGTAATTAAAAGGTTGCATTTGCTTTGAGATAGCTTAAGAGGAGAAATACATGTAAAATCTACTGTAAAATGTATTGCCAGGAAACAGCAACAACTAGAAGATAACCAGCTTTTCGAGGAAGCTGAAGGGCTATTTTTTGCGCCTGGAATTGCTGATTGATAGATAAGTCGCAAGAACTAATAGTTTTATCGTCCTTAAACTTTAAACGCGATTTTCTCGGAATTATGTTTTCAAAAACGGCTGCCACTGCAGCTAAAAAAGTAATTAACTGATGGGGCTGAAATTTTGAGGGGTTTTAATCAACATAATTACTCATAGAATAATCCTAAAATATTACACATTTTGCACAAGTAAACAATTTTAAGAGGTCAATAACTGTCGAAAAAATAGGCGAAAATACGATGTTTTATTAAAAAGTGTACCAAATTTTTTATTTCGTACTTTTTCTAAATTTTATAGGTTTACTCTATGTCTAAACCAATGTCGGGAATTCTGTCGCTCACGGGCAAAAAGCTTTCTCTGCCGCCACACGTACGCTTCACACGTACGCTGTTAAAGCTTTTTACACACTGTTTTAACATTGGAAAGCTTTTGAATGCACAAATACACATAAACGCCAAGATTGCGGCTGTGTAAGAATGCCCACCAATGGTCTAAACTCATCAGTAATTCAAATATTTTTTGTTTTTTGATTTCAGACCAATAGAAAAAGCTGGGCGATGGCAGCCGTTTTCCGACTTCGGCAAAAACGGCCTTTCGTGGAGGGACTGTACCGCCGTCATTTTTTATTAAAAAAAATTATTTTTATTACCAGACACATGTTATTAAATTATGTCAAAAGTGTAAAATGATTTAATTATTTTATCACCCTCAAAATAAGTCACGAAAAAATTACTGATTTTCGAGCATTTACATGTATGCATTTAAAAAGTCGTTGCAGAGAACACGTCCAGAATGAAACGATTGCGACTGATGATTCAAGGTTGCTTTTATTTAGTATTTTTTATTTTATTTTCTATTTCATTTCAATGTATTGCTCTTTCAATTGTGTGAATACAACAAAGACAAAGAATAAACGTCAAGACATACTAAAAACTAAGGAAATGGCTTTGAACATATCCTATTTCTAGCAAAAATATGGCAACATTAATAGCACTCAGAGAAAAAATCGTCGGTCGCAAGAGAACAAATAGAATAGATTCTAATTGTGCGATATTTCCTTGCGGCTGACGACCTGCGATTTCATTCTGGAAGTGTTCATAATTTTCATGCATTATATTGCTTAGTGATGTCGTCAATTGCAACGATTTTTGATTCTGTTCTGACTCTAAGAAAGCATGCGTTTCTACTTTAGCTGTCAAAGTCCGAGTGACCAAACGCAGCATTGTGAATCAGCTATTATGCTGTAATCTTAAATTCGACCTCAAACTTCGATCGTAAATATCATACGAAGGGGTAAAGTACGAGCAGAGTACGACCTAACGAGTTGAATAGAAAAATATTCTACTAAAATTTTTACATCAAAAGATCATACATAAAAAGATGTAAAATAATTTTAAATATAGCAATATGAAGCTAGTGAGTCAGAGATTCCATTTTTGGCATGATTTATTTTTTCATGATTTTTAAGATAGAAATCATCTTCATTCAATTATTTTTGATCGATTATTTTTTCGATCATGTATTAAAATTATTTTTGATCTTTATTTTTTCGATCAGAAATAAAAATAATTTTTTAGTAGTTTTTTGTTTTTTTTTAAGCAAAATTTAGTTATGGAATAAATCAGTAATTAAAAATAAATTAAATTATGTTAATAATAAGTCAAGCGACTTATCTAAACGGCAAATCAAGTACATATATGTTGTCTCTTCAGTCTTCTTGTTTCGTTGGTGTCATCTAGCAAGGAAACAGCCAGTGCGTTGATGTGATTACTCAGTTGATTCAGATACTTGTCACTAATTCGCAAAATTTCTTCTTTCACTTTTGGTACGTTAAGATCCCTATGAATTGCTTCATTTGTGACGAACCATGGTGCTTTTGCAATGTTTCTAAGAGTTTTTGACTAATAACCAATAAAGTTTTCTTGTTTTCAAGTTCAAATTATTTCTTGATTGAAATTTTAATCAAATCAATATTTAAAAATAAAACTGTTTTGAGTTAAAATAAAGAGTTATTGCTTCGAACTCACGTTACCAAGTTAGCTAGTCGCCTTGGACACGGATTTGAATAACGATTTGGACGAAGATAAGGACACGATCTTAGAGGATTTGGATTAGTACTTAGACAAGGATTAGGTTAGGCAAAGATTTGGTCAAGAACTAGGACAAGGAATAGAATAAGGACCAAGACAAGAATTTGAATAAGAACTTAGACAAGAAAATATTAATAGGATTAGTAATCAAACTGGTAGCATGAAATGGTTGTAAAAAACAGTAGTAGAAAATATTGATGGAAAATAGTAGTAGAAAATATTGATGGAAAATAGTAGTAGAGAACTAAAGAACAAATTAGTAGAAAATAGAAGTACAAAATATAAGTAGTGTCCCATATTAGTATCCCATCTAAGGTTATTATATCGACCAACCCTTTTATCGCGAGTTCGATAGCCTATTTAGAAAAGCCAAAACCACTTTTATTTTTTCCTATCTTCCTTCGTTTTCGAGTTATAGCGCTTTTTTAAGTTTTCATTTTCTTAATATATATGTTACTTTTTTGATCGATTTAATATAGATCAAAAAATAATTTTTTTAATCTGATCGAAAAAATATTGGTCAATGATTTTTATTTTTGGTCTAAAAAATATCGATCAAAAGTAACTTTTATTTCTAATCGGAAAAATATGGATCAATGATTCATTCATATTTCTGCAAAAAATAGCGATCAAAAATAACTTTTTTTTCTGATCGAAAAAATAATAGTCACGAAATGATTTTTATTTCTGATCGAAAAAATAACGATAAAAAGTAACTTTCATTTCTGATCGAAAAAAATAACAATAGAAAAATAATAATAGTCACAAAATGATTTTTAGTTTTGATGGAAAAAACAACGATCACAAAATTATTTTTATTTCCTATCGAAAAAAATAACAATAAAAAAATAACTTTTTTTTCTGATTAAAAAAAAAACGACAAAAAAATAATTTTTATTTCTGATCGAAAAAATAACGAAAATAAAATAATCGTTGTAAAATGATTGATTGATAGCGATAATCGTTATTTGCGGACCCTGGTATTGAGTAATAAAGTTCATGTTTTGATGAATTTTATGAAAGGTGTTTCAATAGTAGGTGTGGTACTTTGTTATCGGTTAAAATCTGCATCATCGATCGCTACATGAAAGAACAACGCATTAAAATCGTCGAATTTTGGATCTTAAATTCCAAGCCGATGGTGCAAACGCTACGATTAATTCCCCAAAAATGGGATCGCAATCACCACATTAGTGAAACAACTGTGAGCAACATTGAGAATAAATTTTATCAAACTGTGTCCGTACTTGATGTTCCGAAGCGTGCGGACATCGCGCAGTGTTGAGAATATTGCTGGCGTAAGTGAAAGTATCGTCGAGTCCCCCCAAATGTCTATTCGCCATAGTTCGCAACAATTGGCTATTTCCGCGACCTCAGTGCATCGAATTTTGCACTTGGACCTGAAGTTACACACTAAAGTCCAATTGACGCAGCAGCTGTTGCCTCGTGGCCATGCACTACGCCGCACAGTGGTTGAAAGGTGGAAATATATGCCAAAATTCATGTTCTCTTTTTAACATTTTTTTAGTTTACATCGTTTAAGAATTGTTCAATCAGCATGGATCCAAAATATTTTTGAATAATATTCATTGGTTTTTTCTCTAGAGGCCCTTAAACTCGAACAATGCAAAAAAAAAATGGAAAAATTGTGCAAAAAGTTCATATTTTTACAGAGTTACTGCAAAAAAACGGGAAGAGATATTCCACTCCTGTTTTTTTTATTTATTTAAGGAATAAATAAAAGTTCTGCGTATTTGAAATATATTGTTTATCTCTATTTTTTAAAAAAACTAAAATTTAACGTGGATATGAAAAAATAACGTAAATTTATTTTTTAGCAGAATATTACTTTGTGAGCTCTAAGTTGCGCCAAAAAATCTTTCAAGTTCAGTTTTTACGTAAATGTTTCAAATAATAAAAGTGAGCTTTTTTGAACTTTTTTCACAAGATATGACAATAACTAAAACCGTTTTGAGAAAAATATAGAGTTGCTTAGTTAGAGTTGCTTAGGCTTAGTTCTTTGGCAATTATCCTTGGTATACTTTCGGGCTTGGCTTGTTAAGCCAAACTCTTCGTTCAAAAAAGTGACACACTTTATCTTGTTTATTATGGTACCAGCAATATTGCATTGTCTTATTGACCATTTACAGCTCACAAACGAATTTTTATATTTTTTTGCGAATATAAAAAACTATAAAAAATATGAAAATCTTTCAAATCTATAAAAGATTGATAGCAGGTTTTACATTATCCCTAAAAGCATACTCAAGTAAATTTTGAAAGTTGCTATCATCGCTTATGCAATAATTATTAATTTGTTGCAGAATGCAAAAGGTTCATTCAAATTTTTTAAATAATAGCGAAACGGGCAGCTTTATTTTGAAAATTTTTTTTCATTGTCTTCAAAATAATTTTAAAATAATATCTTACAGTAACATGATCATCTTATTTTAACGGTTTAGATGCTATATCACCTCAAAGTTTAAAATTTGGAAAACAAGTGGAGTGAAAAAGGGGGGGGGGAGGTCATGGCGGAAAAAATTTTGTTTTTCATTAAACAATTTAATTTAAGATTTCTGACAATGTGGTTTCATCATAGGATAAGTCATAGAAAGAAATATATCGTTTTTAATTTTTATGTTATATGGGAGGTAGGCGTGGTTTTCGTATCTGGGGCTCGGAAAATCTACAAGTGATCGCGGAGAAGCCAATGCATCCGCCGCAAGTCACTGTTTGGTGCAATTCATGGGTCGAAGGCATCATCGGGCTTTTTTTTCGAAGATGAGGACGGAAACACCGAAAATGTTAACTCTGAGCGGTACCACACTATGTTGGAGGACTTTTTTGTACCGAAGGTTGAAGTTCAGAGTCTGGACGATATGTGGTTTTAACAGGACGGCGCTACACCGTATATGGTAACAAGTTTTGATACAATAAAATAACGGGAACCGGAGGAGGGGATTAAAATTAACTTTTGTTTTAATTTTTCTTTTCATATTTTTTTGTTTGAACCTAATGGATCTTATCAGCCAAAGTGCATCCGATAAGGTTCGTTGCTATTGCTAAGTATGATGTGCCAAATGAGTAAAACATTTTTTTCATAGAAAGTAACCCCCTAAAACCAAGTTTTGTGCGACATTTTATCATCAATTCTGAATAAGTACGAAATTAACCCTTTAGCACATTTTAAGTTTTGACTTATTTCTGGCATTTAAGTTGAACGATTCAGAGATTTATAGTAGAATTTTACGATAAATTTTTTTGTGGAACATTTTAACCCATTATATCCTTGTTTTATGGGTCTTTTTTGACCTTTTTGTAATAAAGTGAGAAGTTAGGGGGTTAAAATGTTCCACAAAAATATTTCTCGTAATATTTTGCATAAATCCTCAGAACACATCCTATACCCAAAATGTAAGGATAACATGATTTCCTATGCCGATTCACTATAAGAATGTTCAAAAAGGGGAAAATTAAATCCCCCCTAAAATTAGACTCAGACGTAAACTTTCAAAACGCCGATACACGTATATTGTTTTTTGTCCCCTTTACCAGAATCCGTTGTCAGAACCTTATTATTTTTTTTGTGTTGAACAGTGTTATTTATGAGTTTCACTGATTAAATCAAATTAAATCTACTTCCATTTTAAATTGCGTGATTTATGGAAAAGAGGCTTATTGTGGAATTTCTAATAGTTCTAGTTACAGTAACATCACCTTATTGGCAGGGTTCGCATTTGCTCATTCATGAACTGCTCGTTTTCATTAATTTTGGAATATGAGTAAAGAATGAAGTTCTCATTTTCATTTTCATGAAGAATTGAGCAGATTTTTTTTGTTCATAAACTGAAGAAGAGCAAAACAGTTGGTGAAGTAGAATATTGTTTCTTTATTTGAAGAAACTGTTGTTACTCACCTTTTCATCATTGCTTCACTTGTCGCTCATTAAGTCCTCATTTATTCATGAATTGCTCATGAAGTGGTGAGTGGTGAATTTGCTGTCAACCCTCATATGAGGCACTGTATAAGTACATGCGTAGCAAAAACAAAGCTGTGGTTGCTTTCCATAGAATACAAAACTAAATCGCAGATCACTTTGGTTTTTTTATTTTTATTGCCATGCTGCTCAACATACATATTCACAAAATATTCAACACATTTCTGTGCCTTTCTTCCATTCAAAATAGCATGCAAATGTCGTGTAGATACAACAGAGAAAACAACAAAATAATACGAAATGAACGACAGTATCATCTGTTGCCAGGAATTAAGAAATTTTGTATTTCGGATACATTAAGGAGGGGACATTTCACTCATGTTTTGTTTCAGGTCAGAGAGCCAAACCCAATTGCGTTTTTGGGGATATCTTCCAAGTTTGTCCGCTGGATACCTGGGCCAGGAATAAACTTATTGACCATATGGACTTGAAGTTTTACATATGAGCTTTGATATTTAATATGCACTCTGTGTATGAAATTCAACGAAATCTGGTGAAAACCACGCCTACTTCCCACACAAAGTGACTTTATCAAAAAACAAACCGAATATTTTCCGTTAAAACTATGTCGTAAATGTTTTTACAGATAAACATTTTATGTTATTGGCTGCTTAAGACTTTGAATATACTTTGGTTCGGCCTTGGGTATTTTAACCTCCCTAATCGAAGATCATATCTTACTAGTTTTGGTATATTTCTATTTACAAGTAAAAATACTCATAACGCATTTAGTTTTTTCCATATGTTGTTAAGAAGCAGAAAAGAGCTCACTTTATTAATTGAAAAATTCGAGTTAAAAATCAATAAAAACTATTCCATGTATGAAACAGAAGAGCTGAGTTATGCTAATATAGTTATATTCTGCTAAAAATTAAGTTTTCCTTTTTTTCTTCAAGTCGACTTGCATAAAGAATTTACTCAGCCCTATTCTAGGATCCGTCGTAATAAATCTACGAACGTAAGCCTACGCTACGAATACGAAAAATTTGCTATGCTAGGTTTCGAACAAAACAAAGTGGAATGTTACCTCATTGAAATTTAATTTGGAAAATTCGAAAACAGCTGTTTTTGACAAGAGACATGAAATTGAAAAAAAAGTGATTAGTAAAAGTGTTAAGTTTAATGATTTTCAAGTAAAAAGTGATTTAAAATTAATTCCATTGCCATTTAAATTTTTGCACCGCATGAGGAGGATATGCTACAAAGAACAGCTATTAAAGTTCGGCAAAAAGAATTGCGAGACTACAGCGATCCTTTTAAAATGGATCACGAAATGTAGGTAGTGCACGTTCCAAAGCATTTGTAAGTGCTCGACTTAGTAGATAGAAAACTATCAGCAGCAACCACGCAACTGACGGTGGAAGCTGACGTTTTTGTTTCAATAGGAGTGCATTCAATCTGTGTCCGAATTGCGGCACATGTCATCGAGAAAAATCGTTTCATATATGTATGTCAACTACGTCCATCAATTTGTTTTGTCAACTATAAGGCATGTCGCAAATCGACTCCGGATTGGATCATTTCCGCTGAGACGAATTGGCCAGTTTTGAAAATAAGCATTTTTGCGACAGAAAAAATGTGTCTTCAAAACCCATTCAAGACACTTTCGGGAAATATCCACACAAGTTTGGGGTTGTGTTGACATTGGTGTAATGAACTTTTTCTAACGTTTGAATAAGAAACTTTTCGAAACATTTTCGGTTTAGAATTCCATTTCATTCATTAAACTGACCAAATGCTTGTATTGGTTGCTATTTTTTATTTTTAATCTACATAAAGAGAAAAAATGTTTTTTTGTTGATTTAAAGAAGAAATACTAACATCTTTTTCTTTATGAAGCTTATTTTGATAAAAAAAACAACATTTCACTTTGAAACTTTGGTTTCCCAATGAATTCCGACGATGCAAGGCTGTCGTAAAGAATTCGCGAAAAGAACTGTCAAATGATGATGCGTTCGAAAGTTGGAATTTCAATGTTACGAATTTCGAATACGGCGTAACGATTCGGATCGTAGAATACAACTTTACGAATCCGAAAGAAAATATAAGCTACGACGGATCCTGGAATAAGGCTGATTATAAAAATTATAACTAAAAATATTTTTCGAGTCTGCAGAAACGTTTTCCAATAATGCTTATAGTAGATAAAAAAAAGCCGAGAGCAATATAGTTCTTCGTTTAAAAATTACCAATTTTTTACGATATTATTCAAGCTTTTTTATATTAATCGACTTTTAAGGCGTCTGCACAAAAAACCTGTGAATTTTTCTCCAAAATATTTTGGAATCATGCTAATTAGATTATTCTTAAACAACGTAGAGAATGAAAACTTATCGAGAGCTCATGAACTTTGGTATTTATTTCCACTTTTCCACCACCGCTTCGACGGAAGATCCATTAATTCGAGTGGAATGGAATGAACAAAAACAAAGACACAGACAACATTAACGCAAGCTATGCTATGCTTTTGAGGAAAGTCTAACAAAATAAAAAAAATTGTTCAGTTTATGCTTGTTAGATTTCAGTTTGTTTTATTTTAAATGTAAGTCGTTTTCAGTGTTTATGTTTTTTATAAATTTAAAAGACAAATTTAATTGTTATTTGCTGATAAAATTTCCTTGATGATGTAGGAAAGTGACCTACGAAATGTTGGAAAAAATAATGTTCATGAAATTTTTAATAATTTAACATTTAACCGCATATTAACTAAACAGTTCAAAAACACTTAGCTATTGTGAAAAATTAAAAGAATTTGTCGACAGATTATTTTCCAAAATATATATGTTTAATGATTTAACGGAATTTAAATTCATTAAGAAACAACTTTTTTTAATTTTTAAGCATTTTTAAGCGAATTAGTTAAAAAGCATACATATTTGTTTTTTTAGCTATTGACATAATTCTTTTTTAAAAGCTTTATATCAATAAAAATATAAAAGTAATTACATATTCGAAAGCATACCTTTGCAAAGGAGGTACGGAGTCAACCGTCTTCAACTCTCCCCTAGTAGAGACGACATTATAACTCTCTTGGCAGTCACATTTTACATGTATCCACTTGTTTTCGTGCCTGTTTTCCACCATTACAACGAGACCAGCCCATCCCTGAATAGATAATTTTCGTTTATTACGACAGAAGATTTATATTGAATAGCAAACCTTGGTAAGATAGTATGCTGTCATTCCTTCTCTACCTTCATGTCGTTGTCCTTTGGTTAGTGTGAGGCTTATGATAGCATCTGCGAGAAGGTGAACTGGAGGGTTCACTTGCTCCACCAAAAGTCGTTTTGAGCTGTGTATTGCCAATACACATTGAGGATACTGTTGTGGATCTTCAATTCCAGTATGCCAATGGTTAAATGCGAGGCAAACTAGTAAATATATATCACGTTCTAACATTTTATGACATCCGACAAATCCGCGAACCTAATAAATAATAAAAAAAAAAAAAATTGCATAAATCATACATATACCTAGTTTCAAATACTTAATATATTAATAATAACATTAAATAATGTCTTAACTCTTTTGCAAGTTTGGAATGCAAACAATTTTCGGAAATCTTTTGAATTTTTAGTTTTGTATTTTGGATTTTATCTTAAAAACGTAGATGTGTATGTATCTCTGAACATCACGTTTGAACCAATAAAGCTATCCCCCTTACATTTATATCATATGTTCGCGTGATCCTTTTTTGGAAAATTCTTATTTATGGACCGATTTGGCTCAATTTTACACCATATATTTAAATAAAGAGTTTGGCAACATTTGGAACCGATAGGTGGCGCTGGGGTGGAGATATTTGCGAAAATATAGTTTTCCCTGTATATAATTTTGATATCAACAATATTCAATTTAAATGTAAATAGCTTTTTTCCGGTACGCTTTGTTGCACCTTATCTACATAAGTACCGGAAAATGTTGCAATGCCTTCAGCGTTATTTCTAAACCACTTCGTACTGGAAACAGTTATTGCCAAATTTGAGTTCAATCGGCCCAGTAGTTTTGGAGTCTATAGCAGTGCCCTCTATCGTAAATTTTTTGTACATTCTATTTCCTATTTGCAGGATATTACAAAATGGTATCTACATTCTGAGTTTCAATGTTCTGTGACTTTTAATTCCATAGCTATTCTGTATTGTAAATTTTTCTTATATGGGCGGAGTCATGTCCTATTTTCGAATGCCCGTGCCAGTTTTTCAGTAGAAAGACCTGATCAATTAGTAACTCCACACTGAGTTTCATTGTTATATGACATTATGTTCTAAAGTTATTCGATATCATAAATTTGGCTTGCGTGGACGGAGCCACTCCCCCTTGTTTAATGCTCCTTCAAATATATAGTGACCGCCTCTTGGGCCTATAACATCTACATAACAAGTTTCACTATCAAAACATAAACTCAGGAATTATAATGATTTCAAAAAAGTTGGCGCACATAAAACTTGACCCCGCACATTTTTATTAAAGTTTCCGACAATAATCATTTAGTCTAATTTATTTTTTTAATTTCCAAATTTTAGTCTAATACGACCAAACTCGCCTTAAATACAGCATTTTTTTTTTTTATTTATTTAATTCATTGGAATTTTAAAGCCCACAATTAAAGGACCAATTAATCAAAATCACATAATGTGCGAGTGAAATATTCAATTAAAACTTAAAGTAACAAGTAAGTGGAGATCCGACAGCGACAAAATTATGATAAGATAGATACTACGAAAACGAATTGCTGAGGTGACGAATAAGGTTGCTTTTGAAGACATTGCAGCTTAATGAGCCTTATCACTATCAAAATGCAATTATAGAGTGTCAGTCAGTGGAAGAACGTTGTAAGTTACTAATAAAATAATACGAACGGATTGTCAAAAGTAATTGATAAGTGTAACAGAGGTACAAAAAGGAAATCTAATGTAGTAAATTGGAGAGATAATAAAAATAAAAAGTTGAGAAATAGTGGAAATGCATATATTGCAAGAAAAAATAAGAGTATACCTCAAAAAAAAACGCTCCAGAGCAGGTAATCTGAAAAAATATTTTAAGTACGCATTACGTTATTTTTTATTTGAATTCTTGTTATATAGATTTGTGATTGCCTATGCAACTTTTATTGCAAGAAATTTAGCATAAGTCAAGTAAAGGAACATTTTTATAAATTCTACAAAAAAAAAAAAAAAAAACAATGAATAAGCAGATTTTTCATCGTCTTTAAGGGCACCCTAACCTAAAATTTAATGCCTTGCTAAAAATTGAATTAAACAAAAATTATAAATATTAGATAAATATTAGAGAAAATATTAAAAATATATTAAACAATTTTTGTAAATAATCAAAAAATTATAGCATCCATATATAAAAGTTTAAAAAAAATGTATTTTTTAAGACTTAAATTTTTGGAGCTTCCCTCATGATTCTAGTACCGACGAGAATAAATAGTGTTTAAAGACAATTTTTTCGATAAGGTATTTTACTACTCAATGGATTCGCTAGAAATTTTCGCAGTATGTTCCCAATGATATGTTAATTCATATAAGCTAAAAAATTTACCCTTTATTTAAAGAACGGGATCCAATCAGACAAGTTTTCTTAAATAAAAAAGTGTTTTTACGCGAATAACGTTTTAAATTCCATTGTACTTTCTGTTGTGCAACGTGGAAAAAAGTTTTATCAACCAATCACTTTTGGATATTAAACGTTTTTCCATTTTAAAAAGAAATAGTAAATAATTTATTAAACAAATACTATTACGAAACAATTTTTTTTTTAACAAAATTGGATTTTTAACCTAAGTATTTCCAACAAAAAAAGAAATATATAAAAATTGTCTGCAACTTTTAAACGTTGTGAATAATTTATATTTTGCTGCTTACAGCGTTATTCGCGGCTATGCTTCAATTAATGTAGCGCAAGCATTTGCATGAATTGTTGAACCTCTTAAGCAAAACATTCCCAAAACTTATATAGTCACTTATATACAATGTTTAGCATGTATACTTTAGTTTATGTTATTATTTTTAATTTGTGCTTATTTTGTGCTTAACATGTAAAACTAAATTTTTTGCTTAACATGTATTATTCATTCTTGTGTAATATTTAAATACGAGTTTAAATTCTATTTGAATAATAAGCATTTTTGTAATTATAAAAGATTCCACTATTGAACTTAATATCATTACGTGAAACCGTTTACGTTTTATTTAATCAAAATCAAGCCCCTGCTTAACTGGTTCCAAGTGCCAATTAAGAGCCTTCCCCTATAAATTCAAAGTGTTGATAACAGATTCCAAGAGAGTTGTTACGACTTCACGACAATGAATTATTGCCAGGTAAGTAAGTGACATTTTTGCCGAGCAACCAATTTGTAATCAGGAAAAGGATTGTAAAGGATTATAACAAAACCATGAACTATTTTTTTAATTGGTTTTATCTTTACATAATTTATGGTTTTATCTTTACACTCTCAGTTGTTTTGTATCGAGCCACAGTGTCTTGCATATTTTTTCGTCCAATATTAAGCTTCTGCGGCTACTTAACCATTTCACTTATTTTGTGCCTTGTAAATGTTTTCTGAGTAAGATCTCTCTTGACTTCACCTTTTGACATTTTTTTTACTTGCAACTTATTAAACTAACGCAAACCTCGGGTTATGTGATAAGGAAAAGGTTATGCTTGTTTGGTTTGACACAGGCTGTAAAAAAACCCAATTCAATTCAATTCGCTGTCCGCTGCACCAATTCACTCATCGTAGTCTTCAGTGTTTTAAGTTTAAATTACTCTTTAAATAAAAAGTGATGTTCCGTTAGACTCTTAATTTTTAGATATCAGTAAATAGTCTGATAGTGGCGTCCGTGGCGTAGTTGGTTAAAGTGCGTGGCCTCTATGTCAACGAACTCGGAGACCCGGGTTCGAACCCCAGCAGCGACAGAAAATTATTTGAATTAAAATAATTTTTCTGTACGGCCGTCACCTCTCTGCAGGCAAAGGCAAACCTCAGAGAGTAATCAAAATTACTCTCACAATTGATCGAGAACTGGACGTAATAGTTTTATACCGACTCCGAACGGCTAATGTGAATGTTCTCAAGAAGCTTTATACTATGTTCAGACTGGGAGCTAAATGCGCATTTAGAGCTTCATTCGCATTTATTTCCTTAATGCTTCTCTAAATGCGAATTAGCCCATATAAAATTCTGTCAAGTAAATTCACATAAATGCTACTTCAAATGAGCATTTAGCAGTTTGCGACCCTGTTTCGAAGTTCAAATACCTTTTCCTCGTTTGTTTTGACAGTACTCGTTATAAAATTCAATCAGCTGTTCGCCATTCGATTGATAAACTTGAACCATTTTTTGTTTTTCGTTTTCTTAATTTTATTAATTAAATACACAAAAAGTGCCCTGTTCAAAAATAGATGAGAAGATTCCGTTGACTTAATCCGATCGCAAAGGACTAGCCTGAAAGCAACAAATTATCGGAGACGTGAGCAGCTGCGTGGGAAATATCCTCACATCTTTGTCTTTCAGATGCAAAATATGCGCAATAATCTGCTGAATTATCTACGACAAGAATGGAAAGCAAAATCAAGATTTATCTTTGGTAAAAATCATACCATGCAAATGGTTTTGGGACGCAACAAAGCTGAAGAAGTTGAAACAGATTTCCACAAGCTTTCCAACAGACTTCGCGACAGGATGGTCTGCCACTGAAACGCTAAAGCAAGAAGTACTTGACCGGACAAAATATTACTGAGCGGTAGAATATGCTCGCAGTGGCTTTGTAGCCACAGAAACAGTGGAATTAAAAGAAGGTCCACTCGAAGATTTTGCACACTCACTGGAGCCACATTTGCTTTCACTGTGTATGCCTTCCAAATTGCAAAGGGAATTCTAGCGTTCTATAGTGACTACACCGTGTGAGAAGAAGGAAAAGTATTGACAAAAATATTGACAGTTTTATCTAATTTGTCAATGATACATTTGTTTAATTATTAATATTAATAAAGTTATTCATTAATATATAAAAAAAATAATTGTTTAAAATGGTTCCAACACTTTCTGGTTCATTCCTGCAATCATATTTTTGTTAAAATGTCTGAGCATTTTCACAACAAAAATAATTTCAATAAATCTATCAATTTAAATGCGAATTTAGGGCTACTACATAGTTTGAACACTTGACATTTGTAAGAATTTTCGAACTTCTAAATGCGCATTTAAAACTCAGTCTGAACATGGTATTACATGGCATCATTTACTCTCTGCAGAGAGGTGACGGCCGAACAGAAAAATTAATGCAATTGAAAAAACTTTCTGTGTCAGATGGAATTGAACCAGGGTTTTCTGGCTTATGTGTCACGCACTCTACCCACTGCGCCACGGCCGCCACCAAGTATTATTATTGAGTAATAAATTAAGTACTTCAATTATTTTGTTGTAGCAAATTGCAAAAATTAGAAATTTAAATTATAACCACTTACCTGACGTTTACTATGTTCAACAAGTTTCCCGATTTCTGGAACTGTGGATGATCGAGTTCTAAATATAACGACGCATAAATCAAGCTGTGATCTTTGAGATTTTTCTGAATTCCTTTGACCTTCTTGAAATAGTGTAAATTCAGCTTCAGTGGGTTCAAGAACTGTTAACAGTACACATGATATTGAGCATAGAGGTTGTAGAGTGCCCTTTAAATGTGTATAAATTAGATTCATACAAAATAAAAAAAAAATATTTATTTACCTGTAATCGTACTTCATTCCACTCGCTGCGAACTTTACAAATATCAATGCAATCAAAATAATTTAGAACATCCTCGAACGATATCCAAAAAACACCTTCTGATGCACCGTGTGGCATCAATATTTCTCTTAGTTCATCTGTCCAAAGATGAGAATCATCCGACCAATCGCCACACCAGGAATAGTGTCCCCAAGGATTACGTAATTTTAACAGTCGATGACCATTTATGTCTTTCACGTCTAAAACAGAGTAGGCATGCCTTGGGCGAAGACCTTTTCTTTGATATTCGTCTTCATCGACTTTCATATTACCACCGCCACAACTGGCGCCCATTAAAAATTTAACACATCTAGAACTTAGTAACTGAGCCCAGATAAGGTCTTTATCTAATTCATCTTCACTTGGCATTGGCAGCGAACTTGCCTGTAACGGTATACTTTCACAAGGAGCTCCAGTTAACGTTGCTAGGCCTTCAATAGCACGTCCTGATACTAATGCTTCATAACAGCCATGAATTTTCGCTACGGCCTTCTCAATTAACGGCACCCAAAGCTGTTTTCTCTTTGCTTGCGAGTAAACTAAATTACCCCGTTTATCACATGGTAGCAAATCATCAACTAAAACAGAAATCCACTTTCCATCTTTGCACAAGCGCACCTGATAGGACCCTTGCGGACAAATATCTTTTGTAACTAGCACTTCTTTTACAAGATCTTCTCGTTCTGCTAACACAGCCAGAGCACTTAACAGCCAGCAATTGCCCAAAACACCTTGACAAATATCTGATGGCAGTGGCGTACGAAATACAGCCCAGGGTGGAAAACTTCCACCGTCACAGCTTATATCATGTGGCCGTCTCCATTGAACAACAGGATTGTTTTCACTACTAAATCCTGGATTATAATATAAGCTTTTAGGTGCGGGAGGGAAGGAATCATCAACAAACAGCTCATTATTTTCTTTGCAAAATATAATAATATTCTTCCATTTGTTAAGAGATTCGGTATCATCAATTTCTCGAAGATTTTCCATTTGTTTACATTCTTGTCTTACGTCTAAAGACAAGCTTGCAGTTTTCTTAACCATTACTTCTGTTAAGACGTTAATTAAGCAACGAGGACTTGAACAGATATCACATACAAGTGAGGCTGAACCGTTTTCATACGTACAAGCATTACATTGCCAAGTATTTATAAAAGTTTCGTCTTTATTAATTCGTGAATCCGAAGAGATTTGTGATACCTTAAAGCCCACTGTTCCAGTACTGTGACGCTGAAAATAAATAAATGCCAAGTTTAGTTCCCACAAATTACAATACTAAAATCACACACCTCACCTTTGGAATGGCTCCTGATGAGGAACGAATTTGACGAGGAGATTGACTACAAGTATCTGAGGATAGCGTGATAAGATTTGTGTTTTTTAAAGAAGTATCCAAATTCGAGGCGATTGTATTTGGAACTGTTGTGTGCAAAGCATTCAAACCTTCTAAATCACTGGCGCAGCTAGTTGGGATGGCATGAGGGTTTTGATCTAAAGATATATTAAATTTTCATTGCGTTTTAGTATGCTATTTAATGCTGAAAAATCATTAATCTCAACACTTCACAATGATGGATTAATCTTGTTTTGAAGAGTTGCTCTTCATTGGAATATCTATATCTATACTATTATATAAAAGGTTTCTCTCGAATTTTCATCGTTCAATCTAGGGGGTAAATGCTGAACCGATTTTAATAATTTTTTCACTATTCAATTGCTATAATAAGCGACCCTGCTACTGGGTACTATGTTTTTGGCAAATCTTTTTATTTAATTATTTAAAAATTCATGTTATTTTAATCCATGCTGCCATTGTATAAGCAGCACGAAATAGCAACAAACAATAGCTTAAGCTCTTTGTTGAGAGAGAGAGGTGAGATTCTACAACTCACCGCGCTGGTCTCTAGAGTGGATAGTTGCACTCGTTTATTTCTGCTGCAGTGTTGCCATAAGCCCAATAAATCGTATTTATTTTGATTTTCATACTAATATTCCTTACCACTCTTTTTATTTCAATAGCTACTGAGTTAAAAAATCTAATAAAAAGATTGAGATAAATTTTACATACTTTTAGAATAAAGCTGAGTAAAAAAAAATATAAGATTGTCATTAAAGGCCATTAACATTTTTATTAATGGCGAAACTAACTTCTATGATCTAATGGTAAAATTGGATGGTAGTACTCATTGTTGAACTAATGAGGTTGTCGCAAGGGTGAGAGCGAGTACCCATAAATGTCAAATCGAAGTTGACAGCTCATACAAAAATCTGAAAGCGAAAATTGATAACATGTAAAGCCGATGAAGTTGTTGTTGCTTTTCATTGATTTTGACAATTTTGGGTACTGAAAAGAGAGTACGATCAGCCCCAAGATAACCTTATTAATTTAACCATGATGGTGATTTCAATTGCATGTAAGTTGTGGGGTGAAATGTTTTGTACTACCATGGCTGTTGTGTGTTCAACGGTCTGAAATGTCATTGCGTTAGGTTGTGGTTTGAACAGCTGCGCAAAATATCGAGTCTTTATTTAAATATGTTTTCATATTTATATCTATATTTATATTAATATTTATATTTATATTTATATTTATATTTATATTTATATATATATTTATATTTATATTTATATTTATATTTATATTTATATTTATATTTATATTTATATTTATATTTATATTTATATTTATATTTATACTTATATTTATATTTATATTTATATTTATATTTATATTTATATTTATATTTATATTTATATTTATATTTATATTTATATTTATATTTATATTTATATTTATATTTATATTTATATTTATATTTATATTTATATTTATATTTATATTTATATTTATATTTATATTTATATTTATATTTATATTTATATTTATATTTATATTTATATTTATATTTATATTTATATTTATATTTATATTTATATTTATATTTATATTTATATTTATATTTATATTTATATTTATATTTATATTTATATTTATATTTATATTTATATTTATATTTATATTTATATTTATATTTATATTTATATTTATATTTATATTTATATTTATTATCCCAAGCAACGCTGGGAACGGGTATGCTAGTATTTTATAATTGTCAAAAGAAATCACACAAACTAAATCGCAAAAATCTCGAGTCTTATAATTGAAAAAATGCAAACTTAACAAAACTAGTCCTCACAAAAAATAAGACTGATATTGAGCAACAAATTGGAAAAAATTTCACTTCTATAAAAACTAGAACCGCAAAAAATTAGTGGAGTTGGAAAACGGCGCGTGGCATGGACCTAACTGTACAATTGATTCCAAACTTTGAGAATTTGTTTGTCTCGGTGTCTTTTGTGCCCTCATAATTGCCAGTAGAATTCGGTCAACATCGAAATTTGTAGCATTTGTGTTTTACTAAACGTAACTTCGTGGTGTGCCACACTATACCCATCGTAAAATGAAAAGCTTTTTTTAATGTTTAATGAAGTCCATTTGAACATATTGGAAGACAATTCTTATCGTAAAATTATTTTTCAACAGTAATTTTTAGTGAGAAATTAAATAATTTCGGTGTTGATGAATTGGTAATAATACAGTTTTTGTATTAGCAATGCGGAAAGTAAATAAATTTACTTTGTTATTTACTAAAACATATCTTTATATATTTATACCTTTTATAAGGTTATATTCATACCTTTTTCTAAAACTGATAACAGGGACATACATCGCTGAGCCTTACAAGCACTGCATACATCTGTTGACAAGGAATTTTTCAATGTACATTGCTTACAGGACCAGAATTCTCCTTTTCGTAGAGTCATATCTTCAACCGTCGACGTACTTTTTAATTTTGATCCACCACAAGCTATGCACGCCGTTGCATTTGATGAATTTAACAGCGTACATTTTTTACATGTCCAAAGAAGATTGTTGGAAGCTATAGAGGCTGGAAAATATTAATAAAATAAATTATAATTAATTTAAAATGTTGACAGTGGCGATTGCGGCTATAGTGGGATAATGGAAAAATTAAGATTATATTCAATCCTCACGGTTAAATTTTGAAATCTTGTTTTACCTTCGGTTAATTAATTATTTAAGCGGTTAGGCTGACATAGCTCACATCAGGCGCGGATCCAGGGGGAATTTGGGGGTTCAACCCCCCCCCCCCCCAATTCTAAAAGAACCTGTATTTAAATGTGATGTACTGATGTTTATTATGTGGGCTAAGAGTACCAAAAAGAAAAACATTGGTTTTTTTATAATTTACTTTAAATATTCACACCCCTATGCTGTAAACGTTTGTAGCTGTTTCTACACGTATTGCTAAAATTCTGAATTCTGTTCCAGTTTTTGTTTGTTTTTGCGATATCGCGCCTGTAGCAGTAAACAGTCACACATACAATCTTAACCTAAAATCACAAAAACACCGTATTTTTTGGATAAAATATATCCAAACACCGCACAGTTTTAATTTAAAAACCCACAGTTTCGATAGTATCGGAAGTGTAGACGTAAAATTCCTTTTTATACAGTAATGGAGAAAAATTCCGGTTTTTGTAGTTTTTATTTATTTTGATGTTGGTTTTATGTTTGCCTTTTTGATTTGTATTCGGGTCAAATAAACAGAGAAATAACTTTTATTATTATAATTATCTTCACCCCAGCGTCAGCTTGTGGTATTTAACACAAAAAAATAATCCTGAACATCACACAATCATATGGAGTGAATATGGAGTGAAAGGTGGATGGCTATTTTGTTCGTAGCCAAGTTTTTTCCAATAAGTGGAATAATTTTTTCACATAATTCAGCAAAACACAAATTATAACCTTCTTTTGAAAAACCAGAGGCTCGAAATACATTTTAGACTAACGGTTTCTTGAGCAAAGTTGAATTTGCTCCGTAAAACATTATCCACGCCTACGATTTTTTGAAAAAAAAATTAACCCGCTCTAATGTATATAAAGGGTGGTTAAATTTTAAGGGCCGATGTTGAATATAAACCACACCTAAATGTCAAGTTTTTTTCAGCATTTCATTTGACATTTCTCAATTTCAGATAACTAAATTTGAACCGTTAAAGTTATTCAGGCTTATTATGAAAATGGGCTTTCAAATCAAAATGCATATCGAGCACTTCGTGATTTTTTCGGTCAATTTAATCGTCCAAAATTTGAACAAACCAGGCCTGTAGGAGATGTGAAAACACCAGTGCATGCTCGTACAGCTCGTACTGCAGAAAATATTGCTTCTGTTCGCGATAGTGTGGCTGAAGAGCCGTCCACCTCAACTCGTCGTCGTGCCCAACAATTGCACCTCTCACGCTCGTCGTTGATGAACATTATGCATAAAGACTTGCACGGTCAGAATGGTGGCAAGAAATGGCAACAGTGGATGATAAATTTTCGAAGAAAATCATCTTCAGTGATGAGGCACATTTTCACCTCAGTGGATTCGTCAATAAGCAGAATTGCCGCATTTGGGCGAATGATAATCCAAAAGTGATTGTCGAAAAACCAATGCACCCACAAAGAGTTACTGTTTGGTGCGGTTTATGGGCTGGCGGCATCATTGGGCCGTATTTTTTCCAAACATTATGGCTCACATTATGTTGAAAATTATCGTAACATTTATCAAATAACGAACTCGTCGGCAGACCCTTTCTCGTCTTCTATCAAAACGAACTAATTGTCCGAAAATAGATATTTTATTAAAGCAATATTATTTCAACTAACACCTCGGCAAACAGACGAAGTAACTGCCTCAGTGACAGCATGCATACATCTATGGAAAAACAATTGCATGAAAAAAGTGTATGCTTATTAATGAAAAGCGCCACAATTTACAGAGATTGTTAAATTGAAACAATATTGACCAAAAGACACCAAAAATAAACCGTTAGACCTTTAGTAATTGCGTTGCAGTTTAAGGCCAATCGACAGGACATCATGGTTAGTATTTTTTAATATACATCGATGAGTTAAGGTTTTCTACAATATGCTTTATTTATGCATGGAAAATATTTTCCAAATCTTCCTGCTTCATTTCTTTAAATGCTAACGCATTAAAACAACTTTAATAAAAATGTCTATGTTGCGGGTTCGACCTCACGATTAGCCATGCTAGTTTTTTTTTCTTATAAAATATATTAAAATACGAGGTTAATCAAATCCTTAGAAAAAAGTAGGATGAAATGTTTTTGGGGATAGTCTTTTTTTTATCTTTCAACAAAATATTCTTTCAGCTCTATTGATTATTCTAAGCGTTTTTCCAAATTTTTTATTCCGTCCAAAAAGTAGGATTTCGGAAGCTCCTTAAAATAGGCATTTGTTTGGGCGGTGTCCTCCTCGTTAGATGTAAACCGTTGTACGCTACTGCACAGGTGTGCACCGGTGTATTGTCTCGATGAAAAAGGATATTTTTCTTTTTCAAATGAGGACTTTTTCCTTGATTTCTTGGCTCAGCCGGTCCAATAACGACGCATAATACTGTCCTGGTATCGGTTTTATCTTTTCCCGATGAAGATGAAGTAATATAAGTAGATGATTCCACGTGCATTCCAAGAGATCGTGGCCATAACCTTGCCGGTCGATTTCACAGTCTTCGTCTTTTTCGGAGCCCTTCGCCTGTTTTGACTGTTCCTTTGTCTATGTAGTGGTGTATCCATGTTCCATCTAAAATTATGTATCGACGTAGAAAACCCTCAGGATTGCGACGGAAAAGCGCCAAAACAACCTTAGAGTCGACCACAGGATTGTGTTTATCAACTTTTAGCAAACGCGGCACTCATCTACTGAGATTTTTTTCACACCCAATTTTTCGTGCAAAACTGAACGATGTTAATCTTTTGTGGATGTACAGCCACGTTTTAACGCATTCAACCAATTGTAAACAGTTGCAAACAAAAGAGCAGATGTGCCATGAACTCCATCCAACTCAGCTTTGGTTTCATTCGGCGTTAAGCCTTTTAAATACCAGTGTTTAATTACTGCTCTAGTTTTTAAGCTGGAAGTTCATTCACTGCATTTGCATATGCGTCCATCTACTCGCTGAACGCAATGCAACAGAAATGTGTGATAACTTATGAGAGAGAGTTTAAAGCTTGAAGTTCATACACTGCATTTGCTGTTGTGTTCCATAACTAATAGGAATGTTTGCTCTTACTAATAAAGCCATAATACATTTAAAAAAAAATTGTGTTTGGCCCTCTCTGTATATTGACAATACACTCAAGGTACAAAGTGCATTGGGTAAACTCAAAATTAAATTTAAAAATAAATATTGAAAACAAATTTTTCGAGCTCTAGGCCAAGCATGTTGACAACAAGACAACATGAAGAACATGAAATATTAAGATTAAATTTAAAAATAAAAAAAAACTCAGGAGTGCTTCCATTGTCAAAAATTTAAATTGAAATTTTTGTAGTTTGAATTTGTATGGTTAAAATTTTGCTTGCTTGAATTTTTCTTGTTTACATATAATCATATTTCACGCGTTGTCGTTATAATTGTTTTATAATGATGCTTACATGTGATTTATGCAAAACAAATATGTTTTGTTTTGTTTTATGTTTGGGGCACACGTTTTTCATAATAACCGCCCCTGTGATGATTTGTTGATGATGATTTGATTTAGTAATTTTCATATATTCAAATATACTAATACAAACAACAAAATCTTATGTAGGCTATCTCTCTTTGATTTCGGAGTTGAAATTCATTGAAAATGTAGGTTGCTGCCAATATAGAAGTATTACATATATGAATACAGCTGACTAATTGACAGTGTTGCTTGATGGATGATGAAAATCATTTTCGATACTGCGAGCGCCATCTCTTGGACTTTCTAAGGAATTATTGAATTAACCTCGTATTTTATATGGATATATAATATATTTTAATATATTTAAAAAAAATAATTTATTTGAATCAGAATCGAATAGTATCTATTCTGAGCAAGATAAATATTTTTGCAATACATTTTTTTTTTTACAATAAATTTGATGGAGTCTGCAATGTTTGCTTTCGGCTTGTTCGGTTTTGTTCGAGTACGTGCAAGTTAAAGCCTGGTGCAACGGTGGATCACCTGACTCTAAGTCGATAGTTCGCGGTTCAAAAACAGCACAGAAAGGTTTCACACATTTCAGCCGTTGAAAGGACTTTGACCTAGCTTCTTATGATCAATTGTGTTGTGCGTGTTATTAAGTTTGTACACAATTGACCGAGAAACGGACCTAAAGGCTTAACGCCGACTCCGAACGGCGATGAACGGAATGTTCTTATTCTCACGAAGCTTTACATGGCATTTTGATTACTCTCTGAGCCATTGCCATTGTCTGCAGAGAGGTGGCGGCCGTACAGAAAAATTATTTTAATTCAAATAATTTTCTGTCGCTGCTGGGGTTCGAACCCGGGTCTCCGAGTTCGTTGACATAGAGGTCAACTACTTTAACCAACTACGCCACGGACGCCACAGTTGACGTTGCTAACATTAAAGTTGAGCAAAGTTATAATTTCTCAAGTTATCAAAATATCTCAAGGAAATTAAAATCATTTGTCGTAAAAAACAAAAAAATATTGAAGCTATAACTTTTTAAATTGATTTTTTTGACGTGACGAAGTTACGTTGTACTGCTCTAGTTTCCAAAAGAGTTGAAAAATGAATTTTTTAAAAATTCATCTGCGTTTCATTGAATTGTTACTCGTTGGTTATAAGAGCTATGATTAAAAAATAGTATGACCATAAAGGTTAATTCTTTGACTATATTAAAAAAACAAAAAAAAATTTAATACGGCATAGGGACGTAGTGGGAGCTGCGTAAGCAACGCAACTGAAAATTTGTTACATGGAATTATTACTCGCTGAGTATTAGTGATAGGATTAAAAATACGATACGCCAATAAAGGCCTACTGGAAGCCCTCACAACAAAATTAGACAAAAAATTTCTGACATCATGGGGACGCTGAGAGAGCCGCTCAAAGATCGATAACGCAACATTCATGCAGCGGCGTTGCATTGAATTTTTACTCAATAAGTATATAACCTACGATAAAAGTTTGAAAAGGAAACTAAAGTTTTTATATATGGCTTTACGACAAAAATAAAAAAAAAAATTCCGGCGTCGTCAGGTCGTGAATATAGCAGCTTATGTAACAGAAATGTAATATCGTTGCATGGAATTATTACACACTCAGGAGGAGTGCTACAGTAAATTTTGTTTTACGACAGCAGGGATGTGTTATTACGCTTCACAACTAAATTACAAAAAAAATTTTGTTGTGATGATTTCAGGGATGCAATCACATAATGCAGTAAAAATGCTACAACCATGAAAAAACGTTGCATGGATTTTTAACTCTGTGACTACTGGTGCAACGGTAAATTTTAAGGAATGAAAACAAAGGTGAGGTCTTCGGGAATATGACAAAAATAAAAAAAAAATTTGATGGCGTGTCAAAAACCCTCAGGGAACCGCCTAATGTGACGCATATGCATCACTTTTGCAGGATTAATTGAAATTAGAGCAAAACCAATGGGGAAGCAAAAAAAAGCTAAACGAAAAGCACCAACTCCAAATCCAACACCAACACCAACACCAACATTAACACCAACACCAACACCGACACCAACACCAACACTAACACCAACACCAACACCAACACCAATACCAACACCAACACCAACACCAACACCAACACCAACACCAACACCAACACCAATACCAACACCAACACCAACACCAACATCAACATCAACATCAACATCAACATCAACATCAACATTAACATCAACATCAACATCAACATCAACATCAACATCAACATCATCAACATCAACATCAACATCAACATCAACATCAACATCAACATCAACATCAACATCAACATCAACATCAACATCAATATCAACATCAACATCAACATCAACATCAATATCAACATCAACATAACCATTAACATCAACATCAACAACAACGTCAACACCAACAACAACGTCAACATCAACATCAACATCAACATCAACAACAACGTCAACATCAACATCAACATCAACATCAACACAACATCAACATCAACATCAACATCAACATCAACATCAACATCAACATCAACATCAACATCAACATCAACATCAACATCAACATCAACATCAACATCAACATCAACATCAACATCAACATCAACATCAACATCAACATCAACATCAACATCAACATCAACATCAACATCAATATCAACATCAACATCAATATCAACATCAACATAACCATTAACATCAACATCAACAACAACGTCAACATCAACAACAACGTCAACATCAACATCAACATCAACATCAACAACAACGTCAAAATCAACATCAACATCAACAACATCAACATCAACATCAACTTCAACATCAACATCAACATTAACATCAACATCAACAACAACGTCAACATCAACATCAACATCAACATCAACATCAACATCAACATCAACATCAACAACAACGTCAACATCAACATCAACATCAACATCAACATCAACATCAACATCAACATCAACATCAACATCAACATCAACATCAACATCAACAACAACGTCAACATCAACATCAACATCAACATCAACATCAACATCAACATCAACATCAACATCAACATCAACATCAACATCAACATCAACATCAACATCAACATCAACATCAACATCAACATCAACATCAACATCAACATCAACATCAATATCAACATCAACATCAACATCAACATCAATATCAACATCAACATAACCATTAACATCAACATCAACAACAACGTCAACATCAACAACAACGTCAACATCAACATCAACATCAACATCAACATCAACAACAACGTCAACATCAACATCAACATCAACATCAACATCAACATCAACATTAACATCAACATCAACAACAACGTCAACATCAACATCAACATCAAAATCAACATCAACATCAACATCAACATCAACATCAACAACAACGTCAACATCAACATCAACATCAACATCAACATCAACATTAACATCAACATCATCAACATCAACATCAACATCAACATCAACATCAACATCAACATCAACATCAAAATCAACATCAACATCAACAACATCAACATCAATATCAACATCAACATCAACATCAACATCAATATCAACATCAACATCAACATCAACATCAATATCAACATCAACATAACCATTAACATCAACATCAACAACAACGTCAACATCAACAACAACGTCAACATCAACATCAACATCAACATCAACATCAACAACAACGTCAACATCAACATCAACATCAACATCAACATCAACATCAACATCAACATCAACATTAACATCAACATCAACAACAACGTCAACATCAACATCAACATCAACATCAACATCAACATCAACATCAACATCAACATCAACATCAACATCAACATTAACAACAACTGCAAGAAACTTCGTCACGTCAAAAGCTACGGGTGGGTCCACGGCACAGCCAACTCTTTTTTTTAAGCAATCAATGGAATTTGGATATAACAACTGGCAAATTAAAATAAAACTTAATTTTTCCTGAAGTATTCGTTTTTTTAGAACAAGAATTAGACGTGATGCCGCGTGATAACAAAAAGGAGTCACGAGAAAAAAAAAAAAAGAAAATCAGAAGCGTGCACCAAAGGCAAACTTTTTGCCAGGAGAAACAGAACCCCTCGTTGAATGTGCACTTAAGGTATAATATACGTGTAGCAACCAAAAGCAGGAGCTGTTTTCAAAAAATTTTTTTAGATATAAGAAGTTATTATTTTTTTTTAAATTTATACAGGTTATTGTACATAAAAAATACTTTATAAAAATATTTGTCTTTTTTTAAAATGCAGTTCTGGCTTTTATATAGAGGACGCTGAAAATGGCATTGAAAAAAAGAAATCCAAAACGGTTCGATGGATATGGCCTTTCCCATGTATCGGAAACAAAAAAATCAAATGACATTTTAAAGCATAGACCATATATTAAGCATCCCCCTACGCAAGACCCGCGGGGTTTGTTTTTTTAATTATGGCGGAAGTCGAAGTAAAAAGTTAAAAAATAGATACATTTTCGAGCGCTTTTTTGTTTATATAAAAAAAAAAAAAAATAGATACTTCAATTTAGAGGGGATGCTTAAAGGACAAAATAACGAACAAAATGCAAAACAATCATTAAAATTTAACAAATAGATTTCGAGTTATCTATCGAACCGTTTTAAAAAAACTAGTTTCGAGGAAATCGCGTTTAAAGTTTTTTATTTGTTGTATGTAGCTTAGACATAGGTTAACGAAAACCGTTATAACTTCTGTTTTTTTTAAATATTGATTTAAAAATGTGTATGTATATTCTTAAAACTATAAAGAACACATTATACAAAACAAAAAAAAAATTTTTTTTCGAAAAATTTACACGTATATTATACGTTAACCCTTCGTTACATGATTTTTTCTCCCTGTGTATAAAAATATTGTATGTCTTTATTTGTGATTGGAGAGGTTTAGAGAATGTATAAACGAAATTTGGATGCTCTGCAATCAATAGGAGCGAACTTACGCAGCATTGCATATGTGCAATTTCATGCAGGCAAGCAATAAAAATTAGTATACCATGGTGTATATATTAATTTTTATTAATTTGTATTTAACATTTTTTAAATGGAATTATATGCTTTCAATAACTTAAACTAAGATATTATCCCAGTTTTTACATAGGCAATTTAAATTGACAATTTTAAACAAAGGAAAATATAAAAACACTGATTTGCAAGAACACAAGTATTTTTTAATTTGGAGCTTATTGTATAAGAATTGATTAAATAAGTACATAAAAAATTATTCATTACGAAATTGTTTCAAACAATTTCTATTTTTATACTATTTTGATATTTTATTAAAACATACTCTTGTCTAAACTATTGAGCAGCTAACATGAGTGTATCCATTGCACCCTGGTAATTTACATGTTAAACGCTTGTTCTTCTATTGTGGCCAGAGATCAAAATGGTCCAGCCGAACTTCTGTTTTAGATAGTGGGAAACTTCTCGAATCTTTCGTCATTTTTTGCAACTTTTTTTGATAATTCGGAAGGTCTTCCACTTTCTGTGGATAGTTTTCCTACTTTGTAAAGACCTTTCTACCACTTACAAACGAAAATTGACAATTATTATGTTTTCATGATTACCGCTTTATTGCTACGCACGCTTATGCAATAGCAATGCATTTACTAATATTATCGTATAGCGTATTTTTATCTTGTAGCTTCCAATAAATGAGTGGAACAAATTGACTAAGATATTATATCTTACTATGGTAAGCAATCATAATGAATAAACAAATACAAATACAAAAAAATACAAAAATACAATATTCGGACACTCAATGGCTATTTTTTTACACAACTTCTTATCAAATCGTTCAGCTATGGTCTCAGGATTTTTACTACAATGGTTGGACATCAAATTAACAACTTTATTATTTTTCCATGAAATCAAATGTACGTAAACATCATCATGGTAAGCTACATATTCCACAGACTCTCCTCGAGATGTCTTCATTAATATGGGAACAGTCGGTAGTTTTGAGTTCGGAATTCTGTTCCGACGGATTGTACCCAATAATACCCCTTTTGGCTAGTTCAATCATTAGTGGTAATGTTGATATAATGATTATCATAAAAAAACTTTGTAATTCATATGGGAAGTACTTCCCGTAAAACTCTTTTATAACAATATTTACACAAGCTGAAGATCATTTTCTTCGTGGTGACGAAGATAGGGGCTGTTTTCTTGGCCCAAGTTATTTATTTTTAAAATTAATTTATTTTCAATTTTAGCTTTAAATATAGTTAAGTGCATGGAATTGCACATCTGCAATATAACCTTATATCTACAATGTAACTTCAAAATGTCTCAAATGCATGATATTGCATATTTGCAATTAAGTCATTTATTTTATTAAATTAAAGTTATAATGCACAAAAAAATTAGTAAGCTTAAAGAAAATTAACTTATATTCTGGAACATAACTTACATTTGAACGTTTTTTTGATATTTCTCGTATAATTATTAAAAATATTCACTTATTTTTTTCTACGTATAATACAGACCGTGTTCGAATCACTATTTTGGACAAATTAAATCACCAATTTGACAAAAGAAGACAACAACTAATAAAAAAATGTCTAAATTTATTTTTAAATAAAATTCCGTTAGGTGTATTCACAGGGTGTGTATGCTATATCTCTTAGAAGTCAACATTGCATATGTGCAATCCCATGCAACGAAGGGTTAAAGAGAAGCACATTATCGAAAACAAAAGGTCGGATGTGGTGGCTTCAAAGGAAAAACTCGATGCGTGGGGGCGGATTGCTGACGACTTCAATGCAGCTACAACTGGCGTGGTAAGATCAAGTATTTTTTTTTAAGTGAATGTTTCTGTTCGTTTCGAATGTTTCTGTTGATTGTTATTAAGGTAGTTATAGAACTGGGATATTTTCCAAAAATGGATGTCTTGTATTAAGCTTTGATTGAATCTTAAATATATAGAAAATTTGATAAAACACTTAACACAATGTTCTTTTACCATTTTTAGAATGATAGTGAAAAATACCTGGCATACCAATGGACAGGCAATTGATGAACCTCTGTTACGGTGTATGATTCAGTAGGGTGTATGATTTCCCTCAGAATTTTGGACAACGAAAATTTTTTAAAAGTAGTAAATATTTGGCCAATTGGTATCAAATACCAACTTAGTATGTTATGCATACAACTAAACATGCATTTGATGTAACAGCGAAATTTAACAAACTGCGTTAAGTTAAATTCGTAAATGCGAAGATAACTTTGCAAAGACACAAACTAATATTTCTTCTCTGTACGAAGTCAAATTCTTGCTTATTTACAAAGTACGAATTTAACTTTTGATACGAATTTAACTAACGACACTACGAATTTAACTTTACTTGTAAGGAAATCACTTTGACATCGAAACAAAGAAAAGTCAAAAAGCTTTTATGGAGCGAATATTTATGTTAATAAATGTTAATAAAAATTATCTCAGAAAAAGAATTTCCACTGAATTATTTTCAGCCATTTTGTACGCCAAATATTTATCAGATTCAAAAATTATTAGCGAGAACAAATTCAACAAAACCCTCTATGAACTTTATTCTAGTCAAATGTATAATTATTTCTTTCTTTAGCTTTTCCTCAATTGAATATATTTTAAATTCCTTTTTTTGTTTCATTTTCATTTTTATTGGTTTTATGTAAATATTTCTTTTATTATTGGAATGTAAGACAAATGAACGTATTTTTTTTTAATTTTTATACTCAAATAAAGACCTGAAGAAGTGTTAGCAGAACATAAATTATTATATATTTTTTTTTTTAAATTAACGAGCTTGGAAAAGTCGTGGTCACCGCATATTAGAGCTTCTTTACTAAGCTACTGATTCCTGCTATATAAGCTTATATTTGTTATCTTAAGATTTACAAAATATTTTTCAAAAGTTGTTATAATTATGATACAAAAACAAAAAAATACCTAAAATAAACAGTTAAATAAAACCATATGTTTTTAGTTCAAAAAATTTCAGTGGCTCCTTAACTCGACGTTAGCAGATTTTGGTTATTTTAACTCAATTAAATCAGAATTAAAGTAAGAGCTAAGGCGTATACACTAAAGAGCTGCCCAAAGATTTCATTCACAGAACTTCACTAGAAAGGGTCGGTCGATACAATAATTCAACCTTAAAAAATTAGAAAAAAGCCTAAATTTCACAGAGTTTTCTAAACGCTTTGAGCGCTCTAAGGGTACATATTACTCAGATGCTGTTTAGATTTTTAAGTTAAACATACAATTAAAAAATATATAATAATCCTACGATAAAATTATATCTATCTATGCCGATCTATGCCAACTTTGAACGACTTATACGTATGTTCTCAAGAAGCTTTACATGGCAATCTTTACACTCTGAGGTTTGTCATTTTCTGCAGAGAAGTGATGGTCGATTAGAAAAATTAATTTCAATTAAAAAAATGTCTGTTTCAGGATGGGGCTCGGACCTCGCGGCTCATATAATTAACACTTCAACGCGCTCGGTCACGGCCGCCACCATGTTTGAGTTTACGAATTTTTACAATTTTATATAGGGAAAAAGTAAAAATTATTTTGCCTTTCTGAATTGAAGAATGTTGGTAGCCGAAGGCCGAAATAAAAAGCGTTAAGTTAAAAATTAATAAAAAACAAAATCATTATAATTAAATAGAATTGACAATTTTTGCCCTTGAAAGGTATTTTTCAGAGCTTCTTATGATCAATTGTGTTGACTTAAATGCTTGTACAAAAAAACGTTAAATGTACCTTAAAGTTGTTAAATAACACGAAAAAAAGACAAACAAATAACAAATAGGCAAATATTTTTTGTTTTTAGGTTTAATAAAGTTAATAAGTGGCGTCCGTGGCGTAGTTGGTTAAAGTGCGTGGCCGCTATGTCAACGAACTTTGGAGACCCAGGTTCGAACCCCAGCAGCGACAGAAAATTATTTGAATTAAAATAATTTTTCTGTACGGCCGTCACCTCTCTGCAGACAATGGCAAACCTCAGAGAGTAATCAAAATGCCATGTAAAGCTTCTTGAGAACGAGAACATTCTGTTCATCGCCGTTCGGAGTCGGCGTTAAGCATGTAGGTCCGGTTCTCGGTCAATTGTGTACAAACTTAATAACACGCACAACACAATTGATCATAAGAAGCTAGGTCAAAGTCCTTTCAAGGGCTGAAATGGCCAGTTATTTATTTTTTTTTTTTTAAAGTTAATAAGTTAATAAGTTTTGAATAAATTATCTTGACACTCTGGAAAAATTTGTAAAATTCGCGTTTTCCACAACTAAAATGGACATATACCTTAAAAAATTACCTTCTGTTGGCGATATAATATCAGGAGCCTTAGTTACGGTTATAAGACTTGGCTGTGTTAGAGATGGTTGACTTCGAATTGACTCACAAATTTCACATTTTTCAGTCCAAATTCGATTGTATGCATAGGAACACCTTGAACATGTCCACATTCGCTTAGGATTTGACACTAAATTATTATCGGTTGAAAAAGTGTTCTTCGAGGCATTAAAGCTTTAACAAATAAAAACAATATTCATTATTAAAATTATTTCATTAGCATTGTTAATTTTTTGAGAGGATCTCAAATAACTTAAATAATGAGTCTAATATACATTAAAACATGATAAAAAATTATACTGTGCGACAATCCAAAATACCTGGGAGATAATGCTATTTTTCTTGTAGGTCTTGTCGAGTTAAAGAATTTTCTATACTTGAAATTTGCCTGACACTCCCAAAATCTGGACTCACGGTAAAAAAAACCGATTTTGCCTACCTTTATTGGCGTATAACTTACCTGATTGCCAACCGATTTTAAAAATTTAGCCGGATCCTGAAAGGAAATACTTAAACCTTTTAAACGATATATATGTTATTTGGTATAACTTGAGAAAACTGTGTGTATTTACTCTCCGAATACAACATTTTTTCAATTTTTTTTACTTTTTTCAACTTTGACGATTTTTCTATACACAAAATTACATTGAGACTACACTAGTCCTTTACAGATTCATAGAAAAAATGAAATTAAATTAAAATTAGGAATTTTAACGCAGTTTAGTTTTTGAAAATTGGTCAGTAATTGACAAAGTTATTCAACTTTTCATGAAAAGAGAATTTTTCCAAAAATACATTTTAGGTATGACAACTCAAAAATATATACTTGATCTTTTTTTTTTTTTTTAAGTCGGCATCATTAGTTTCGCGTTGAATTGACAGCAATACTCCGTAATCATTTTAATTTTCTTTTTTCCTTCAAAATGTTTTTCTTTGGGTGTTTCCAAAATTAAGTGAAGCGAAAATAAAAGGAGGTATAAATGTATATTTTTTCATATCTATTACTTTCTAATCTTTTTATCTTTATGATCTTAAGGTATTTTCATTGGACCTCAAATCATGACCTCAACTCATGACTTTTCGCATGAGAGATACAAATTTTGTAAGGAAGATAAATTTCGTGGAACAACGTGCGTGAAAGAGTTTTGTTTCGCTGTGCACTAATTTCCTCGGAAACCATAGAAGCGACGACTATGTCGCAATTGGGAATGAATTTTTATGTGAATATGGTGCAATGGGATGCAACACATAGTTGCCAGTTTTGTGGGGAATTTCCCACTTGTGAGATATTTTAATTGCTGTGGGATGTGGTAATTCCCATGAGATTTTTTAATTCAATGAGAGATTTTTTAAGTCTTGTGGGATTTTTTTTCCAAAACATTTTTTTAATTTAAATTAAATAACAAAATTATTGTTTTTTTCCTTGAATTTACTTATTTATTTGACATTTTTATATAAATAATTTTAATTATTACATTATATAATAATATTAATAATAATTTTAATAATATATGTATGTGAATTTTTGTTTTTTTAATAATCGCTGTAATTTTTAAATGTTCATTTAAAATTTAAACGTTTGATCTCAATGTTAACATTTAATTACTTATAAATAAAATTCTGTATATTTTATTTTCTGTTTTTTATTTATACTTTAATTTTTAAATAATTAATCTCCCTTAAAAACATCTTTAGAGAAGTTCTCAATATATGTTTTATAACTTTAATCACTGATATATATTTTTCTAAAATTTCCCATTTGTGGGATTTTTTAATGACTGTGGGATTTTTTGTGGGATATTTAAATGCTGTGGGAATTTTTTAGTAAAAATATCCCACGTGGGAATTTTTTTTAATTGCTGTGGGAAAAAGAGAATTTCTATGGGAATAAGAGTTGGCAACTATGATGCAACATGTCTATAAAAATTCATTTTCTCCATTCGCATTTGGACTTATTCACAGAGAACTTAGACCAGTTAAGCGATGAGCAAGGAGAACATTTTCACCAAGAAATGGCAACAATAGAAAAACATTTTGAAGGAAAAAATAAAACCAAAATGATTTCGGAGTATTGCTGTCAATTCAACGCGAAACTAATGATGCCGACTTAAACAAAAAAAAAAAAAGATCAAGCAAATATTTTGGAGTTGTCATACCTAAAATGTATTTTTGGAAAAAATCTCTTTTCATGAAAAGTTGAATCACTTTGTCAATTAATGACCAATTTTTAAAAACTACAGGACTAGTGTGGTCTTAATATAATTTAGTGTATAGAAAAATCGTCAAAGTTGAAAAAAGTAAAAAAAAAATTGAAAAATTTTGTATTTGCAGAGCAAATACACACAGTTTTCTCAAGTTGTCCCAAGCAGTATACATATCGTTATCGAAAGGTTCAAGTATCATCTTTCAGGATCCGGTTAAATTTTTAAAATCGGTTGGCAATCAGGTAAGTTATACGCCAATTAGTGGGCAAAGGTAGGTAAAATCGGTTTTTTGATCATAAGTCCAGATTTTGGGGGTGTCCGGCAAATTTCAAGTAGAGGACATTTGTTAACTCAACAAGGCCTACCAGAAAAATAGCATTATCTCCCAGGTATTTCAACTTCGTTCCATTTTGTCGCACTGTGTTATCATACAATTTATTTAATTAATTATTTTTTTTTTTTTTTTTTTTGTGAAAAAATAATATAAGATAACAAAAACAAAAGTACATTTGGAACGAACTGACTTACATTTTTGATTCGCTGGGTTCCTTCGGACCTTTCCAAACTTTAGCGTAAATTGAATGTTCAATATTCACATCAGATTTCATATCACAATACGATAAACTGATTTGCTTATCACATTGCGTTTTTATTGATGATGGCTGGGAATGTGTCATGTTGTCCATTGCGTTACAATTTTTAGTTACTGTGGAAAGAGACACTTCATCAGTTGGTTTACAGTTTGGATATTCATGTGTTTTAAGTCTACTTTGGTTTGCTTCATTTTTTAGCCTATTATTTTTTACAACTACTGCATATATAGGCTCATTCGAAGTCGAAATTATTGATCGCATCCCAATTTGCATTGTTGCATTTTCAACAGTTGAATTATTTTCGTATATATGGCAGGAATCTCTATTTTCAGAGCATGCTACTTCATTCTCACATATTGAAGTTTTATCACGATGTTTAGTAAAGTTGATTTGATACGATTTTGTGCAGTTGAAGGACCCAAGCCGTTGGGGATCTTCTTCTGACCAATCACTAACTGCGATAAAAACTCCATTTCTTTGAGTTCCTTTGCCAGTATCATCTTCATTGTCGAACTTTTTCAATAAAGTCGAAATTGTAATGTTATTTTTAGTTGTAGAAAATAATTGATTTCTACACACAGAGTTGCTTCCTTCGGATTCTGCATCACATAAGTATAATTTATTTTCATGATGAACTTTTCGAGTTATTGCTTGATTACCTAATAACAAAGAATAAGAACTTATTAAGTGAAATCAAAGTATTTTTGCATTTAAAATCTATATATTTAAAACAAAGTCGGGTTTGTTAGACCATTTATAACTCAAGAACGGCTGGACCGATTTTAACGATCTTTTATTTGTTGGATTTGTGTTCATTCCGAATAGCAGAATAACTATTAAAATATCGGAAAAACTCAGGGGGCGTTGCACCTCCCATACAAATCAAATCTTCTATATCGAATTATATAATTATATAATTATATAATTAGCTTTGGAATTATAGGTCGCACAGCAACGGAATTCGGTAATCGACCTTAATTTTTATATGCCGTTCTACTGGTAAAATTTTATGGGCGTTGGACGTAGGGCGTGGCACTTTTTCAGCAGCCCAAATTTTCAGCATAACTTTCAAGCTATAAGTCACACATTAATGAAACTCAGTTAGAACTTACTATTTAGTCGTGTCTTTCGACTGGCAAAATTGAGCAAGTAAAGGCCAAAGGGGTTTTTGATATCAGATAGCTTTGGAACTAAATGTCGTAAAACAACGAAATTCAGTATGGAATTACTATTGGGTGATATCCTTCTACTAGAAAACTGAGACGGTCATTGAACAAGGGGGTGTGGCTCCACCGATACAAGCCAGATTTTTGATATCAAATAGCTTTGGAAATAAATATCATATAACAATGAAATTCAGTATGGAGTTACTTATTGGTCAGGCATTGGAAACTTGGCGTGGCTTCGCCCACACAAGCTAAATTCAATTCAATATACTTTACTGCAAAAACTAACTTGTTTCTGGCATTTAATAATCAAAATCAAATCTTTTAAACGAATAAAAATTTCTTCATTTTTAATTTTAAAACCGTAACTTTTGCAACTGAAAGAGATTTTTATCTTCATTACTTTTTGGTAAAGTTGGTTTTGTTGCATTTAAAAAAAAATTAAAAATAAAAAACAAATTAAAAAAAAATCATTTGTTCCGCTCATTGTGGGAATCAATCCCACTACCCCATGGCTTTAAAACTGATGGTTGAGCCAACTGAGCTATCGAAAGTACATTTATTCAAGTTGAAATATACTAAAATAATTTCCTAATAGAATTTGCTATAAAACTAAATGACAACAGTGAAATGACAATGACAGCAGTGCACTATATTTTTATTAGACACAAACCAATCGTGTCTTAATTTTGTTTGTCATATGCATATATCTATATTAATAAAAATAATTTTCTGTAAAATAAAAACAAGAACCTCTCGGAATATTTCGGTGCCGCTGCCTGTCAGTAAATAGCTGTAAGTCGCGAAAGTGTACATTTTTTGTTTCATGTTGTCTGTGGTTTGTTTTGAAAAAAAGCATATTTAAGGTTACCGGTCGTTTGTTTGTTTTGCGCGAGTGTTTTAATAAATCTTATTGTGCGAGTATTATTATTAACAATGCCGCGACCCAGAAGATCTAAACTTTCCCAACAAAGCCGTAATGCAATTAAGCTACGAAACATTGCGAATCAATGTATTGAAGAACAATGAAAAATCGCACGAGAAAAGCGCCGCGTAAGTATGCCCCGACTTTGGGCTTCTCAAACACAAGAGAGCAGAGAGCCAGCCCGTGAAACGGCTGGGTTGGCAAGTAGGCACAAATTTTTAGTACAACGTCTTTTTCTAATAACGCCGTTTTCTTAGAATAGCAAAAAACCATTTTGCATATTTCCATACGCTTTACGTCAAAAGCTTATTTTTTCTGCCTAAAAATCGTTATCTTCTGAACGAATAAAACATAAACATCAAAATTTTACGTTTTTTCCCCCGAGTAACACCGGGTATATCAGCTAGTTTTGGAAAAATATAAAAAGGGTTTAATTAAAATGTGTAATATCCTTGACTATACTTTAACAAAAAACTTCTTCATGTTAGAAATATTGTTTGTGTATCTATGTTGACAGTAAACTCATAAACGACTCATTTATATGTTTGTTGCTGTCGGAGATTTTGTAACCGATTTTAAGTTTAAGTTTTAACTACACACACTGATACGAAAGAACAAGGAGGCTACAAGGAATTTTTTAGGGGAATAATCTTATCAGGAGTAAATAAAATCTTAATCGCGCGTCTCTAAAAAATTACATCAATAATAAACATATAAAGCCGATGAAGTTGGTGTTGTTGCTTTTCATTGATTTTGACAATTGTGGGTACTGAGAAGAGAGTACGATCAGCCCCGAGACAACTTTATTAATTCAACCATTGTATATAAAAATTACAAGGTAGCATTTGGTCTGTTCGCGTACTTCTCCAGTGAAAATTATCCAGCAGCAACTTGCAAGAGAGTAACGCACAATTCTCTCTCAAATAGAAAAATATCAAGAAAAGTACGCGAACGCAAAATTTGCAAGCCTCGATAACAGCTGATTACATTTCAAGTGGTATGAAAAACAAAAAGAAATTGAGCCTGAAGTATCCAATTTTTAAATTTTTTGGAAGGAAATTTTCAACACAAAGAAAGAAGAGAAGTGATAAATACCCAGTGGCAGCGTTTTCTACAAAAATTTAATATACCTTCTATATTTCGACGACGAAAATTATCGCAAATTATCAGTACTCGAACAGACCAATTGACAGTTGCTTGGGAAAACATCTCCTGTCAAAAAATATATTCAAAAAGAGGGCGCTCACAATCGGCCATTGAAAACACAAACAATGTTGAAAAATTTGAAGTAAAAAAAAATAACAACTTCAGCAAATGCCGATGCATTTTCACAAACAGCTGTTTGACAGGAGATGTTTTCTTGTAGAAGAGTAAATAAGCAATTGTCAATGCTACCTTGTAATTATTATACCATACCCACCACGGTCACCAAATGATTCTACAAAAATATGAAATCATATGATCAAAACAGTGTTGCGTGGTGGAATTATTCACATTTTTGTTTTTGCCTGAAAAGAGTACACTTTTTGACGGAAGTCAGCATGCGAGTGATGCTTGCCTCTTCTATCGAGTTGATTCGGAAAATTTTGCTTGGCTTTTGCTTCGGAGTTACTTGAGCTGCGTTCAAATTGTAAACCAAACTTTCAACAAGTTAGAGGCAACACTATTGCTTAGAACGTAGTTATATATTTAATAATCACGAACACTTGCTGGACTTACTAGTTGCTTAATTTTAAGCATATGCAAACCCTGATTGGCGAACCCAATTAAAATGAGAATGGAATATGACTTTTTCCTCACCTTTTTTGATAGATTCTTCCGGTAAATTGAATATATCTTTGCGATTATTTACAAAACATATATGACAGCTCCGACATGAAAGAGAGTTTTCAGTTGTTAAACTTTGAGTTCGACGGAAATAATTAGACTTCTTTGAAATCCTCCTTGATTTTCCTTCAGATATGGAACTGAATTGATTCATCGGTAGCTGAATTTTACGAGAGTCAAGATCTTCTGCCGTAGGAAATTTTTTAAGTTTTAAGTCCAAACACTCATTTCGACGATTACATATTATCTCTTGTTTCTGATCGATAAATGCCTCTTTATATATTGGTGCAAGATAACTGACTGTATCACATATAATACAATGCCATGTAACTGAGTTGTTTTCTGATTCACAAGCAAGGCAGGTCCATCGTCGATTCAATGATGGGTTTGAAAAGTGATGAAATAACTCAATTGAGTTCTTGACATACTTTCTAGCTTCTTCGCAATCAACACAAGTCACAGGTAGATTATCATGATTTCGTTGAGGTCGTTTCAAACATCCTCTTAATAAAGATTTATATACACGGTTCGATTTTACTCTGAAATATAAATAACATGATATTAAAATTTAGCTTTCTTTTTTTCTATTGCTTTATTTTGTTTTTTTTTACCAAAGAAAGCAGTGGCAAAATGTTATAAAATATTTTTCGCCTGTCGAAAATGTTGTAACGTATCAATTTTAGTTACAATAATAATACACAAGAGTTAAACAAATAAAATAAAGCTTATACATGGAGAATTGATATTTTAAACGCAAACAATTAAAAAATAGCACGCATCGGAATCTTAGCAATCTAAGACAAGCAAAAGTGTTTAAATCGGGTTTAAAAAACCCACATAAACAATTTTAAAAGTGTATGATTTGGTGTTAAAAAGGTACCATATAGTTTTTTGACACTCAATATCAACACCTTTACGATAATAATCATGAATATCACGACTTTAAAAATCTATGATATATTTCAATATATCTCAAGAGTATACTTCAAAATTTCAAGGCATGTTGTTCTTATTTATTTCAGCCCTTGAAAGGACTTTCACCAAAACTTCCTATTATCAAATTGTGTTGTGCGTGTTTATTAAATGTTTGTACACAAATGATCGAGATCTGGGCCTACTAGTTTTATGCTGACTCCAAGCGGCTAATTAATCAAGAAACTTTGCATGGTATTTTTTACTCTCTGAGGTTAACTATTGTCTGCAGAGGTGATGACCGAATCAGTTAAAATAATTTCTTAAACTAATGACCGGATTAGTTCTCCGTGATGTCAAACTATTATTGCTTGTAAAAACCAAATAGCAGCTGAAAAGTTTATATCTGCTAAAGAATTGCATGGAATTCTTTGGCATACAGCCAAAAGCTGCAAAGATAACCCGGCCTGTGATAATTGCAACCTACCTCTACAGAACCCGACGGCGTGCACACGCACCTTCTTCTTCTAAGGAATGCAAGAAATATCTTCAACATGGTGATATTCGTTTCTGTGATTTCCACCACAAGTCGCAACCAAGACCCCAACAGCAACAAGAAAAGAATGGAAAAACTAACGCGAGCATTTCAATGCCAACAATTATAAATCCGAAACAAGTTAATCAAGCAACTAGACCTACCTCACACCAACAACACCAACACTAACATCAACACCAATACAAACACTAACTCCAACATTAACACCAACATCAACATCAACACCAACACCAACAAAAATAGCAACAACAATCAAGCAAACATTTTTACAGCTCCTACAACTGTAATACAAAAACGATCGACTCAATTGAAAAAATTTCCATTCCCCAAAAAAACCCTTCAATTTGAAATACACCACAACTGTCAACAGTCCAACTTTTAACTATTGCGTTAATTCTTTTTAGCTTTGAACCAAGGATTTCTGGTGCAACTATTCAGTCAAGTCTGAATAGTCTTGGCTCGAAATGGGGTGATAGATTAGTGGGAGGGAAGGGGCAATCAGTGAAACATGTGAATTTGAATCTGAGTCAAGTGTTATACCTTTACCTCAGTCAATTCAAGTTATAAGGCAATCTCATCCACAAACTTCTCTACCACCAACTACGACTTCGAGTCGTAAATATTGATGAGTTTTCAATTTCAGTTGATTAGATATGAGGAAAGAAAATTGCAAATTAGAGGTTAAAGCGTAGGAATGTGACCCGGCAAGGATTCGAACCTGCGACCTCTGGGGTGGCAGTTGAGCACGCTATCTACTCGACTATCGAGGCCGGCGTAAATTAATATTCAAAACAGTCAAAATTCTGATATTTTTTGTTATAATGTGCTCCGCATTTTCTTATTTAAGAAAATACTTCTGAGACCATTTGTACTCCTCCTTCTTACCAGTATATGCTCCACTCTATATACTTTTACTGTTATGATAATTATGTCTTATACTTTCAACTATTATGGTTTCAACAGTTCAATGGAACATTAACGGGGGTTTGCTCTGTTGATTAATTTACATAACCCTTCAATTATAAACAAATAAGGGGTCGGTATCCACATAAAAAGAGGATTGCCATATACCTGCATGCCACTTAAGTCATCTTTATCTGCGATCGCAATTGAACTTAATCTTAAAGTTATGTTTACAGTTCTGCATTTATCTGCATTTATATTCCATCTAGCCAACAATTTCCGGAGTCGGAAATACACCAAATTCTAAATACTTCTTCCACACCCGTGTTTCTGGCTAGAGATTTAAATTCCTGGAACTCGCTTTGGGGTTTCCCAGTTACAAATGCTCGCGATAAATAGGTAGAGGATGTTATATTGTCCTCCAACTTGAGAGTCCTAAATGATGGATCTCCTACCCATTATTCAACAAATAATTCTGCCACACACGTCGATATTACTCTATGTTCTGTAAGTATAGCTCCAAAATGCACTTGGCATATCCTTAATGATCTTCATGCATTTCAGTACAAACACATGTATACCAAAAATTAAATTTACCACTGACTCCGCCAATTGTTAAAATTTTCAATCGAAATGTGAACAAATTTCCAGCAATATCCCAACATCACAAAACATAAACCAAGAACAGTTAGAATTCAGAAAGTAATACGTTTTGTTGCTCACTTTACAGTAAAACAAACAAAATGGAAAAAAAACAAAAGCGATTGGTCCTTAGTGGAGCTCAGAATTGACTTCCCTTGGGTCCGATAAGCAAGCAGCTCGGCACGATTTAAACGTGACCACTCCATGGACAATCTCCTAAAGTATAAGAAAGCAAATTCTCTCTTCCGTTTCAACGCAAAAAAGCCAAAAGACAATGTTTCGAAAAACTCACAAATTCTATGAACAAATAAAAAAAAGAAATTGGGCTGATATTAAGATTGGGCTGATTGCAGGTTCCATTAAGCAATCCACAACCACTGACATCGCAAACCAATTTGCTAAACATTCGAATATTTCATCAGACAACAATTTCTCTGCTCAATTAATTTCTGGCAAACAAATCACTGCCTATGAATTCCAATAATTATTCTCCCCAAAACCTCTCAATATTTGCCAGATAGATTGAAACAACCATACTTCTTTCGGAACTTGAACGTGTACTCTGCTACGTTACAGGGAAAATCCAAAACCCCCCGTGCAGACAGAATATCGTACCCAATCATAAAAAACGTCCACTTCCTCTTAAACAAAGAACAAAAAAATTTGTACAATTCCATCATTGGTAAAGGTACTAAAACGTTGGGCGATGTTGACAGCTATTTACCAATATCTTTTCTTCCGTGTATGGGAAAGATTCTTAAGAAGATTTTTACCATCAGACTAATATGGTTTGCAAGAAAAAATAAACTTATCAGACACCAGGTTGTATTAAAAAAAGACCACGGAACTACTGACATCTTGCTTCATCTTGATTATTTCATTACAAATGCTCTGTCCCACAAAAACCACATTTCCCTGATGGCAATTGATTTTCAGAAGGCTTTTAACCGCATTGGCGTTCATATAGTGCTACGACAACTGATAAAATAGAAGGTTGGGTCAAAAATTTTTAATTTCATTAGTAGTTTTTATTCAACAGAAAATGCAGAGTATCTGTGAACGGTTGTTTATCGTTCGTCTAAATGCGTGTTGTTTGTGCAACCAACAACAGTCATCAATGTCACCAGAGCACTTGTGCTATCAAAAATTGAGTATGGTCTTTCTTCTTATGGTCATTGCGCAAAAAGCAATATTGGGCTATTGTTTGTTCCCTATTACAAATCAATTCGTAGAAGCCTCAGGGCTATTTCAACCACATCAACAATAAATGTTATGACAGAAACTGGCTTACCCACAATACCGGATAGAACTAACGACGTCATTTACCGTTTTCTTTTTAAACTTTTAAATTAAAACAAACCGTTCCTGCAGAGGATATTAAAAAGGAAACAGACTCCAAAAAAATGCTCGACAATAACAAGATGTTTAGAGTTTGGTATACACTAGAGTGGGGACGGGCACATTCTGCGGCAGTGGGCGCCAGCGTGCGCCAAGGCGCATACACTCGGCCGATGGATTAATTCGGGTGTGAATCGGAAAAGGGAACGGAAAACTGTGAGAGAACTAAGAGTGTAGATTTATAGAAAGTGTTATAACCTATGCACTATATGCCAAATATTAACGAGTAGTTATAAAATGCCCATTATTTGAAATCACTGAGCAAGCAACATTGATTTTGGTCGGTACTGAGCTCAATTAAGATTTTCGCAATGCAGACCAGCGTTGCCAATTAAAAAATTTTATTTTATCAAATTTTTACTGAAACCTGTTTGCAACCTATGTGCAATAAAAATTGAAACCTATGCATTTTTACTTTCATTTATAAATTTACAAAAAAAATAAATAAGTTTGTTTACCAAATGTAAATTCCAAGAAATATATCAGTCCTTATGAAAATAATAGAAATACATCTGAAAGACTTTTTGGCATTTGTGATATATAACAGGGTTAAAACTGTAGCAAGTGAGCAAATAATTTTTGCTTACAATTACTTTTGTTTGAGTTAATTCTTAATTGTTTGGAATTCTGAAGCCTACCATAACTTCATAATTATAACTGCAACAAACACAAAAATATATTAAATTAAAACTAGTAAGAGATGATCTTCGACTGGGCCGAAGTTAAAATACCCCACGGCCGAACCAAAGTATATTCAGTCTTAAGCCGCTCAATTTTTCTCTCTTTCACCCGAGTCATGGTAACTCCTCCATCTAGCACAGTAAGCACGCAGTCAGCACGCTCTGTCGCATATGTTGTCGCAAGCACACACAGGCGCTTGTGCATAATGTGCTTCTTTTGCCCAACTCTACACTAGAGCGTCGAGTTGCGTCGATACAATATTTTGAATTCGAGTTGCAACATTTTATCGACGCAACTCAAAAACAAAAACATTCTTCCACCAAAATTCTGGGGTGGAATTTTATACTTTTTATACATCAATACTTTTTTTATGAAATTTGAAGAATATTTAAGTTTGTTATTTTTTTTTTTATTTTATAATTATTTTATTAAATACTTATTGTTTTTCATTATAAGCTGAGATCTTTTCTTGAACTTTTATTAAAAAAAGGCATGTTGTATATGGGGCGGTATCTAAAGGTATGTTGGAACGCATTAACGACGCAACTCGAGGCTCTAGTGTAGTACATTCCCTTCTCTTAAAGCAAAAACGCAATTCTCATGAAAGGCACCCACCTTGGCTACTAAAAACCTCCTCATTAGAAACCAAGCTTATGATTTATCCGACAGCACATCCAACTCAGTTTACCAAACACTATTTCTCAACGAAGCCGCCCAATACAAGTCTTCAGGATGGAAGTTTATTTTCATTGATGGCACAAAAACCAACAATAAGTCTTTTGCAGTCGTTCATGAGGATGGTGGTCCTATCAGCTATGGCCTATTGTTCAATTTTTGCTCTATGTTCACAGCAGAAGCTATAGTTATATTCCAAGCTGCTACCCTTGCAAAAAACAACAGAGGTAAATATATGATATGCAAAGATAGTAAGTCCTGCGTCAACACAATTCGTGCACCTGTTAATTCAATGCAAACTATAGCCACCATTAGGGATATCCGGCACGACACGACGGCAAAGAAGATCAGCATTACACCAGGAGTAGTTTTTGACACATTTAGCGCTAAGAAGACATTTACAATTTTATTGCTACGTATCGTTCTGTAGCAGATACCGAGATAGACACCATTATTCTGCTTTAAACCCTTATTGTTGTAAAGCAGTTTATCCAAGCGGTGCAATAACCTTCACCATAATACCTTTCACACGTCTTCGCCTAGGACACATAAGGCTATCTCACGAGTACCTTCTTAACGGCAGAAGCCCTAATAACTCCCCGTGTTGTAATCAACGTCAATTGACCATATTTTAAACATCTCCTCTCGACTAACAGCCTAAAGGAATTTTTGATTCTCGAACTCTCGGCCTTACGGCCTATCTTAACACTTTAACTGCCACCATACAAAAAAAAATATCGGGTCCTCCGGGCCATTTTTTTTTTTTTGTACAGATCTAGTGTATTTTGGCATGAGAAAATCCGAACAAAATATCTGAAAATTTTTTTTTTTTTTTATTTCTGTGAAATTTTGAAATATTTTATTGAGGCACAACATATGTACCTCAGGGCCTAATGTATACGCCGTGAGGTACATGTGCTGTTTTGATAAAGTCACTTTGTATAAGAAGTAGGCGTGGTTTTGTACCGATTTGGCTAATTTTCGAACTTGACCTTTATTTTTTATATAAAAGCTTAAATATTGAATTTCGTGATGATAGTTTGAAAATTACGGCTGCAATCATGATTACAGACAGACGGACAGACATACGGACGGACAGATGGACATGGCTAAATCGACTCGGGTGATGATGCTGATCAAGAATATGTATACTTTTCTATACCTACCACGCTTCCTTATGGGCGTTACAAACGGAGTGACAAAAAGGGGTTTTTTTTTAATCGTGGGGGTATAAAAATGATGCGCTAAAGATATGTTTAGGTATGCCAGGCCAAGCGGAATTGAACTAAGTTTATAGATTTGCATTTCGAGGTACTAATTTTAAACCATGAACTATAATGTGTATTCAAAATCTGAGGCACATACGATGTGCTGTTGTACGATGTGCACATACGATGTGCCTCAGATCCTACGTGGACATTTTATTGAGGCACACCGTATGTACCTCATGGCAGTTAACGTGTTAAAACTGCCAACATACAAAAAAATAATGTAAATGTATAATTTCTTAAGAGATTGTAATTTGCTCCATTTAATCGAAGTTATATATATAACCTTTTCTATCATTTAACGTATTTCCTTTTTTTATTAAAACGTTTTTATTAGCTTCACTTCATTTGTCTGTCCCGTACAAATCTTGGAATCGATTTTTAACCAACTTCCCGATGAGCTAGAGTTTTGAAACTTAAAATGTAGCTCAGAACTGGATGACAACACAATATTAACTTATTTTCTTGTCTGTACATTTATATGTTTGGCTAAAATGTGAAATTATTTAATACATACATATATACACACATATTAAAAATTAAACAAAAAAAATTAAAAGCTCATTGACATTTTTAAATTTCAAAAATTTACAACTAAAGTGAATTTATTATCTCATTAAGAAATTATTTTCGTGTGAGTTCTGTAGGTCAGAGAGTAAAGCGATAACTTTATAAACGCTAGGCAGTGAGTTGGAGCCTCGGCGATGTTAAAGAATTTTTCATTTTTTTATGAAACAAATTCAAATTCTGAAACCCAAGCAGAACTTACAAGACTGAAAGCAATAGATGTCTGTATGCTTGAATCTGCCATCCATGAGTTAAGGGACCTCAGTTAAGAAATCATTTGTTCAGTAACGTACTAGAATTGTTAATAACACTCCTTAATATTCTCTAAAGCATTAAAAACCCCACGTTTTTATGAGAACTAATAGCCCCACTCTAGCAGAAATTACTTTATATTTTTTACTACACTTAAATGTTATGCCAAAATTTATTTGGATTGGTTTACTTTTAGATATATCTCCCATACAACTAGATTACCCAAGAACTTTGCTGATGCTGATGAAAAAAAAAAAAAACAATTAAGCAACATTTCCAATAGGATCACAATTTGTTTTAAGCTTGAAAATCAGTGCGTTTTAAGGCAAATAATGATTTTTAAGCGTGTTTTCAAATGAACAGTTTTGTCTCATCCCCAAGTAAACGTTTAGTTTTTTTGCAAAAATGTAAGATCAAAATACAATATTTTATGATGATTCTAGCCTTTGGTGATATACGGTGATATTTACTAGATGTTCTACTAAACTTTAGATAAATTCAAACTCATTCAAGAATTTATAGGCACACTTCTACAATTTTTATAATTTTTTTATTACAAAAGTTCGTAAGGTCTTAACAAACGAAAAAAAATTATTTTTTGCTTTGAATAGGCTAATTTTTGTTTGGAAAAAGTTTCAACTTTCACGAATTTAAAAAAAAAAAATTTATGAGACTATGAAGTTTTTAGTACCATTTTCAGAATGTTTAATTAATTATCGTTCGAAACACATTTTTGTTTTATAGAATAGAACCCTGTCGTACGCCTCTGGTAACTGGCAAAAAATTTGAACAGGCATTGTTTATATTTACGGTCTGCGATCTGTCTTTAAGGTATGACATTAGAAGTTTTATAGCAGTTGAAGAGAAATTGAATAGTTTTTTTTAGGTTCCGCACTTAGCCCACCGTAATCAACTGTGTCAAAGGCCTTGGAATGATCTTGGAGAACTATAAAAGTTACGTTGCTAGAGTCAATGTTTGATCTAATTTCCTCAGTTACTTCAAGCAAAGCAGTAACGCACCGACACTTAGCTCGGAAACTTGACTGACAATCAGATAAAAGTAAGTTTTCCTGTGTAAAAACCTTTATTTGCTTATTGAATGTTTTCAAAAGCTTTTGAGAGATGGGACACAATTGGAAAGGGCGGTAATCATTGCACGATTTGGGGATGGGAACAATTTTTGCTTTTTTTCCAGCTGGAGGGAAACTCAGATGTAGTTAAGGTTGAGTTGAAGATGTGTGTAAGGAATGGCAGCAGCTTTGGGAGAAGCAGCTTGAAAAATTGGATGCATATCATCAATACCCATTGCATTCGACTTCACAGCTAAGAAACTCTGTAGAACTTCGGTTTGGGCAACGCAAGTAAAACTAAAGCTAGAAAGTGAAACGAGTGGCTTGCTTGGTTATAAAAATCTGTGCTTTGGGAGAGCATAAGTCTATCGTTAAATTTTTTGTTCAGCTCATTAGCATCAACATTTTTTTAGCGCAAGGATCACTTTTGCCTAGGCCAATTTTGGGTATCAGATTCCATTTTTGCTTACTATCCACGGCATGAAAAAAATGTATCCTCGTAGTAAAACATTTAAAGTACTCATACAATTGTAAGAGAAGAAAACACTCTGGCAACCCAAAATCAAAAAAAGCGAGTTGGCAACGATAAACAAGCGGGATAAGAAACGACGCGAGAGATGAACGAACGAAGCGTGCTTGTTTAAACGTGCGGTGGTGATTTTCCTAAATTTTAAATAAATTAATAATTCATGATTTCGTCTAAATTGAACTTATATTTAAAAGAATATTAAAAGAATTTAGGAATATAAATCTACTGTTATAATTAATATAAACTTACTATAAATCTAATAATTGTTTCTGCAATAATAAAAAAATAAACTTAAATACTTTAAAGTGTTTAAAATAAAATAAAACTCAAGAAAATGCAAACATAAGAATCTATTTGTTTAATTTTTCTTATAGATCAGAAGTGGGATACGTTGTATCTAGTTTGTGCCCAGAAAAAGTAAGTTAACGCGAATTTAAGACTTCCGCGAAAAAGTCAGACTCCCGCGACAAAGTTCAAGGCTAAGCACGTAAGCGTCAGTAACGTTAAAATTTGAAAAATAACGGCGTGCTTTTCCCCTCAAAACAACGAACGCTTCGGTAAAAAAAATACGAGCCACGGAACGAGCAAAAAGCAAATTTAACGAACGAGCAAAGAAAGAAAATTTTCCAAAGAAATGTGGAAACAAAACGTGCCATAGAAAGAAAGTGAAGAACATGAACAAAAAAAATGAAAGCAACGAGTACAGAAACGATTACAAAACAAAACGCGTTAAATAAAAGAAAGTGAAAAAACTATAAAACGTGCAAAGATACTGGTAAATTTAGAAAAAAGTGCAAAAGAATGAATAAATAAAAAACGAATAATTCGTGCAAAAGAAAAACAAAAGTTAAGCTAAAAGTAAAGTGCTAAAGTTAAGAAAAGTTACTTAAATGATATGAACAAAAAGTGCGAGGATAAAAAAAGGAAAAAGTTACAAACAAAGCACAGAGCTGTGACAAAATTTGTGGCTGTTATTGATTCTTGAAATTTGTGTACGTTATGTATTAACATTTTTAATGAAATAAAAAAAAATAAAAAAAAAAAAAACGAAAATGCCTCAAATCTCGTCACTGAAAGTAGAGCAGCTTAAACAGTTGCTTAGGGAAAAAAATTTAACATCCACCGGGTCAACAGCAGAGCTGGTGCAACGGCTTAGCGAAGCATTAAACAGTGATGAAGTGGAAATTGAAGTTGAAGAAAGTTTACATGCGCAAGTGGCTGAGTTGCGTGAAATGATGCGTAATTTTATGACCACAATGCAAAGCTCAAATAATCCACTCATGAATGGAAGCGAAACAAATAGGCCTAATGACAACCAAACTGATTTTTTGGGTTTCAGTTCGGCTACGATGAGAAACCAATCACCTAGTTTGAATACGATCGCGAGTCGAAATCAATATTCGGTAAAAGAAATAGCGGAAACAATCCCAGAATACGATCCTACTAGCGAAGTATCTCTTTCTGCAGAACAATTCGTGGCGCGTGTAGAAAGTGTTAAAAATGCGTATTCATTCGATGAAAAGTGTCTACTCCTTGCTGTGTATAGTCGCATGAAAGGTGCGGCGAAATTATGGCTCGATGCAGCCCAAGCTTTGGCAACGACTTGGGCTGAGTTTTCACAAAAGTTAATAAATGAATTCGGTCGCGCTTATGATGAAGCCGACGTTCATTTTAAAATGGTTGCAGCAACACGTAGACAAGAAGAACGCATAAGTGATTACACTTTTAGAATGAGTGCCTTGGGTCGTCGATATAGTTTGACAGAAAGTGCTGTAATAAAAAATAGGGAATTGCAAGCTGCAATTGCACCAATGCGGTTTAATTCGGTTAAACAAATACGCGAAACGTGCGAAGAATATTTAGGGAATATTCCTTCTGGTTCAGTAAATCGAAACATAAAATCGGACAAACAGAAAAATGTAATAAAAAGTGATACCGGCGGTTTTAAAACGGATAGTGCAAAATTTAAAAACATTACTTGCTATAATTGCAACGAAAAAGGACATTTTTCAAATGAGTGCACAAAACCACAGAGACGAAAGAGGTGTGAAAGTTGTCAAAAAGTGCATCCAAAAGGCACACCGGAAAACTGTGGTAAATCTAAAGCCAATGTTAATAAAATAAATTGTGATTTTCAAAACAATCCATTCGAAAAATTGGTTTGCATAAATGGACAAAGTGTTGTGGCGTTTATCGATACTGGTAGTGAGTGTAATATGATTCGTCGAGCCGTAGCAAATACTTTTCAATGCAATCGTGAAAAATGTTCATTAAAAATTAATGGCTTGTGCGGTGGTGCGCGTTTTGCAAAAGAAAAAATTACTGTTGAACTTCAAATCGATATGTTGTCGTGTCAGATAGAGTTGTACATTGTTGACGATGATCTTTTATCTTCTGATATCCTCCTCGGGCAGGACTTGTTCAAAGATAGAGAAGCAAGTGTGCATAACGGTCAATTTGAATTCGAGTCGCGAACCGAAATGAAAAAAAAGGTTGTAAGAAATACATTTGCTACTGAAACACTACCGATAAAATTAGAAAATGTTAAATGCGGTATTGAGAACGAAATAATTCTGACTGAATTATCTGAAGTACTGCAGGAGTTTCAGGATGTATTCGCTAGCAATTTGAGTGAAATAGGTAAGACCGATCTTGTTAAAATGAAAATTGTTGTAGATTCAGATAAGCCGATAGTACAACGACCTTATCGAGTTCCAGAGCCCAAACGTGCGCTCGTAGCTGAAATTATAGATGAACTTGAACGAAACGATATCATTCAAAAATTGAATTCTGAGAACGCGAGTCCTATTCTATTAGTAAAGAAAAAGGGTGGTGGAGAACGTTTGTGCGTAGACTATCGACGCATAAACCAACATATGAAGAAGGAGATTTATCCAACACCTAATATAGAGGAACAATTGCAAGAAGCCAAGAGGTTCAAATACTTTACATCCTTAGATTTAAACAGTGGATACTATCAAATTCTAATCGAACCAGAGAGCAGAAAATACACGGCTTTCATAACGACTGACGGACTCTATGAGTTTAAAAGAATGCCGTTCGGGCTTAAAAACGCGCCCGCAGTTTTTCAAAAGTTGATGGCGAAAATTAAAGAAAAGACACTGGCTGGGGATATGATTCATTATATGGATGACATTTTGGTGGGTAGCCAGACGGTTCCGGAAATGTTTGAGAAATTAAAAAGAGTTTTTAAAGCACTAAGAGAGTCGAACGTCACATTAAATATTGATAAGTGTGAATTTTTGAAAAAGGAAATTGAGTTCCTAGGGCATCGTCTGACTCCTGAAGGTATTAGTCCAGGCTATGTTAAAACAATGGCGGTACAAAATTTCCCTATTCCGAAGACTGTTACCGACGTGCGAAAATTTCTTGGACTAAGCGGCTATTTTAGAAAATTTGTCCCAGGCTACGCCCTGCTATCTGAACCCCTTCGAAAACTGCTGTGTAAAAATACGCAATTTCTGTGGGCGCATGAGCAACAAGAATCCTTTGACCAGCTTAAGCTGGCACTAGTTTCAAAACCTGTAATGACGGTTTATAGAGTTGACGCTGACCATGAAGTTCATACTGATGCCAGCGCCATTGGTCTAGCGGGTGTATTGCTTCAAAGAGAGGGTGGAGAACTCAAACCTGTTGTATTCTACAGCAGATCAACGAGCGCGGATGAACAAAAGTTTCATAGCTACGAGTTGGAAACTCTGGCTGTAGTTGAAACATTAAAGAGACTCAAATACTACGTTTATGGAAAGCAAATAAAAGTGATTACGGACTGTAATGCTATCAGAACGGCAATGAAGAAGAAAGAGCTAATACCGAGAATTGCGCGCTGGTGGTTGAAGATCCAAGATTTCGACATCATCATCGAACATAGGTCAGGACAGCGGATGGCTCACGTGGATGCCCTGAGCAGAGCGCCAAATGAAGAATCTCATGAGATGGATACGGCATCACTACGTGTTAGAAAAGTGGATTTAGATCCCGGAGACTGGTTGTTCAGCATGCAGCTTCAAGATAAAAATTTGCAGCAGATCGTGAATAAAATTGAAATGGACGACAAAACGACAAAACTGGAATACGAAATCGAGAATGGGAGACTATTTCGGAAGAATGGCGGAGTTAAATCCTGGGTCGTACCGAAAGCTTTGCGTTGGCGTATTGTACAGGGCTGTCATGACAAAAGTGGACATCTAGGATTGGAGAAGACTTTGGACAGAATACGTCAAAATTTCTGGTTTTCACGAATGAGAAACTATGTGAAGAGTTATCTTAAAGCGTGTGTGGAATGCGCATATAACAAATGTCCTGGTGGGAAGAAAGAAGCGGAGTACCACTACGATGCCATTGAACCGGTTCCGTTCAAAACTATCCACTTAGACCATTTAGGTCCGTTTCCGAAAAGTTCACGTCGAAATGAGCATATTCTAGTTATAGTCGACGCATTTACAAAATTTACAATAGTTAGAGCTGTTAGAAGCACAGCAACGAAATATGTTCTTGCCATTTTGGACGAGGTGAGCAGCTACGTAGGAGTACCTGAGCGAATAGTGACCGACCGTGGGACGGCTTTCACGTCAAAAGACTTCCGTAAATACTGCACGGAAAATAATATAAAACACATTCTGAACGCCGTACGCACACCAAGGGCAAATGGGAATGCTGAGCGTACAAATAGAACTCTTCTGTCCATGTTGTTACCTTCGACGCAAGCAGATAAACACTGGGATTATGAGCTGCGAAGAATCCAATGGACAATGAATTCGATGAAGAACAAGACGACCGGATGTACACCACATGAACTGCTGTATGGGTACCAACCGAGGGATATCCTCAAAAACAAGATAATTCTGGCTCTTCATACAAGTGATGGCGATGACGATTTTGATTTACAACAAGCTCGAGAATCAGCGGCAATGAAGGTAAACGAGCAACGAAATAAAGCAAAAATACGGTTTGATGAGAAACATGCGCAGCCAACTTTATACAACATTGGTGATTTAGTTTTAGCCGAAAACGAGCCAGCTAGCACGGGAGGGTCGCGTAAACTCGAGCCTCATTATAAAGGACCATTTCAAATTAAAGCTGTATTGGGAAAAGATCGCTACATAGTTGAAGATATACCGGGTTCACATCGGAAGCAGAGACACTACTCGTCAGTATATTCATCTGATAAGCTAAAGCCTTGGTGTATCCTTCCAGTCCACGAAGACGATGACGAAAGTGACGAAGAAGCCGACGAGGCCGATGAGGTCGACGAAGAGGAAAACAAAATACAACGAAGCGAGGTCACTTCGATTTTTCAGGAACGGCCGAATGTAAGAGAAGAAAACACTCTGGCAACCCAAAATCAAAAAAAGCGAGTTGGCAACGATAAACAAGCGGGATAAGAAACGACGCGAGAGATGAACGAACGAAGCGTGCTTGTTTAAACGTGCGGTGGTGATTTTCCTAAATTTTAAATAAATTAATAATTCATGATTTCGTCTAAATTGAACTTATATTTAAAAGAATATTAAAAGAATTTATGAATATAAATCTACTGTTATAATTAATATAAACTTACTATAAATCTAATAATTGTTTCTGCAATAATAAAAAAATAAACTTAAATACTTTAAAGTGTTTAAAATAAAATAAAACTCAAGAAAATGCAAACATAAGAATCTATTTGTTTAATTTTTCTTATACAATTCAGCCACCTTGAAACGTTTCCACCTATTAAAAGCCGCGTTACGAATCGTCACTTGATCATTTACCTGTGGAATAGAGAAAACAATGGACTAAGTGTATTGTCGACTTCAGCAAACAAGGACGAATAATAAACGTTTTTGAAGTTTTCGAAAAAGTACCCTTTGTTCTTGTGGAATCAATTGGTAATCATATTTCACACTAAGTACAAAAGAGCCACAACCCAAAATTTTCCAAAATGGGCTTTTTGCAATAAATTAATTTACAGTTCACATCTCTAACGGCAGCAAACATTTCGTTTTTATCACCATCTTCTTTAACTGGTAAAATATCGTTTTGAGCGTTTTTATGATTTTTGAGTTGTGAAGAACAACTGATAAACCATATCAAAATTCTCCTACTTCGAATTTCTTCAGAGTGGAACTCAATTTTTTAAAATATAACAATAATTTTTACATAAACGTTTTCGCTTCTCCTGAAAATTTGATTTTGTTTCGAGTTGTGACTGTTTTGTGTTTAATAATAATAATAATAACTGGCCATTTCAGCCCTTGAAAGAACTTCGACCTAGCTTCTTAGGATTAATTGTGATCAGTGATTAGGATCACTGTTTTGTGTTTAGTGTGTGATATATTAGAAAAATAAAATCATGTCTAGAAAACATGGGATCAGATAATTGATCATAGAGCTTGATTTTACTTGTGTCATTAAAAAAAAAAAAGTTCGAGTAACGTATTATTTCTCTTCAAAAAGTGTGTCGGTGAAGAGATGTTTGATGAAGAAAATCCTTAAGATTTTCATCGATAAGATGCAATTGCTCCAAGAGGTTACTGTTGAAATCACTGCAGATAATAATGTCGGAGTATAAAAGCGACAATTTCACCAAGAAAGATATTGGTGTCAATGTTGCAATTGGGTCTATATGCAGTCACCGATAAGTAGCTTTTTTGAACCGTACACTACTTCAAGAAAACGATACTCCACTTTGTCAGAACTAGAATTGCAAATAAATTTACACGATATTACTTGCTTTACAAACATAGCAACACCACCGGCATGATTTGTTCTGTCCGCTCGAAATAGATTGTAGCCGTTAACTTGAAAGATGTAGTCATTTACGCATGGCTGAAACGAAGTCTCCGAAACACATACGAAACTTTTGCCAAATTGCCGAATTTGGTGGGATGAGCAGCCGCACCAGATACTGGAGACTTCATTACATCCGCAACGGGTCACAGTTCACTAAGAAAGCATCATCGGTCCTTATTTTTTTAAAAATTAGGGCGTATGTAACGTGATATTTAATGTACAATACTTTCACAAAATTATTGAATGTTAGTTATTGCCACACGTTGCCTTACAGCCATCGAAACAACCAATTTTCTGAAAGAGGCGTTTAGTGATCGAATTTTATCAAGTTCTTTATTTCATTGATTAGTTCTTGTGGAGTTACGCCAAGTCATTGGTCTATGCGAATCAGCCGGCAACAATTAAGCAGCTTGAGAGCAACATTACGCGAGCAATATTATCAACGAAATTCGGCCAGAAATGCTTGCAAGTGATGTCAAGTGCAGCCGAGCTAATTATCTAAAGGAAACCATTTTCAAACAATAATTTCATATCGCAAACTTTACAACAAAGTCAAAACATTGCTCATTTAATTAGTTTTTATGCTTCATTTCAAAAAGCCCTTTACAAGATATGATCGAGTAGATTTTTAAAAATATTTGTTTCAGCTTAAAGTGATATTTACAGGTGTGTTATTTCTGTGACTAACCAGAACGTGCCTGCGTAGGCAGAGATTGCTTAAACAAAACAAAATACAAGAACATTTTCCAAATTTTTAGTTTTTCGAAGATTTGATTTCGGAATGGTTTTTTGCCTAAAAACCCCCAACTTAAGAAAAAAATGTTCTATATGTATGACCATGGCTGTTAATAAAACGGTATCAAACTTTAACTTTGATCCTCCTTTCCGAATTGCTAAAAGGCTCGTAGTTTTGTACCAATTTTTATCCCATAATTATGAACGCTTTTAAAATACTATAGATGTCCCATATTGCAATAAATTTTAAATCTCCCGTCGGGACAAGATTTGCACCGTAATTTCAACAATTTTATAATTGCCTATGATTTGTTATCCCGTATTAAAAAATTAATTCGTATTATCATTGAGAAAAGTATCTTGTCTTTTACATAATATTTAAAAATTTATGCTTAAAAGTTTTATCTCCGTGAGTAATTTCAGTGCCAACCATGTTTACATTTTTTCAGGCTTTACCAGGCATTCCAAATTTGAGGATTCAGAAAAAATAAAATCTTTTCATACGGGTATGTTCTAAAATCCGATTCACGTCGGAATGAAATGCCGGTAGATGAAATAAACTTTAAAAAAAAAAAATTGTCCCTTAAAAATTCGAAAAAATCCTTTGTTTATTTCAAACAAATTTTGATGTTACATATAAGAATCTTCCAAGTGTAATTATGTTCGCTAATATTTTTGTTGGAAATTCAATGAAAAACGCAACAATATAAAACAATATAACATAGTATAATTTTAACATATAAAAAACCCAAATTAATAAGTGTTAATTAGTTGAAACTTGTGACTTATATTATATTTTACTAAAATTAAGAGAATGAGTAATTCCTTGAAAATGCAAAAGAACCAAATCAGAGGTTATATAGTATATGGACGAATAGTAAAAAAACTTTTTTGATTAACTTGTTACTTGAACAAATAAATCGCAAAAATATATAAGTACATAATTAAACTAAGAATATTATCTTTTCTATTAATATATAACATTTTTAGGGTTCACTAACAAACCATCACATATTATTTCAAGTGAAGGATATGTAAACATATGTTATTGTATATAATCGATTTTTTCAAGCTAAACAAAATATATGTATACGACAATATCAATTATACAAATAACTAGCCACGATGAAAAATCTTATCAGGCAACCTTTTGGAATATTAAATATACCTTAAGTTTACTCCTTCTTCGACATACGCAAGCTGATGCTTGTTGCCAACACTTTGAAAGTTTGTACAGGTGTCACAATTGTCTAAATTTGCTCCTTGTAAAACATTCCAAAAAACTTTTCGAATTGTACCACATTTCAGACACTTAAGAGATTCCGTCGGGTTAATAACGTTACAATTTGTGCATGACCATTGCAAGACCGACGCAATTGTCCCCATTGCTGCTGACTAAAGTCATGACTCTGGAAATGTAATTTTATTCAACTTATTAACTTCTTAAATTAATATAACACAAGCCTTAATAGCAACAAAAAATCAACATATTTCGAACATGTTATAGCCTCAATTCAGAACTAGACTGCAGACTTTAAAATATAATCTTTGGTTAAAAAAAAAACAAATATGCATTGATATAAAAAAACATTAGATATCAGTGCTCCAAGCCTTGCCACATATTGTTAAGAAATAGATATATTTTTATGTCAATGGTATGCCATATCATTAGAGCATGAGCAGAGTTGCCATTTTATGAAATTTCAATCAAAACTTGCGCAATTTGTTTTGGCCGAGGTCCCACGATTCTCATTAGCTCGGCGTGATAATGGCTGCATTCTGGCAGAAACAGCGCTCAGGTAGCGAAGTACCATAAAGTGATACATTCTGCTGAATGAGTTTTTTTGAGAAACGCCAAACTGCAATCATCTGTTCGTGATTCGGTTAAAAAAAATTAATTAAAAGCAATATAATAAAATTAAATTCGCAAGGAAATCATGGAAAAGATATTAAATTAAGTATTTTTATATTAAAATACTAATCTTATAATTTTACAGAACAACTTTATAGCATGTTCACATTGAGCTAAAATAAAGTAATTTCGAGCTTTTATGTAATTTCGTCTGAAATGATATAATTTAAATGGTAATTTCCCATACAATTGGTTAATTTGGAAATTACTTCAAACAAGCTAATTTCGTTGAAATTACTCACGAAATTAGGCCAATATTTATTTGCAGCCCTGAAATCTGAAAATTGTGTGCATTGAACACAATATTTTTTGACACAATAAGAATCTTGCTATCAAAAAGATTGTTGTTTTTAAATTGAATAAAAATAAACAAAGCAGGTTGTTGATTTTCAATATTAAATCTTGGCGTTTTTTTTCATATGATTTATATCATTTATTACATAATCTACACATTTTTCTGTATCTTCAAGCTCATTAAAATAAAATAGGACAACTCTTGAAATTTCCTCTGGATTCATGCTACTGTATTGTGTTAAAAAATTATACACGATAATAATTAATTGACAGAAAAAAAAAATTAAACGTCAAACAAAATTATCAAAACACAGTGTGAACACTTTTCCACAATTTCGAAATTATCTCACGAAATTACTTAATTTTAGCTCAATGTGAACATGCTATTACAACAAAACACTTTTTTCATCTGTCAACATCAAGTGAGCGAAAACCGCTCAATCGAGGTAGCATAAAATATTTTCGTTACCTAAAATGGCGACCGCTCAGGCAACATGTTGTGTGAGCGCTTTATGCTACAAACCATACAGCCGGAAAGTTGAGCAACAGTTGCGTAGAAAGTATCGGCCAGAATGCGACCAATCTCACTCACACGGAGATTGCCAATCAAACAATCTAGTCGTTTTGTTGTTGCTTTCAATGTGAAACTGTCAAAAACTCTGAGAGCCAGAGCGAATGAACACAGATTGCAGCAATCTAAATTTGTTCATTTTGAGATTGCTGTACATGTCGGCAATCAGCAATCTGAATAGTGTTGCTAGATGACGAAATAAGATTTTCAAGGAAATGTCAAATTATGATTGGCGTGTCGTGTGAGCTTCCAACAATCAGAACGTGAAAGAGAGTAAGAAAAGTTCATCGATTGCCAGTCAAGCAATCCCGTGTGAGTTAGCCACAATAAACATCTAATCTTTGTGTTGTTGCTTTCAATGTGAAACTGTCAAAAACTCTGAGAGCCAGAGCGGATGAACACAGTCTGCAGCAATCAAAATAGGTTCATTTTGAGATTGCTGTACATGTCAGCAATCAGCAATCTGGATAGTGTTGCTAGGTAGCGAAATAAAATTTTCAAAGAAATGTCAAATTGTGATTAGGGTGTCATGTGAGCTATCAACAATCAGAATGTGAAAGAGAGTAAGAAAAGTTCATCGATCGCCAATCCAGCAATCTGGTGTGTGTTGGCCAAAAGCGAACCTGTCAAAATTCAGTGAGACTGTGAGCGGATGAACACATTGACTGAGTTCCCACGATGTTCGTTTGTTTGCCGTAAAAATAATTCTGTTGTTGCTTCAATTTCGTATCGTCGATATAGAACTATTCATAATTTGACAGCTTATCGATCAATGTATTCAGTGCATTAACAGAAAATTGAGAAAAACATTTTTTGCTAATCGCTGGTTTAAGTTATGGTTAGTGCTTGACCGGACATTGAGAAAACGGCCCGTAATCATTATTTATATTAGCCCCATTCTTTTGTGTCCGACTTACAAAAGAACACTAGGTAGAATAACTAAATACATGCAAAACAACAACACAAAATCGGTTACTTATACGAGTTCAGTCAACTCGGTAAACTAATATCCGACTTGATATGCAGTGTAGAAAAGTATAAAAACTGCTCTATTGCAAATGAGCTCTGAAAAAACCCTTAGGAAATTTCATGCAAACGTCAAACAAATTTTTTATGTTCATTTTCTCATGTTTATTTCAACAAACTAATCACAAGTTTTTTTACAGATGTTGCCAGTAGTGGAATTCTCAAAAAGTTAACGATACGAAATCGCTATGCTTAACTTTCGACGTTTGTAGTTTGCAATAACAAATGTTGTATTCTCAAAACTCTGCTAAGCTACAATTTTAGCTAAGAGTTTCGTCAAAAAGTTAACTACAAATATTGCTTAGTTCTATCGAAAATACGGCAGCACTGCCATTTGACAGATAAAAAAATAGAAAAGTGAAAGAAAAAAAAAACCAACGAAAGCAATTATAACAAAATAAAAATGAATACAAACAAAAAAAGGTCAAGTCGGGCAACAGGCGAGCAGTATGGATTGATGGTGGATTTTTTTGAAGCCAATAAAGGCCTAGCAGAGGGGAAGTTCGTGGCAATGCATGGTCGTCAGATAGCAGCCGAGAAGTGGGACGAACTCGCTGGCCAGCTAAACAGTGTTGGAGGAGCGGAGAAGTCAGCGAGCCAGTGGCAAGTGGTGAGTTCAAAATGCACAAATGCAGTTCTTTAATAAAGTTTCGAAAAATTTTCGTTGATAGGCATGGCGTGACCTAAAAAGCCGGACTTCAGTGAAGGCAAGAGAGCGCAGAAAGGAAATGGGCAAAACAGGTGGTAAGCCCCTTTCCATTCCTGCGCTCACGGAGCTGGATTCGCGGGTCTTAAGTATTCTTGGGATGGAATACGTTGAAGGCAGCAGCAAATGCGCTGATAGCGTTCCGGAGGAAGAGGTTACTATGGTTGCATGCAACTTTATGATATTTTGATCATTTATGTTTCTTACTTTATAGCATTTACAAATTTTACTTGAGGAAGGGAATGATGATGTGCTGCTTTACACTCCAGCAGTGCCCAACACTGGCGATTTTGAGGAGTTGGTAGACGTGGTGGAGACGGCGGGAAAAAAGAGTTCCGTGGGTAGGAACGTGCAGCCCAAAAAACAGAGGAAGAGGCTCGTTCTCGATTCCACCAGGGAGCAGTTCGCTACGATAGCTAAGCAGCAAGCGGATGCTATTACGGTGAGTACAATGCTTAGATGGCATTATTAGATATTGTCATGATATTTTTGTATGTATGTTTACAGATGCAGGCCGAAGCAGCGAAGCAGCATGCCGAAGCTGCAATGATTCAAGCGTTAGCTATTGACCGCTTATCTTCTGCACTGGAGAAATTGGCAGTTGCAATGAACCCAAATGTGCAATATTTGGATATGTAGGCTAGGATATGTGGATTGTGTAAGCAACAAGAAGTGCAATGTTTTTTAAGTTTGTATTAGCTTTTTTTTTTAGTTTTTTGTTTTATTAGTGTAGGAATTTTTAAAAGTGAAAATGAAATTAAATTTAAAAATATGTAAATAATATATCTGTGGCAATAAGGAAAAACAACATAAGTCAAAATATTGTAAATACGGAATGTTTGATTTTCTCTGTCTCGATATTTATATCTATTTAATTTATTTCTTACTAGCCTTTTCCCGGTGCGCGTTGCTGCACCCAGCAACTACATATATGAGAACATAATAGGTATATTCAAAAATTTTCTTGGAGTCATAGTTTAACACCACTGTCATTTTCCACTGCCCGTTACAGTTTCTGAGTGCAATTATCCACTCAAGAGACCAGCGCGGTGAGTTGTAGAATCTCACCTCTCTCTCTCAACAAAGAGCTTAAGCTATTGTTTGCTGTTATTTCGTGCTGCTTATGAATACAATGGCAGCATGGATTAAAATACATGAATTTTTAAATAATTAAATAAAAAGATTTACCAAAAACGTAGTACCCAGTAGCAGGGTCGCTTATTATAGCAATTGAATAGTGAAAAAATTCTTAAAATCGGGTCAGCATTTACCCCCTTGATTGAACGATGAAAATTCGAGAGAACCGTTTTATATAATAGTATAGATTTAATTTATAACTTATCTATTTAATCTATTTTCTTATACAACTTATTTATTTATTTCATTAAGTATTTACGATATTTTGACTTATGTTGTTTTTCCTTATTGCCACAGATATAATACAAAAAGAATGTTAAAGTAGAGGTTTTTTTTTATAAGCTATATTAGTTGTAAGTTTTTTGTTTACTATTAAATACAAGCATGAAGCTATTGAAAAGAAGGTTTATGGAATTGTTTTTTCTTTTGATTTTTAAGGCAAAATAATAATAATAATAATTAATTAATTATGGTTAAGAAAATTTGTGCGCAATCAAACGATCTTGAATACGTTTTGCAACTGATAAACGAGACTCAATGTCCATTGTTGCTTCAGCTACTACTCGTTCCGGCTCTTCATTTCTGAAATTCTCAATTTCAGGTTCTGTTAATGTGCTCACGCTCATGTTGTGAAGAACTGCGCAAGCATTTACAATTTTACCGGCAAACCCAGGCTCGTACAACAACACTCTTTGGCCCGAAAGACATCGAAATCTGCCCTTAAGGACTCCAAACGTTCGCTCTATGTTGTTCCGAGACTTGCACAATGCTTTATTGTACCGAAACTTTGGTGAATCTTGAGGCTGATTTGTCAACGGAGTCATTAACCACGGTTCCAATGGGTAGCCGGAATCACCTGCACGTAAAAAGTTGATATATTTTCATTAATTCATTTTATCTTTTTTTAATACCAGTCATGATCGTGAACTGGTTTTGGTAGTTTAATTGTTAATTGTTTTTCTTAGAAATGTACCTATTAAAAATGTTTGGTGGTCACCACGTTCAAACGCTCTTTGCATGACGGTGCGAACAGCACAAGAACTCCAAATAAAAGCATCATGGCGAGCTCCAGGGTACCTTGCATTGACATTTAAAATCTTGAGATTTGGATCGCATATCTACAAAAAACCTTTGAAATAAATTTTATGTGGATACAATTTAGGACTCACCATTTGTACGTTGATTGAATGGTAACCATGATGGTTAACATATGCCTCTTCATGATTTGGTGGTCCCATTATGGCGACATGGGCACAGTCAATCGCCCCTATAGTACCATCGAAAGGCTGAGATACTGTTCTAAATAGCGTGCGTGCTGCTTGTCGCTCGATTTGCGTAAATGGGAAGCGTACATTAAGCCGAAAAATTTTTGCATTTATTGCATCTGTAACGCGATGAATCGAACGGCTCACAGATGACTGACTCATCGTTATGGTTTTTTGGTTTCCAACTGGCCGCTGGTAGCATCCTGTTGCATAAAACCGAAGCGCAGCAAGTACCTTGCAATAAAAAGCTCATGTTAATGATTCCTTATAAAGTGTTTCTTTTTTAATATACTTACTTGGCTTTCGGCCGATAAAGCTGAAATCGTTCTTCCTTGCAAGTCATTTCGAATGGAGTCGATTATATTATGAGCTGTCTCGGGTGTTAAGCGGTACAAGCTTCTAAATTTTGATTCTCTCAAATCAAATGGACTGTCCACCCTTCGCAAAACAGCCCACTCCGACGCACTTTCTCGCATAGCAATTTCGTCTTGCAACATTGCTGCATCCATTGCCAAATATTGGAATGCCATTTTGATTTTTTTATTTTTTCTTTTCTAACACAAAAGCTTAACAAAACAAATTCTCATAAAAGGTTCTTAATGTTTAAGTTAGCGGCACCTAAATAGTCGTAGTTAAGTGAGCGACAAATATGATTAACGAACTGTCAAAGTTAAGGACAAACATTGCTAGCTAAGATGTTGAGAATACCAGTTAACGAGAAGTGTTGTTAAGGGCCAGTTAACGATAACACAAGTGTCGTTAATGCGTTTGAGAATTCCACTACAGTGCTGTTAAGCAACTAAAAGTTAATTTTAAACGAGTTGCAGCGTTCTTTTGTCACTCGCGTATAAAAGAACGCGGCTATTCTTATTAGTTTTAACCATATTTTTTTTTACCAAAATCCTTGCAAAAAGAAACACAAATTTATGTACAAAAACCGTGATCAGCAAGTTTGACTTGATAAAAAAATTGCCACACGGCTGCAAATGAAAATTTAACAACAAACTGGTAGTCAAGTTCAAAAGTGTGAATGTGTAACGCTGGGGCTACACGAATAAGATTTTGATTTCATATTTATTACACATACAGCTTGGCAAAACTCATTCGAATTGAAAGCTGTGACGTATTTGAATCTTTGCAAAACGAAGCACGAAAATGTATGTATAAGACAGGAACTGTGACCAGCTGTTTATCTTAAGGCCTCACCAAAATAGACGAGTCGCTACGTAACGAGTGAAAACAAAAATGTTCGCTTAAATGCAATTCAATGTTGTTACCCAAAATAAGCAAACGTAAACTCAACGAACTGAACGAAACGGTGTGACGAGACGGTTTGTTCCGTAAGAACTGAACTTTTAGCGTCTCAACTCGTCAACAACAGCTGTGCAGAGTAGTCTTCTTCTTTTTTCAGACGATTGAAGGTACTCGTTTCATTTTGGGTTAAATGTCAAAACAGACGTAACGAATGCAAACGTTCGGCAAGTTGCAATCGTCTCGTTTCGTCTATTTTGGTTAGGGCTTTAACCGAAACATTGCCACACGGCTGAAAAGCAAGCTAGTTTTCAAGTTCGAAAGTGTGAGTGTGTTAATTAAAAAATGTAAGTGAATTGCAACTTGATCTTGTGAAACTTGAACTTAATTATTTTTTCAAATATTCATTTTATCATTTTGCTTAAGTCATATATATAAAAACTAAAAGTTTATAAATCACGTTTTCATGTCAAATGCTATTTCAAATTAAACACGCTAAAATGTGTTTATATATAACACTACATGAGTATACATCATATTTATTTTTATTTGTTCGTGCGGTACCAAATTATCACATAAGTGGAAACCGCATATTAAAATGGATTGCTCTGTATTACAAGCATCTGTAATGCAATATAGGGCGGCATTATCATATTCAGTGAGATCTACTATGCAGTTTACTAATGAAAATATGTCTTTACAAAAACAATTTGTACTGTTAACAGAGGCATTTAAAGGAAAAATTGTGTAACTGCTAGCTATAAAAATTGATGTGAAATTTTGAATTATCTTCAGCCTTATTATAGGATCCGTCGTAGCTGTGATTTTCTTTCGGATTTTTAAAGGTGTGTTCTACGACCCGAATCGTTACGTCGTATTCGAAATTCGTAACATTGTCAGTCCACGTTCCGAACGCATAAACATTTGACACTTCTTTTTGCGGATTCTTTACGACAGGTTTCCATTGGCGGGATTTATTTTAAATGGAATTTTTAAAGGAAATTGTTGCAGAGTTTATGTGTGAAGTAACTCGAAAAGCGAAAAAACGAAGAAAAATTAATCAAAACCATGACGCAATGAATTGATCTAAACCGCAAATGTTTTGAAACGCTTCTTATTCAAACGTTAGAAAAAGTTGATTACACCAAGCCAACACAATCCTAAACTTGTGTCGAAAAATCCCGAAAGTGTGTTAAGTGCGTTTTGAAGATATATTTTTTTTTTGCAAAAATGCTGATTTTTAATATCAGCCAATTCGTTGCGAAAGGAAATAATTCAATCTGGAGGTGATTCGTGGCATGCCTGACCGTACACAAAATAAGTTTTCATCTAACAAGTTGAGCACTTACAAGTTCTTTAAAGCGTGCACAACTTACATTTCGTCATCCATTTCAAAAGAATAACTACAGGCTCTCAATACTTTTCGCCGAACTTTCAAACCTTTTTTATGAAGCATATCATGCTGGGCAAAATTAAATTGCAATGGAATTTATTCTAAAACACAATTTTGTGACACTGTTTTAAACATTTTAATTAATGACTTCTTTTACGGTTCTGCTTTAAAAGCAAAATTTTGTGAACTTTTTTAAACACTTTAATTAATCACTTTTGGAGGTCAAGGGGGGTGATCTTCACATGGCAACGTGTTTGACTACCTCAACCTAGTGAAGCCAGCATTATCCATGTCGAACTCGTCTCAATTCGACTCAAACCTCTACGTGGTTTCCTCTAGAAACGGCAAACTGACAACAGTTAGTTTGATGGCTTATCTGAGCGGCAGGCTACCTACTTTTAAAGGGTCGGGTGAGTCGGGTTGTTTGAAGCCCACCACGTAAAAAAAAACCATTTCAATGAAACGAAAAAGAAATAAGATAAAAAGTATCCCCAAATCTGATGACGACTACTGCAAACGAAAAACTGACAATGATTTATAGGTATGCACTCGGAACGTCCGAACCCTTAATTGGGATGGTGCCTCTATCCAACTGATAGATATCTTAAAAAGATACAAAGCTGATATCACTACAATCCAAGAAATGCGATGGAAGGGACCGGGTTGCTCCCGGCAAGTATCCTATGATATCTATTACAGTGGCCATGCGGAGAAGCATGAGTTTGGATGCGGGTTTCACATCTGTGAACGAACGACTTAACATAATTCGTTTCAAGGCAAGATTCTTCAACATAAGCCTGATTTGTGCGCAAAACCGATATAAGAAAAGAACGATGAGACCAAAGACAGCTTCTATGAGCTCCTTGAAGAGACCTATGAGCGCAGCCCCCGCCACGACATAAAAATCGTGCTTGGTGACTTCAACGCCAAAGTTGGAAAAGAAAATATTTTTGGTCCAACAGTCGGAAAGTTCATCCTCCATGACAATACCTCCGATAACGTAATGAGGCTGATTGACTTTGCCGCAGTGCGAAACATGGTCGTTAATAGCACTAGATTCAAGCAACTCAATATTCATAAAGCAACTTAGCTGTCTCCTGATCAAAAGACGCGCAACAAAACTGATCACGTTTTCATTGACGGAAGGCACTATTCCAGTGTTTTATATATACGCACGATCCGTGGTGACAATATAGACTCGGATCATTATCTTGTTGCAACCAAGATCCGTACAGGAATGAGGTCCGAAAATTTTTCGAAGAAATAAGGTGCCTGGCCGATGTTTTCAAGACCGGGGCCTCTTCCTGCAAGGATAAAAATGGGAATCTAGACAGATATCCAGAGTACACTGATGATATGGAGGGAACACTTCTCTAGGCTAACAATCCTCAATAGAGACGATATCCCAGAATCCTCAATTGTGGACGACAGCGTTGAAGTTCGGCTGTCCGACCATAGTGAAGTCTTGAAAGCTATAGCTCGGCTTAAAAACAACAAAGCTGCAGGAGCCGATGGCTCACCTGATGAGCTCTTCAAGAATGGAGGCAAAGCTTTATTTAAATGCATTCATGAGTTTCTATGCAGAATATGGTCGGAAGAATGCTTTGCAAACGATTGGACCCTCAGTGTGCTCTGCCCTATCCACAAGAAAGACGAACTCTCCATTTGCGCCAACTACCGTGGGATAAGCTTTCTTAATGTCGCATATAAGGTCCTGTCTAGCGAATTATGCGAAAGACTGAAGCAAATCGTAAACCAGCTGATTGGACCTTATCAGTGTGGCTTCAGACCTGGCAAATCCACCATAGGCCAGATATTTACGCTACGACAAATCTAGGAGAAGACTTTAGAAAAACAATTCTACACACACACCATCTTTTTGTCGATTACAAAGCCGCCTTCGACAGCCCAATAAGGAATCATCTATAATCTACCATGTCTGAATTTGGTATTCCTGCAAAGCTCATCCGTCTTTACAGAATAACACTGAGCAACACCAACAACACAGTTAAAATCGGAAAGAATCTTCTTCGTCGTATAGTTGAGGGATATTTGAAATGATATTCAAAAGTTTTTTTGCGCAATCGTTGTCCTCAATGCAGTTTGTCTCATGCTAAAGAATTCTCATAGCTTCAACTAAGTTGCAAGAAATGATTATATCTTGATGGTTCTAATATCTCGCAATATAAAAATGCCTGAATATAATAAAAAAACCTTAGTTCTGTAGCTTTGTATCTCTCAATCTCTTGTAGTCCACGCGGATGCCTTGCAATTCTTTTGTTACCTAATTGAACAAATTCTGTAATCTGGTGTTTAATAGATTAAATTCACTTGATTTAACAGAAAAATTTGTTTTTTTCTTTTAACCCAAGCAAGTAATAATGTTTTGGTCACCCCAAGGCACTCTACGCGTATACAATAATAGGGAAATTATTCTATAATTATCGGTAATTTCTGTATCATGCTGGGCTCGAATAACTTGTGATGATTGCAGTCAGTGCGCATTCAAAAATCTCTATCTATTCGCTTATTATTGATTTCGTAACGGAAAATAAGTCTGTGATCTTTCGATTCACCTTTTTGAGTGCATTTAAGACAGCATGAATATCCTGTATGATTTTTAATACCGAGGATATAAGATCTTGCAGGTGCATCGCAGATGCACGATCGGCATTTTGTTAAAAATATTTTTTCTTTAAAAGCTAAGCCCTTATTCATTAGCATAACAAACTCTTTAACAAAGCTTTCCATAAAGATATTGGGATTCGGATTTTTGCTGTCACCACAATAAGTGCCAACAAGCATTACATCGGATGTACCATGTACGTTAATTAAAATTCTCCAAGTTTGAAGGCAAGAGCTTTTGGCTAAAGGAAGGTCGTCTACGTTTATATTTAAGCTCATTTCGTTGATATCAAAATCATTTCTTAATAAAAAATCAGTTAATAAATTCTCAATTCCATAGTGGACTTAAAGGAGAATTAGCCCCTGAGTGTGCCAGGTACAGATTTTGCAAAAAATTCAGGTAGCAGAGGGGTATCAAAATTCAAGTCAATTGTCAATATCTTCATTTATAATTCCAATTGGGGATAAGTAGTTAATAGAGGACCAGCTAAGGTGCCGGTGGAACTCAAAGATTTCTTTTAAAAGCACATTTTCATGAGAAGAAACTCCGTAGAGAAAATTTGATGAGAAAATTCTCTGTAGATTTTTTTTAGCAGTGATAACGCATAGCTACAGATAAGATCCATCCCCGCTTTTTTGTAAATAAATTTATTAGAGTAGGGCTTAGTAAAATATTCGAAATTCCTGTCTACGCATCGTCTCAAGACTCTACGATCAAGTATCTCCAATTATTTGACGACCATCGGTGAGATTGAAAACCATATAGGGAAAGCATAAAGCAGCACAGAACGAATGCTTACCTTAAAAATTAAGAGCTTAGAACTTTGACTGAAATAATAATTGTTCAACAGCTTTGAGAACATACGAACTAACGTATTGGCTTTGCTTCTATTCCATCTAGCTTGCTTATTAAACTTGGGCATTTTATTAAAAATAATACCAAAATATTTTATGTTATCTTTAAAAACTATTTCAGAATCATTAAGGACAAGCTTCAGTCTTTTGCTTTCAGGCACAACCGTTCTGCCACACTTTCCTGATGCGTTCCTAATACATATCGCCTAAGACTTGGAGACATTGATCTTAATGCCCCAATTAACATAATAATCATTAATAGTTTTAAGGTGTCTCTGAACCAGAAATGTAAAAGGATTGAATTATTTCGGAATGCACACACTCTTAACGCATTCAAAAGCTGCATCAACCAGATTGCAATCTTATGCTTCTGTTGAGTTAATGAATTACTTACTTACTTACTTATATGGCGCTTACAACCGTAAGTCGGTTTTGGCCTCGTATAAGAAATTGCGCCAGCCATTTCTGTTTTGCGCTTGCTGGCGCCAGTTGGAAACACCAAGTGTGGTCAGGTCCAGATCCAACACCTGATCCTTCCAACGAAGATGTGGGCGTTCTCTTCTGCGTTGACCACCACCGCACTCCGAATCGAATATTTTTTTCGCTGGAGCGTCGTTTTCCATTCGCTCAACATGACCTAGCCAGCGGAGCCGCTCGATTTTAATGTGCTTAGCTATGTCGATGTCAGCGTATAGCTTATACAGCTCGTGGTTCCATCGAATTCGGTACTCGCCATTGACGCAGATTGGACCGAATATTTTATGAAGGATCTTTCTCTCGAAGGCTCCCAGAGTCTTTTCATCATAAGTGCTCAACGTCCAGGTTTGTGCTGCATATAATAGGACGGGCATGATTAGTGACTTATAGAGCGTGAGTTTTGTTCGCCGAGAGAGGGCTCTGCTTCTCAATTGCCTACTTAGCCCAAAGTAACACCTGTTGGCAAGAGTTATGCTTCGTTTTATCTCAATACTGACATCGTTGAAAGAGTTAATGCTGGACCCCAGGTAGACGAAGTCCTTAACAACCTCGAAGGAGATGTTGTCAACAGTGACGTGGTTTCCAAGACGCTGGGACTGTTTATTTGTTGACACTAGGTATTTCGTCTTATCTGCGTTCACTACAAGACCAATTTGACTCGACTCTTTGCATCTGAAGAATGCTGCACTGACTTCGCGCGTATTATGGCCAATGATATCGATATCATCAGCATACGCCAGCAGCATAATACTTTTGTAGAATATCGTGCCACTGCGTCTCAAATTAGAAGCTCAGATGAGCTTCTCCATCATCAGATTGAAAAAGTCGCACGATAAGGAATCACCTTGTCTGAAACCTCGTTTGGTATCGAACGGAGGAGTGAGATCCTTCCCGATTTGAACTGTGCTGCTGGTGTTGCTCAGTGTCATTTTGCAAAGGCGGGTGAGCTTTGCAGGAATACCAAATTTAGACATGGTGGAATATAGATGATTCCTTATTGGACTGTCGAAGGCGGCTTTGTAATCGACAAAAATATGGTGCGTGTCGATTTGTTTTTGTCTTCTCCAAGATTTGTCGTAGCGTAAATATCTGGTCTATGGTGGATTTACCAGGTCTGAAGCCACACTGATAAGGTCCAATCAGCTGGTTTACGATGGGCTTCAGTCTTTCACATAATACGCTCGACAGGACCTTATATGCGATATTAAGAAGGCTTATCCCACGGTAGTTGGCGCAGATTGTGGGATCGCCTTTCATGTGGATTGGGCAGAGCACACTGAGGTTCCAATCGTTTGGAATGCATTCTTCCGACCATATTCTACATAGGAGCTCATGAATGCATTTAAGTAGAGTTTCGCCTCCTTTAAGCTCATCAGGTAAGCCATCGGCTCCTGCGGCTTTGTTGTTTTTAAGCCGAGCTATAGCTTTCAAGACTTCACTATGGTCGGGCAGCGGAACTTCAACGCTGTCGTCCACGATTGGGGTTTCCGGGATATCATCTCTATATGCGGGATTGTTGTCGTCGTCGCCATTCAAAAGCCTAGAGAAGTGTTCCCTCCAAATCATCAGTGTACTCTGGATATCTGTCACTAGATTCCCATTTTCATCCTTGCAGGAAGAGGCCCCGGTCTCGAAACCATCGGCCAGGCGTTTTATTTTTTCAAAAAATTTTCGGACCTCATTCCTATCACCATGCATCTCCGCTTCCCTTTCTTTCGCCTGAAAATGCGTCTCTCTTCCCTCCTCTTCTTTTTGTATCGCTCTTTAGCAGCACGCGTTACAACCGACTGCAGTGTGGCTTTGTAGGCGGCGTCTTCTTCTGCAGTGGCGTCGCAACACTCCTGGGCGTGCCACTGGTTTCAGTGAGGGCAGTGATAGCCTATCACCTCTTCGGCAGCCGTAAGCATAGAGTGAGAAATGTTATTCCACTGCGTGCATATATCGTCGATCGGAGGATTGCTTTCTTGAAGCAGCATTGAGAGTCGAAAAGCGAAGTCTTTGGCTGTTCGTTTTGATTGCAGCTTTTCGACGTCTAGCTTTCTCTGTGCTGGATTGCGCGCATTCTTGGTATCGCACAGACGTGTACGGATCTTGGCTGTAACAAGATAATGATCCGAGTCTATATTGTCACCACGGATCGTGCGTATATCTAAAACACTGGAAGAGTGCCTTCCGTCAATGAAAACGTGATAAATTTTGTTGCGCGTCTTTTGATCAGGAGACAGCTAAGTTGCTTTATGAATATTGAGTTGCTTGAATCTAGTGCTATTAACGGCCATGGTTCGCACTGCGGCAAAGTCAATCAGCCTCATTCCGTTATCGGAGGTATTGTCATGGAGGATGAACTTTCCGACTGTTGGACCAAAAATATTTTCTTTTCCAACTTTGGCGTTGAAGTCACCAAGCACGATTTTTATGTCGTGGCGGGGGCTGCGCTCATAGGTCTCTTCAAGGAGCTCATAGAAGCTGTCTTTGGTCTCATCGTCCTTATCTTCTATCGGAGCGTGCGCACAAATCAGGCTTATATTGAAGAATCTTGCCTTGACACGGATTATGGCAAGTCGTTCGTTCACAGGTGTGATTCGCAGGACATGATGCCGTGGTCGCGTGCCAACCACGAATCCGCATCCAAATTCATGCTTCTCCGCATGGCCGCTGTAGTATATATCATAGGATGCTTGCCGGGAGCAACCCTGTCCCTTCCATCGCATTTCTTGGATTGCAGTGATATCAGCTTGGTATCTTTCTAAGATATCTATCAGTTGGATAGAGGCACCATCCCAATTAAGGGTTCGGACGTTCCGAGTGCATATCTATAAATCATTGTCAGTTTTTCGTTTGCGGTAGTCGTCATCAGATTTTGGTATACTTTTTATCTTAATTCTTTTTCGTTTCATTGAAATGGTTTTTTTTTTACGTGGTGGGCTTCAAACAAACCGACTCACCCGACCCTTTAAAAGTAGGTAGCCTGCCGCTCAGATTAGCCGTCAAACTAACTGTTGTCAGTTTGCCGTTTCTAGAGGAAACCACGTAGAGGTTTGAGTCGAATTGAGACGAGTTCGACGTGGATAATGCTGGCCTCACCAGGTTGAGGTAGTCAGACACGTTGCCATGTCAAGATCGCCCCCTTGACCCTCACGCGTTGGCTTGTGAGGATCGATGAGTTAATGAATTATAGATGCAAAATTCATCATTCTTTAAATATAAAAGAATGCACATTCAATGCTATGTAAGGAATGGGACTTATGGAAATATCAATCCCATTCTTGTTTTCTTAAAAAATCTGATGAATGCACTCAGTTTTATCATTCTTTTCATCTCTGAAACGCTGGACATTTTATTTACTACCATGAAATACTACTAAATATAAAGCAGCATTTTGCATTTATGTTGTCATTTGTTTTCGACGGCCGATGTTAGTAACATGCTTTTGTCTTTCCTTTGACATTTTCTGGAATAACAAAGTGCTTATTAACAATAAATATTATTAACAAAATGTATAAAAATTAACTTCTACAATTGGTTGTATATAATACTTTTTCTATACATGATATCAAGCCAATGGCAACCCATCAGTCATGCCCAACAGTCATACACGCATACACAAATATACACAAAACAACTTCAGACAACAACAAATCTATTCGGCTGAAGCCATCGCTGGCTGCATTCACTAAAATTTCAATTCGGCTGCAACTATCGATGGTTGCAGCCATCGTGACTGAAGCCATCGGTGGCTGCATTCGTTAAAATTTCAATTCAGTGTGCATTCTTTACGTTTTGCAATTCATGACTTGAAAACAATTTTAATCAGCCTAAAGGTTTAAGCCTAAAGAGTTCACACTTTGAATGCTACAAAAAAGGATTTCAGCTTTTGAATTTTTAGACAAGAGAATGAAAAGTGAAAATGAATTCACACTTTTACAGCTCTGCTCTGAACAATGTTTAAGGCCAGAATTGGAGACTCCTGGAGATTTGACAATCGTCAGCATATAAGATGCCCCTTGAACCAGGAACCTCGTGCGGGCAATCACAAAGAAAGATGTTAAAAAAGTGAGAAGCCAAAACAGAACCCTGGGGAACTCCGCTATTGACCGTACCAAGCTCAGAAATTTCGCTACTGATTTGGATACAAAATTTTTGGTTGTGGAAAAAACTAAAAAATATCTGTAGGAGAAAGGGACCAATGCAAAGGATAATGAGTTTATGAAGTATACCAACATGAAAAGCTCTGTCGAAAGCCTTTTCGATATCTATTGAGATTGCTACGATACAAGTTTTTTTTGGTAATTTCGGATGACGTCGTCATGAAATTTCAGTAGAGCATGAACTGTAGAAGACTCTTTTTTGAAGCCGAACTGATAAGGCGAAATATAATCATCTCCTAAATTCATTTCCATTTTTGTTTTTAAAATCAGCTCAAAAATTTTTCAAAGATTTGATAACATAGATATTGGACGAAAGTCATTAACATCAACACTATCTTGTTTTTTCTTAATCGGAATTATGTTAGCGATTTTCCAGATACTTGGAAAATAGCCATTATTTAAGCAATTATTAAAAATTATAGTTAAGAAATCGATTGCCAAAGGGGCAAGTTATAAAATAAAATTTAAAATTTTGTCTAAGCCCGACGACTTTTTGTTTAACTATTTGATGATTGCTTTTACAGCATCGGAATTTACAAAATGGAAACCGTTCCCATTGTACAAGGCATTGAAATCATCACGAAAGATGAAAATTGATGAAGGCAACCTAAATGCACTGGCTGCAACTGATTCTTTTAAATCTAGCACTTCAGGTCTGCAAGGAACATTCTCCGCATAAACTTTAACGTAATGCTGGCGGAACGGCTTCTCATTTTCCTCAGTTAAGATCGTGCCATTACTGAAAATTCTTGAGCAGGCAAAGTTTTTCTTGCGACAGACAATGTTGAAAATTTTCTTGTAATCAGAAGGCCCAGGCCTTATCAGCTCCAATTTTTTTCCAACCTCTAAGGCTTGCTCCCATTTGACCTGCTTCTTAATAATTATCGTCAGAGATTGAATCTGTTTCGAAAGTAGTTTATATTCAGAATTAGATATATTCGAGTATCTGTGAAATAATTTTTTTCAGTCCTTTTGCCAAGCATGTTTTATTTTAAACAATTTTTTAATATTTTCTGACCGAGCGTTTCCACCGCCCGAACGAACGAAGAAATCATCGCGAACAAATCGTCGCGAACAAATCGTCGCGATGAATTCTTCGTTCGGTCCAACTGTTTCCACCGCACGAACACAAGTTGCGAACATTGGTAAGTCGCCATCTTGTTCATTCGTGCAGTGGAAACACTTAAATTCAATGCTTGCGAGCATCAGCGTTGATCAATATTTGTTTATGCAAACGTACTAAATTTGATTATTTTTTACTACTTTTACGCCTTTTAATTTAGGTTTTATGTAAGTATTTATGTAAAGAATTTATTATATAAAGAATATTATATAAATAATTTGCTTATACATATAAAGTGCTCATAAAATAACAAAGTAAAACAAATTCTTTTGCGTTAAATTTTCAATATATTTTTTTTCATTTTTTTTTCCTACGTTATTAACTACAATTTCACCAAATCTACTACCTATGCGCAAATAAGCACTGGATTCGCCCAAAAAGATCGAGCGTCGGCCGATCAGAGCGAACGAAGAAATCTTCGTTCGTTCGTGCTGGAAAAGTGTTTACACTGCGCGAATAGCGCTCGCGAGCATTTTGTAAAAAACCAATGTTCCGAACCTTGGTTCGGACCAAACTGTTTACACTGCCTGAACGAACGAAGAAATCTTCGGATCTTCGAATCTACGAATCTACAAAATACGGACTTAAAAAAGTTTACAAAAACAAAACATATGTCCAATAGATTCACCAACCCAACAGAGTGGTGAAAACAAAAACAGTAAAATATGTTTTTTTTATTTTTATTTAGAATGGAGTATAAAATTATTTATTTTGAATAATACTTTTCAAATATCACGTTGGTAAGAGTTACTTAAAAGTCAAATTTAGACTAATTGTTACTGCTCTTTGTCGTTGAGTTACAGCCTCACACACTTAATGTTTCTCTCACACACACACTGACAATTCGGCCAATCCTGATGGAGAATCGTCCACAATTCCGTCAGAGCCGTCATCGGGAGAGTGATCCAGATCTGGAGCACTTACACACCAGGGCTTCATTTTATATGCTGCGTAAGCTGAGCAAAATTTCCGGGATTAGATCTGCATTTCACGGGCATCTTCAACTTTGATTCGCCGGTAGCTGGAGCTTCGTTTTCCAAAACGATAAAATCACCTTCGCTTCAGTTGATTGGGTTGCGTGTCTTTTTCAGAAACTTATCTTCCATTTGTCTCGTTTAGCAGCTATATTTTGGATTGATTGCTCTCGCTTTTCGGTGAGACTGGAGTCAGTGTTGTCTTTCTGGGTGTCATCGCGTAAAGCAGCAATAAGATGGTTCTGCACCATGTCGATCAGTTGGGAAAGTTCATTGGGACTGAACCCAGAGGTAGAGTTTTTCTAGGAGTTGACAGTCCATTGTAGATCTCGGGGCTTCAATTCCCATTTTTTTGGATTTTCCGTAGTAGTTCGAATAAATAATAAAATTATTTGGTTGGCGCGCTCATCTTGATCGTTGGTTCTGGGCGTTCGTACAGCAGTTTTAATGTTTTATATGTTGTTATACTCACATTAATCTTCAAAAATTTTAAAAGTGAAGGCGGTTCCTCTGTCTCCTTTTACGATGACGATCACATCATCCTGGAGTTGCATAGTTAGAAGCCAATTGTGTTCGTCTGCTGTTACTCTCATGATAAATCCACAAGGGTCGACGGGTTTTGGTGGCAAATAGGGCGCACGGCTCAAAGGGTCCACGTGAGACAAAGTATTTTAATCGGACCCAGATGAACCAATACGCAGACCAGAAGCCTCAATGTGTAATCGACTTCTATGTCTCAAGCTACGTCGAGAAGTCGATGGACCCACAGGAAACTTCAACACACGGAACTCTTTTCAACTGAAGTTAGTTTGTTTTGACGTTGTCTCATTATTTACCAATATACCCACATATCTGGCAATAAAAACAAGAATTAAAAAAGGAAGACATAGAAATAAAATTCATCACAAAATACGTTGATGACATTTTTGCGATCATTCGGGCAAATGACAAAAATATAATTTTAAACACATTGAACATATATCACAACAAACTTCAATTCACAGTAGAAATAGAATCCAATAACAATTTGCCATATTTAGACACAGAATTACATAAAACATTGAAACCGACGGCCTCGGGGAGAATAATAAACTTTAACTCAATGCAGCCATTCAGAATGAAAGTCAACACATCAACAAATTTCATCAGCAAAGTAATCGACATTAGCGACCAAAGATTTCACACAGAAAACATAAAAAACCTTAAGATTATTCTTCAGAGGAACAATTTTCCGAAAAACATATCAAACAAACTAATTGACGACAAAATTAACAAAAAAAGATCCTGGAAAAATCCACAAGGGAAAAAAACAGGTGGCAACGCTCAAAAATATTTTAGTGTAAGATTTATAGCAAATTTAACGGAGAGCAAAACACTGCATTCAATTACTAAGGCTAAGTCGCAAAGGCGCGTTAGGTCGGTCGCGCTTTGATCGTACTTTGATCAACTGTACGGGATGAACTGTCAGAACGCCCGACCCTAGAATTTTGAAATCATAAAGCCTGAAATACAATAGTGCGAGAGTGCGATGCGAGACAAAGCATTTCAAATCATTTTCATAAGCAGAGTTCTTATGTAGCAATCTACAATGCTTTGCGATGCGCTTGTGCCATGGTATAATAATACATGGTAGCATTGACAACTCCTTATTTTCTCTTCAACAGGAAAACATAAATTGTCAAAAACAGCTTTTTGTGGAAATACATCAGCAGCTGCTGTGGTTGTTGTTTTTTTTCACTTCAACGTTTTCAACATTGCTTGTGTTTTCAATGGCGGATTGTGAGCGCTCTCTTTTTGAGTATATTTTTTGACAGTATATGATTTCCCAAGCAACTGTCAATGCTACCATGTATTATTATACCATGCGCTTGTGCGATGCGAGGCATTTCCAAAAAATTTAAAAACCTCGCATGCGATGACGAGCTGTCATAAAAATTCCATTGAAAAAACAAAATGGTTGATGTTTATCAATTTTCTTTATAGTTACTTCCACAGTTGCATGAGAACATACTTTTGTACTAATTAAAGTTCAATTTAATTTTGAGAGTACGAAATATACATATCCGCGATGTCATCTTTTTATTATTTTGAAAGTAGATTTACGGTAGAAAGAAGTTCGTTTTATGGTAAAGCGAGGTACTTTTTATTATGAGAGGGTGCGTAAATATTTCATAATTTCTTTTTTCAGCTCATGCTGCTGAAATAAAATGTTAAAATGTATTTAACGTTTTAGTACCTTTTCTTATGTCGCAAATACTTTTTATTATTTGGCCGTGTGCTATTCGGAAGCTTTTCACTCGGATGATGAAATTTTGACTGTTTGAATGAGAATATTTGGCACTTGTGAGGGGTACATGATTGGCAAAAATTCATATGGCCCCATTGGCTAGCACAAATTTTGACAATCGGCAAGAGAATTTTTGATACAAGCAAAAATAGAATACAAAAATAGAATAAAAAATATAACACTTGTGAGTTCATGAGTCGTAAAGAAGTTTAAAATTTTGTGCGTCCGACAACATAGCAACCAGAAGTGGAGAATATTTGCGTAAATTTTCATTTTGAGTATATATTTACAATTTTGCATATTAAATTATATTCTTGCACTAATACACTACTGAAATCTAAAACGTCAAACTTACTAGTTGTCGAAATTTCATTGTCCTTTTAGCACACCAAAAATGACAATTATATTTCAACAGACAAAAATTGTATTCAACTCAGTCACTTCTTTTCTACCACGAGTTGAAAGTTTCCGAATAGGAGTTTCGTATGGTTCAACACATGGTATTTATAATAATACGAGGTAGCATTGACAGTTGCTTGGGAAAACATCTCCTGTCAAAAATATACTCAAAAAGAGAGCTCTCACAATCGGCCATTGAAAACGTTGAAGTGAAAAAAACAACAACCTCATGATGCAAATACAAGTTAAGCTCATTTTAAGATAGCTGCTTAAATGAGAAATTTTGCAACAACAAAGCTGTAGGAGCTACAAACGTCAAATGACAAAAGCAACAAGAACAATTAGAAAAACTCAATGGCTGCATTATGGCAGAAACAGCGCAAAGGTAGCGAAGTAGCATAAAGTGATACATTCTGCTGAATAGGTTTTTTGAGAAACGTCAAACTGAAAACAGCTAATTATTAAAAGCAATATAAAAAAATGAAATTAGCAAGAAAATCATGGAAAAGGTTTAATTGTTATGGTGAATTGAATATGGTGAATCGAATTTATTGTTATATTTTGAAACTTAACTTAACTTTGTTCATCTGTCAAAATTAAGTGAGCGTAAACCTCTTGCTCGAGGTAGCATAAAATTTTTTCGCTACCTAAAATGGCGACCGCTCAGGCAACATGTTGTGTGAGCGCTTTGTGCTATATACCATTCAGCCGGAAAATTGAGCAACAGTTCCGTAGAAAGTATCGGCCAGAATGCAACCAATATCAACAGCTGATTTTGATAACTAGCGCACCCTGCTCTCCAATATGAGCCTACCTTGTATTTGTATCATGAACAACCTCAGCAGCTGCAGATGCATTTTCACAAACTGCTGTTTTTGACAAGAGATGTTTTCTCTTTCTTGTAGAAGAGAAAGTAAGCAGTTGTCAATGTTACCATGTATTATTATACCATGGGATCAACATGTTGCACGACAAAGTCGGATGGAAAACTAACGGGAAAATTTTATTGAGATTTCGAACGATCCAACAGTTGAACCATACTTAATTACATGCTGAATTCCCTTTCCACTCAGCCTTTGTCCACAAATTTTATTATTTAAACAGTACGCTTTTATTTTTAACCGATGCAACTCTGGTTCCTTCAAAACTCGCGTTTCTCATTGTACATCATATGCGAGGGCAATGCGTGCGTGATTACGTTATTTAATCGCATCGCATCCTCGCATCGCACTCTCGCACTATTGTATTTCAGGCTTAAGAGCCTGAACAGAATCAAAAATCGGTGCGACCAACGTTCCTCTCTGGTCGTCGAACGCAGAGAATGTGTCCAGAATGATGCGTTTGCGATTAACGATTCAAAGTTGCTTTTATTTAGTATTTTTTTATTTATTTTTTCTATTTAATTTCAATGTATTGGTCTCTTCAATTGTGTGAATACAACACACACGAAGAAGAAACGTCAAGACATAATAAAAACTAAGGAAATGTCTTTGAACATATCCCATTTCTAGCAAAAATATGGCAACACTAATGACACTCAGAGAGAGAATCGTCGGTCGCAAGAGAAGAAATAGAATAGATTCTAATTGTGCGATTTATCGTTGCGGAAAAAGAGCTGCGTTTTTTTCTACATTTTGCATGTATTTTCCAACAACAAAGATCGGAGGCCGCAACGATTTTTGATTCTGTTCAGGCTCTAATGCGTTAGCAGGTCGTGCGTTTGTCACTTAGATGATGTACGCAGTCAAAATCAAAAAAATTCCACAAAGGCGGAAATCCCCAAATCACAATGTATTTGGTGAAAGTACATGGTGGCTGTATTTGTTTATTCATTTTAGGTATTCATATTTTAATAGCCGTCGCTATTAATAAATAAATTATACAATAAATTATATGCTGTATTACTTTGCTGAAGATTAACAAAAACAATAACAAACGAAAAAAAAATACAGCAACTGATATCTATTTATATACGTAGAAATTTGCATACATATAAACAACAACAGCATCAACAACAACACAAACAGGTACTGAAAAATATTCGCTTCAAACAAAGCAACAACCGTAACATAAGCAGCTACTCATGTTATGAATGATTTAAACCAGTGTCGGCCGACGCCTATGCACGCGTGCTTCGTGAAACTTCGTATTTTTATACCGACATTAGAGCCTGAACAGAATCAAAAATCGTTGCGGCCTCCGATCTTTGTTGTTGGAAAATACATGCAAAATGTAGAAAAAAACGCAGCTCTTTTTCCGCAACGATAAATCGCACAATTAGAATCTATTCTATTTCTTCTCTTGCGACCGACGATTCTCTCTCTGAGTGCCATTAGTGTTGCCATATTTTTGCTAAGAATTGGCTGTGTTTCATGAAATTTGTTTGGTTTTTTGTTATCTTCTGACATTTCTTGTTTGTGTGTGTTGTATTCACGCAATTGAAGAGACCAACACATTGAAATGAAATAGAAAAAATAAATAAAAAAATACTAAATAAAAGCAACTTTGAATCGTTTATCGCAATCGCATCATTCTGGACACATTCTCTGCGTTCGACGACCAGAGAGGGTCGTTGGTCGCAACGATTTTTGATTCTGTTCAGGCTCTAAAACTGGCTGTCGTGCTTTTACACCGACGCTGCCGATTATTCGTAGCAAGACCGCTCAGTCGATGTTTCGCTTTTGGCTAGTTAATACCACGCTTCTATGCGCGCAATAAATTACGTAATTTTCAATACTTATGCGCACCTTACACGGTCAATCATTTGACGTCAAGCATGTGTACGTGTGGATTGATGCTATCCCTTACACACATCAAGCATAGCGTCAAATTTTCATTCTTCATAATTGTTCGTGAAATACAGACGTGCCATGAGTGACACAGACGATTGCATCGCATATATTGCAATAGCAAATGCTATTAAAAAACATAAAAATAAAATCATAAAAACATAAAAAATTGTTTGTCCTCCTCAATTCTTGTTTTTGCAGCTTCTTTTTTATCCGCAGACATGGCTGCCACACGACAAAAACAAACGAACTGACGAAAAGCCGTCAATCAAGCCCTTACACACATCAATCCGCTTGACCAGCATTGCAAAATATCAAAAATTTTAGATTTTCGTCAATCAAGCCATCAACGAGTCTGTGTGATGCATACAAACAAATATTTACTAACACATACAAATGATTGACGTCAAATGATTGACCGTGTAAGCTGCGCATTACACGTAAAAAAAATGTTCAACCAAATGTGGGAATTAGCATATTTTTTCTTTAAAAATTGTTTTGGGGAAGGTAAAACTTAATTTGTCAGAAGAAGGTAGGACGCGCTACCAGTTTGTTTTTATTTTGAAGTTATATGCAATGTAAATAATATTATTACAATTAGGAGTCGGTAAAATGTTACAAGCAAAAGATTACTTCCAATCAAATATTTAATATTGATTTTAATAATAAATATATGCATATTGATATTATTAATAAAATATTAATTTTTATGTTATTATTAATAACGCGGCCCCTAGGCAATAAATAATATTGCACATTATTTACCTAGTAAATTCATTTATTTCAATTCAAGTTCATACACCTACAGTCATTTAGAATGCCATTTAATGTTAATAATAAAAAATGTCTTTAATCCTCCTGCGGAGTAAGATTTTCACAGTGTAAGCCAAAGAAAGATTCTTTGCTGTCACTTGGGCGCACACTACTACAAAGCTGAAAAAACTGTATGTATTTTTTTGGCCGACACTGATTTAAACTTATCCTCTCTCACGTTGATGTCCGCGTCTTTCATCAACAAACTCACAGACTTGATTTCAAGTCTTGACCAATGCATGGTATAATAATACAAGGTAATGTTTTCTTGTAGAAGAGAAAATAAGCAGTTGTCAATGCTACCTTGTATTATTATACCATGGACCAATGCAAAAAGGGTCAAAGCACGATCAAAGCTTGAGGTCGAATTTTGGATTGCTTCATAATCAGTGTTGCCAGGAAAAAATATTTCGAATCGTAACTTTTGCTTTCAGCCCGTCGGATTTTCGTCCCGTTTGTCGAAAGGAAGACAAATTAAATGCAATATATATCGATGGCTTAATATAGAAAAGGCGTTACTCGATTTTTTGTTACCTTATAGGAGAAGAAAAGATCTGAATAAAATTTGGAAAACTTTGCATATAAAAACTTTTTGAATGCAGTTTTTATTTAAAATATGCAACAACAAAAAAGCGAATTAATTTTTTTAAGGGAGGTGTTTTTGAGAGTGGTCTACCAGAATATATTAAAAACGTTATTTCAAGTAGAAACGAGTTACGCCTTTTCTATATTAAGCCATCGATATGTATGATCCACATTTAAGGTTTATTTGTTTAAATAAATTACTTTTTTTATATCATCTATTTCTTTAAGCAATGTTATACTACAAACATACAAAATTAGAGAATTTGCTCTGCAGAATTTGAGCTAGAAAGACCACTATTTATGCCTTAACAGAATAGTAGAAATTATTATTGAACTCGTGCATTTATTTTGCAACAATAAAATTAACTAGTTTTTTACCTTTTTTAATCAGAAATATATTCATATCCAAATATAAGATGTATTTTCATCCACGACGCAGTTTAGCAAAAACATAACAGTAAATAATTGAAACGTAAAGAAAAGTTTTGAAAGCAAGGCGCCGTAATCTTATAGTAAGTAAGTAATTGTCATTCCTTATGTTGACATTCGTGATAAGAAGTGCTGTCAACGATTTTTAATTAAAAATAATGCTTCAAATTATTTAAAATTTTTTTTATTTCATATACATAAAGAATTTAACATACATAAAAACATACATGTGAAATCTGATGTCGGATCTATTTTTCCTGAAATCGTAACATCTTGAGGAATTTTGGCCAAATATCGGATCATCGTATTCAAGGCTAAAAATCGTAACAAATCCGATATATCGGACCATCTGGCAACCCTGCTCATAAAAACTCATTGTTTCTACTTTAGCTGTCAAAGCGCGACCGACCTAACGCGCCTTTGCAATTTGGGTATTAAAACAGACAAGTCCACTTACGTACACAAATCAAACTTGACTCTCAACAAAATCATGAACCAAGAAATAAAGATCATGCAAAGAAAAGAGCCGCCATATTGTAAACAAAACAAAGCTGGTAGGTCTGACGTCATCGGTCACAAATTGTTTTGTTTACGTGTAGCGATTATATGTGAAAAATTATTTCTTGAAGTTTTAAAGAATTATTAGTGTTTATAATTCAGTCATTTTTTGTGTTTTTTATACAAATTAAGTGCGCTGTAGCGACGTGCAATAATTGGAACAGCAAAAAAATTACTTCAAATTTCGTTACTGCATGAAAATATAAACAAACAAAGTATTCAAACACTTTTTTCGAGAATTAAACTTGTTAAATTTATAATTTTCCACTTTTACTTAAGTTTTCACATGTTTTGCATGAAAAACGTATGCAATATAGCTTTTTTTGTGACCGATGACGTGGCACGAAAAAAATACTTTTTTCTCGCACTGCTGATTGCTTGATCTTGTCTTGTTGGTTCATGCAACAAAATCTTCACGAACACAAAAGACGCGATAGAAAAACAGCAACAACACAATATTGTTTATGAAATTGGAAGGAGAAAAAAGAAAACACTCGATACACGTTGGGAAGTTTAAGAATACAACAAAAAAATGCAACAATAATGAACACAAAGGAAGACAAAGATAACATCAATCGAACATATATAATTGCAATTTAAATTTAGTCTGTGATATTTTTTCTAACATTAAGTTGATTTTACTGTGTTTTCTTTTAACTTATTTATTTTACAATTTCTGTTCGTGCGTTATTATACACTTTCAGCCTTATTCATAAACACATTTTAGAAGCTGTGTAACTTTAAACGGGCTTTAAACAAGAAAACGGTTTTCATAAACAATTTTTGCAGTTGTTTAAGAGCTGCGTAGCTTAAACGCCGAAATTGGCTCTCAGAGTTTTGACAGTTTCACATTGAAAGCAACAACAAAACGACTAGATTGTTTGATTGGCAATCACCGAGTTGGGGATTTCCGTACTCGATTGTAGTAACTTGCAATGTGCTAGAATGCGAAGAAGAACAAGCATAAAAGCGCTCTCTCCCGCTCGAAAGTAGCTCGAAGTATACTGGAAAAATTCTTCGAGTATTATAAGAACAAGCATCAAGAATAACAAGAAAATGTCAAATTTACATTTTTTGCTTGCTTCTGCTGTGCGGCGGAAAAGAAATTTAGAAATAGTGAAATATAAAAAAAAAAAAAATAAATAACTGGCCATTTCAGCCTTTGAAAGGACTTTGACCTAGCTTCTTATGATCAATTGTGTTGTGCGTGTTATTAAGTTTGTACACAATTGACCGAGAACTGGACCTACAGGTTTAACGCCGACTCCGAACGGTGATAAACGGAATGTTCTTGTTCTCAAGAAGCTATACACGCACTTAAAAATTTAGCCACGCACTTAAAAATTTGCACTGAATTTTGAAACTTTCACGATTTTTATCTCCTAAACCATTTGAGACCTACTTTTTTTTTGCAGCGTTGGATATAGAAAATAAATACACATTTAAAAAACAAAAACAAAACAAAAAAAAGGACCGTGAAACCTAAAGCACAATTAATTCAAAATATGTCCATTTTTCAAACTTTCACGATTCTTATCTCCTAAACCATTTGAGACCGACCTTTTTTTGCAGCATTAGATTTAGGAGCTCCAAATGCACATTTAGAAAAAAAAATGGAGCATGGGCCCTAAATTACAATTATTCCTAAATATATTTGGCGCTATTTACGTTTTACGGACAATCAGCTGTTTTTGTACTGGAAACTAGCTAGAAGTCGTTTTCGTACTTTTGACACTAGTCTCAAAATTCATTTTACGCTCCCAGCTTGAACTTTACTCGACTTTTACTCGACATTGTGTACGGAAACACACCTATTAAGAGTTTTGCAAACTAAATTTTTGAGATAATACATGATACAATTACCAGATAGTATTAATCGCTACTTTTACTCGTTGCTTTGGGCATATAGTTTCAAATAGAAGTATTGCAATCACAGCAAGAAGTAAAAGGGGATTTTTTTTTTGTTTTTTATATATAAACCAATCATTTAAAATATTAAGAATGAAATGATTTATGGCGAAATTAAACCTTTGTTTAGTTTTGGCTTTGTTTTTTATATACAAAACAAATATAAAGAAATGATTAAATTGAAGTATTCATCTCTATTTTACTAACACTCCCACATGTAAACCTTAAAAAATTATTTGAATACTGCATCAACAATTACAACAAAACCCAACAATCGCAACAAATTGTTAGGAAAGTTAGAAATACACATAAAAGTAAGTACAACTGTGTTGGCAGTGTCCACCATAGGTCACAGGTTCTTATATTTATGTATGTGTGTATGTATCACGCTTGAAACATAGAAACAAATTCGTTCTTGATGTAGGCAACATGATTATATCGCGAAACAATAGAATTTTACACTCTATCAAAAAGTGCTCAACGTGCTAAAAGAAGTTTTCACTTCAAAAATATGAAAAATTGTTATAAAAATCGCGCTATTTTCATTTTAAATAAAACAATAAGCAACATTGTTTGCAACTAATTGCTACATTTTGACACTATATGCCCATATTGACAGTGGGTGCGTTCTGGAAACTCAATATTACTATGTTTCCATGGCGAGTTAACTCGGGGTTAACTCGCTATGGAAACGCGAGTTGAGTTGAGTTTCGTTAAATCGACGAAACTCCACGAAACTCCACGAAACTTGTAAGATTTAACGGGGTTCTATCTGTCAAAGTGAATGCTGCCATTTAGTATCCATTTCGCTAATAAAACAATAACAAAGGCCGTGTGCTATTCGGAAACTTTTCACTCGTGGTAGGAGAGAATTTACTGAGTTGAATACAATTTCTGTCTGTTGAAATAAAATTGTAATTTTTGCTGTGCCAAAAGGACGATGAAATTTTGACAACTAGAAATATTGACGTTTTAGATTTTGGTAGTGCATTAGCACAAGAATTTAATTAAATTTGCGAAATTGTTGATATATATTGAAAATTAGGGATTCTGGTTGCTATGCTATCGGAAACACGAAATTTTTAACTGCTTTACGACTCACAAACTCACAAGTGTTTTTTTTTTCATTTTTGCTTGTGTCAAAAATTCTCTTTCCGATTGTCAAAAATTATACTAGCCCCTGGGGCTACATGAATTTTTGACAATCATATTCACCTCACAAGTGCCAAATATTCTCTTTCAGACTGTCAAAATTTCATCATCCGAGTGAAAAGTTTCCGAATAGCACACGGCCAAAAATGCAAATGAAATTGACAAGTTCGACTCAACTCGATGCTGTGCATGGAAACACTATCGAGTTAGCGACGCCATTTTCTTAACTCGACGAAAATCCTAACCCCGAGTTAACTCGCCATGGAAACATAGTATATGTTGTCAACATGTTTTATGTATCACTTTACGCTACTTTTGTGTGTCTTCTGAACGGTGAGTTACATTTTCTGTCAACACAGTTACAAAAACTTACTTGTGCGCAAAAAATTAAATATTAAAAATATGAATTTGGAGATAAATAATATTTGTGTTATAGACGTGTGGAAAGCTTTGTTTTTTCTGTTGGTGCTTTGTTACACATTTTAGTAGACACGAACGATTCAAATTTATTTGAAGTTGCACAAAACACATTTTAAGCAATATTTGAGCTTAATTTACCACTTTGCAGCATCATGTGCATCTCTTCTGTATCGGTTATTAGATACGCACAGTTGCCAAGTGTATAAACAACTTTTATCATATTACTTCCACTCATTTCTTTAATTAAAAGTAGTAATTAATTATAATTTTGATAAATTTTTCCTTATTTTACCTAATTTTGTGTTATTTGACGTTTTATACAATAGAAGCGCTTTCACTTTCAAACATGTCAAACTTTGTAATTGAAAACTACAACATGTTGAGTAAATGTAGCGGAAAAATAAAGCGTGGAGAAAAATAGACAACATGTTGTGAGTAGCGGAAACTGATACTTGCCGTTCAGAAGACTTTTACTCAACAGTTGCACAACATTTGCACAAAATTGAGTTTCCAGAACGCACGCAGTTTTTCCACAGCTGATTTTCAGCGAATAATACTACCTGGTAATTGTATCATGAGCCATGGTATAATAATACAAGGTAGTATTGACAGTTGCTTGGGAAACCATCTTCTGTCAAAAAATATACTCAAAAAGAGAGCGCTCATAATCGGCCATTGAAAACACAAACAATGTTGAAAACGTTGAAGTGAAAAAAAAAGAACAACCTCAGCTGCCGCAGATGCATTTTCACAAACAGCGGTTTTTGACAGGAGATGCTTTCTTGTAGAAGACATGGCGTAATTAACAAGGTGGTAGTGAATTTTTTAATTCTCTCACAAAAATTAACTCTCGATCTGTCAAAAACAGCTGATTGCATATTTTAAGCAAAACCATAGCAAAACAAAGTTTGTGATATTTGAACTTATTGTGAAAGTTTAATTTGATTATAAACGTGCAAAAAACTGGATAAGATTTATAAAATCTCAATAAAGTTGGTGTCCAGCTGAATGCACATATTTCGATCGCCAAATTCTAGACGTCATCGGCATTTGTGGCACTCGTGGACATACTCCTTCAGCGTGGTATTTCACACGGATTGCATAAAGGCACATCTTGTCCATATAGATTAGTAAATCACATCGCTGTTCCAAACTTCTGTGTGGACTGCGCTGGCTCGCGTTGTACTTAAAGCAAATATCAAACTTAACCTCAAATTGATTAAACTACTTCTCCGGCAACTCAAGATAAAGAGCTACATTCTTGAAGCCACCAAGAATCCGTACCACCTCGTACGGATTGTGATTCAGCTTACGTAGATTTCCTGTAGTGGAATGCTACAAACGTCGTTAACAGAAATCAAAAATATGGCAGCACTGTGCTTTTTTGACAGCTTAGATACCCCTTTTCGATAGATACATGCTGAATCAGCCAAGCAGGAGATAGTAGAGATAATGAGATTGGAAACTTCGGCAAAAAAGGGATAGCTGTATGCTAAAATGCAGTCAATACTAATGCAAATATTATAAATGTGTTAGTAAAATTTCATGACAAACTCACCCCTCTCCCAATATTCACCGCTCACCAGGGAAATTAAACGCTGGTGAAAATTCAATTTTTTCAGCGAAACCACTACCATACACATAGGGAAAAACAAACTTACAATTTTTATTCAAACATTGTCATGCATATACAAATAAAAACTGAGTTTTTAAAACAAAAATATAGTAGTTTTGAAAGAAACTGAATTATATTTTTCTGTTAACGACAGCACTTGTCAATAGAACAAGTGTTTTTATTTTAAATTCAATTTTTTTCCATCAAAAATATTTTTTTCTATTATAAAAGCAACTCCATAAATTAGATTGACAATACTCACATTTCTGAATTGACTAAATTTCTTTATCGACTTTTATTAACAATATTCTTGCTCAGCTTAAAATAATTTTCTTTTAAATATGCAAGACTTTTTTGGGAGTTGAACTTTTTTTGCCAACTATGAGGTGAACTCACATACACAATACGTGATTGAAAAAAAAACTGAAGAACAAGGATTTTTATCTGTCAAAATCAACAGAATTCACAATAGAAACGAAGTTTCCCATCTCATTATCTCTGGCAGATAGCTGCATCGCAGCTATTAGCAGAGGCAGCGCTAATGCAAGCAATTGCTTGCGACCGAATTGCTTCTGCGCTGGAGAGGCTGTCGACTTCGTTTGAGCGATTGCCTTCAACGAACTTATAATTGTTATAACTTTTTTATTATTTTTACTCTTATTATTATTTTTATTATTAATGCTCTGAAATGTGCCTTTTATCTGTTACTTTGATTTTTTTTAGTTTAAAAACGTTTCTTTATTATTTAAACTTTAAATAAAAGCGTAGAAGCTATTGGAAATAAAGTTTATAGAATTATTTTTATTTTGATATTTTAACCATGATGGTTAACATATGCCTGTCGTGTTGTGGGCATTTTATGCATATTATTTATGTTTTATAAAATCACAATCGCATGTAAAACAATCGCTTAACGTTGTTGTTTAAGTTAGCGACGCTAAAATATTCGTCGTTAAGCTAGCTACAAATAACTTTTGTCAAAATTAAGGACAAAAATAGCTAACATAGATGTTGGGAATACCAGTTAACGATGATTGTAGCAAAGGCCAGTTAACGATAACTATAAACGTCGTTAACACGTTTGGGAATTCTGCTACTGGAAGATTTTAATTGGCTCAACTTATTGCTGCTATTGATATTCTGAAATAATATGGCCAGCTCATCCATACTTGCAGGCAATTACAGTTTGTTTCCATATTCGGCGCTAGTTTTTCATTATTTTTTTTTTTATTTGTTTTTAGTTTTTTTCAATTATTTTGATAAAAATCAAAATTATTATTTATTAGCTAGAATTACCACAAGCAAGCAAACAAAACAAATAATGATTTGACACTTACCAATAGGTCCTCTTTTTAAGTCACAATTTTTTGACAGATTCAGCAAAATTGAGTGTGTGGTGAAAAATTCACTACCACCTTGTTAATTACCATGGTATAATAATACATGGTAGCATTGACAGTTGCTTCGGAAATCATATACTGTCAAAAAATATACTCAAAAAGAGAGCGCTCACAATCCGCCATTGAAATCACAAGCAATGTTGAAAACCTTGAAGTGAAAAAAAACTACAACCACAGCAGCTGCTGATGTATTTGCACAACAAGCTGTGTTTGACAGTTTATATTTTCCTGTTGAAGAGAAAATAAGCAGTTGTCAATGCTACCATGTATTATTATACCATGGTTAATTACATCATGATTATACCATGATCATGAGCTAATACCATGGTATAATAATGCATGGTAGCATTGACAACTGCTTATTTTCTCTTCAACAGGAAAACATAAACTGTCAAAAACAGCTTTTTGTGGAAATACATCAGCAGCTGCTTTGGTTGTTGTTTTTTTCACTTCAACGTTTTCAACATTGCTTGTGTTTTCAATGGCGGATTGTGAGCGCTCTCTTTTTGAGTATATTTTTTGACAGTATATGATTTCCCAAGCAACTGTCAATGCTACCTTGTACTATTATACCATGAGCTAATACACTACCGAAATTTTAAACGTCTCTAGAACATAAGTTACACTACATAAGTATGTACTTGTGCAACCTTGTTATAAGTCGTTAATTTCATGAAATAAACCGTCTCTAGAAAATATATATTGCTATTAATGTATGTTTTGAAAGAATTAACATAAACTTGATTGGAAAAAAGAAATTATGGATCAGTTTTCTCATGACTTAACGTTAGCCTTGGAAGAGACATCGTTGATAGATAGAGCTCTAGTGGGACGATGGGGAGAACGTCGTAGGACTCGGTCAACAGGAAATTTGCGTAAGTTAGTTTTAAAAACAAAAAAAGAGATATTAATGATTTTTTTTAGCAAGTGCACCACAACCAACTGAAGATTCTTCTAGTAGTCCAGCTGATGTAGACAATGATAAACTTTCAACTGCTAATTTTGATAGCCTTAAATCTAATATACCACTTCCAAGTGATTCGGATGATAAAAACGATTCAATAAGGTTGCAGTTTGCCAACGTTGACAGATCAATTCTAGTTGGAACTATTGAGTCAGATTCTCTTAACGAAAATTTCAGTCCAGCAAGGTAAAAACCATATTTCTTAAGACTTTGGATATTATTGGTTCTCAAAGGTCATTATGAAGAACTTTTGATATCGATACGTCCACCGTATAAGTTGGTAACTCAAAAATCGTAATTCTTCATAATGACCATTTTAGTGTCGTTTTCGTTATGAAAGGAAAACCAAAAACAAAAATTGAGTACTGGTTTCTGTTGTAGATGAAGTTAATGTCTTTCGACTAAAAAATCACTGTAGTTCTTACATAGGTACATATTTCATGAGATATTTCGAATTTTAACTTGTAATTTAGACAAAATAAATTCATGTACGTTGTACGTTGCCTCCCAGCAAAAACTTCGCTAACATGTAATGCCTAAAATAATCTAGAAAACGTCAATAATAACTTACCTTTTGGCTTACAGAATGCATTACTTTAACATAGGCATGTCATTGGCGGTAGGCGATTACAATTTCTTATACCAGAGAAGCACTTATATAAATGCATACCAGACGCGGTTAAATAATATGTTATGCTCAAGTCATTTTATAATTGATACAAGAAACTTATTAAAAAGCAACTACTGCGAGGTTCTTATATGAGTAATTATTAATTTTTCTAGTCTTCCTAAAAATCAACATTTTTTAAGGCATGTTCCTACTTGGCGCGCTCGGTATTCGAGTGAAAATTTAAAATTTTTTTTTTTGCAGGAAAACGGTAAGAGATAATGGAAAAATTTTTGCGGTGAATTAATATACATTTTGTAAAATTTTTTTTTGTTAATTTTTAACATTTTTTATGTATGAAACTATAATGTGAAGTTACACAAAACTATCTTGTCCGATTATCTCCAAATTTTAACCGCATACTCTCCACATGAGCAGTTTTCGTGTGAACTAAAATATTGCAAACATTTTTATTTTTTCTATATCAACTTCAAATTAAAGTTTCATAAATAACAAATGTTAAATATTAATAAAAATTTTTTTGAAAATAGTTCTTTAGTGTTTTTATTCACCCCAAAATTTTTTTTATTATATTTCACCGCTTTCCTTTAAAAAAATTTTAAATTTTCACTACCGAGCGCGCCAAGTAGCAACATGCCTTAAATTTCTCTTTACTGTTGGCTTTACTTGATTCTTACAAAGAACAAAGATAAACAAATATTATGAGGCATTACAGTCTGCATTACGTTAAACAAAAAGTAATAGCATTTTGGGCCTTAGGAAATATGTAATACATTAAATAAGCGAATATAAGGTAAAAGCATTACAAAATTTTAAAAATGTTTTGCTGGGCTAAGTTGCCAACTTGTCTTCTGCAACATTATTATTTTTGTAGTAGTTAGTTAACGTACAAAAATTTTTAAAAGATTTTTTGAAATGAAATGTTTGTTATTCAGACTTACATACATATTATGTATTTACATGGATAAATAATTATCACTGATATGTAACTGTGCTAATAATATATTGAATGAACAATTTGTGGAAAAACAGAAAACCTTACAACAAACAAATTAATTGAAGTATAAAAACACAAATATTTATTTAAAAATGGAACAAAAAAAAAATCATATTCATTGGTTTAAAAAAGTTATCAGTACATAATGTTCGGATACATTATCTTTTTATGAATCCTCTACATTGCTTTCGGAATTGCTAGACTCCAGATTGTCACCCTTGAGATTTTTTAAAATGCATGGTAGAGTTTTGGAATATAATTTCCTTCGCATAAACTTACCATTTTTTATTCGTGGATATAGACTATTGAAAAGCTACGGAAAATCTGTAACATGGATTTTCAACAATATTTGTTCTTCCCCGTTTAATAGTGGAGATTGGTGGCTCATAAATAATGTACTCTTGGTAATCTTTTTCACGAAATTCATATTTATTTATTTTCAATAAAACGTATCTCTATTATCTTACAAACATATATTTTTGGTTTTTTATTAAAATTTATCTTTTTAGAAAATTCATAACCATTTCAATTGCCTTATAGGGCTTACCAGAAGCCTTTCGTATTATTGAGTACTACTGAATCGGAACAAACACAGTTTTTGTTTTGTTTTGCCCTTGTTTGACGCCAATTTTCCAAACATTTTCAAATAAAAGCCGACGTTTGTCAATTAAAAAAACACTGCTCCTTTTTTTCGGCATTACTCACCACAAAAAATCTTGAGCTTTTTTGCATATACAACCTTGCCTTTTGCATTCCGTAACTCTCACGTAGCCGCTTAGTTTTATTGCGAGTCCACTCTTTCGGGAAAACTAGTCTCTTATTTAAACATATCTTCATTTGAGTCACAGTCTGTGAATATCAAAAATGGCAATTCTATAAAAGAATAAAACTTTCCATCGATCCTGTATTTTACTTATCGAATAAAAAATTTTCGAGTTTAGTGCTTGTGGGAATTAGACGTTGAGAAAAAACAAAGTTATCCAATTTTCGAAAGACTTATTAAAAACGTGCTTGTAGTTTATGTTCATAGGATCTTATTTCTATTTATAATTTTCTATTTTGATATTAAAAAAAAGAAAAAAGTACTTCCTAACATGAAATTTATTATCATCAAAAAAATATCAAAATCGAAAAAAGAAATCGTGGTCTTAAGCTAGTATTTTAAATAAATACTTTTATACAGGGTGTTGTTCAGAAATATTTGAAGAATCCAAATTGAAAAAATTTTCGTCGGTACCATTTCTGATGCACGAGATAGAAAATCTTATATTATTTTTTTTTGAAAAAGTTAAAAAAATTGCATCCAAGTATACATTTCTGAAAAATAGGAAAATGCATATGCGAAAAATGTGCTAATTATTAATTCGACAAATTTAAGGAACATGATAACACTTTAATCAATATCACAAAAATTTGGACTATAAGGTAATAATCAAAAGTTCGTTGCTATCTCGATTATAACTTTAGCTTTGAATATCTTTCACACAGGATACTGTAGATAAAAATCATGAGTGGCATCGTGTTTGGCTAATAACTAGATATTATTAGTTTTAATCTATACTTACTTTTGTTTTAAGACATATGTAGTTTTTTTTTTACAAAAATCAAAGCATTTTAGGATCCATAGTTCCATCCATAGTTAGGATCCATGTTGACCATTTCTTCATAATTATTTTGATAGCCAGATATGTTGGTATGTTGGTGAACAAAGACACGGCGTCGAAGGAGACTAGCACCTCATGTTCTTTATGTTAAGAACATAAGCAAAATATTACAAAAAAACAACTACCCATTGAAACTGAGCAACAAACTAATAAGCAACGCAAAATCTAAAAATGATAAAGACAACATTATTGGAAATAAAAACAGTACGACGAACATAAGCCTAAGCAGAAGAGCAGAATCACGATACATGAGAATACAATATATAAAAAAATCAACTGAAAACAAACAAATGAAAGAAATAATTGTCAACATAACATTTGCTCACAAATCGGTCGCCACACTAAACACAATTTTTACAAAATCAAAAACACCAATAGACAAACTACAACAATCACACATAATATATCAAATAAATTGTAATGGTCACCAAACCCCGTGTAACAAAATCTACATTGGAACAACAAAAAGATCTTTAGAGACCCCCACCAAGGAACATGAATCAGACATAAAAAACAAGAAAGAAACAACAGCGCTAGCGCAGCACATTTGCAAAATATGATAATAATAGACAAAGAAAATAACCCAAACATAAGAATGACACTGGAAAGCTTGCACATACAGAAAAATATTAAACAAACTATGAACAAAAAAGAAGACGTTGCAACATAAGCTCAATATATAATATTCTCTTTATATAATTTTCTACAACATAATTATTTTCAATTGTATGTTTAAATGTTCTCTTCTTGTGTTTGCATTGTTAAATGTTTTGGTTACTCTTTTATGTTCATTGGTATTAGTTAAAGAAAAAATTGAGTTGTATGCTAATGTCATTGTTATTTGGAAAAATTAATTGTTAGTTAGTAAATTAACGTGCCCTGAAGAAGGAGTAAAAAAAACTCCGAAACGTCGGCAAAAATAAATAAATAAATAAGGAATTTTATATAATTAATGTAATTTTTCTTTTCTTTTATTTAAAAAATTTCGGTCGCTAGATACTAACCTTTAAAAAATAAAAATTCATAACGTAAATAAATACACTCAAAAAATTGTTTACAAGAAATTCTTTTTAATAAATTTGAACATTTTTTATATATGAAACTTTAATTGGAAGCGTTTTACATTTTTAAACCTGGTTACCATCGTTACACAAAATTACCTTGCCCGATTATCTCCAAATTTTAACCGCATACTTTCCACAGGTATAGTTTCCATGTGAACTAAAATATTGCAAACATTTATATTTTTTCTATATTTTTTTGCACAAAATCCAGAAAAAAATTTGCGTTTTTACGATTTTATTTTTCAAATCTTCATAAATTTATATTTTTTGGCCAAACTTAAAATTTTTCGTTCACACGATAACCACAGTAATATTATTTATGATTTTTTTTTGTTTTTTTCTAGGTGCTGCCAAATTTTAGTTATTATGGTAACCATTAGGTCTTTCCGATATCGACACGTTAACTTCAAATTAAAGTTTCATGCATAACAAATGTTAAATATTAATAAAAAATTTTTTTGTAAATAATTTTTTAGTGTATTTATTCACCCCAAATTTTTCTAAAAATTTTTTTACCAGCAAGAATAGCTGAATATGTCAGCAGTTATCCCAACAAAATTATTTTAATCATTGCATCGGACACTTAAAGTAAATATTAAACAGGATGGAAAGCAACCAAATACTTAATACGAATGATATAAAATTTCTATACTAATCAACCAAACTATAAATCAATTTTTATAAATCTTTTTAAAACAAAATTCTCATATGAAACAAATTTCATACCAGCATGGCTTAGCACCATTGCAAACGTTCTGTTTTTCTGCTGTAAGTGTTACCACAGCAAAACAAATTAACACCCTTATTCTGGCGTTGAAGTGACAGTGACAAAATCGTGACAAAGTGTGGGGAATGACTATTGTCATTTTCTTCTATTCTAGCAGATAAGTGACAGACCAAAAAATGGAATTTGTCATTGCCAGCTGTCATCACCTACGTAGCAGGTGACAAGCTAATTTTTTCCTTAGCTTTCGGTATTTTATAAAATATTAAGAACTTTAAATATTTAATTGTGCGATAAAATCATAAAAATAAATTAATGAAAAATGGCAGCAGAATTTATAATAATATATTCATCACTTCTTGCCGAAAGAAATAATAAAATCGAAAGGCGAAGGCTGCTGAAGCATTTGCGCGATACCACCAATCCCTTTTCTCTGCAGGAATCGGTGTTTATGCAAACATTCCGGATGCCAAGAAGCCTTTGTTGGGAACAAATTCAACAGCTTGAGCCCCAATATAGTCAAAGAACGGGTTTAACTTTTCATATTCACATATTTACACATGTCGGATGATGAAATTTTGACAGTCTGAAAGAGAATTTATTTACGGATGATGAAATTTAGAATCATATTTACGGATGATGAAATTTTGACAGTCTGAAAGAGAATATTTGGCACTTGTGAGGTGAATATGATTGTCAAAAATTCATGTAGCCCCAGGAGCTAGTATAATTTTTGACAATCGGAAAGAGAATTTTTGACACAAGCAAAAATGAAAAAAAAAACACTTGTGAGTCGTAAAGAAGTTAAAAATTTTGTGTTTCCTACAGCATAGCAACCAGAATCCCTAGTTTTCAATATATATCAACAATTTCGCAAATTACCAATGCACTACCAAAATCTAAAACGTCAACATTTCTAGTTGTCAAAATTTCATCGTCCTTTTGGCACAACAAAAATTACAATTTTATTTCAACAGACAGAAATTGTATTCAACTCAGTAAATTCTCTCCTACCACGAGTGAAAAGTTTCCGAATAGCACACGGCCAAAGTCAAAAAGCTTTTCACCATCATGTGGGGAGTTTCAAAAACTTTCTCCGTGTCACCTTGACCCCTTTTACATTGGTCAAGACTTGAAATCAAGTTTTTTTGACGTTCTCTTTTAGACTTGACCTTTTACATTGGTCAAGAATTGAATTCTGGTGCAAAAGAAATGCGTTTTTTATTGCTTTAATATGTTTGTTCTGCTCATACACATGCACTTTGTTCGCAGCCTTACAATTTTCAGCTACAAAACACCAAACGCACGAAAGCAAACGAAAAATAATGTGAAGCACTTCGACAAAACAGCGAAAAGCACAAAAGGAATACAAAAAATTGACGGTACAGCGTCAATGTTCTCTTACCCTTTCGTCACTTCCGATGTGCGGCGAATTGCCTACAAACTCACAGACTTGAATCAAAGAATATACAATATATAGAATGCGCATCTTGGTACAAAACGCAAACATTTTTCTTTCTTACTCATTGATGCGGGGGGTAGCAACAAGACGAAGATACGATGTGAGCAGCATTAAGCAACATCGAACATTTTGAGCGAACCAACCAACGGTTGCAACAGGAATGGTGTTGTTTGACAAAGCACACAATGTTTTTCTGAGCTCGATCATGTTGTTAGCATGATCGGCATTCGTAGCTTTGCTGGCTTTTTTGAAATTTTTTTATTATATGAAGTGCTAATGCGACAAGTCGTTATAATGTCAAGAAATATAATAAAGAAAAACAATCTGAAGTCTGGCATTAAATGCTGTATGCAGACTTGCAAAGAATCAAAAAGAAATTTTATTAATATTAAATTATTCAAATTTCCTTCCTTCCATTTAGCAATCGGTCAAATATGTCGGGAAAAATGCAATATCTCAGATTTGGACTACGGTTCAAATTTGAACATTTGCAACAGCCAACAGTTTAAAAAACGTAAAAGGAGTATATTAATTTTGTCAATCCTTTTGTAACGCCCATAAAGAGGCGTGGGAGATACAGTAGTACAAGTTTATGGGCTTGTCCAGAAAATGGTCAACCAGAGGTAAAAAAATAAATTTACTTGTTTCTTAAAGTTTTAGTTGCAAATAAAAAGCTTAATATCTCTTCAATCGAATACAAGAGCTTACTTTGGTTATATTCTCTTGAGTGTAGTAAAAATGTCAGTTTTATTGTCAATTGAAGTAATTTTGTTTTTTTTCAATTTTTTTTTACTCATATTTGTGATGCTCTTTTATGCTCAAATAAGAAAACTCTGAGAGTAGCAACAACTGCCAATTCGAAATATTTCAAAGTCAATGTATGAAAAAATTTGATGTAAATATATTTCTTAACGTTATTAATAAATTTTTAAAAACATTCATGTGAATTTTAAATTAGAGGGAAAAATGTGTAACGTCCGACACGTAACGTCTGAACAAATAAAATTGCTAACTGTGACTTAAAAAAATGATTTTTGAGATGATGTAGGATTTTCTTTAAAACTTATTTTATTTGCAGTTATTTGTTCTTTTAGACTTCTGAGACCATTTCGCAGAATTAATCTAAGCTTAAGTGTTAGTCTCACAAGAACTTCCTTTTTTTGTAACGTCCGAACGCACGACAAAAATAAGAAATTTCGGGTAAAATGCGGTAGGATGCTTGATGTTATAATTATTATAAATTCTACGAAAAGGGAGCTATTTAACCAAATTCATTTTAATTGGAAAATTGTTTATAAAATTTGCAAAATATATAAAAAAATGTATCCGAATGTAACGTCCGAACGCTAGGACTTAACCATATATACAAAGTGACTTTATCAAAAAACAAAAGCGAATATTTTCTACATATTTTCTAAATATAACGAAAATGTTTTTAATAATACACATTTTTTTGACTGCTTAAGACTTTGAATATACTTTGGTTTGGCCGTGGGGATATTTTAACTTCGGCCCAGTCGAAGATCATTTCTTAGTAGTTTTAATTCATATATAGGAAAGAAAAAACATAAATCTAGTGCTATTCCAACACTTAATTTAAATGAAGTGGAAGAAGGGGACTTGGAAGAAGATTTTTCTTACTTCGAAACTCCATCTAAAAGACGAAAGTTTAGCGACGTTATTAAAAGGTATTGCAGTAATTGCGAAAAATATGTTAAATTAAGGCATGTTGCTACTTGGCGCGGTCTATATTCGAGTGAAAATTTTTTTACAGGAAAACGGCAAAAGATAATGGATAAATTTTTGGGGTGATTTAATACACTCAAAAAAATTTTTGTATTATTTTTTTTTATGTAAGAAACTTTAATTTGAAGTTTGTTACATTTTTATACCTGGTTACCATCGTTACATAAAATGACGTAGTTTCCGTATGAACTAAAACATTGCAAACATTTTTATTCTTTCTATATTTATTTGCACAAAATCCAAAAAAAACTTGCGTTGTTTTTGTTTTTTTTTTTTTAAATCTTCATAATTTTTTTATTTTTTTGCCAAATTTAAAAATTTTAGTTCACACGATAACCATATTCATATTATTTATAAATTTGTTTTTTTTTCTACGTGCTGCCAAACTTTAGTTACTATGGTAGCCATTAGCTCTTTCCGATATCGACACGTCAACTTCAAATTAAAGTTTCATACATAACAAATGTTAAATATTAATAAAAAATTTTTTGTAATTAATTTTTTAGTGTATTTATTCACCCTAAAAAAAATGTCCGTTTTCCTGTAAAAAATTTTCAATTTTCACGCGAATACCAAGCGCACCAAGTAGCAATATGCCTTAACTGATTTTTATAAGAAGCAATATAATAAAATAATTAGAAAATACAAAAAATTGCAAAAAGAGGGAAAGTTAAATCGACATAATTTTACTAATAATTTTGCAAATTATGATTTTGCAAATTATTAGTAAGTTCAAGATCTAAAGAATATTCTAATAAAGTTAAGTTTTTGGCTCAAAACATGTCTGTGTCATTTGATAACATCTTAAGTGGACTTAAGGCAGATCTGTGTTATTGATGTAACTTTGTTCTACGCATAAACATAGTACTATAACCACACAAAATCTGGAGCTTCTAGCATGACCGTAGCCAAAGTTATGACTCAAAAACTAAACATCCTCTCATATAACTTGTATGGCGATTAAAAACTTTGAAGCAAGATTTCTCGAAACATGATTTTTACACTTAAGATGTTATTATAAAACGCCACAGATATATTATATATCGCAATCAACTTATATATTCTTGAGCAATAAGTTGCATCTCAACCTGCCGCATGTCTCTTCCTTAAACCGATGGGCTCCTATAAAGTTTCTTCCGTTTATTCTTATTATTATTCTTATTCTTATTCTTATTCTTATTCTTATTCTTATTCTTATTCTTATTCTTATTCTTATTCTTATTCTTATTCTTATTCTTATTCTTATTCTTATTCTTATTCTTATTCTTATTCTTATTCTTATTCTTATTCTTATTCTTATTCTTATTCTTATTCTTATTCTTATTCTTATTCTTATTCTTATTCTTATTCTTATTCTTATTCTTATTCTTATTCTTATTCTTATTCTTATTCTTATTCTTATTCTTATTCTTATTCTTATTCTTATTCTTATTCTTATTCTTATTCTTATTCTCTCTATATAATGTTTCTTATATCGTGTTTTTTTTTTGTTTTTTTATTTATTAATTTTTTTATTTGTTTATAAAGAATTTTTATAATACATATTTTGTCGTCAAAGGACGACATATTCCCATAAAGATGGGAATTTGATAATTTTTTTATTACTATGATCGAAAACCGATAAATCTGAAAATTGCTTAAAGTTGCAAAAGTATACAAATTCCGACTCCCTTCTCTCATCTCATCACTTTAGCAAGCGAACACAGATAGGTTTGATAACAAAAACAATGCACCATTAATGGTGCAACAACAACAATGCGCACAACACGTTGCGGAATATGAGAGCGGGTTGCCATGTTTGGTATGGAATATGAGAGCGGGTTGTCATGTTTGGTTTGAACGGGTTGCAATGTTGGAGAGCGGGTCGTAATATTACGACCCGCATACAAAATTTCTTCTTATATGAGATGCGCATTCTATATATTGTATATTCTTTGCTTGAATTCAAGTCTTGACCAATGTAAAAGGGGTCCTTTGATGGCGAATAAAATAACAAGAATTAATAACAAGTGCATAACACGGTCGGTAGTTAGTTAAAACGATAAAAGTTTTTTGTTATAATGTGGATGTTATAATGTTGGACTTTGCCATTATATACAATATGTTTCAAATATCCTAGATGGGAGTTTTTGAAAAACTATTCTTTTGAGGTAATTTTCGATGATTTTTGTACACAAATCGGGCACTAGCTCGGCCATGACTTGACAAATGTTGCTTTTTAATTGCTCAAGCGTTTGAGGCTTACTCACGTAAACACGATCGTTTGCGTAACCCAAAAAAAAGAAAAGGCCAGAGGCGTCAAATCGCACGATCTCGAAGGCCAATTGGCTTCGCCAAATATCGAATCAAGTCGTCCTGGAAATTTCTGTTCAAACAAAGCCCTAATTGGTGCTGTTGTGTTGCTTGTGGCTCTTGTCATATCTTCAATTTTAGGAAAAAAAAATTATTAATATATATTAATATATTAATATATATAATATATTAATATATATATAGCCATACCGCTCAGAATTTACTGTAACGGTTGCTCCTTGATCGTTTTCAAGAAGTTATTGACCAATTCAATGACACCATCAGATCATAATGCTCACCTGACAGTCCCTTTTTCCGCATGCAATGGCTTCTCCACAATGGCTTGGGGATTTTCCGAGCCCCATGTACGGCAATTCTGATTATTCGCGTATCCACCTAGCGCAAAATGGGTTTTATCGCTGAAGAAAATTAACAATTTAATTCATTGTTTCGTGGTAAAACGTTCCATATTTTCATAAAATGCCCTAATTGGTACCTTTAACTACACAAAAACCAGTTGGGATAACATGAACATTTGACAAATGCCATGGCTGCACTTTTCGAAACCCGAAATTAAAACCCTATACAATCTCTATTTTTCACCGCATATCATACATGTCTATTACAACAATTTTTTAAATGAATTATTATAATTGGATAATGAATTATATCAATGGAAATTCGATTCAATAAAATTTAAAGTATATTTAAATTGAATGATTTAGCAATCGACAATTAGACAACCACGAGTTTTCAGCCAAAAAGCTTACCACCCCACTGTGTTAATAATTTGTACAAAACACGCAAAATCGGGTTAACAACTTTCATAAACTTTACGAGCAATAGTGTTTCATGGCTCTGATTTCTCTTTATGCGCTATTTTGCAACATTTTGTCCGAGCGCATTGTTGTTGCACAGCACGGTGCTACTCACCTTTTCTGCGGTATTTTATTTCTTGAGTTTGGTAAACTTTTCAATAATGAAAGACAAAAGAATTTCAATAATGGTGTGTGTTTGATATATTTAGTGATTTATTTTTTTAATTTTGACCTCATTTTTAGAATTTACTGTACAAAAAACTATAAAAAAATTTGCTTTTTCTTAACTATTTTCTACGTTAGAACAATTTCCTTCTGTGGTCGCAAAACGTTACAGTCTAATAGGACGAAATTAATAGAGTTAAAACTTCGCCGTTTGCGGCCTTGGTAGTCGAGTAGCTAGAGTGTTTGACTGTCACCCTAGAGTTCCCGGGTTCGAATCCCAGCCAAACCATGATCCGTGGTACTACGCCTAATTTCTAATGAACTGAAATTGAAAATTTATCAATATTTACGACTTCAAGTTGTAGTTGGTGGCAGAGAAGTTTGTGGATGAGATAAGCTTATAGCTTGAATTGACTGAGGTAAAGGCATAAGACTTGCTCCAAATACAAATTTACATGTTTTTACGACTTTCCGTCACGCTTAGAACATCCAGCACAACTTTCACTTGATTGCCTTTTGCTTCCCACTTATCTATCACCCCATTTCGAACCAAGGCAGACTTAATTGAAATCGTTGGTTCAAAGCTTAAAAAAATTCCAAAATAATAGCATCTTTGTATAAAATGAAAATGCATGCATTTAAAGAACCCTTCCTTCAAAAGCCGTTTAAACCCTTTCTTTAAGCCGTGCACAAACGAGAACAGATGATTAAGTAATGATTAAGAAGACTTCGGCCAAGTTGAATATTATACATTCCTTGCTAGTTTTTTATATCTGTAAAATATTATAAAGTTTTTTTTTTTAATTAATAAATGTATTAATTATACATTTTCATTTGCAGGTTTTTCAAACCCAATACTAGACGAAAGCGAAAATTTAAACGAATGTCAATTGAGTTTGACCCAAACATGCAGTATGAATATATGGAACCATCAACATATTCGGGTACAGTAAGAAAGCGTGTGCTTAAGTCTGAAGCTCACAGACCTTCAATGTTTTTTTCTGGAAAACGTAAGAGATCCAATAAGGATCGATATTGCGATTTCGAAATGGCTAAGCTTCAGTCATCCAGCGTGCCTAGGCAAAACTTAGTATGGTCTGGAAATAATTATCTAGGAGACTATAGAAGCAGACCTAGAAGTTTTTCTCCAACCTCTCAACCTTCAGCCAGTCGGATACTTCCTTTAAACAAGGGTTTAGTATCAAAAATTGAAAAAATATCGAAATTGCAAAAATCTATCTTTAAAATAGAAGATACCAATAAACCCATTTTTGAAAATAAAATAATCGAAAAGCCAAATTGGCAATCAGATACTCAATTGCAATCAGAAGAAGCAGATGTTAATTTCAGTACAAATATACAAACATTGTGCAGGAAGAAATGCAATAGATTAAAAAGAGAAAAACTTAAATGTCAAATTCAATTCCAAGAACAAATGTCTATGGAATGTGAAGAATTGTATGACTTTTCTAGTTCAAGCTCATTAAGTTCCTCGGAATCCGAGGGTGAACAAACAAATGATACCGATAGAGAAGGCGATGATGAACTGACTGATTGGCCCGGTAACGAAAGTAGCGTTTTCTATGATTCAAAATCTGATCTAAAGAGGAAGCTAACAAAAAAGCCACAGTTGCTTTCATTAAAATCGGACGAGACTGCATCCATTCCTGAAGATGACATACTTATGAGGTTCGGTGATTGCCAAGTAAATATTAAAGATACAATTGAAATAAAATTTCAAGCATCGAACCCTATTGCAATAAAAAAAAACGTGTCTCTCAAGAAACCGTACAACCACTCAGTGAGTGATATTACGGTTCCTTTGAAACAGATCGAAAGCGAAATGTCAGGAGAAACGTCGAATAATTTTTTGTCGTCTCCATCTTGTCATCCTACCGAGGTGCGTGAAATAAGAGCTGGATGTCGTAGAATTAAATATGAACGACCTGGCTATAGCATCAAAACGAGTGTCAACGAGAGATTAGCTAGATTCTTGCAGGATGATGCACAAGCACAAATAAAATTTCCAGATGTTGAAATTTATGAACGCGAAAGTTTAATTAACTTATCGAAATTATATTCTTTGCATATATCTATGGATAAAGGCTGTGCAGTTCTAACGAAAACTAGGTAAGAAGACTTGATCTATTTTTCGCACTATAATAATTATAATATCGACTCATAACCGCCAAAATATCTTAAGCGCCAAAAAGAAAATTTTACAGGAGAAGGTTTTTTTTTAATTATCTTTGCTATTAATTTTATCTTTTATCTCTTATCTCTTTGCTATTAATTTTATTTTAATAATTTTATCTCTTATATTGATTAATTTCTTTTAGAGAATTTCATCTTAAGCGACACTTTGCTGTCATGAAAAATGTAAACAAACATGTAGTGTGTACTTAAGCTAAAATTGCTTTTGGTTTAAATTCATAATCTAATTTCGTACACCTATGAAATTTTGACAGACGATGTAAACCATCGCAAATTATCGATTTTCATCAAAAAACATAAATCGGATATTATGTCGCTTAAGATATTTTGGCGGTTATGAGTCGATATACAAGAACAAATGCATGGTTTATATTTTTTCTATAAATAATACAAGGTTATACTTGTTAAAATACTTAAAATGGATATCAAAAATTAAAAAGAGCTCTGGGGTGGAGAGAGGAGGTGGGCTGAAGTTTGACATACGCCGTGCTAGTCTAAAAATCTTCTAGCAACCTTCATCGAATGAGGTGCAGGCGTAGATAAAGAAATCCTAGATGGGTTAACGTGGCGTAGTTGGTTAAAGTGCGTGGCCGCTATGTCAACGAACTTGGAGATTCGAACCCCAGCAGCGACAGAACATTATTTGAATTAAAATAATTTTTCTGTATGGCCGCCACCTCTCTGCAGACAATGGCAAACCTCAGAGAGTATTCAAAATGCCATGTAAAGCTTATTGAGAACAAGGACATTCCGTTCATCGTCGTTCGGAGTCGGCGTTAAACATGTAGGTCCGGTTCTCGGTCAATTGTGTACAAACTTAATAACACGCACAACACAATTGATCATAAGAAGCTAGGTCAAAGTCCTTTCAAGGGCTGAAATGGCCAGTTATTTATTTATTTTTTTTTTTTAGATGGGTTAACGCCAAATTTAGAAGAGAAATGAAAAACCAAAATAAATCAGTTTCCAGAAATTTAGCTGTTTAAAAACCTTGATTCGTAGAGTTTTTTTTAAGTTCACTGATTCGCACGGTTTATTTGGATAACGAGTAAAATATATTTCCCAAATAATAATGATCTAATTATTCATCGGCAAATATATTTCCTTATCAGTATAATACTCTGAAAAAAATCGATCAACATCTTATCTTTTGTTTTCACAGTAGTAAATCGTGGCTCCCCGCAGAGTCGCCCAAAGAAAAATCACCCATTTTTTCCATCGAATTTGGGTGATTTTTCATATGAAAAAAAATTTGGCGATTTAGTATTTTTGTTGAGTTGAATTTCGTTTTTTGCTTTTGGTCGAAATTTCACCCAGATACACCCAGAAATTCGAAATTGTGTTTTTTATTGATTACGATTCACTACATTATATTGCATGTGTGTTATGAATTTTAAACTTCTGCCACCAAAAATAACCAAGTTATTTGATTTGAAAATTTCGTTTCAATATCTCAAGTTGTTTGAATTTTATATCGATTTTTGCTTCTCTTGTAAACTTATCAAAAGTGATGTTACGTTATTTTGCATTTTAGGTGACGATATGTTGGGCGAAATTTCACTTTTCGTTTTTGGGTGATTTTTCGTTTTTTTTTTTTGGGTGATATTTCGTTTTCAATATTTGCAGCCTCGGTAGTCGAGTTGGTGTGCTCGACTGTCACACCACAGGTCCCGGGTTCGATTCCCGGACAGGCCATGGTCCTTCGCTTTAAACCTTTCTAAATTTTCTATCCTATTTTCTAATCAACATGTTTCTTTGGCTTTCCACCACGCTTAGAACATCCTACACGTGTGTTTCACTTGATTGCCCTTTCCTTCCAACTAATCTTTCACCCCATTTCGAACCAAGGCAGACTTGGCTGAATAGTGAAACCTGAAATCCTTGGTTCAAAGCTAAAAAAAAAAAAAATAAAAAACTTTAAACGCGATTTCCTCGAAACTATTCGATTTTGTCCTTTAAGCATCCCCTTTAATTCAAGTATCATTTTTTTTGTTTTTTTATAAACAAAAATTCAAGTATCTTTTTTTTTGTTTTTTTATAAACAAAAAAGCGCGCGAAAATGATCTATTTTTTTAACTTTTTACTTCAACTTCCGCCAAAATTAAAAAAAAAGATCCCGGGGGTCTTGGTAGGGGGATGCTTAATATATGGTCTATGCTTGAAAATGTCATTTGATTTTTTTGTTTCCGATACATGGGAAAGACCATATCCATCGAACCGTTTTGGATGTCTTTTTTTCAATGCCATTTTCAGCGCCCTCTATATAAAAGCCAGAACTGTATTTAAAAAAAAAAGTATTTTTATAAAGTATTTTTTATGTACAATAACCTGTATAAATTCAAAAAACAATAATAACTTCTTATGTCTAAAAAATTTTTTTTAAAACAGCTTCTGTTTTTGGTTGTTACACGTATATTATACCTTAAAGTAAAAGCAGCGGTTCTTTTGTTTTTCTTTTGTATTTGCATCATTTGCTTGAGTTTGCTTGGTCAAGTCAAAGGAAATATTTAGTACCGCGCCCGCGCATCGTGACGCGGCGGATCGCGCGTAGTACTACGAATTGCGCGCGCCACCCGTCGCCCCGCGATGCTACACCCCTGATTACCAAAGAAACTTGTTTTGAAAAAGAATTATTATTTTTCCCTTGTACGAAATGTTTTTATAGATTTTTAAGTATGAGATTATTAAAAATTAAAATGAATTAAATTTTTAAATTTAGCGCACTTCCTACACAATTAAGATTGATTAGTAACGTAGTATTGCAATTTTAAAATCAGCTTATAATAGTTTAATATCATATTCCCAAGTTTTTTGTTTATGAAACTTTTTTTGCTATACTTTGTTTTAATGTTAAAATGTTGTTTTGTTTTAGTGTTCAAGCCACATATATGTATGTGCATAGTTTTAAGGTTTTTCTTGCTGCTTTGAAACGCTTTTACGTGTTATTATTTCATGTTTTAATAACAGGGGTTAATAAATAACTATATTAATAAATAAATAAATAAATATTATTTATCTCATCAAATAATTGAAATAAAATACCTAAAAAAAAATTGGCCTTGAAAATGCTCATTTCGTACAAGGAAATCTCGTATGGGAACACAATGTAAAAAATTGGGAGATTTTTAATTTTTTTTGGTGAATTTTCGTTTTTGTTTTTGGGTTATTTTTCTAAAAATTTTTGGGATTTTTTTCGTTTTATACGAAAACCTTACATAGACACCTGCTCAAATTAATAGATACACCTAGAAGATTTCATGTATACTTACTTACTTATCTGGTGCTTACAACCGTTGGTCGGTTTTGGCCTCGTATAAGAAATTGCGCCAGCCATTTCTGTTTTGCGCTTGCTAGCATCAGTTGGAAACACCAATCATAGTCAGGTTATCCAACACCTGATCCTTCCAACGAAGATGTGGGCGTCTTTTTCTGCGTTGACCACCACCGGGCACCGAATCGAATATTTTTTCGTTGGAGCGTCGTATTCCATTCGCTCAACATGACTTAGCCAGCGGAGCCGCTCGATTTTAATGCGCTTAACTATGTCGATGTCAGCGTACAACTCTTACAGCTCGTGGTTTAATCGAATTCGTTACTCGCCATTGACGCAGATTGGACCGAAGATTTTACGAAGAATCTTTCTCTCGAAGGCTCCCAAAGTCTTTTCATCATAAGTGCTCAACGTCCAGGTTTGTGCTGCATATAATAGGACGGGCATGATTAGTGACTTATAGAGCTTGAGTTCTGTTCGTCGAGAGAGGGCTCTGCTTCTCAATTGCCTACTCAGCCCAAAGTAACACCTGTTGGCAAGAGTTATCCTTCGTTTTATCTCAATACTGACATCGTTGAAAGAGTTTATGCTCGATCCCAGGTAGACGAAGTCCTTAACAACCTCGAAGGAGATTTTGTCAACAGTGACGTGGTTTCCAAGACGCTGGGTCTGTTTATTTGTTGACACTAGGTATTTCGTCTTATCTGCGTTCACTACAAGACCCATTTGACTCGACTCTTTCGCTAATCTGGAGAATGCTGCACTGACTTCGCGCGTAAAAAAGTAAGTTCTTTTATAGGCATTTTTTTAAAAATTCGTTAAAAATAGCAATTGTTGGAATCCCAATCCAAAACTTTGTATAAGCCTTAAGAATTGATGTATTATAATGACATTGTGTTCAAAAGGTGAAAAATTTACTGCGATCACCATGAAAAATGTGACACTAAATTTCAGGCTAAAAAATTAAAAAAAAATTCATAAAAAGAGTCAAAAAAAGTACACCACAAGAACGACTCATTCAAGGTCTTTAAGGTATATTTGAGATTTTTTTTCTTTAGGACTTACGGTTTCGAAGTTACAGTTGTTTGAATACATGCACTTATTGTATTTTTTACGATATTTTAAAATTCTTCACAGTGTATAACTAAAAAAAGAAAATTTTTTCGCAAAAACAAAAAATGCAGTTGAAGTTATTTTCACGAGCACTACTAACCTACAAAGTTTTAAAAAAATCTGAATCAAAAAGGTCAGATTTTGCTAAAAATAGTCGAATTGATATGGAATCATCGATATTGCCCTCATGTTATTTTAAACTTAATTTCCCTAGATCTTTCTTATCGAATAGAAAATTTTAAGTTCGAATTGACACCATTCTCTTGAAAATGCACCTATCAACACTAAATTTCCACAAAATAAAAATAAACTGGCCATTTCAGCCCTTGAAAGGACTTTGACCGAACTTCTTATGATCAAATTGTGTGGTGCGTGTTATTAAATGTTTGTACACAATTGATCGAGAACTGGACCTACTAGTTTTATGCCGATTCCGAACGGCTAATGTGCATGTTCTCAAAGAAGCTTTACATGGCATAATTTACTCTCTGAGGTTTGCCATTGTCTGCAGAGAGGTGACGACCAAACAGAAAAATTAATTCAATTGAAAAAACTTTCTGTGTTAGGTAGAAATTGAACCATGTTTCTCTGGCGTATAGGCCACGCACTCTACCCACTGCACCACGGCCGCCGTCGTACATTAGGTTGGGTTGGGGAAAAAATTAATGTAAAAAGACAACCCCTAGAATGATAGCTTACTTTGAAAGTGTTTCAGCACTGAAAAATTTTTATTGGGGTGTCCCAAAAAAACAGCTAAAATGGTCTTTGAGTTATAACCTTGGTATTTTTGGTCCGATCATGTACAGTATATGGTTAGAAATATTGGATAGGGATCAAGAAGATTTTATTATAGAAATATTCATTAGTTAGAATTTTGACGTGATTCTAATTGGCTATAACTTTTAATCTCAGCAATACTTTGTCTTTGGGTATTTCTACTTTTACAAATCAAGCATGATTGCACGATTTGTGAACTGCAACTGGACTCTTAAAAAACGTGTTTTGTTATATTCATTACTTGAGCTTGACAATATGTTCGGTGCTGAAGTGGAAAGTGTTTTCCGTGTTTAACCAGGCGCTGTAAGTTTTGTTGCTATAACTTCAGAGTATAGCGCTAGATACCATCCTGATACAAATGACGAAGAGGAATTTATAGAACCAACAGTTCAATTGACCGTTTCTGACAAACAGTCTGGGACTAAAGTTTAAATACACATTTCAAAAGTCGCTTTTATAAACACTGAAGCTTTTTAAATAAAATGTAAGTATGCAGTTTATTTTTGTGGCGTCCGTGGCGTAGTTGGTAAGAGTGCGTGGCCGCTATGTATATAATGTATATAACCCCAGCAGCGACAGAAAATTATTTGAATTAAAATCATTTTTCTGTACGGCCGCCACCTCTCTGCAGACAATGGCAAACCTCAGAGAGTAATCAAAATGCCATATAAATCTTCTTGAGAATAAGAAAATTTCGTTCATCGCCGTTCGGAGTCGGCGTTAAGCCTGTAGGTCCATTTCTCGGTCAATGGTGTACAAACTTAATAACACGCACAACACAATTGATCATAAGAAGCTAGGTCAAAGTCCTTTTAAGGGCTGAAATGGCCAGTTACTTATTTTTTTTTTTATTTATGCAGTTTATTTACATTTAAATGAAAACTGTTAATTCATCAAAAACAAAAAAAAAAAAAAAAAAAAATCGCTGGACAAACGTTTAAATACAAGATATTAACTCATTTACTGATTTCTAATAAAATTGAAAAAGGAAAACTTAAATTAATATTTTTTTGGTCCTCCACCAGCTTCAATGACTGCCATCAAATGACGTGCCATAGATAGAACCAAATTTTCTGCTTGGGATGATGTGATTTCTGAGCAGGCCCTTCTTATAGCTGTTTTAATGGATTCTTTGCTCTTTGAAGCTGCATGATCAATTTTTCATGTCAATAGTTCACAAAGATCACAATAGTTCTAATTGGGTTTAAGTGCGGTGATTGGGAAGGACTACAAAGTTGGTGGGGAGCATAATACAGCAAGAAATCTCTCACCAAACGCGTGCTATGATTGGGGTTATCATGTTTTTTAACATATCAAGATCTTTCTAAGCCCAAACTATCCACGGAAGGTTGCAAATGTTGTTCCAATATACTCTTATATACGTGCCTGTTCATTATGATAACAATAAAGATTTAATGTCCCACACCCGCTGCTGCAATCGCTCCGTACATCATCATACTACCACCACCATGCTTAACGATTGGTACTAAGTTTTTGGTTTCAAGGCTGTACCGGACTTGCGCCTCATTGTGCCCTCATTGCTTCCAAAAATATTAAATTTAGATTCATCTTTAAATATTTTTCTTCTCCAAAAGTCCTCATCTATATCCTTGTACTTGTTTAAGAAATCTAGACGAAACTATCTATTTTTTCAGATATTAGAATTTTTTTACGTGGAACTCTTCTTCGATAGCCCTTTTCCCGTAAAGCTCTCTGCACAGTACTCTTTGGGTGAAAATATTTGCCTGATATTGCAGCAATCTACTAGCTAACTTTGCGCATAGTTTTTAAGCTTACCGCAACGATCAAATCACGACTAATATTAAATAATAATGCTTTAGTGAAAAAATACTGGGACACTGCTGAAAAATAGTAAGGTATTTGGATGATCTGATCATCGATAAAATCAAAGTACAACGTAAACCCGTAAAGTTCCGGAAAGGAGCCAAATAAGCATCCACCCCGCAAAGCTAATTAAAAGGTATTTCCTTTGGTGGGTAAAAAGAGTTTGCACTTAAAAAAAAAGTTATTTCAAACCAAACACTAATGTTAAGAGTTTTCGAGGAACACATTACGTTAGTGAAAGAACCCAGACCGAGGTTTGTGGGCTACACAACTCCACCTCCTGACACTGGTAAGGAGATTTAGAAGATAAAAGTTGATTTCTTAAATATAGAAAATTATTCCTCGGATCAATTGCTATCAGTTGCAATGAAGCTATTGTTAACACAAAATAA